>JAESUZ010004256.1:0-620859 GCA_017311185.1 Proteles cristata cristata
TCTCATTTCATCATTTTGGCCAGTTTTCTGTCCCTTATGTCTTTTAAAAGCATGTTATGTGTGCTGCACCTGCAAACCCTACTATACTAAGGAGGGTCATACACTGTCCAGGGCCTGGCCCTTCAGGACGTGTATTTTGGAGAGTGTTGCTGGCTCTCTGTTGTTGTGACCTTGGTTACTTTATCTCCCTACTCCTAGTGACGTTTTGGATCCTCCACCATGTGCTTTGATTTGTTCATTGAAGTAGCCTTGGGAAGGAAAACAAACACACAAACAAACAGAAAACAAACAGAAAACAAAAACATGCAAACACACAAACAAAACAAAAACACAAAACCAGAAACAACAGGCTACAAGTAAACAGCAGGGTGGAGGCAGTGCTGATGGAAGAGGACTTATCCCGTACAAAGAGAGAAATGACAGGGGCGGGAGAAAAGAACAAAAAAACCCTGACCTGACAGAGAAATTATATGGCTTAATCCAGAAAGAGAGAAAGGAAAATAAAGAAGGAGGGTGGGGGGGTGGGAGAGAAAGAAAAAAAAAAAAAGAAAATTGACCAAAGAAACTATCTGGCTTAATCCAGAGAGAGAGAAAGGAAAATACAGAAGGGAGTGGGGGGAAAGAAGAGAAAATAAAACTGACCCGACAGAGAAACTCTATGGCTTAATCCAGAGAGAGAGAAAGCAAAATAAAGAAGGAGGCTGGGGAAAAGGAAAGAAAATAGAATTGATCAGAAAAATAAACTACACAGCTTGATCCAGAGAGAAAGGAAAATAAAGAAGGAGGTGAAGAAAAAGAAAAGAAAATAGAACTGACCAAAGAAACTCTACAGCTTAACCCAAAGAGAGAGACAGGAAAATAAAGGAGGTATAGAACATGTATTCAAGGGTTACCAGAGTAACAAGACTAGAGGAGAGAAAATATAAGGAGTAAAGGAAGAACAGATCTGTATAACCAGAATTGTCGGAGAATGAAACCAAGCAGTGCAACAGCACTGGTCTGGAGAAGGGGCCGTGTGGTTCGTCTGGGTCAATCCGGCTCCAGTAGCTACGCAGTTAGCAGGCGCGGAGGGGCGTGGTCTGGTGTGGGCGGGTCCCGCCTCCACTGTGGACTGGGCTGTCAGTTCCCTGAGGCCCCACCTCGTTGGTGGTGGGGAGGAAAATGGTGACACCTGTTTCTCCTCCACGAACCGGGTGTCCCAAACCACTTTGTGGAAGTCCTCACTGTGCCGTGGGCGCAAACGAGGCGTTTGTCCCACTCCGCCGACTCCCGTGTCCTGGAGCTTGGCTGGGATTCAAACTCGCTCCACGCGCCCCGCACTGGGGACGAACCCCTCCGACGCCCAGTATGTGGTTCCTGGCTGGCAGACGCAGGCTGGTTTTGTCCTGTCCCACAGCACTCCAGGGAGGGGATCGCCTTCTCCCACTGCAGACTGCTCCCCTGACCTAGCCACCAGACCAGGGCTGGCTCCCCTCCTCCACAGGTACGCCCTGCGGGCAGCCAGCCCCAGTCCAGAGAAAGCCCCGCAGTTAGAGATTGGGTCTTTCTCCATCCAGGTCCAAGGCTTTTCTCTTGTCGAGATACAGCTCTCTGCTTCCCCAGCCTCTCTTTCTCTCCCTTTTGTGTCTCTGCAAAAGGGGATCCCTTCCCTCTGTTCATTTTATCTCTCCCAGTTTGCAGTTGCACACCTATGTATGCCCCATCAGATTGTCCTGGTGGGTCCCTGGAAGTGACTGTCTTTTTGACTCCCAGACTCTAGGAGTTCAGAGTCCTTTGGCTTCGATCCTGCTTTATTTGAGAGATGAGGGAACTTGGGATCCCCCTGCTTCTCTGTCATGTTGGCCCCTCCTCCTTTGTTATGTATTTTTAATGGTTACAGTCATATTGTATAAAAATTTTATGTGTTGTGTTTTCACTAAATATTATGTAAAGGAATATTTCTGTGTTTTTAAAATGTTTTTTATTTACTTCTGAGAGAGAGATAACATGAGCAGGGGAGGGTCAGAGAGAAAGGGAGACACAGAATCTGAAACAGGCTCCAGGCTCAGAGCTAGCTGCCAGCATAGAACCTGCCGGGGCTCGAACCCACGAACCGTGAAATCATGACCTGAGCCGAAGTCGGCGCTTAACCGACTGAGCCATCCAGGTGCCCCTTGTGTTTTCAAATAGTCTTGTAAATTAAGATTTTTAATGGTTGCTTCATGTTCTGTGTAATAGAGATTTCTGTTGTAGTTATCTATTGCTGTGAAACAAACCACTCAGAACTTAGTGACCTGAAGCAAAAACAGTCATTGTGTTATCTTCTGTGTGTCAGGGACTTGGGAAGGGCTTGTCTGGGTGGTTTAAGTTCAAGCAGTTGCCATCAAATGGTGGCTGGGTCTGGGACAGAGGGGCTGGGGCAGCGAGGGCTGGCTGCATATCCATCTCTCTTATATAGTCTTAGAGTATCTTAACATGACTTATGTTAATTTGAGCTTCCTCACAATATGGCAACCTCAGGATGCTAGGACTTGTTATGTGGTGGCTCAGGGCTCCAGCAGAAGTGTTCTAAGAAGCCAGGCAGAAGCTATACTGTCTTCTATGGCCTTCATACAGTGTGCCCCTCCAGCTACACTAACCAGTAATCAAGGTCAACCCAGATTCAAAGGAAAGGAATATGTCTGGCTAGATGAGTGATGAAAGAGTTTGCAGAGTTTGCAGAGATGTTTCAAAATTCAATTTCACAACCAGCTTAGTTATTCTTTTATCACTGGACATTTGTTTACTTCTGTTTTTTTCTACCAAGATAATATTGTGACAACATCTTCATGTGTATAGCTTTTCCCATATTTTGTAGGATTATCAAGTCTGGCAATATAATCTTTCATATGGTACCTGAAATATACTGCCAAGTAACTTTCCAAAAGGATAGTATCGATTTAAATTGTTTTTTAATGTTTATTTTTGAGAGAGAGAGAGCATGAGCAGGGGAGGGGCAGAGAGAGAGGGAGACACAGGATCTGAAGCAGGCTCCAGGCTCTGAGCTGTCAGCACAGAGCCTGATGCAGGGCTTGAACCCCCAAATTGAGAGATCATGACCTGAGCTTAAGTCGGACGCTTAACCGACTGAACCACTCAGGCGCCCCAGGATAGTATTGATTTAAAATGCTATATGCGACATAGGTGGCAACATTTTTGATGCATCATTATTAGCAATATAAATTACCATTAGACCTTTATTCTGTTAATTTAATATGTAAGATATGTACCTTAATGCTTGTTTAATTTGCATTATTTTTATAATTGGCAAAGTCTTTCATGTTTGTGAATTTTATTATCTCATTGTCTTCCTAGTTTGTGTACTAAGGTCTGAATGTGGTTTTTGCAAGTTGCATGAACTAAAAATGTCAGTCACTTCTGTATCATATTTGTCAGCTTAATCTTTTTATTTTGGTTAACAAATCTCCTTGGATGTTAGGTGTTTTTAACATTTTCTGCAAATCTGTTCATTGTTCTCTGTGATTTCTTCGTTCACATTTGTACTTAGAAAGTCATCCCTCCTCCAAACTTTCCAGATGTACAAAATTATCAGTTATGTGTGTATCTATATTTATATTTTCATGGTAGCAGTTTTATATTTAACTTCTTATTCATTTTAAATTTATTCATTATGTTACTTGGGTTTGAAGTAATTCTTCCTCTAATGCTAATCAGCAAAACCAATGCTATGAGATATTTCCACCTTTGCCTTCATTTATGATGCCTTTTACTACATATAAATTTCTGATTTTAGAATATGGTCTAATTCTGGACTGTTTATTCCATTGAAATTAAATAGTCCGTTTGTTGGTTTCCCTTGTTATACTTACCTGTTTTCTCTCTTAGATGAACTTCATAACTAATATGTATTAAGTTTGAAGAAAAGCTTTTTTTGAGCATATGATTAAAAAAAGCTTTTTTTGAGACTATGATTAAAGCTTAAATTTCATTTTGGGACATTTGATGTTTTTGCGATATTTAGTTTGCACATACAAGGGTGCAGTATATCTCTTCATTTGTTGAAACTTTCCCAAAAAATCCTGTACTTTATTGGAGCTGTCTATATTTGTCTACATTCTTGATTTAAAAGCCAGGATTTCTTTTCTCCTGCAGGAGCCAGTGCAGATACTGGGTTAGTCTCACGGACAAAAGTCTTGATTGATGCTTAAACAGTCAGGTTTTTCTTAAGGAATTCCTTACGTGTCTTCAGATTTTTTAAAATTTTATATAAAATGTAATTTTTGTCTTAAAAAAAAAAAGACAACAGGGGTGCTTGGGTGGCTTAGTCGATTAAGCGTCCGACTTTCGCTTAGGTCATGATCTCGCGGTTCGTTGGTTCGAGCCCTGCATCGGGTCAGAGCCTGGAGCCTGTTTCCGAGTCTGTGATTCCCTCTCTCTCTGACCCTCCCCTGTTCACGCTGTTTCTCTCTCTCACCTAGAAATAAATAAAACATTAAAAAACAAAAAACAACAGCAACAAAACACAGCAATTGTGGACCTGATGTTGAGAAGGCAAACAGAAGTCAGGGGTTGATAGGATTGGGAAAGGCAGGGTAGCAGCTTTCAGTCCTAAGAAAGAGGAGGAGAAAAAGCAGAGCTGGGAGAGGCGCTAAGGGAACAGTGACTGTGCCCAGGATGTACTCATAGGGCTCAAAGCACAAGTGCAGCCATGTCTCTGTTATGGGCGGACACAGCATGTCACAGAAAGTGGCATTGACAGATATGTTCTACCTGTAAATTTTGTTAAGCTTAGGAGCCTGGGGCCATTCCTAGTGACCAGCCCAATAGGGAGAAGGCACTGGCACCCTCTGTGTGGGCAGAGGAGACCGCAGGCTGTCAACATGACAGGGTGTCCCGGGTTCCAGGAAGGGCCACCAGACAGGGGCGCCGTTGGGCACACTACTGTATAAATACCACTTTAGGTTCATTATGAATGTCCCAGTTTCCAAAATGCAAACACACGTGGTCACGCCTGTCCTCCAGCAGGATGACCCCTGGGTGCAGTCATTTGAATTGACAATCAGTTCCAGTAAGTGCTGAGGGCTCGAGCCTCATCCAGGAAGAGAGAGAGAGAGAAATAGGAAAGCAGGGAGGGGGTACCCATGTGGGAGGAGGGGGAGGCCATCGGGAGAAAGAAAGTGGCATATAGAAGGTTCAAAAGTTACCAAATGTCAATATCTGCCTGAGTGGTTACCTTTAAGATGCGCTGAGATGGGACTCGCATGCCACCAAAGTCACCTCTGCTAAGTGTCAGGTTCAGCTCATGCCAGGCACGAAAGCAAGTTGGAGCTCCCTCTTATCTCGGGCAAAATCTTGCATTTAATGGTTAGGGAGCACATACATCACACACCATTAAAGCTGCCAGTTTCTATCTCTTTCACACCATTAGTAGAATATATATATCATTAAAGCAAGTGAGTTACAATATAAAAATATGGTAATTCAGACTGTCAGGTCACAATTGACAGCACATTTGGGGGCCTGTTTTCCTGATCTGTCTCCAGAGACCCTATATTTAGTGAAAAGACATTTCCCAGAAAAGTTTTCATAAATATTCTCTATGGGAAAAAATGTATATTTATCACGTCACATAAAAAGAAATCTAAAGTAAATGTTTTAGAAGCTGGCTTCTGAGAAAGTGAGTGGCTATTTTTAAATCTGTAGCTGGAAGGATTTTTCTTACCAACTTTTTAGGAGTCAGGGAATGCTCTAGTCTGGATTACCTGCAATGATAATAGCAACATTATCCATATTTCCCCCCCCTCCTTCTTTGTCTTCCTGCAGACATACTTCATGCCCCATGGTCTGATTCTGGTGTTGGGAAGTATATTTATCATGGTTTTTATTTTATGCTCTGATATCTTGGAGACTAGCTGGTGGGGGAATCACACTGTTCCTCCTAGGGTAAGCCAATTCCTAAGGATAACTATGACTCCTTTGTACCTTCCACATGTAAACCAACTCATCCAAAGCCCATCTCCCCCATGCACCTCTTTTATTGGGCTCTCACGCTCTGGGCCACTACACTATCCGCTACCATAATCACCAGCAGGCCAGGTACCAGATGACTAGAGATAGCCCCTATGCCCTGAAGCCTACTTCAGGTCTTCAAACTAGCCAATCCTCAATGTGCATAGCTTGCTTTCCCTGCCTCAGCCATTTCTTCCGGGTAAAACCAAGAGAAAAGTTCTCACCCATGCTTTCTCCTCACTTCTTTTACCTCCTGAGCAACCCCAGTCCTTCCTCCCATGACTCTGATAGTGTGGTATGCCCCTTGCTCTTGCAGACTGTGAATAACCAACCATCTCTTCAATGACAGCCTTCTCTTGGTCAGGTGGAATTCCTCTCACCAGAATGGGATAATGATAAAATCTACACTTCAAAACAGAGGTGGAGAAATGTTCACAAATCTCCTCTCCAGTGGCCCAGAGTAGCAGATTACTCCTCAGACTATATGTTAATAATCCTACTGGCCACTGCTTTATTGTAACAGTTCTCAGTTCGGATGAGACTTTATTCCACTTCAGTGAGTCATCCTACACCTGGTCTGAGGGAAATTACATGGATGAAAAGCTATGGGGTCCAGAAGCCACGGGAGAGAAGTATAAGGAAAATGAAGATGGAAACCCTGCGGGTAGTCAATGCAGGAGCAGCCAGTGTTGGAAGGTTACTGAGGAGAGAAGACTATAAAAAAGAAGGCAGAAAAGTCAGATTGGGGAAACAGGAGAAACATTCATTTCAGGTAGGATAAAATGGAAAAAATAGAATTCAACAGAAACCTTCTTAGGCACAGCCCTGGGTTCTGACGAGTGCCTTGCTAAATGAGCTGGGCAGTATGCGCGTCTTCAGAGACTCAGAGGTGGCAGATGCTGAAGTGCCTTTGTGTGAGGACTTCACAGTCTTTTAGGGTGAGCAGACACAGAAAATGGGCATCAGCTCCTTACTGTGAATGCCCCAGCGGGGTAAGTTTAGGGGCTATGTCAGCACAAAGGAGGGAGGTCAGAGAAGTTGTCCAGTAGGACCAGGAAGCATTTGCCAGGAGTAGAGTAGGGGAAAAGATGTGTTTTGAAGAATGTTCTGAGTGGAACAGACGGCAGATTTTGCAAAGGCCAGAAGAGAAAGTGATCCAGGGAAGGGTTTACAATAGGCAATTATAAGAACAGATTTTTATTTAAAACAATTGTTAATCATGGTACAATCACATAAAATAAAATTTAGCATCTTTACCATTAAATTTTTTTAATGTTTATTCATTTTTGAAAGAGAGAGAGAGATATATAGAGAGAGTGCAAGCAGAGGAGGGGCAGAGAGAGAGGCAGACACAGAAACTGAAGTAGGCTTCAGGCTCTGAGGTGTCAGCACAGAACCTGATGAGGGGATCAAACCCAGGAACTGTGAGATCATGATCTAAACTGAAGTCAGATATTTAACTCACTGAGCCAGCCAGGTACATCTTGCAAAACTGAAATTCTATACCCATTGAATAACAACTCCCCATTTCTTCCCTCCCCCCAACCCCTGCTCCAGCTCCCAGTAATCTCTATTCTACTTTCTGTTTCCACATATTTGGCTACTTTAGACACCTCATGTAAGTGACTGGATTATTTCACTTAGCATAATGTCCTCAAAGTTCATCCATCTTGTAGCTTGTGATGGGTTTCCTTTTTTAATGTGGAATAATATTCTACTGTATGTATATAGGACATTTTCTTTATTCGAAAATCCATGGTTGGCCATTTGGATTGCTTCCACTTCTAGGCTATTGTGAATAACATTGCAATGAAATGACCTTGCAGTTATCTCTGAGATCTTGTTTCCAATTCTTTTAGAGAAATACCCAGAGGTGGGATTGCTGGGTTACATGGCAGATTTTTATTCTTAAAGATCATTCTAGTGACTGTTGTAATACTAATTAGATGGGGCAAATCTTCGAGGGAGGGAAACTTACTGAATAGTCCAGGCAAGAGGTTACAATTGCTGAGACTAAGGTAGCAGGAGTAGAAAGAGAGGAATGGATGAATTCTGGGTAGAATGAAGATGATCCTGTTGACGGGTTGAATGGGAAGTAAGAGGAGGAGTGAATGGTGAGGCTCAGATTCCTGGGTTGAGTACCTGGGTGGATCATGGAGCCTTTCCTTATAGTAGAAGCATAGGAGGAGGAGGGGAGGTGGATTCTAAATGTTTTGGAATGGTGCTTTAACAACAGTGGCAGCAGATGGAGATGGAGAGGCCCAGTTTACAGTCCTGAAAGATGGCTGGACCAGGGCGGTAGCAACGGGAATGGAGAGAAGGATGCAGACTGGAGGAAGCAGCCACAGCAGAATCTATATCTGTGCCTGGTGACTAGTTCCTCATGGGGTTTTATAGAAGGGAGACCTCTCAGAATTTTGACCGGATTTTCATCAGATGGATGGTGGTACTGAGACCAAATTGCTTGGAATTTCAATAAATATTTTGGATGGTTATAGATAATTTGATTTTGAAGTATACATGGAATACATATAGATATCTATCTGGAAATACTAGAATACTAGTTTAGTCCTTTTTAGTTAAGGCTTAGAGCAGGGTCAGGCTAAAGACAAGGATGTAGAAGTCAGTTGTCAATGTGTAGGTGGGAAATGGGGTTATGGGTGAGTGACACTTAACCAAAGAAAGCAAACCAGAGAGCTAAGGATAAAAGCTGTGAAACATCCATATTTTGGGACAAGCAGAGGAAAATGAGCCAGGAAAGGAGAACAGGAAAGATTAGGAATGGAAGAAAGGAAAGAGTAGTGTTGGAGAAGCCAAGGAAGAATGACAGAAACAGGGTAGAGAAGATTTCTGGGTAGGTGGCCAAATCTGGGCTAAGAGCATGTGAGCAAAGGGGTACCTGGGTGGCTCAGTTGGTTGAGCATATGACTTTGGCTCAGGTCATGATCTCACCATTCTGGAGTTTGAGCCCTGCATTGGGCTCTGTTCTGACAGCTCAGAGCCTGGAGCCTGTTTTGGATTCTGTGTCTCCCTCTCTGTCTCTGCCTCTCCCTTGCTCTCTCTGTCTCTCTCGCTCTCTCTCCCCTCCCCATCTCTCTCAAAAATAAATAAACATTAAAAAAATTTTTAAAAAAAGAGCATGTGAGCAGAGCTGATGTGAAAGAGGAGTGCTAAACAATCTCTCCGTTGAGCTACTTAACAAACCTTGTAAATACAAAGACTTTCCCAAGTGAACGGTGACATATTTCTGTTACTCTGTATAGATTAGTGGTTCTCAGCAGGATGGGGGTGACTTTGTTCCTCTGGGTACATTTTTGTACTGGGATGGGGATGCTTTTGGACATCCAGTGTGTAAAAAGCCAGGAATACTGCTGTCCATCCTATAATGCACAGGACATACTCCCCCCACCTCAGCAAAGAATGATCCAGCTCAGAAAACCAACCAAGAGGGCTGAGAAACCTTGGTATAGACTTTGCATGTTGGATACATTCAGTCCATACATTTTTTATAAAGCCTCAGGCATTGTTTACAGTGAGAACTGTCTGCCACCACGTGCCACTCCAGCTCCTCCTCGTTTGTGGCTTAACAGTGGGGGCCCTTTTGAAAGATTTGACAGATTCCTGAGAGCCAGCCCATCCTTTCGACCAACCCAAACTTCACATTAGCACTGTAATTTTAGAAATAGCTCTTAAATGCCATAACAGACTTAAGGGAAATATGTTCAAAGAATTAAACATCTGAACTCAGTAAGATCACTCTTTCCCTGGATCTCCTCCCAGCTGCTACTGCAAGTCCACTTGCTTTCAAGTCTAGGAGTGAAATGGGTCTTCTAGTTGGACTCTTTGAAGCTTTGGCCCTGCTCGTCCTCCAAAGAATGTCTGCTACTGCAGCCCCTGAGTTCTTTTTAGCTTAGGTTAGCACACTGGGGCTTTTCTTAATTGAGAGCCCTTGCTAATAACTCAATTTCCCAGAAATCAAACAGCCTAACTTCTGCTATCAGGTGGCCAAGCTTCCTGCTCCTTCAGCTGCTTCCCATGGGTCCTCACTTTCACTGTGAGTGGGGCAGGGCCAGAGCAGGAATGTGGCCATACTAATTCTTGCCCACACATTCTCTTCAGTGTCTCTTCCCATCTTTCAGAGCTCCTGGTTGGAGGTTCTGAGGAAGATCTGAATTAGAACCTGCTGGAGCATCCATCAGCTGGGTAAAAAACGTGGGAACTGGGTATCTCTTATATGAAGTGAGAAGAACCATGTTTCCCTCAGAAGGTTGCTTGGAGCATTAAACTGGTAAACACATGTGAAGAGCTCAGAGCAGTGCCTGGCATGGGACAAGCTCTCAAAATAATGTTAGCAACATTAGTTATTAGATACTGTAGTAGTTTCCCAGGCTGCTTTAATGAAGTGCCACCAAGTAAATGACTTCAACCAACAGAAAGATATTTTCTTCCAGTTTGGGAAGCTCTGAAGTCCGACATCAAAGTGTTGGCAGGTCATGCTTCTCCTCCTGGAGATACTGAGGAAGAACCGTTCTTTGCCTTGTCCCAGCTTCCTCTGGTTATTGGCAGTCCTTGGTAGTTCCTTGGCTTGTAGCTGTATCTCTCCAATTTTTGCCTCCACAGTCACATGATCTTTTTACCTATGTTTGTGTGTGTATCTGCAAATATCCCTCTCTTTATAAGGACACGAGTCATTGGATTTGGGGCTCACCCCTGCCTCATCCAGTATAACCTCATCTTCACTAATTATGTCCATAAAGACCCTATTTCCAAGTAAGATCACTTTCTAAGGTTTTGATGGGCATGAATTTTGGGGGAAGACTATTCAACCTGCTATGGTACCATTATGGTTAGTGGAAAGACTCATACTGGTTTAACAAGTTTTCTCTTGGTGAAGAAAATCTTATCAGCATGCTTAATTTTTCCAGACAAGTTTTAAAAGCTGGTCCTTTCACGCATTCTGCATGTTATAGGCTGAATGTCATCCCGCAGAGACAATTTATAAAAAATAAAAAATAGTGTTTGACTCAGACTTCCTTTGGCATGAGAGCTGACAGAGAGAATTGGGGTGGGAGGAGGGGGTTGAATTCAACTCAGCCCACCACCTGTCCACTGACCGGAGGACAGACACCCCTGATATCAGCTGAGGCAGCATCGTCTGTAATGCAGAGTCACTTTTCTGGTTTGTGTAATCTGGGCAATGAGCACCACGGTGCCCCAGGGCAGCCTCAGAAGACACACGGGAAGAGAATGGTGCCAGTCAGTACCCCCTTTATGGGCAGAAAATTCATGCATATATGTCTCTAGGTGGGTGTCCCCTCCCCTAGTTTTCTTTTCTTTTTCTAAATGTTTATTTATTTTTAAGAGAGAGAGAGAGAGTGAGAGGCAGGGGAGGGGCAGAGAGAGAGGGAGACACAGAATTGAAAGCAGGCTTCAGGCTCTGAGCTGTCAGCACAGAGTCCCATAAGGGGATCAAACTCATGAACTGTGTGAGATCATGACCTGAGCAGAACTCAGAGGCTTACCCGACTGAGCCACCCAGGTGCCCCTCCTCCCCTAGTTTTGTCATCTGGGAGAGACTAACTGGTGCATGGCACTTACCTGTGCATTCTGGTGTATGCTGCTTGAAGTTTGTAACAGGTCTACTTCCAAGGTATGCCCATTTTTTTCACCTTCTTCTTGTGAATGAGAACCAGGTGATGCTTACCAAGTCGGTATCTGAATGTGGTCATATGCATACAATACCCATGAAGCTCTCATGGAATCTACCTGAGAACATTTGGCTTCTTCATATCTGTTGCTGACTGCCCTGTGGGCAGGTCTTCTACAGAAAAGATTCTTAAAATCTTGCATGTATACAAATCACCCAGGAATCTTATTAAAATGCAGATTTAGGGGCACCTGGATTACTCAGTCTGTTAAACATCTTACTCTTGATCTTGGCTCAGGTCATGATCTCATGGTTCATGTGTTCAAGCCCTGCGTTGGGCTCTGTCTGACAGTGCAGAGCCTGCTTGGGATTCTCTCTCTCTCTCTCTCTCTTTCTCTGCCCCTCCCCCTTCTATCTCTGTCTTTAAATAAATAAATACACTTTAAAAATGCAGACTTAGGTTTGATATATACTAGATGGGCTAAAGGTTCTTCATTTCTAATAAGCTCCCAGGTGATGGTGAACCTGCTGGCACATAGAAAACTTAGCTAGCAAGGCTCTGTGTGCAATGCCTCTCCCAAATCCTTTCCAGCAAGTGTGCAGCCTGGGAAAGGTACTTGTGGGATAAAGCTTATAGCTTCTGAGAATGAGAAATAGATCCACTGTCCAAGGGATGCATCCAGGTATAGAGGAAAGAATGCCAGACTGGAGGCTGGGAAATGGGCATTTGCATGACAGTCCTGGCTTTGCTACTGAGCAGCTGTGTGATCTTGCACACCTGCTTTAACCTCTTTAATGCCTCAGTTTCTTTACCTGTACAGTAAGGGTGAAGTCCCTCCCTTTAAATACCTATCACTCAGAGTCTGTGAGATGCACTGAAGTGACATATCTTTAAACACTCTGAAAAGGTAAAGCATTAGTAAAGGTAAATTGGTCTCTCCCTCCATGTTCTCTAGAGAATGAAAGACTGGTTATTGGTCCAAACAGGAGAGCTCTGTGCCGTATCTGTGTGTGCCTCTTTGAGAAGTGCTCTAAGACCCTGAATGGTGCTCAATAACTTACTCAAAACTAAAGCTTTTATTAATAACTTCCAGTAAGTCAATGTATTTAGTGTTTACTGAGCTCTTTGTGCATGAAAGATGTTGTCCTTGAAAGGGATGTATCAAGATAAATAAGGCAGGGCTCTCACCTGGAGGAGTTTAGTTCCACTGTGAGAGATAGACCATAGACCTTGAGAGTCCAATACAAGGTAGAGGGTGGGTCACGTGTAATGGGGGTGGGGACTTCAGTGAAGGACCGCGACAGTCTGCTCTTTTCATTTCCTAAACCACCACCTCTTACATTCACACCCTCTGTTTCAGGGGATCCTACATGTATCTTGGATGATGAGAGATATTGTTGAATAGTAGTGGAAACCAGGGATCTGGAGTCAGACTGCCAGGTTTGATTTTCAGTTCTGTATGACTTTAGGTAGCTTTAAATAATCTCCTTGTGCCACAGAGAGCCTTACTGATACACTGGAGATACTATAATCATATCTGCCGTAGAGTTTTGTGGTAAGGAGTAAATAAGTATAAATTATATATTTACATGTATACACACATTTATATGTATACACACACGTAGAGCTTACACTGTAAGCTCTATGGGTTAGCTACTATCTCAATGCTGAATGGAAGGGGAGTGCACAGAAGACAGTAGGGGTGGGACGCAGCTGGGGTGGGGTCCAGGCAGGTGTGCTTTCTCCCCCTCTGATGGAGAATCCACAGGTAGACTTTAGGTGGTTAAGGGTGGAAGGCTCTGAGCCCATGCCATTAGATGGACAGTAATGGGGCTTCCTGTTTGAATAATGTGGAGCCTTGAATGGTGGCGAGTGACCACCAGTGGTGGCTTGGCTTTCACCCTCTGTGTTAATTTCCCTGCCATTCATTGGAGCTGGCCATACAGGACCTGATTCCTGAGCAACAACTCTCATGCCCTGGCCCTCTAGCTCAGAATGTCCTGCCTCTCTTGCAGGTTTCTTCCAAAACTGTGCTTCATTCCACTCTCTCCTGTTGCCCCTCTCCTAGTCTCCTTGAGGGCAGAATGTGGTGGGCATAGTGTGGTTTCCTCCTTTCTCTATTTTCCTGTGCAATTCTGTTGTTGCGCACAGGGCACATCCCATTTGTCTCAGTTCTTCTGCGGTTCTAGCAGTAACATATGCAAGTCTTCATTCCCTCTACATGACTGCTCCGGGTCTCCAGGCAACGTGGTGGCCTCATGTACAGATGTAGGAAAAAGAAAAAAAGTCCTATTCAGTGTATGAAGCCTCTGCATGGATTGCAGGAAAGTGTGAACACAGGAAAAGGAGAGCAGAAGAGGGTGCCAGCCCGCAACCAGCACACATCTGTCAGTTGTCACTGCCGTACAAGATGCTTTTGGGAAAGGGAGGAGGGATTAAGTCTGCAAAGTCCAGGTAGCCGCTGGACTAATCTTCCTGACGTCAGACAGTGGTGAGAACGTTCACTGAGGGAAGGCTCAGGTATTGGGGAAAGAACGCCAGCTTCCTAATTGTCACCTCTTCCATGAGGCCTTGCTAGCTCCAGCCTGGAGAAATTCATTCACTCATTCATTCATTCACTTACTTATTTATTCAGCAAGAATTTTTGGTAAGCCTGTTTTTTTCACTATTTCAGGCCACCTAAGGCTATTATAATGGCATATACATTTCTCATTATTATCTAATGAGCCAAACTCCCCTTCCTGTAACAGTGTGGATCAAAGTGTATGTGGCTTACCATCAGAATCTCAGTACAGCAAAAGGAGAAGAGTGTACAGCAGAATTTTAGCTCTGTCACTTACTGGCTATATGATCTATTAAAAAATTTTTTTTAACGTTTATTTATTTTTGAGAGACAGAGAGAGACAGAGCATGAGTGGGGGAGAGGCAGAGATAGAGGGAGACACAGAATCAGAAACAGGCTCCAGACTCTTAGCTATCAGCACAGAACCTGACGTGGGGCTTGAACTCACAAACTGCGAGATCATGACCTGAGCCGAAGTCGGATGCTTAACCAACTGAGCCACCCAGGCGCCCTGATATATGATCTTGAGCAAATTACTTAACCTTTCTGAATTCAGTTTTCTAATCCACTAAATAAGATAGACAGTACCTGTATTAGTAAGCGTGAACTGTCAGACAATATCGTACATTGTGTGGCTTAAGCAACAGATACTTATTTTCTCACAGTTCTTGAGGATAGAAGTCCCAGATCAAGGTCAGGCAGGGTTGGTTCATGGTGAGGGCTCTCTTATTGGTTTTCAGAGGGCCACTTTCTTTCTTTTCTCTCATGGTGGAAAGAAAGAGACAGAGAGAGACATAGAGAGACCAAGAGAAATAGAGGGACAGAGATCTTCCTCTTGTTATAAGGTCAGAGTCCTATTGGATTAGGGCCCTACCTTTATGATTCCCTTTAATCTTAACTACTTCTAGACTGTATCTCCAGATACAGTCATGTTCAGGTTAGGGGGCAGGGGACACAATTCAATCCACAGCACATGGTATATGGCCACTTTCCACAAGCACCTTCCTTAGTGGAGAGGCAGGTCCAGAGGGAGTCCCCTGTATGGCCCTCTTCACTAAGGGGCAGGGTCTGAGCTGAGTGACACTTATGTTAGTGGTACGTTTCTTCTAGGGAGCCACATTGTCCTTCAAGGAGGGGTAGTGGGTGCTACTTCCCTTCTGATCACAAGGTTCCCAGGCCCTGGGGTAAATGAACAGGTGCACATATCCACCAGGGAAGGACTTGGACTCACTTCTAGCTCCAACTGCAGAGCTTTTCGCCAAGTCAAAGGCATGTGGTTTGACAATTCTTCCAGAATGAATAAGCACTTAAAGCACTTGCTTTAACCTAAATAAGTCAGAAAGATGTCTCAAATGCCTCTCTCAGATCAATGGTCTGCTCCAAAGGTGGTGTTTCTGACTCTAGAAACAGGGAGGGCTAGGACTGGAGAAAATGTTTTCTTCCCAGTGATTGAGGTTTGCTTTATTGGGCACATCCCTATATTTAAAAATGAAGTAAGTCCACGGTTTCTTTTTTAAATAAAAAAATACGGTTCATTTTGCTTTTGTTGTTATATGCAGTGCTCTTTGCTAGAAGCCATTCTGGAGAACTTGAGCCATGAAAGACAAACCCCTGTGGCTGGTCTTCCTGCTTTTGAAACGTTTCTAATCTAGTTTGAAGGACAAAGCAGAGGTATGGTGAAATGATTCATAGAGTATGGGACTTAATAACATTTCAGGACAACGAAGAGCTGCCTACCTGCACCTACTTCATATGGTCATGGTGAAATCCAAATGACTAAGTGAAGGTCGAGATGGTGGGGAGCTCAAATATTGACTGAACAGATGAATACATGCATGCATGCTTCTGGCCAGTGTGGGTGGGGCACCGAGGACACATCAGCCAAGGGAGAGGGGCACCGGAGGCAGTACCCTGGCCCTGGAGAAAGCCTTGGAGGGTAGCCACCCCACAGGCATGGCTGTCCACGAGCTACACTTGTTAGTCACTCAGGCATCTCAGCTCTTTCCAGGTCCTCCAGCACTTGAATTACCCATCCATTACAATGCTCACAGGCAACAGAGGAGCGGTTCAATTTTTTTTTTTCCTTTCCACTTTTTGCCTTTCAATTGATTGAGCAGATGGAAATCTTGTTTCTCAATTACCCAGTGTCCCCATTTGATCTGAGTACATCTGGAAGGAGATTATTTGGATACATTTTCTTTTTAAAAATGAGAGTCAAAACAGACATGGAGTTGGGGGAAGCTTTTTATCTTTGGTTTCTTCCCTCGCCTGCCCCATCAATATAGTTTCCCAAGAAAAACAAAGAAATAAACTCTTACAACATTAAGTCACAGCAGGGACTACTTCTGCTCCATTCCTCTCATCTCAAAATAAACTTAATTTATAGTGACTGGGAGGGCTACAGTGATATTCTGCAATGCAAATAAAACACAGCATGAACACACATACAGGAAGAAAGTTTTGGTCTGTAAATATACCCAGGAAGTTCAGAGAGGCATAAAAAGTTAGGGCAGGCGCTAGGAATGATTACTTTGGAAATGAACTGCAGTTTTCCATTTTTAAGGGAACATATGTTGCTATGGTTTTCTCTTCCAGGATTGGCGAGACGGTGGACTTTAGCCAGTTTTTTTCCCCCTCTTGATTGATTTGGCTGGCTGTGTTGCATTGGAAATGCCCATGACAAAGCTGTTCTTTGGGTATTTTCCTTCCCACTGGCTTCTTTCCTTACAGCCTGAGCAGTTCAGAACAATGTCACCACCAACTGTAATTCAACCATTTACCATTTATTTCCTCTGGCAATTAAAAAGTGTGGAAACCAAGCTATGACTCACCTACCAATCGAAGAATGTCTCCCCACAGCGTCACTTCTCTGAAATTCCACTTACAAGCCTAGAAGCAAGGACTGAGTGGTAAATCTTTTCCTGAACTTTCTGTGAAATCAGAGGATGATCTTTGGACGAGGCAGGGGTCTAGGATCAGCTCTTGGTCAAATGGTGAGCGTGGGAAATTGTCCTGGGCACTGCCTTCCTCCTCCTCTGTTGTGAGTCATGCTATGGCTCTCCGTACACTCCTCATCTGCCTTCATCCTTGTTCCTCCATCCAGGAGGAAGGCCCTCTGATGGCTGGGTTCAGGCCAAGGTGTCAGAGACACAGTGGACTGTCAATCTTAAGAATATTTAAATTTATTAAATTATGCCCACAAAGGGTGTGGCTTAACTGAAAGGCATGTTAATGGTGGGATTTCAGGCACAGTAAATCTTGGATTGGGGAAAATATTTGGGGGTATGAAACATTTCTTGACTCTTCAAAAACAGGCATTATTTACCCAATTTTCTATCACCTATCATCTGTGTATGTATGTATGTGTGTGTGTATCTATCTCTGATCCTGAGAGTTTATTACTTATAACAGCTATGCTCAGACATTCATGAGCTTAGCTGTGTCTACAGGCAGGTCAGGATGCTCCCAAGATGCTCTCCATCCAATGCCCATAGGTTCTGGCCTCTCTTCTCTGTGGGTAATGAAGGGTCAGGTCATTGACAAAGTTTGGAAAGAGACACGTTCATATTTTGCATGCACTTTCTCTTTCTAGATTTTCTCTTCCTTAGGTGCTATTTGGGGATACTAGGAGGACTTTTTCCCTTATATTTAAGGGAAAATTAAGGTTACTAAGGGAAACTAACCATCAGATTATTAAAAGTTTTAAATGAAAGTTGAAGCCTGAAAGTAAATGGGGAGAACCTTGCTATTGCAGAGAATCGACAAAAGAGAGACTGAACAATTCAATTTAATTTTTAAAAGTCCTTCGAATTAATTTCAAGAGCATTAAAAACACTTTGACGAAGCTTAGTATTTAATGCACAACTGTTGTCCTGAGGGTTGTGGCATCATCTCTTAGGTGGCACAACAAAGGGGGCCAGTCTGGGGAGTAAGAGCAATGTTTCCCCAGGGGTCTCCTTCCCAGCAAGTGTCATTAGATGATTAACCAATGTGTCTGGTTGACAAGGAGATTGGACTGGTCACTAGCTTTGTTTTCTATCTCTTTGGGATGAGTGAAAGTGCCAATCTTTATGGGGCACCTGGGTGGCTTAGTCGGTTAAGCGTCCGACTTTCGCTTAGGTCATGATCTCACGGTTCGTAGGTTCAAGCCCTGCGTCGGGCTCTGTGCTGACTGCCAGCTCGGAGCCTGGAGCCTTTTCAGTCTGTGACTCCCTCTCTCTCTGACCCTCCCCTGCTCTCACTGTCTCTCTCTCTCTCTCTCCTAGAAATAAATAAAATATTAAAAAAAAAAAGTGCCAATCTTTCATCCCAACCCGCCATACACTATATGCCTGGTACTCTTCCAAATGCTTTACCCATATTAACTCATTCAGGCATCCTAACAACTCAATGATGTAGGTACTATTATCCCAACTGTATGAAGGACGTGAGGCACAGAGAGGTTAAGTGTCTTGCCCGGAGTCACACATTTTGTGAGCAACAGAGAAGGCATTTGTGCCCAGGCAGTGGATGGATTTCTGAGCCCACCATTCTGCCTGTCATCTCACTCCTTCAGCCCTGATTTATGCTTCTCATGTATCTCTTATACCACCATGTCCTCTGTTATGGCTCCATCAACATGTGCCTCTTCTCCCGCCACATCACAAATTCCCTGGGCTTGAGAATTGTGCCTTATATTTGTGCTTGTGTTACTTATCATGTGTTCCTGGAACATAGTGGGTAAACATTACATGTTTGTTAACTTTATTAGAATAAAAAATCTTTAGAGTAGTCCCCTGGAAAAAGAGCATGCTGCTGTAGGCCCTGGGATCTCTTGCTCCAATTATCCTCAGTCCCAGGGAGCAGACAGTGACCTGGTCTTGGGCCTTCCTCACTAGACTGTAGGGGGTAGCCTGTGGCATGTGGAGAGAGACCTCTGTGTGGGCTCTGGACTCAGCTGGGCTTCTTGGCTTTTGTTTCCTTTGTCCTGGATAATCTTAGAGTTGCCGTAATACCTTGGATGCGGGTGAAATCAGAGAAACTGAGTACTGAAAGAGAGCCCTGGAACGTACTGCCAGGTAAATGTCTATCTGACCTATAGGACATGTATTTGTTTTCTTCTGGAGGTATTTTTCAGTCATTCATCACTGATACCTCCTTTTCATTCCTTCTTCTTGTGATAAAAGCTCTCAGATACAATTTAATATAATGTAGAGGAGTCAAATTAAAAATAACAGTAGAGCTCACGCTTTGAAAGGAACAGCCAGAATAGATGTTCCAGGCACCTAAGATGTGCTAATTTTACAGTTTTTCATTGATCTTGGCTCCAAAAAGTGAAATAAAGTTACATAATTTTCCTTGTCATATAAAGGAAATCCTATAAAATTTCGATAGATGCTAACTACTCCTTGAGACTAAACTCAAGTTGGAGCTTATCCTCAAGGCCCTTTAAATCGGGGCATTTAGCCATGAGTGAGCACTGTCTTTAAACATGAATGATACAACTTTAATGGATTCATCTCATAACAGGCCTTGTGGCATATCCCTGGGGTATATCTTACCCTAGATATTTCTGTGGGTGTTGGGAAATCTATATTGTGGTAGAAGAGCATTTGAGGGTATTCAAAGCATGTGCACAAACATTAATGATCACCCTGTCTCATTGGAACCCTCTGGAGGTCAGCAGCACAAGTATTATTGTCCTTATATCTCATGGCAAATAAGGGGTAGGCCTGGGACCTGGATCCAGGGCTTCTATTCTGAACTCTTCACACTGTGCTATGCAAGGTCCAAGTCCTTGCCTTTCTAATGACATACTAAGGAAGGAACCTATACACTGTAAGGAAATCAAATGGTTAAACTTGTTCATTAAAGAGGCAGTCTCCATATCCTGTCCATTGAGAGTCAGATTATCTAGTAAATGGCTATAGCACTTATTCTCAGTATTTTGGGAATTTTTCCATGTGGGTTAAAGTGATTGGGGAGACAGAGTCACCAATCTATTGAGAGAGTGACAATGTTTTAGGTCTATCACTCTGGCAAAATCACCCTAAGTGGCAAATCTCACCCTGCCTTCTCTCTTTTTCTCTATGCTCTTCAACCAGCACTGCATACACACGGCTATTTAACTGTAGCTGGGAAATCCAGGTATATGCTTTAAACCGTTCTTTGTCCATCGGTTTTTTTCTTTTTTCCTTTTCTTTTCCCCTTTTTGACCCTTTATGTATTTTATGCTCCCTATTATTCACCCTCCCTCCTCCATCTTTTCTATTAACTTTTTTGTTTTCCCTCTTGCTTTGCATGTTAGTTGAATCAGCCTGTGCGTTTGTGTACTCCTGCTCCCTGTGTGTTTGTCTGTCTGTTTTCTTTTCCAGGGCTACCTCAAGAAACAAGCTAGAGTACACAAGGTGAAGAGTCCCAAATATCACTACGAATAGAAAAATAAAATAACTAAGGTCCCAACAAGAGTGACCGAGGGATACCATTCAAAAAACAATCTCTGAAAGGATAGGCCCTGGAAAGTCAAAGAGTTTCCTATTATCTTTAAAAGGCTAAGGGTGGCTATCTTCCTGTGGGCTGGGAAAGGTCTGAGGCTGCATGGGAACTTGGCAGATAGGATTGGTATTGAGTGATGGGGGGAAAGGGGGAAGCAGTTTTGGCACATGAACACGTGTTATTCAAACCCAAGACAGTCAATTTTTACTTAAATGAAAAAGAAAAGAGGCATATGTCACAAATATGGCAAAAGAACCTGGTTTAGTCTCAAAGGTACGTACGATTTATTTTAAAAAAATTTGGGACAGGTGTTACCAGTCAAAGTCCTCATTCAGCATAAGATCTTAGTATAATCCTGACAAAACTTCTGATTTCAAATTTAGCTGCATCATTGGAATAGGCCCACCAGAATGAGTTTGCTGTACAAGTATAACTGTAAGTAGATTGACGATATTACCTTATGCGCAGTCATGTTTATTGGACATGTTGAGGAAATGTGCCAGACACAACAATCCCAGCTCTTCTGCAATGAGAAGCTGAGCTACTCTTTTTGGACAGTAACTCGCTGATGTGCTCAAGTACTTCTTATATTATAAGCAAGCTATTTGGGCTTTCTCAATGTGCCAAATACTGTCCTAAGCATTATATGAGTTTTAAGGTATTTAATCTTCATAATATTCCTTTCAGATAGGCCCTACTATCATCCCTATTTTGTAGGTGAAGATAATGAATCATGGTGAGGTTAATTACTTGCCCAGGGTCACCCAGTTGGTATGTAGGAGAGCCAACATTCAATCCCAGGTAGCCTAACACCATAGATCCTGTCAAGTACAAATTAGAGGATAAGGGGTCACTTAAAGACTAGTTTTATGGGGGCATTTAGGTAGCTCAATCATTTGCAAGTCTGACTCTTGATTTTGGCTCAGGTCATGATCTCACTGTTCATAGGTTGAAGCCTACATCGAGCTGCTTGGGATTCTCTCTCTCTCTCTCTCTCTCTCTCTCTCTTTCCCTTTCCTTCTTCCCTATTGTGTTCTCTCTCTCTCACTCTCTGTTCTTTCCCCACTCAGCTCTCTCTCTCTCAAAATAAATAAACATAAAAAAAGACTAATTTTATGATAGCCATTTGATACATACAGATCCTTCTTCCCACCAATGAAGTCTGACTGGGGGTGAGAATCACAAAGATGAGTCCAGAATGGGGGTTTTATAAGCCTAGGGTTGAGAGCTACAGAGTCAGAAAGTGCATTGTGGGTCCCTTTCCATGACAAAGACATTGAGAGACATTGATGCCTATATCACATCTGAAGTTCGGCAGTGATAGAGAGACATGCACGTTTAGAAGAGCTTCCCGACCCAGTTTCTCTAAGAAAATTGGAGTGGTCCTCCCCAAGGAAAGGGGAAACTGCTGCTAGTTTGGATAGAGAGTGTGTCTGCTATAGCATGTATTTAATTTGCCCAACAGCAGTGTACCAGGACAGTAGCTACTTATTAAATGGGCTAGGACACGGTCATGTCTGGCACCATTTAGATCTGGAATTGTTTCTGCCATGGGACCGTCATACTCCCTACTCTTATTCCAGAACTAAAACTGGCCTTTTCCTTTCATCTTCCAATATCCACTGTCCTAAACTGGTCCCCCCTTAGCCTTTTTCATCTGCTTTCCCTATATCTAGTCCCCTTATCTTCTAATTTTTTCCTAACCACTATTATAATAATTAGCTTTGGTAACACAGATACTATCATGTTACCCCATGTAAAAAAAATCTTTAAAACTTTCCTAATTTCTCTTACATGCCTTTCAAGATTCTCTAAAATCTGACCTTCGTCTAATTTTCTTTCCAGGGACTCCTCTCGACCTATTAGGCACCTCAGCTAAATGTTTAAAATCTCTACCTACTTTCCTTTGCTCATCCTGTTTTCTCTACATAGATTATTTCCCATTTTCCTTATAGCAGTCCCACTCATCTTCTGAAGATCACCGCAAATACTGATTCTACAATATCTTTCCTAATCATCCACTTTTACCTATATGCTGTTGTCTTGTTCTCAACGCCTTTTTGTATATGTATTATGTTTCAGTTACTTAGGATGCTTCAGACTGTAGAAACTGAAAACTAACTTTAGTTAGATTAATAAAGAGAGAGAGAGACAGAGAAAGAGAGAGAGAGAGAGAGAGAGAGAGAGAGAGAGAGAGAGAGAGAGAGAGAGAGGATTCCTATATGGATACAGGCAGTATCATAAGCCAAAGGGCAGAGATGCAACCAGTCAATAGGGAGGTCATTGAAACCAGGTTCACAGCCTCTCTCTCTTTCTTCCCCTCATTTCTGTGTGTCTTTGTATGCTTACTCCATTCTCTCTTTTACTCTATAGATTGATTTTCTCTTCTCTGTTCTGAGAGGTAGAAAATGCCTATCTTTCCAGCTACAGAGCCTGATATAATTTTTAGTTCAATCCTTAACTTTCAAGAAAGTAATCTAATTAGCTCATCTGAGGAAGATGTCAGCCATAGGTCCAGTAAGCAACGCCTAATGAATGGCATTACCATACAAACATAGCAGTTGGGGCCCATCTGGGGGTCGTGGGGGTGAGCTTCCAAAGAAATGGGGCATTTGGCCATGGGGCAGATCTCTGATTCCAAAAGGTTTCTACTACATTCTCCACTAGTTTGTGAGGACCTCAAGAATACAAAGTATGTTCTCTTCTTCATTTATTTCATTTTCTTCAAACTTTTATCTTCCCAGAGTTTAAATATGGCTAATATTATAGCGGTACTCAATAAAATGAGGAATCTTGTTAAGGGCAATGCATATAGAAGAGTAACAAGTCATTAGATGTCACTTGTCTCAGAGATCCCGTAAAGATTTCAGAGGACAAATCACCTGGTACCAAGTATCCACACTCACAGGGCAATGTGCTAGACCCGGCCATGTAGGCAGAGTGTGTACAGAGACTGTGCAGTTGATCTGTCTTATTAGCCCATCGTTCACTTCTAGCATATATAGGAGGGAGAGATTGAAGAGCTGAAAGAAGGGGTTTCTTTGGAGGGAGTCTAGAGGGTTCTGTGCATTTCTTCTGTCCGTGCTCATCAGTACTTTTCAAGCCAAATGATTTTAATGATTGTAAGCCAAATGAAGAGAAGTTTCAAGAAAATTACTCAGAAAGGCTGGCCACGTTCCTTGGAGTTTTGGAGACTTAGAGACTGATACCTGCTTCTTGTTTCAAGTGAATCAAGACCAGGGGCTGACTCTGTGGCTGGCCCACAGCCCTGGGACAGCAGAATCAAGAAAGAGCTGGCTGTAGTCCTGCTGACAGTGGAGCAAAGGAGCACATTTCCTGCAAGACGGGCTTCACAGAAGGGAGTTGGCTTGGGTCCCTTCCAGGGGAGATTATCTGGAGAGCTGATACCACTCTGAGAGATAAATCCTTGAAAATGAAGTGGGAGTCAGAAGCAATCAGCCAGAGGAGAAGCACTGTATGAGGCAACAAAACTGGAGTCAGAAGTGGAGAATCCCCAGAAACCAGCAAAAGCACATCGGGAGAGGAAGCGTGTCCTTCAGACTCTGCAATGGCATAAGGACACCGTTTCCAGATCTCAGCTATGGCAGCAGCTAATAAGTAGGAGAGGATGTGGAGTAGAGAAGAAGGGCAGGGTGGCGAAGGTGACTGCTGCTCCTTCTCCTCTACATGCTTCCTCAGCCAAGGCAGGTGCCAGATGGGGGGGCAGGAGAAAGTTTAATTCACTAGCAGTTTGGATATTCTATTGCCCCTATATTAAAGTTGCATGATTATAAGATAGGGCTGGATTGATGTTCTGCTATGATTAGTTTCCGCTGGACATTTTCTTATCTAAAAATGGCCAAAGCAGCGAGAATCTGCCCCAAATTTATCAAAGAAGGTAATGAGGAATGTCAGTGCTAATCAAACTTATGGAAAGGTGAGAAAAAAATAAAATTGGTTTTTGCTTGCTTCCCCTTAAACCAGCCCATTCAATAAAATATTTTTGAAGTTCAAAAGGAGAGATCTTAGAGGGCACGGATTGGTGGAGAAAGTATCATGGGTCAGGAAGGACCTGAGCTGTGTCTTAAAAGAATAGATTGGTTAAAGATAGATGTTTGACCTTGTTTTTTCCTCTGAAACATTTATTACAAAAACTCATTTTCTATGCTCATTTCTTGGAACCTCTGAAGATTCTACTACCCCTCCAACTGAGTTGGCAAAATGGATCTTGCAAATTTTGTGCTATTTACTGACCACTGGACACAGAGCTTAGCTTGACAGAAACTTAGCAGTGACAGTCAAAATGTCATTTGAAAGACTTCCTGGATTCTGAAGTGTCTTGTTAAAAGGCAGTATTTGGGAAAAGTTTGGAGACGGGTCAACACCCAATGCAACATATCTCTATTAAATGACTTGATATTGATTAAAAATAGCTACATCATTTGGATTAAGATACTTCAGATTTGGTCAATGTAATACATCACTGAAGGAGACTGAGAGATGATTGAGTACATTTCTTCCAAGGAGCTTTCACAGTTGATCTCATTAGGTGTTTGTGAGGAAGGGAAGGGTGGGGATTGCTTTTCTCGTTTTATAAGGAAATTGTATGACTTTTCATGCTGACACTGTAATATGTCACAACCTATTAGAGTGAATTTTTATTATACTAGAAGTTCCTTTTCTACAAAGAGGTATCTGAACTATATTCCTACCAGGTTAAAGTTCTCCGGGGGCTAGAGTAGCCCAATTCTTCTCTATTTCGATGACAACATGTGGTAGACTACAAAAATGCCTACAGATTATTCTCCCACCGCTATCCCAGTCCTTTGACAGCACCACACTGACTCTATACTGACTGTGGCCTTGAGGCTGCCTTTGGTCATTGGAACTTAAGCAATGCAACACAAGCAAAGGCTTACAAAGTGCTTGTATCCTGGGACTTTTTCCCTTGCTGTGTTTGGAACCGTGTGACCACTATGTGAATGAGCACATGTAAGCTGTGATGGGATGAATTGTGTCTCCCCACCCCCCACCCATATGTATGTTGAAATCCTAACCTCCAATACCTCAGAATGTGACTATTTTTGGAGACAGAGTATTTAGAGTAGTAATTAAGGTTAAATGAGGCCACTAGAGTGGCTTGAATCCAGTATGCCTAGTGTCCTTATAAGAAGAACAGGTTAGGACAAAGATACACACAGGCGGGAGACCACATGAAGACATGGGAGAACATGGCCATCTGTAAGCCAAGGGGGGAAGTGCTCAGAAGACACCAAACCTGCTGACACCTTGAGCTCAGAGGTTTAGTCTCCAGAATTGGGAGGAAATAGATGTCTATTGCTTAAGCCCCCAGTCTGTGATATTTTGTTATGATAGCCCTAGCAAAATAATACACTGCTTCGTGGAGAGTGAGAGGTTGTGTGGAAGAGAAATGAGGTGCACCCCAGTCAAAAGCCAGCTAACACATGGGTGAGGCTATTGTAGGTCTGCCAGCTGCCTATGGATGTATTAGAAAGGCTGCCAGAGATAAACTACAGGGCTGGCAAGAGGAGACAGGGTCCCCTGATCCTTCTTTCATTCACAGAGAAGCTTGCTGGGCTCATGCTGAGTTTGTGTTCCAGGAAAGGAACATGGCCCCCTGTTGTGTCCCCTCTCCATAGCTTAACTGGGACAGTCACTTTGTCACTGGAAGGAAAAACAGTCTACTTGGGCACTGGTTAGTCTGGAAATAGGTGTCAGCTTCTCTTTCAGGAGGTATTCTAGAAAGCTAGTTGCCCTGGTACAGCCCCTCTGGAAAACAGTGTGGAGGTTCCTCAGGAAACTAACAATAGAACTCCCCTAGGACCCAGAAATAGCACTGCTAGGGATTTACCCAAGGGATACAGACATGCTGATGCATAGGAGCACATGTACCCCAATGTTCATAGCAGCACTCTCCACAATAGCTAAAACATGGAAAGAGCCTAAGTGTCCATCAACAGATGAATGGATCAAGAAGATGTGGTTTATCTATACCATGGAATACTACATGGCAATGAGAAACAATGAAATCTGGCCATGTGTAGCAACATGGATGGACCTTGAGGGCATTATGCTGAGCGAAATAAGTCAGGCAGAGAAGGACAAATATCATATGTTTGCACATATAGGAGGATTAGGAGGAACTTGATGGAGGAACAAGGGGGAGAAGAAGGGGGGAAATGGTGGGGGAAAGGGAGAGAGGCAAACGATGAGAGACTCTTGAATGCTGACAAAAACTGAGGACTGATGGATGTGGGGGGGAGGAGGGATGGGCATGGAGGAGGACACTTGTGGGTATGAGCACTGGGTGTTATGTGGAAACTAATTTGACTATAAACTATTTGTAAAAAAAGAAAAAGAAAAAGGAAAAGAAAGCTAGTTGCTGAGGATCAGGTAATCTCAGGGCTGGGGCACTTTTGTGGAAACTGAATTCTCAGTGCAGGTCCTCCCACTGGGAGAGGAGGAGTCCCTGGATCACAGTGGCTCCTTGTGTGGGAAATCAAGAGTGAACTCTGAGGACGGTTCTCGGATGCCCTCTTCATACCACACTTTGCTTACCTGTGGAAACCCAAGCAAAATCACAGAGAAACAAGAAGCAGCCTACATGCAAAATTCTTACTGGATTTTCCATTGTATAAAGGCAAATTCGTGTCCTTAGAAGAACCAGAGGTACTGTTGTGGAACTGTGCCATTGCTCATATGTAAGGGCATAAGTGTAAGTGATTGATTTTTCCAGTTAGTGGGATAGATCTGCCATGAGCCATTTTCTGGTCCTCACTACATTTCTTTATTGTTCAAGAGAATACCTTTTCTAAAATGGCTGGTTGGATTTAAGGGTGCTGTCAATGGTTGGAGAATAGAGGGAAGTGAACTGACTTAGATTGAAATGTTATTAATTCACCTTGATCTTCCCACTGTCTCTCAACAAACTGAGTTAACTCACCTCTACAGGGCACTCCCAGTGTCCTATCTTTATGGCACTGTTCCATGTGGACTGTGGGGTCTGAAGTTTATTTTTTAATTTGCCCTTTCACTTTCAGACTCAGACTTAGAAAACTGGTGTTCATAAAAATTACTCTTTTGGATTTTTTTTTTAAAATAGTAGTTTATTGTCAAGTTGGTTTGCATATAACACCCAGTGCTTATCCCAACAAGTGCCCTCCTTCATGCCCATCACCCCTCAACCCCTCCCCCCCACACCCATCAATCCTCAGTTTGTTCTCAGGATTCAAGAGTAAAAATTACTCTTTTGAATGATTTCTGCTTAAAATCAGCTCAACAGGAAAAAAATGAAATGTTCTCTCAAAGGAGCTGACCTCTTCCTTCCTTCCTTCCTTCCTTCCTTCCTTCCTTCCTTCCTTCCTTCCTTCCTTCCTTCCTTCTTTTCCTCCTCCTATGTAATTTAAAGCATCAGAAGATCAATAGGTAATTCTCACACTTCAGGAACAGTTCTTCATATCGGTTTCATTCTGATATCTGCTGGAAACTACCAACATTTCAATTTCAGTGGGAGTCTTTTAAAACCTGCTTAAAGATAATCTGTCTGAAGCCTTTGATTTGGAAAAATGGAAAGAGGAAGGAGAAGTGACTAGATTTTCAGAAGTTTTCAAGATCAAAGGATTTGCTTAATTCTTTATGAGGTTTGCTATAACTTTGTAAGTTCAGGTGTGCAGGGTTAGTCTCCAGAAGCTGTTTCCTGCTGATACTCTGCCACTGTGTGCATGGTGTTTCCTGGGTTATAGTCTTCAGAAGCCCGCAAGTTCTCTTGAGTTTGGTTAAATTCAGTGGTTCTCACTTGGGCTGCACGTTAGAATCACCTGTGGAGCTTTAAAATTCATGGATGCCCACAGCCCATCCTCAGAGTAATGAAACCATATTTTCTAAGGGGTGGGACCTGCCTGGGAATCAGCAATTTTAAAGCTCTCCAGAGTATGATGTGCAGTCAGGATTGAGAACTGTTGAGATAAGTGAAGCAAAGAAAATAGGTAAAGGATCCTCACCCACTTATTCTTCTAAAAGTAACCCCAAACACTGAAGTAAGCTATAAAAATATTTGTATACACATTAGAACATATAGATTCAGTTAGATTGTAAAATTTAAGGAAATATACAAGACTTCTGCATAATTTGGTACCATTTTACCACAATGGCTTATGGTTTTTCAATCCTTGCTTGATCTTTTCTTCTGAAAATTTTATGATTTTTCACTCTGGTTTTCTCAGGTTTGTACAGGTATTATTCACACAGAATCTGTCTGTTTATAATCAAATCTTTGCTCTCTGTGAATGTGCACCAATATGTAAGATCACCTGATGAGCAGGTGTCTGCAGGGGTTTTCCCTCTAGCACCTGGTCTATTTACCCTCTTATCAGATAATGTTAACTGAAGCATCACTCCTGGAGGTGTAGTTGGTGGACCAAAGGCCACAGCAGCACACCTGGGAGCTTATTAAAAATGCAGAAATGTAGCCTTTACTCCAGATCCAATTGAATCAATCTGCAGTTTAACAAGATTCTATGTAATTCAGTTGCACAGTCAGTTTGAGAAGCACTGAACTAAAGAAGCTTACTCTTTTTTGCATATGCCTTTATACGTGGCTTTTATCTGTCCTTTCAATGTAGGTATAGAAAGAGAAAGATTTCTATTAAAAACTTGCATGTGTTCATGCTCTGTCTCTCAAAATAAATAAACATTAAAAAAGTATATGTGCATGTATGATTCACACTTTTCTCTTTCAATGAGAATAGATTTTATTTTATTTTTTTCAAATGCTTTATTATTTATTTTTGAGAGACAGAGAGAGAGAGAGAGAGAGAGAGAGAGAGAGACAGACAGACAGACAGAGACAGAGACAGAGGAAGACAAAAAATCCAAAGCAGGCTCCAGGCTCCCAACTCTCAGCACAGAGCCCCATGTGGGGTTCAAACCCATGAACCGTGGGATCATGACCTGAGCTGAAGTTGGATGCTTAATCGACTGAGCCAACCAGGTGCTCTGAGAATAGGTTTTTAGAGCTCTCTGGTTACTTTTCTTCATGCTAATTACTTGCTCATTAAAAATAAAAGTCATATTTCCAAGTGATCTACAACTTGAGTTTTACTAGTGATAACAAAAATTAAACTTTGACTTCATTGATAAAGGTTGTGTTAATGAAGATTAGGGGACCCATTCTGGACAGGCTGCTGTAAGGGAAATTCCTTGGCTCCACAGTCAGATCTGTGTTGTTTCATATGCTGCTCTTTGCTTCCCAGCATCAGCTACAGTTGTATCACCTATGAACCTGAGCTTTCTTGTTTAGTAAACAGGATGAGAACCTGAGCTCCCTTTTGCCTTGGTGGTGTTTCCTCTTTACCTTCCCTAGCTCACATGTTTGCTCTTGTGCTTTAGGCATTTGGCTGATCTGTCAGTGTTGGATGGAAATCTAATGAATGTCCAGGGCTTGGTCCTGGGATATATCTTCTCCTCATTTACATTCACTCTCCCTCCAACTCATGGCTTTCCTGTTCGTATGCTGATGATCCTAAACTTATACCTCTATTTTGGACCTCTTGGAGAAGTCTAGACTCTCAAATCCCACTGTCTCCTTGGCATCTCCATTTGGATATCTAAAGTGTCCAATGTCACAAGTCTGAAACTGAACTTCTGAGCTTCTCTGCAAACACACAACTCTTTTCCTCCAGTCACTCAGTCCAAACCAGAGGAGTCATCTATGATTTTTCTCTTTCCTTTCATCCACATCCAATTCAGCAGTAAGTTCTGAAGGCTCTTTCTTCAAGTCCTACCACTTCTCACAAGTCCTCTCCCCATCACTAGTGCCTGGTACAAGCCTTCATCTGTCACCAGGATTGTGCTCTCTCATTCTGCTTTCGCCCTTTTCCTTCTCCATTCTATTCATGACAAAGCCAGCAATCTCTCTGCTTCAAAATTTCCAGAGCCCTCCTCTCAGTAAAAGCCAAAGTCGAGGTCCCAGATAACTTTCTGACCTTATATCCAACTACCCTCTCCCTGGTTCATTTTGTGGCTAGCTGAGTTTTCCAGAAGCAGATACTGGAGACAGGATTGGTGGGGCTGGATACTGATTAGGACTTAACACCCATGGAAAGAAACAGGATGAAGCAGGATGGGCCAAAGAGAGAGAAGTTAAAGTGAAGCAGCCTGGCGAGACTGCAGGCTGCCTATAAGGAGCTTTGGGCAGGCCACAGTTGCCTCTTGTTAGGCCCCAAAGGCTGCACCTCTCTTCCTGCCTCATCAGCTATTGGCTGAATGCTGTTCTGAGAAGGGTGTGACCTGTGGATGGTGGCTGTCTACAGCTGAGGCACAGCTTGAGACTGTTTGCTGACGCTTTGGGTAGGGCTTGTCTATGTCCACTGCACTCTTCCCCAGCCACACTGGCTTCCTTAAACAAACCCAGCCCAGTCTGTCTCAGGGCCTTTGCATTTGCAGGAATGTGATTTCACTAGATGTTTTTCATGTCTTGCTCCTTCATCTCTTTTGGGCTCTGCTTAAGTATCACTTTGTGAATGAGGTCTTACTTCCCATGATCATCCTATTAAAAACTAGAAACTTAGACCCTTTACCTTCCTCTATAGAATTTACTGTCATTTGATATACATACTATATATTTAATCCTTGATTTGTTATTGTTTCTTTTTCTAAGTAAAAAATAAACCCCAAGAAGGCCCTGTCACACAGTAGGCACTCAATAAATTGCTTACTGAATGAAATGACAAAATAAGCTTTTGTTTATATAGATTTGAATTGCAATATATCTCCTTGTAGTGGTGGGGTATAAGAATCACCTTAATCCCATGATATCAGTAAAGTCTTTTGGAATCACATTTATGAAAAAAGGTCTCTGGTATTGATTCCTATGAATTTAGATATGATCAAATTTAGAGTTGACGGTATTTTGAGGTGTTTAAATTTCTCTGTACAAAATAACAAGTGACTAAAGAAATGACTCCTATAGAATTGTAAATTTAAACAGATTAATCTTTAAAGTGTTAAAATAAGTGTTGTAGAAATACTCATATCTCCACTATAATAGGTTAAGTTAAAATCACTCTTTTTTAGTAACAAAAGTAAATTCTCCATCTTTATTTGGCAAACAATCTGGGAAGCACTCACAGATCTCATTGATGTTACTGTCACTAATGGAAAGAAATAGAACTGAATTTAAAATTCTTTATATTTTTCTTTATTCAGACAAATCTTCCTATAATTAGATCTTCTGTTTAGTTGCTGTTTTACAGGTATTTCATGGTTAGGAATGGGCTGAGGCCCCTCTGATTTGATGCTGCATACCCTTTGTTAGTATCGTTGCTGCTTTTTGTTTGTTTGGTAGGTTTTTTTTTTTTTTTGGTTGCATTTGTTACAAACTGGAAAAAATAATCAGCAGCTTTAGTAAGAATAATTCAAAGATTCCTTTTGTCATGACTCTGATTCCCCTCTGTCCCTGCTTCATGCTCCTCACCTGATCATCTACATTCCTCTCTGCTCCTTTCTCCTTAAACGACCCAAATATTTCATGATATAACCCGAGTCACTCTCCTGAGGGGGAAAAGAAATTCAAATTCAAATCCAAATGTTTGAAAACCACCCACTAGATGATCATCTCTAGTTCTGATTGCCAAGGTGACTCAGCATTTTTCTCTTTTCTTTTCTATCTCTCTTCATTGGTAATCTTTGTATTCTAGAATGCCTTTTTAAAAATAAACTTCACCAAAAAGTTCTCTTAAATGTCAAGATCTCTTAAGATCTCTAACTGTGCCAAAGCTAGCTACATATCCATAATGGTAAAGGAAACAACGATGTGTAATTATTTTGTCATCTTTGAGTCACTGAGAAGTGAGTTTTGTGCAGAATTTTCCAGCTGATGAAATCACCTTTTTTGACACCCCATTAGATGGGTAGAGAGAAGATGGTCATAAGTTAACCCCAAATATTTTCTTCTGACTCCTTCATCTTCAACATGTTGAGGTATTTTTATTTAATTAATTATTAATTTTTAAAACTTAAATTCAAGTTAGTTAACATACAGTGTAGTATTGGTTTCATTAGTAGAATCTAGTGAATCATTACTTATATATAACAGCTGGTGCTCATGTCAAGAAGTGCCCTCCTTAATGCCCATCACCCATTTAGCTCAATCCCCACCCACCTCCACTCCAGCAACCCTTAGTTTGCTCTCTGTATTTAAGAGCATCTTAAGGCTTGCCTCCCTGTTTGTTTTTCTTTGTGGGAAAATTTTTTTAATTTAATTTATTTTTTTAAAATTTATATCCAAGTTAGTTAACACACAGTGCAACAATGATTTTAGAAGTAGATTCCTTAATGACCGTCACCCATTTAGCCTATCCCCCCTCCCACTACCCCTTCAGTAACCCTCTGTTCTCTATATTTAAGAGTTTCTTATGTTTTTGTCCCCCCTTGTCTTTACATTATTTTTGCTTCCCTCTCCTTATGTTCATCTGTTTTGTTTCTTTAAGTCCTCATATGAGTGAAGTCATACGCTATTTGTCTTTCTCTGACTGAGTAATTTCGCTTAGCATAATACCCTCTAGTTCCATCCATGTAGTTGCAGATGATAAGATTTCATTCTTTTTGACTGCTGAGTAATACTCCATTGTATATATATACCTCATCTTCTTTATCTACTCAACCATTGATGGACATTTGGGCTCTTTCCATACTTTGGCTATTGTTGATAGTGCTGCTATAAACTTTGGGGTGCATGAGCCCCTTCAAAACAGGATACTTGTATTGTTGAGGTCTTTTAAAACATATTGAGGTCTTTTTAAACTGTTTTTTTTTTTTTTTTCAGGAAATGCCATCTTTGAAATCCTACAAAGCTGAAGGTTTTGTTTCAAAGAAGAATACACTGATTTGTTCTTATTTTCTTTATTTCACTGTGTACAGACAGAGATTCCACCATAGAGGTACCTGTATCAATTTTAACACCACTATGTACATACTTCCTTTACACAGAAAGTCTTTGATCCAGAGTGGGACACTTGCAATAGAATCTTTGCTTTGTTTATTGTCATTTTATTCCACTCACTGAGGGAGAGAAAAATGCTTTCTGAATTATTCAAATTAAAGTTTTAATGACATATCACTTTTCAGATATATTTCGGGAAAAAGCTTTTTTTTAACTTAAAAAAATTAAGTTTTTGGTATTTCACCAACAAAATACCACTATTTTGGCAAATAAAGATAACACAGAAATGCAGAATGCCAGGTGCCAACTGCAATTATCAGTCAATACGTATTTGTTGGTTGAATTTGGTAAGAGCTTAACCATTAGTCTGGTACTTTAACCCTCATACAATGCTACTTCCATTTCACAAAGGAGTATCATAAAAGAGGGTCCAAGGAACTATGGAACTTGTCTAGGGTCATAGGCCAGAAAATAGGGTACTTGATATTTGTACCCAGCTCAGTCTTTCAGCTCCAAGGACCTTTTCCCTCCATAGTAGGTGGGACACTGCATTAACTCCCACTCCCTGTCAGGGGCAGGTATCCAGAGTGAATGGGTAACATTACCTTACTAGAGTACTAGGGGATACAGACACTCAGAGGAGGGGCTTTGGGTGGGCTTTTGGTAGTCCTTGTACCCCTTCTTTCCTAGTAGAACCAGAGAGGATGGAACTGTGTGGACTTGAGAAAAATCACTTAGGCTCTCCAGGCACCAGTTTCTTTATCTTTAAAATGCATATCATTGGGGAGAGCCTGGGTGGCTTAGTTTGTTAAGCGTCTGACTTCAGCTTAGGTCATGATCTCATGGTTCATGAATTTAAGCCCTGCATTAGTCTCTGTGCTGACAGCTCAGAGCTTGGAGCCTGCATCAGATTCTGTGTCTCCCTCTCTCTCTCTGCCCCTCCCCTGCTCATGCCCTGGCTTTCTCTTTCTCAAAAATAAATAAAGATTTAAAAAGTTTTAAAAAAATGGATAGCATTGTTGAGAAATACAGTTCCTCAGAAATAGATCAAATGAAGTCCCAGCCATCAGAGCATTCTGGGTGTTTCCCCAAAGTCAACACTGGCCCTTGGCAAGTCAGAGAGACTGACCCATGCTCTCTACTTACTCGTTTTCACAGTCATTTCCACACATCAACTAAATCTTCCCTCTTGGAATCTTGCACCTTACTGCCTCCATTCTCCCCTGTAACAGAGGAAAGACATTTGGAAAACCCTCAGAGAATGGCTTTTCTCTGTATCTTCCATTCTCTCTGGCTCTACTACCAAACTGCTCTAAGTGGTCAACCCTGGAGACCTCTGACCACTGCCCTGGAAGCTGATGGTGGGGAACCAGCATCTCTGTGAGCAGTGTTGGCCTTTCAACTGACTCAGATGGAACATCTCAACTGCAAGCCTTTCTTTTGCTAATAACAACTTTCCTTGTGGCATAACTGATGAGTTATTATGACAGTAACCCCACAGATGAATGCGCATGCGCACATACACACACACATTCTAGGTGTAGGGGTGGCAGAGAAAAAAAGGGAGTGAACCCTGACCTGCCTCATGATGACCTTCCCAGTGACCATCCCTTCCTTCTCTCATACTAGCTTCTGTAGCTGGCTCATGCAAAGCAGGACTAAAACAAGCTTCAACGACTTTTTCCTCTATATTTATTTCATCAGCCGGCACATCTCAGTGTATTACACAATTTGAATGGGAAGGTGACAGGAGTCTAATACTGATTATTGTTTTAGGAGAGAATGCATTTCGTGCAAGTAACATCTTCCATGTACCAGCTTTGGCCACACCGGCTGGTAAATCACATCTCTCAGGCTGGCCGCCGCAGCTGCATTTGTTGGGAGACGATGCCTGATGTTACTCTGTTCAACCACTCTTCAGTTGGAAGATGAGCTTTTCGGTGAGGAAAAAAAAATATCTGGGCTCCATGTAATTTCACATTTAAGCCATCAACTTGGATGATTCGAGCCATGCCAGGAAGATGGCTCTGTTCAGATTTAAAGCCCTATAGTTGGGTGCCATGGGATTTTTGATCCCAGCCCCTGGGTTCAGCGTTGTCTTCTCTCAAGAATGTTTGTTTTTAAAAATCTCCACTTTTCTGCAAGCAATAACACATTAAAGTTGCTAAGGTCTTTCTCTGAAGGTTTTCCAAATGTTTTTCCTGTTAAAGGGGAGAAGTGGAGACAGTAAGGTTCTGAGAGGGAAGATTTAGTTGGTGTGTGGAAATGACTGTGAAAAGGAGTAAGTGAGAGAGAATGGGTCAGTCTCCCTGACTTGCCAAGGGCCAGTGCCGACTTCGGGGAAATACCCAGAATGCCCTGATGGCTAGGACTTCATTTGATCTATTTCTGAGGAACTGTATTTCTCAACAATGCTACCCATTTAAAAATTCTTTTAAAGAATGTTTATTTATTTTTGAGAGAGAGAGAGAAGGAGAAAGAGAGAGAGAGAGAGAGAGAGAGAGAGAGCACGAACAGGGGAGGGACTGAGAGAGAGGGAGACATGGAATCTGAAGCAGGCTCCAGGCTCTAACCTATCAGCACAGAGCCTGACGCAGGGCTCAAGCTCACGAACCACAAGATTGTGACCTGAACTGAAGTTGGATGCTTAACCAACTGGGCCACCCAAGCATCGTGCAGTGATACCCATTTAAAAAAACAAGTATTTATTTTCGAGAGCAAGAGAGAGAGAGAGAGATAGAGTGAGAGCAGGAGAGGAGCAGATAGAGAGACACACAGAATCTGAAGCAGGCTCCAGGCTCTGAGCTGTCAGCACAGAGTCCAACACGGGGCTTGAACTTGTGAACGGGGAGATCAGGACCTGAGCTGAGATCAGATGTTTAACCAACTGAGCTACCCAGGCACCCCCTCCCCCAATGATACCCACTTCAAACATAAAGAAACTGGTACTTGGAGAGCCTAAGTGATTTCCTCAAGTTCACACAGTAACTATGGGGAATCTTCTGGAATAGAACTCAGATTATTTATTGCCTGTTTCAGTGCTCTCTTCTTGATAGCACCCAGTTTTTCATTATGCTTAATATATGTAAAGATTTTTTTAAAAAACAAAGAAGATCAGATTTTTGTCTTGTTTATTTTACAGAATGCTAAAATACAGGGCTCTTCAAAAGTATTTGATATAAAATACACTTTTTTTTCTGTGTAAGTATTCAAACATGAACAGATTATTTGGACATCTATTAAAATCCAAGGTTTTTTGGTAAGTCTATTATATCTTACTAGTTTTGAAGATAATCTAGGTTCAGGAAAAGCAAAGTGCCGTTGTGTGCCTTTAATTGGGGGGTAGGAATGGAACATTTTTCACACATTTTTTAAAACTTTCTGCTTTTTTTTATATGATAGTTTATATCTTCTGGGGGGAAGATTTTTCTTTAGGACAGGAAGGAGGTGAAGGAGGAAGGTCAGAGCACTATTTGTGCTGGAGCTCTGGGAAAACAGGCCCTGTCCCTAGCAGAGAGGTGGGGGTTTGGAAAGACCCAGGATCTTTCCAATAGTCACAGGGTGTGGCAGAAGTACAGGACAGGGATCCAGGGCAAGCATCCCTTGCCCGCAGGACAGCAGACCCCTGGAGCTGAAGGGACCATGACAAGAGAGCACTGGTGGCTGGGAGCCAGTGTGGACAGGTGACTGATGATCACCTTCCTACCCTTGCCCTCTACCTGCTTCCTTGCTTTATTTTTTAAAAATGTTTATTTAGTTTGAGAGAGAGTGCGAGTGGGGGAGGGACAAAGAGAAGAGAGAGAGAGAGAGAGAGAGGAGAGAATCCCAAGCAGGCTTTGCACTATCAGCGCATGGCTTGGACCCACGAACCGTGAGATCATGACGTGAGCCAAAATCAACAGTCGGATGCTTAACCCACTGAACCACCCAGATGCCCCTGTTTCCCTGCTTTATACAGGACCCCGGGGCTTGAGGCCCACCTGGCAGGGAGGTACTTCCAGAGTCATGTTAAAGGAATATCCAAGCCCCAAACTCAATTGTTCTAGATCTATTACTTCTGTAAGCCAACTTAGAGTCGCATTTGAAACTGTGTCCATAAGCTGATGGCAAATAGAATCATATAAGACAAATAAGATCATATTTATAGATCTCCTGGTCACTTCCTTTTTCACCTTAATAATTCACCTCTTTCTGTGACATAAAATGAGTAAGTTTTATTTATCTTTCTTCCATATACATAGTATTAAACAGTGTGGCTATTTTTAATATTTCAGGTTCTCCTTCTCCAGAATTTGGCAACGTCAGGCCTGAGCCTGTGGAGACACTTTAAATGGCAAGCACAGGGGCCGGAGGAGGACCTGGCTTGCCGTCTGCAGGCAGGTGGACTCCCAGGTGACAGGGCCCAGCCCCGTCTTGCTCTCTGCTGACCCTTTGCCCCCCAGCCTCTACGCTAATGCTGGAGCAGCGGACGGACGGGCAGGGTGAGCTCCACAGACCTCATCGCCGCTGTGTGCGTTTGGCACAGGACGCGGGCTGCAATAGCACATCCTCTCTAACTCCCTGGCTCGGCAGTTTTTTGTTTTTGTGATTAATGTCCAGTGCAAAGGTGAGTAATGTAGCAATTCATTGTAGTAATTCGAGTTATGGGGAATATATGGACTCCTTCACTCAGCATCCCCTTCTCCAGCTCCTTGTCACATAAAAAGAATCATTACGTCGGGAATACACTGCCATCAGCCACAGGACCGGGCGGAGATACAACCCATGTGCCCCCACTATCTCCGTTGCCAGCATTTTGAGCCCTTCTTTGTGGGATGGGACCATGCTAACCTGACTCAGAGGGAAGTAAAGAAAGCTCTCAGTGCCTTCTCTTTGGCCCTACCTGTTTTGACGACTACCTGAAAATGACCCGTCAAGTCTAAATGACCCACAGCTGCTACTAAATTAATTTCAACTTTATATTGTATTAGTATCACCCCAAGGTAACTTTTGAACTCCCTGGAGAAGTTTGGGAGCAGGGTGAGGGGGGGAAACCTGGCTGGCAGTGCTAGGAGCACCTCCTGCCCCAGTGAGTCCGGGAGAGCATGGCCGCGGCCACCTGGCACGGATGAAAGTGCAGGTGAGCAGAGGGATTGCAGATTTAAGGGCCTTGGGACCAGCTTCCTGATTCAAGGGAAGGGGTGAGAGGCTCGTAGGGCTGAGGACCCCTAATTCCACCAGCTTTGGGAATAAGTGATTGCACACATCGTGGGGTTTCCATAAGTCTCCGGGAAAGGTGGGGGGAAGGCCATGGCTCTTGAGGTGCTGCTCTAGTCTCTGATACTGCAGTCATGTCGTTCGGGTGTGGATATTAACTGAAGAGTGTTTCTGCATTCATTAGCTGGGAGGGGTGGGGGAGGGGTGCGTGGCTCTGAGACCTTGGGTTCTTCTTTCAGTAATCCAAGGTAGATATCTAAAGTTAGAAGGATGAAAGAGCACTTGGATGGGACTGAGAAGTATTATAGTGTTTCCTGAGAGAATTCCCTGCAAGCGGAGAAGGTGCGTGAAGGCAAGGAAAGAGAGGAACTAGCTCAGCCCCAATCGGTTACTTGTATTTGGCAGGAGAGTCCCTACTGATGCTCTGTGGGGACGTGTGTGCCTCCACGTGCTTGCATGTGAGAGAGGAGAGGAGGGGGCATGCCTCTCTGACGCAGGGCACCTGGTCCCGCTCGGGTTTCCTGCCACATCCGGGTGTCTGCCGGTCACCAAACCTGGGTGGGAAGGTTTGAGCAGAGCTGGGAAAGGCGGTCATCTCCTGGCTCCCCCCATCATCCCCTCTCACAGTGCTGGTGCCAGCGGCTGTCTGTGCAAATGGGTCCCCTGCACTGGATCTTGAGCCCATGTTATTATTCCCAGCCATGTATGAACAGCATCACCCAGCTCCCAGGAATGACAGCACGTGCTACCTTTAAAAAGCCCTTCTTCAATTTCACAACACCCAAATTTCGAAAGAACTTTGTGTGCAATCTCTCTTCTGCGCTGCTGCTCTGCACCCTAGCCACATCGAGGCTCGCGCTCTCTCTAGTGTGTGTCTGATTGAAAATTCAACTCAACTCACTTCAGATATGCATCGAGCACCTTTATGTTGGCAGCAAAGTGGTAAAAGCCAGAGGGGATACAAAATAAGTATAAAGCACAGTTTCTGCCTTCAAAAAGTCTGCCGTGCTATTGGGAACAACATGGAGAAACAACAGGAGGCCAACATGAGACAGAATATATTTACTCATCAGAATGTGTTGTTCTGACATTAAGTGCATTGGATGTTCCAGAAAAGGAGATCTCAGTGAGGGCCAGAGTTGTCAGGGCAGAAAGATGCCTTGGAGAGGTTGGGCGCTGGTTTGGGACTTCGAAGGACTGGGAGTATTCAAATATGTAGCCGGATCATATGCAAATTTTTTCCTGTTATTTCAGGTTTTCTACTGAAGCCTCAAAGCTGAAAACAACATGACCTGATTACTCCCACTGTCTTTTTTTTTTAATGTTTATTTTTGAGAGACACAGAGAGACAGAGTTCAAGTGGGGGAGGGGCAGAGAGAGAGGGAGACACAGAATCTGGAGCAGGCTCCAGGCTCTGAGCTGTCAGCACAGAGCCCGATGACTCCCTCGTCTTAAGAGCTCCCCGAAGAGCTGTCATAGGGAGGCAGAGTTTACTTGCCCCCCCATAGCCCCGGTGTGGGACACCTGTCCCATCAAGGATGTTGCTGGTAAAGAGGGGACAGCATGAGTTATGTAAGAGGGCCCCTTCCCTCATGACTCTGCCCAGACCTCAGCTCTTAGGACGGAAGGGAGAGCAGGAGATGGAGAGTGGAGAAGAGGAGTGAAGCTGTTTCTCTGTGCTACTGGCCAGGTCTGACTGGGAGAAGGGGAAAACCTGTACCTTGCATGTGAGACTGGATTTGATTCTTACTGGGCAGGACTTCCTCGTTCCTGAAAAGTGAGTCTTAATGACCCAGATGCGACTCTTCTTGTAACTGACAGTACCGGACAGCCCTGGGAGCTGTTGTCCTAGGGTGCCGCCAGGGTGGGGGCAGGAAGGCAGACAACACACAGTTCTATCAAAGGGCGTCTGCGCACGCCTCCCACCCCCCCACCCCCGCCATGAATCCAGATTAGCAAACCGATTCCAGAGAGATGGGAGCACCAGGAAGGACAGTTCAGGAAGGCAGAGTGGCTAATTGGGCACCGTGGTGGGGTGGGCCTGGAGTGTTGGGGGTCTCAGCGACTCGGACTGTGGAAGTCCGGAGATAGGACTTCAGCATTTTTGAGAGGATCGACAGCAGAAGGGGTTAAGGCAACTAAAAAAGAGGACCCCCCACTTCCCCAGCAGGTTTGGGGGCAAGGGCTCCTCTTCCACACACCACGGCCCTGAGCGTCTCCAGCACTTGGTTTCTTGTTACCACCTGGGTCTGAGACTCTGTCTTCTCCTAATATTCTCATTTACCTGTTTGGAAACAGAGGCCCAACTGAGGGGCGTTCCCGGAAGGAGGGACACCCCACTCCTTTTTTCCCGCTTCCCACAGGGGCAGGGAAGACCCACTGAGCCTACACTTGTGTCACCCAAGTCAACTGGGGTTCAGAGCTGGAAATTTAATTTATTGTTTACAAACAAATGAGGAACAAGGAGGAGGGAGGCAGTGTTTTTTTGTTGTTGTTATCATCGGCAGGGCATTGGGAGAGGTGACCCACCACGGTTCCCTGTGGAGTGGATTTCCAGAGGGTTTTATTTATGATCCCTGAGCTGCAGTCTGGGGAGACACAGCTGCTCAAAGGAAGTTCTCTTATTTATACTGCCGTCTGGCTGGATTGCATTGCCCCTACAGCAGTTAGAAATTTAGTCCACACTCTTGGAGGGGGAACGGTGAGAAATGCCTTGTTTTTATACATCATATTCTGACTTTGAGCTTTAACTCTCTAGAGGGCGAGAAATTAGATTTCTGTCCTGTTTGGAAGGTTTGCTCCACTTCCACACAGGCACACGAGGATCAGGGCAGTGGGGATGGCATAACCCATCATTGTGATGGCTGTGGCTCTCATTGCTCACACTTATAGGGCTTATTGGAAGGTGGGTGACCGCACTGCTTCGCTGTCAAGCATGCCGCCTTTGGCTACTGTTCCCATGGCCGCCTTTCTTACTATTCTCTCCCCAGCATCCCTGAGCCAGAGCTGGTCCTCTGGTACCTCTCCTTAAGGGGCTGAAAAACTTGTCTCATTTGCAGGCTCTTTTGGAAAGAAATACTAGCTGCTTTTGTTTTTTTAATGTTTATTAATTTATTTGGAGAGAGGAGAGAGAGAGAGAGAGAGAGAGAGAGAGAGAGAGAGGAGAAAGCGTACAAGCAGGGGAGGAGCAGAGAAAGAGGGAGAGAGTGAATCCCAAGCAGCCTCTGCACTGTCAACACAGAGCCTGGTGTGTGGCTCGAACTCATGAACCATTATCAAGACCTGAGCCAAGATCAAGACTGACTGAGCCCCCCAGGGGCCCCCCAGATGCTTTTGATATGGCTGGTGCCACGTGCCCTGCATAGTCCCATCCATTGCTCTGGGACCATTCAGCCTAACCGCTTCACCGAGCCATGGGTCTTGGACACAAAAGTCTGGATAGGGGAAGGAGAAGGGAGTGTTGTCTCTTGGGTGCCTCTGTCCTCTGCAACACAAAAGCACATAGGAAAAGGCAACACCGGGCCTGGCTCCCTTTTTATATTTGCTGGAGGGTAGAGAAGGAACATACCTATAGTTAGAAGAAAGAAACGACGAATGCATTATCCTGTCACATGTGTCTAGTCTTTAGAGTACACAGTGAATAAGCTAAGGCAGTTCCCTCAGCTGTCCCTGAGAGCTGTCAGCAGCTGATGTTCTTAGCAAAGAAGGTGTGGGCACACCAGTCCTGTGACAGGGGCTGGGCTGAGCAGAGTCCTAGCGTCGACTATCAGCCCTTGCTCCCATGACCCCCCTGTGGGTTGCTGCTTAAAATACATGAGAGGATTTGACCATGACCCTTTACTCATGGTCAAAGAGTAAGGATTTTACTCAGCCTTGTTGCATGAGGGAAACCACCCCAGATCTGAAGCTCAGGGTATCTTGGAAGGTAGATTTGCCTTGGAATTTTATAGGGAGGGGTAAGGGCATTACAGATGGAGCGATTTAGTTAGGGTTGTATTTTAAGTAGGGTAAACTTCAGTCAGTTATCTGCCCAAGTAACGTGTGTTTTGTTTTTGTTTCTGTTTTCCCCTCTGGCTAGCTAGTTTCAGGGAAACAAAGAGCTTGAATCATTTATGAGATAAAGAATGGGAAGGTCTAGATTAAATGGTGTCCCCCTAAAAGATATGTTGGTGTCCAAACCCCCAGTATTTATGCATGTGATCTTATTTGGAAATGGAGTCTTTGCTGAATGTAATTGTGTTAAGATGAGGTCATTAGGGTAGCCTTAATCCAATATGGCTGCTGTCCTTATGAGAAGAGGTAAGATGGTGACCCATAGGGGAGAAGGTCACGTGATGTAGAGGCAGAGATTGGAGTGACGCAGCTTCGAGCCAAGTAATGCCAAAATTGATGGCAACACTAGAAACTAAGAGAAAGGCATGAAGCAGATGGTTCCATACAGTCTTGAGAAAGCATGGCCCTACCAACACCTTGATTTGAAGCTTCTAGCCTTCAGAACTGTGAAACAAAACATTTTCTGTTGTTTTAAGCCACCTAATTTTGCAGTATTTTGTTATGGCCACCCTAGGAAACTAGTATAGTCTGTGCCTGGAAAAAGGGGAAAAGTCTGTCTTCAGTCTTGTCAAAGGCAAACAAGGGAGGCACCCATGGTCTTATTGGAGTCACGACAAAGTGCGGATGCCATGTCTTGCATAAGTCATGTGGGGAGGATGGGTATTTTTTTGAAGCTATTTCAGGAACACAAACGGGCGAGGGGGTTCTTAACATCTTTGGGAATATAGGGCTCAGCATCGTGAACCCTCTTAAAACCCATAAGTGGATTTCCATTTCTACCAGTTAAATTCCAACCTTCCTAGTCCTGATATAGAAGAGTAGAGGCTCCCAACCCCATAGGCTTATCTGCCTTGCTTGGCACTCTCGCACTATCCACCTCCCTCTGTATGTCACTCCACAAATGCACCCTGTGGTTCACTGATGTGTCTTTGGTAGTGGCATTCTTTTGCCTGGAACATGCCCTCACTTATTTCTCTCTTTTAGTGTCACTCACCTTCTATATCTGTGTCTCTGAGAAACCTACCCTCACACTGGTTTTCTGGGTCTCTCTGGGATTTCAGGGGAGGCAGTGCCCACCTCTGCAGAACATTCTTGCCAGTGCATTGAAGCCAGGTGCCTCCATTGCTCTCTCTCTCTCCTGCTGGGCTGTAGGTTCCCTAAACACTCTGATTCTCTGTCTTGCTGGGAGCTCACTGCTTTGTATGGAGAAGATGATAAATAAGTATTTGCTGAGCTGAAAAGAACTCTGCCTCCTTCAGACATCTCTCCCTGACCCTTGGAAGTGCTTTCTGTTCAACACTTCATGTTATTTCTTTTCTTTTTTTTTTCCTCCCTAAGAGCCCCTTCACTGTGATAAGTTAAGCTCTAGTAGAGAAGTGAGGTCTGTATTTTCAGGTTTCATTGCTTTCTCCATATAAGCATTCCATTTACAGTTTTAATGTTCCAGCTACAGCCACAAAAAATATCCTCTTTCTTTGCAGAGGCTTAAAAGAATATTTTTATCTCATCACAAAAGTATTGCATGCTCATTGCAAAAAAAAAAAAAGTTTGGAAAAATGTAGAAAAGCAAAAAACTCCAAGAACATAAAATCATCTATCATTTTACAACACAGAGCTGGCTGTGTATTGATGTCATATCTGCAAACAAAGTGATTTTCATGTTGTCCGTTCTATTTTGTAACCCGGTTTTTTTTACTTAACATTTTAAGATCAATTTTTCATGGTAATAAATACTCATTTTTTGTGAAAAGCATAAATGCTTTTCAGGAAGAAACTTCTCCACATAGAGACAAGTTCAGTCTTCTGGTGAGAAAATCCCTCCCCCCACGTTTTTGAGGATGAACATATTTAGCTAAAAGTCTCCCACAAGTTTGGAAATGTTAGAAGTATCTCTCATGGAAGGTGATATGGAGATTGGTTGCTAAAAATAATAACTAAATTAAAAAGTAAAATGAAGGAATGCCTAATGTGGAAATATAGTTTCTCTTTCAGTTCCAATGACCGTCTTTTTAACGTAGCCATGCATGTTAGGAACCTAGAAGTGCATAGTTGTGCCTAATGCAAGAAGGCGCCCATTGTCTCCCTACTGGCATCACCAACATCACTACCATCAGCATCACCTTCACCACCATTACCATCATGACCATTATCACCACCACAAGCAGCAGCAGCATCTCCACCACTATCACCATCATCAGCATCCCCAACATCACCAGCATCATCTTCACCATTATCACTATCTTCATCACTACCACCACCATTACCATCATTACCATCACCACCATTGCCATCTTTCTCTTCCTCTCCTCCTCTTCCCCCTGCTCCTTCCCCCTTTTGCTACCCTCCTCACCTGCCTTCTTCTCTTTCATTATTTTCATCATCATCCTCATTCGCATTTCAATGTGCAGTGTTCAGAGATCTGGGAGTTATATGGATACTGAGGCACATGAGAGCAGAAGAGTTGATGTTAAAAGTTGGTGGGATACACTTAGGACTTTTTCCTGAGTTATTTTCATCTCTAGGGCTGATTTAACTCTCTAATGTGGAAACATGACCTGTGAGATAATCTTGATGTAACAGCTTTTCTTTCAGTCTGATCAATTAAAATCCCCTCTTCCCAAAATCTCATTAATAAAGACAAGCCAGAGATAGTATTTTTTATTCATCTGCATTTATATTTATCAAACTCACACACCTGGTTAATGTGTGAAGGTCAGGCTTTTAGACAGAAATCTCACATGGATCTCCCTGAATTATATAGAAGTTTACCTGGCTGGATCATTTGCATGACTTTTTACAGAAACTGTAGAGAATGTATTCCAAATCATAATATACAAATTGATGTTTATATTTTCTCATTTGAAGAGGGCAGTAACCCTGAGAAAGATCTCAGTGCGGATACCACAGAGCAGACCCTGAGTAAGAGCACCTGGTGTCTCCAGTGATTGAAATGATATATTAATGACTTCTTATTCTCAGTGACATTTTACCAGGAACCAATTAACCATAGTAATTACATCTCTCCCATTGCGTGCTCTGAAATGTAAAGTGCATGGGTGTTGGGTTGTTGTGTTTGTTTAGCATTTTTTTTCCATGTGACAAACGTTTAAGCACTAAAACTTTGAGTCATTTATTATGTTTCTTTTGCCTTCTGGGTGTCACAGCACAAAGGAAAATCTTGCAAAGGATGATTTTATAACCACACAGATACTGGTGCATGTAAATGAGGATAGACCAATGCTAGAAAGCCTCACCATAGCTGTACTTCAAAGGGTTGCAGAAAATACAATGGGGAGAGAGAGGCCACATTGTTAAGAACAAAACGAGTTAAACCTTCATGCTAAAAGCAAATGGCTTAGGAAATGAGAGATTGAATAAGGGGTCCTGATTAGTTGACTCTTCTAGATAATGGGGTGAGTGCTAATAAAAGAAAAACTTTTTTACATTGTCATTTCAAAACGGTGGAAAATTTAAAAATATCACAGTTTGGATTTCTAAAGCAAATAACCTTTCTATACTTCACTTTCATCACTATAAAATTTGGATAATAATTGTACTTGCCTAATAAGTTTGTTGTGAAGATAAGTAAGTTAACATGGGTACAAGTACTTAGGATGGTACTGGATGGTACTGGTACTGGTATTTACATTGTAAATACTCAATAAATGCCAGTGATTATTTTTTGAAGTCTATTCAGCATAATTTGACTTTCTAAAGCTTGGAAATTGGAGCTGTAGACTTAACTTTTAGAAAATAACATGATCATGTTTATAAAATATAACATAACTGGGTAAAAATTAAAATAGTACATAAAAATGAAAAAGCACAAGAAACTAAAATGAACTCAAATCTCACAAGTTTAAAGTTAACCACTGTTGAAATATTTTGGGAAATCCTAATCTCTCAATAAACAAATATGAATATATGTCCAGGTAAATATGTCTAACTTTATTCTATTGAATCATAACATAACATGTTTGTCTGTAAATGACCGCAATCACTTACACAGTAAGTCCCAGATGTTTTTAACAAATCCGTATGACTTCCGTCATCTTTTTTAATGGGTGTATAATATTTTATGGAGCGTACAAATCATAAATCATTTGAGTAGCCCCGTTCGCCCTGATGATGAACATTTGGATTGTTTTTTTTTTTTTTTGATATCATGTAATTTCTTATAGATGCCTCATTTACATTTACCTTTTTATTGCAAATTCAGAGGTATAAGATTGGTGAAATGATATACATTTTATATTTTGAATCATATTTTTGTATGCCACTGTTCTAAAATGGTAAGGCTAATTTATAATCAACACGGGTAAGGCTTTTTAGGCAGAGGTAAGAGGTTGATGTTAGGGAAGAAGGATGTTTTAAATAGAAGACACAGTGTGAGCAAAAGGGAGATAGGAAAATATATACTGCCTTTGGGGCAACTTCCCACTTTTCCTGAGCTTGCTGTTTTTCACTTCACACCTTGTTGAACTCCCTATTCTTATATCAACTGTTAAGGGTGATCCATTCTTCTAAAAGGTATAGTGTGGGGGCGCCTGGGTGGCTTAGTTGGTTGAGCGTCCTCCCCTGCTCACGCTGTCTCACTGTCTCTCTCCTAGAAATAAATAAAACATTAAAAAAAATAAAAAAAATAAAAGGTATAGTGCGGGTGACCCCTTATCTATTCAATTTTTTAATCACTATTGGTTACTCTTTTTATTTATTTATTTATTTATTTATTTATTTATTTATTTATTTATTTTTCATATTTTTATTTATTTCTAGGAGAGAGAGAGAGAGAGACAGCGTGAGCAGGGGAGGGTCAGAGAGAGAGGGAGTCGCAGACTGAAACAGGCTCCAGGCTCTGAGCTGGCAGTCAGCACAGAGCCCGACGCGGGGCTCGAACCCACGAACCGCGAGATCATGACCTAAGCGAAAGTCGGACGCTTAACCGACTAAGCCACCCAGGTGCCCCGGATACTATTTTTAACACTAGTGTTTACTACTATAAACATTTGTAACAAAAAGTCTTTAAGTTCTGGTGGTTTTATTTATTTCTGTGGGATAACTTTCCAGGACTGAGTTTGCTGAATTGTAGAGTACATATATTTAAAATTTTAATCTATATTTTAATCAACGTTTTCAGATTGGTTTCTCAAGGGGGCTGTAACGTTTCACACTTCCACCTGAAAGTAGAGTTTTTCCACATCTTGTAATGGGTGTGTTCCTTCTAAATTTATGCCAGGTTAATGGGCATAGCATAATTTTGATTTGCATTTCTTTGGTTACTGGTGAATTGCAGAAACGTGCACATGTTTTCAACTCATTTGGATTTGCTAATCTGTGAACTAAACAAAAGGCCTCATTTCTTTTGCCCACTACTATATTAAAATTTTAAAAAATGTCTATTCAAAGTAATGCATGTACACGGCAAAAAATAAGTCAGAACCATTTGTAATGAAACCAATAACCACTTGTCCTATCCTTCCTCACTCTTATTCCTAATCCCCAAAGACAGACCGCAGAATCCACATTAGCTTATTTAAGCAGAAAGTGATTTGTGTCAGGGTAATATGTGGTTTACAGAATTTCTATGTTCTTCAGAGAAGATGTGACAGGGCCAGGAATGAATGTTTTATCCAGGAGAAACTCCCAAGCACAAAATGGGAAATTTGGGTAACAAATGCCTCTGGCTGCTGCTCAGCACCTAGGATATTAGGAAAGAGGGAGCAGAATTTGTAGAATTTGTAGTCAGCCATGTCACCTCCTGAGGCAGCTGGCTACTGACCGCAGGGAAAGGAGAGTCTCAGACTTTCTAGTCCCTGTAGCACCCAGGCTCATGGAAAGGGTGTTGGCGTGGGTATTGGGTGAGCTAACTGTGGTGTCTGCTGCACCTATATTCCAGTCGACCCCTTCCTCATCTCTTTATTCTGTTACAGCAACTCCCAGGTACATTAAAATAAAAATGCAACTTGCTGAATACCTTTCCTGAGCACACTTTCCGAAACCTGTCAGAAAATGTATCGATTTTTTTTCCCTTTGTCACCATGGATAATTTGTCTAAAGACCTGAATTTTAGATTCAATATTATAATTTTCTGCAGAGCTTTGGAATCATAGCTCATTGTCTCCTAAATAATGTTACTATTGAGAACTGATTTGCATTCCCTTGTAGGTGAGGGATTTTGCTTGTTTGTTTGTTTGTTTAAAAAAAATTTTTTTATCTCTGTGGAGACTTTGGAGTCTTTTCATTCATTGTGATGGCTTATAGTTTTGTGAGGATGTGTGCTCAGCACTCATCTGGCTCTCTCAAAAGAAGAATCATTTGTCTCTTCAGTTTGGGGAATTTTTCTTCTTTTATTTTATTGGTTATTTATGCTCCTTAATTTTTCTTTTCCTTTTTTTTTTTTTTTTAGTTATTTGATTTTTCTTCTCCTTCAGAAACTGTTAGGTGGATGTTGGGCCTTCTGTGTTTATCTTCCATTTCATTCACAGTTTCTACCCTTGTCTCTTTGCCTTAGGATTTGAAGTTATTTTGGACTTTTTATCTAGGCTAACTGGTATATTTTTGTTCTACAAATCACCATCTTCTGTTCTGAGAACACTTACAGAATTGCTTCCTTTTCATGGTAGACTATTCTTGTTTGATGAATGTAAAACCTTTAACATCTTTGTGAGGATACTACCTAAAAACTTTAAATCCCTTCCTCCATCTCTCTTTCCTCTGGGATTAGTCATTCTGTGTGTTCTTTCTGATCTTTCTCTTTTGTGTGGGAATGAGACCTTCCCTGGCAGACTGTTCAAATTTTTTTGGAGAGTGTTTATCCAGCTTTATCCTGAGGGCAAGCATTTCAGTGTTACCAATTGTTCTGAGTTCAGTATGTGGCACCAACTTGTATAGCTGCTTGGAACTGTCTTGTATCTAATGCCTTATTTCTTGTTCTGCTCCTCACTTCACTCTGTATTTCCTTACCATGTGTGCTAGGCAGAATAATGGCCCCCGAAGATGTCCACATTCTAATCCCTGGAACTGCTGAATACCCTGCCTCGCCTAGCAATAGGGACTTTGCAGTGTGATTATGTTAGGGATCTAGAGACAGGGAGAGGAGTCTAGATTAAACAGGTGGACCAAATAATCACAAAGGTTCTTCTGAGAGGTAGGTTGCAAGGTCAGAGTCAGAGATGGAGACCTGACAACAGGAGCATTGGTGAAGTGCTTGGCCATGAGCCAGGGAGTGTGGGCAGCCCTTGGAAACCAGCAAAGACATGGAAACACATTTTCCCCTAGAACCTCCAGAAAGAACACCAACTTTGGTTCCTCTGTAAGACCAATTTCAGACTCCTGAGCTTCCAGAGATCCAAGATAATATAATTGGTGTTGTTTTAAGCCACCTGGCTTATGGTGAATTTGTTTACTCCAAGTCATGGAAGAGGTACACATTTGAGGGGAAGCTCACCTCCCACACCAAGGACTTTTCTCAGCATATTCTGGGCTGTGACCTCATCCATCTATTTAGAACAAGTCCATCCCCTTTTAAATTTCTGGAAGGCTGTAAGCATTTCTGATCGGGCAGTGGTCCACCCCACTCTATTCCTAGTGCTGCCAGGAGATGGTTTTCTTTTCTGTTTCTTTCCGGTCGTACAGTGGCTTTGAGAAGGGAGAGAAAGTATCAGAGTGCTCCTGGAGTCATTGACACCCTGATGAATACAAGGGTTTACAGAATGTTTCCGAAGCCTCATTATTTTAAAGTCACAGCTGTCAAAGATGACCCATCAAAAGGAATTCTTCTGGCTCTCCCTCCAGCTCCCCGAAGCCTCACTTTAGTTCAACACAGGCGTTTGTGAGACAGCTGGTAGAGATTAGCAGTGCAGGCTCCGTAAATTATGCAGAGTGTTTCTTCACAGAAAGATAACTGGAGTGAAGCACCAAGCTGGCCTCTAAGCACTAGGCTCCAAGCCACAGAGCCAGCCGTTCAGCCATCTGATGCAAATTCTAGCCAGGTACGGCATTGCTCTGGGCCCCAGGCAGGCCGTGCAATGAGGAGAAACACTGCTTTCCTCCAGGAAACTTTGGGAAAGTACCAGAAAGCTGGGCAGGCCTGTGTGGGAGCCTGTTTTCTGCAGTGGTGACTGCCGTCTCTTGGTCTCCTCCTGCAGGCGGTGACCTTATTGCCTTGTGAGGGCTCATTACCCGACTTCTGAGTTCGGTTCTCATATTTCTTAAAGTTCTGCAACTTCCTTGTGCTTCATGGAGAGAAGTCGTGTATCTAGTGGGTTGGCAGCCTTGGCGTTCAAGGTGGAGAAGCTTCCATGTTCCCACTAGCGTGGGCACAGCCCCCAAAACATAGCCGTTTCTTTACCAGTCATGGCTGAGACTTGGAAGGTAAAATGTCACTTTTATTGTTTGATTATTTCTATCATTTGAGGAACAGTAGAAAGTGTCGAGGTTGTAGAGACAGACAGGCCTGGGTTTAATATTCAGCTCTGCTACCTCCTAGCCATGTGACAGTGGGTACATTTCATAAGCCTCCATAAATGTCAGATTTCTCCCTTGCAGTTGAAAAGGTGGATAACGTTTATAACAGTCCTGTTGTGAAGATTAAATGAAATAATGAACATAAAGTTGTTAGCACATAAATATTCATTCCTTGTCTGCCTCCACTGTAAGGGCTCACAGTGTCTTTGAAGAAGCTAGCAAGAGCTAATGGTTCTCACATACTTTTTATGGCATTTTTTTTTCTGATTATGAACATTCTAAATGTAAGCTTAAGCACAGACTTCGGGAAAAAAGCCCAGCAAATATTACAAACAGAACTCTTACTATCAATCTCACCCTCTAAAGATAACTGCTACTAGCATTTTGTAATTTTCCCATTGTTTTTACAAACAATGATGGTGCGGATGTTCATTTTGCATGAAAAGTTGTAACCTGCTTTTCTCACTTAATGTTACACGGATGCTTATCTTACTGAGAAAGGGATTTCCTCTCTGAGCGGCTGTGGGTGTCTAGTCTTGGTGGGATTTGGTATAAGGAAGATTAGACAGGAAGCAGAGTGGCCCCCTAAAGGGCAACATTTTAAGGGAGTGAAGTGTGGTGCATTGGTTTAGCAATCCTATAATGCAATTATCCTGGTTTCAAGATGGTGTTTGGGGTATGAGAGGTTCAGTATAACAGTTTGTTTGGGCCTAACTAGACCTCATGCTAGGGAGGCCAAAGACAGCACCCTCTGTTGGAGCTGAGAAATCATCTCATCAAACTTCCTCCTGTCTGTATCTCCTCTGACATTTGGGAAGGATGTATCATTTGGGTCTGAGTAACTGTACTGCTGTAAGATACACGTACCAGAGCATTCCTTTGCATCAAGCTTCAACCCTGGCCTCTGCAGGAACAGGAAAAGTACCCAGCAAGTGACTGGGAATGTATGCTTCTAGAGGCAAAGTCCAGGGGCCCAAAGACAGTTAAGAGAAAAAGCTATGGAGTGACCAGGTTCCCCTCTATAATGAGGCTCAATGGGCTCTCTGTGGATCTTCTAAAATTCTTTGTACATATATTTTTCTAAGAAAATAATATTTATAGGGGAGTCTGTGCCCTACTCCTAATTAATAAGAACTATTGATTTCAGAGAAAGGGCAGAGTGTATATTCTGCAGGCAGTTTCCTGGGAAAAGTGAATTTTTTTATCATTGAGCCTTAGATAAGGACTGGAGAACCTGACGTTATGTTCTTTGGCAAGAATCTGAAATGCAGATATTCAATATTGCCAAATAAGGGAAGATTCATGGGCTTTTATATCTTTAATTATGTCTTCCTCTCTCCTTCCTTCCTCCCTCCCTCCCTCCCTTCCTCCCTTCCTTCCTTCCTCCCTTCCTTCCTTCCTTCCTTCCTTCCTTCCTTCCTTCCTTCCTTCCTCTTATCTATCATCTATCTCTTTGTATCTCTTATCTATTGGGAGACTGGTTTGACTCCAACAGGCCAGCAAGTAATTTATCTTCTTATTACTTTCTTCATTGCCTACATAAAACTGGGACAGCTTTTTTTCCCTCTTTCATTGTTTATTGTCAAGTTGGTTTCCATATAATACCCAGTGCTCATCCCAACAAGTGCCCTCTGCCATGCCCATCACCCACCTTCCCCTCTCCCCCACCCCCATCAGCCTTTAGTTTGTTCTCAGGATTCAACAGTCCCTCATGGTTTGTCTCTCTTCCTCTCTGCAACTATTTTTCCCCTTCTTCTCTGCCATGGTCCTCCATTAAGTTTCTCCTGATCCACTTATAAATGAAAACATATGATATCTGTCTTTCTCTGCCTGACTTATTTCACTCAGCATAATGCCCTCAAGTTCCATCCATGTTCCTACACATGGCCAGATTTCATTCTTTCTCATTGCCATGGAGTATTCTATTGTATAGATTAACCACATCTTCTTGATCCATTCATCAGTTGATGAACATTTAGGCACTTTCCATGATTTGGCTATAGTTGAAAGTGCTACTATGAACATTGGGGCAGATGTGCCCCTATGCATCAGCACTCCTGTATCCCTTGGGTAAATTCCTAGCAGTGCTATTGCTAAATCATAGGGGAGTTCTATTGTTAATACTTGAGGAACTTCCACACTGTTCTCCAGAGGGGCTGTACCAGTTTACATTCCCAACAACAGTGTAGGAGGGTGCCTGTTTCTCCACACAGACTCCTGATTGGTTCATTTTCGCCATTCTGACTGGCATGAGGTGGTTTTGATTTGTATTTCCCTGATGATGAGGGATGCTGAACATCATTTCATGTGTCTGTTGGCCATCTGGACGTCCTCTTTGGAGAAGTGTCTGTTCGTGTCTTCTCATTTCTTCACTGGATTATTTTTTTTCGGGTGTGGAGTTTGGTGAGTTCCTTATAGATTTTGATTACTAGCCCTTTATCTGATATGTCATTTGCAACTGTCTTCTCCCATTCCGTCAGTTACATATTAGTTTTATTGATTGTTTCCTTTGCCATGCAGAAGCTTTTTATCTTGATGAGATCCCAGTAGTTCATTTTTGCTCCTGATTCCCTTGCCTTTGGGGATGTGTCAAGTAAGAAATTGCTGTGGTTGAGGTCAAGGAGGTTGTTTCCTGCTTTCTCCTCTAGGGTTTTGATGGTTTCCTGTCTCACATTCAGGTCCTTTATCCATTTTGGTGCAAGAAAATGATCTAGTTTCATTCTTCAGCATGTTGCTGTCCAGTTCTCCCAGCACCATCTGTTAAAGAGGCTGTCTTTTCCATCGGATACTCTTTCCCACTTTGTCAAAGATTAGTTGGCCATCCATTTGTGGGACCAATTCTGAGTTCTCTATTCTATTCCATTGGTCTATGTGTCTGTTTTTGTGTCAATACCATACTGTCTTGATGATTACAGCTTTGTAGTTGAGTCTAAAGTCTGGGATGGTGATGCCTCCCGTTTTGATTTTCTTCTTCAGTATTACTTTGGCTATTCAGGGTCTTTTGCGGTTCCATACAAATTTTAGGTTAGTTTGTTCTAGTTTTGAGAAGTATGCTGGTGCAAGTTGGATTGGGATTGCATTGAATGTGTAGATTGCTTTGGGTAGTATCGACATTTTAACAATATTTCTTCTTCCAATCCATGAGCATGGGATATTTTTCCATTTCTTTGTGTCTTCTTCCATCTCCTTCATAAGTTTTCTATAGTTTTCATCATACAGATCTCCTATATCTTTGCTTAGGTTTATTCCTAGGTATTTTATGTTTTATTGTGCATTTATAAAAGGGATTGGTTTCTTGATTTCTCTTTCTGTTGCTTCATCATTGGTGTATAAGTATGTAACCGATTTCTGTACATTGATTTTGTACCCTACAACTTTGCTGAATTCATGGATCAGTTCTATCGGCTTCTTGTGGAGTCTGTCGGGTTTTCTATGCAGGGTATCATGTTGTCTGCAAAAAGTGTAAGTTTCTGATGCCTTTTATTTCCATTTGTTGTCTGATGGCTGATGATAGGACTTTGAACACTATGTTAAACAACAGTGCTGGGTGGACATCCCTGTCATGTTCCTGATTCCAGGGGGAAAGCTCTCAGTTTTTCCCCATTGAGGATGGTATTACTGAGGGCCTCTCATAGATGGCTTTTATGATGTTTAAGTAAGTTCCTTCTACCCCTACTTTCTTGAGGGTCTTTATTAAGAAGAGATGCTGTATCTTGTCAAATGCTTTTTCTGCATCTATCAACAGGATCATATGGTTTTTATCTTTTCTTTTGTTAATGTGTTGCATCACATTGATTGATTTACGAATATTGAACCAGTCCTTGTAACCTAGGGATGAATCCCACTTGATCATGGTGGATAATTATTTTTATGTGCTGTTGAATTCGACTTGCAAGTATCTTGTTGAGGATTTTTGCATCCGTATTCATCAAGGATATTGGCCACTAGTTCTCTTTTTCAGCTGGGTCTCTGTCTGGCTTGGGAATCAAAGTGATGCTGGCCTCCATTTCTATTTTTTGGCATAGCATGAGAAGAATGGGTATTAACCCTGATGGAAATGTCTGGCAGAATTCCCCAGGACAGCCATCTGGCCCAGGGCTTTTATTTGTTGGGAGATTTTTGATAACTGATTCAATTTCTTCACTAGTTATGGGTCTATTCAGATTTTCTATCTCTTCCCATGTGAATTTTGGTAGTGAGTGTGTGTTTAGGAATTTGTCCATTTCTTCTAAGTTGTCCAGTTTGTTGGCATATAATTTTTCATAGTATTCCCTGATAATTGCTTGTATTCCTGAGGGGTTGGTTGTAGTAAGTCCATTTTCATTCATGATTTTGTCTGTTTGGGTCCTCTCTTTGCTCTTTTTGAGAAGCCTGGTTAGAGGTTTGTCGATTTTGTTTAGTTTTTCAAGAAATCAACTCTTGATTTCATTGATTTGTTCAACTGTTTTTATTGGATTCTATATTATTTATTTCTGCCCTGATTTTTATTATTTCTCTTCTGCTACTGGGTTTGGGGTGCTCTTGTTGCTCTCTCTCTAGTTCCTTTAGGTGCGCTATTAGATTTTGTACTTGTGCTTTTTCTAATTTCTTGAAATAGGCCTGCAGTGCAATGTATTTCCCTCTTAGGACTGCCTTTGCTGCATCCCGTAGAGTTTGGATTGTATTTTCCTTTTCACTTGTTCCCATATGTTTTTAAATTTCTTCTCTAATTGCCTCATTGGCCCATTCATTCTTTAGTAGGGTGTTCTTTAACCTCCATGTTTTTGGAGGTTTTCCAGACTTTTTCCTGTGATTGATTTCAAGTTTCATAGCATTGTGATCTGAAAGTATGCATGGTATGATCTCCATTAATTTATATTTATTGAGGGCTGCTTTATGATCCAGTATGTGATGTATCTTGGAGAATGTGCCATGCGCACTTGAGAAAAAAGTGAATTCCATGGCCTCAGGATGTAGAGTTCTAAATATATCTGTCAAATCCATCTGGTCCAATGTGTCATTCAAGTACATTTCTTTAGTGATTTTCTGTCTAGTTGATCTATCCATTGCTGTAAGTGGAGTATTTAAGTACCCTGCTATTGGCACATTCTTATCCATAAGATTGTTTCTGTTTGTGATTAATTGTTCTTTGTATTTGGGTGCTCCCATATCTGTGCATAGACATTTATAATTGTTAGAGCTTCCTGATGGATAGACCCTGTAATTATTATATAATGCCCTTCTTCACCCCTTGTTACTGCCTTTACTTTAAAGTCCAGTTTGTCTGATATAAGTATGGCTACTCCAGTTTCTTTTGACTTCCAGTAGCATGACAGATATTTCTCCATCTCTTTACTTTCAATCTGAAGGTGTCCTTAGGTCTAAAATGAGTTTCTTGTAGACAGCAAATAGATGGATTTTGTTTTTTTTAATCCATTCTGCTACCCTTTGTCTTTTGATTGAAGCATTTAGTCCATTTTCATTCAGTGTTATTATTTTTAAAAATGGAGTTTAGGGTCATTGTGTTGTCTGTAGGATTCCTGCTTGTAGTGGTGTCTTTGGTACCTTGTGTTGCTTGCAATATTTCCCTCATAGAGTCCCTCTTAGGATTTCTTGTAGGACTGGTTTAGTAGTGATTAATTCTTTCAATTTTTGTTTATTTGAGAAGACTTTTGTCTCTCCTTCTATTCTGAATGACTGGCTTGCTGGATAGAGGATTCTTGGCTGCACATTTTTTTTTTATGACATTGAAGATTTTCTGCCATTCCTTTCTGGCCTGCCAAGTTTTAGTAGATAGGTCTATAACTACTCTGATTTGTCTCCCTTTGTACATTAGAGCCCTTTTATCCCTAGCTGCTTTCAGAATTCTCTCTTTGTCCTTATATTTTGCCAGTTTCACTATGATATGTTGTGCAGAAGATCGATTCAGGTTACGTCTGAGAGGAGTTCTCTGTGCCTCTTGGATTTCAGTGTCTGTTTCCTTCCCCAGACTGGAGAAGTTCTCAGCTATAATTTCTTCAAAGACTCCTTCAGTGCCTTTCTCTCTCTCTTCCTCTTTTGGAATTCCCTTTCATATGGATATTCCATTTGATTGTATCGCTCAGTTCTCAAACTCTCCTTCCATCATGGATTAGTTTCTGTCTCTTTTCTTGGCTTCCTCTTTTTCTATAATTGTATCTTCTAATTCATCTATTCTCTCTGCCTCTTCAATCCGTGCATTGGATGCCTCCATTTTATTATGCACCTCATTTTTAGCATTTCTTAATTCATCAGAACTATTTTTAAGCTACACAGTCTTTGTAGCAATAGTTTCTCTGATGTCTTCCATGCCTTTTTCAAGCCCAGCGATTAATTTTATGACTATTGTTCTAAATTCTTGTTCAGTTATTTTGCTTATATCTGTTTTGAGCATTTCTTTAGTTGTCATTTCTTCCTGGAATTTTTTTAGAGGAGAGTTTTTCTGTTTCGTCATTTTGGCTAGCTTGCTGTCTCTTGTTAGTTTAAAAGCTTGTTATGTGCTCTGTACCTGCGAGTACTGCTGTATTAAAGAAGGCTCATTGACTGTTCAGGACTATCCATTCAGGAAGTGTTCTTTGATAGGTGTCTCTTGGTCTCTCTTGTTGAGTCTTTGGTTATTTTATTTCCCTACTTGTAGTGGTATTTGGGACTCTCCACCATGTGTACTTTGGCTTATTTCTTGAGGTAGCCCTGAAAAAGCAAACAGACAGACAAATAGACAGGGAACAAAGGTATGCAAACACACAGACAAATCCAACAAACAGGCAAACGGAAAGGGGAAAGGAAGAAGGAACAAAAAGAAAAGAAAGAAGAAAAAACCCAGAAGACAAAGGACAGTCTAAAAGCATAAAACCAGAATTCCCAGTTACAAATAAAGAGCCAGGTGTATTCAGTGCTGATGGAAGAGCATATACAAAGAGAGAAATGACAGGGGTCGGAAGAAAGTGAAATTGGACAATGACCAGGGAGAGAGACTAAGAGGCTTAATTCAGAGAGATAAAGAGGAGTATATGGTAGGAGGAGAGGAGAAGGAAACAAAGATAATGCTTCTCAGAGAAACTATATAGTCTGATTACTCCAGAGAGAGATATAGAATGGTAGCAGTGGAGGTGTGCATTATACATCCAGAGAATGGATGAAATGTGACTGTTTAAGCAAACCAATGACCGGAGTGCCCAGTCCAGCAGAGAGGAGGGATACGAATGAGACAAAGGAAAACATATCTGAATAGAAAGAATTGTTCTAGAATTAATCACAGCAGTGCATCCATGTTGGTCTTGCCCCAGGCTCTGGGGAAAAAAAAAAAAAGCAGCTCTCTAGTGAGGATGGGGTGGTTTGGTGTAGGTAGGTCTTAGCCTCCACTGTGGTCTCGTGGGGCTGCTCCCTGAGGTCTCACCTGGTGGTTGTGGGGAGAAAAGTGGCAGTGTCCCAGTCCCTTGTAGAACCAAGCGTTGCAAATCACTCTTTTGGGATTGATCTCCCTGTGCTGTGGGCTTGGCCAAGGTAGGCTGTGTTTTATGTCCCACCTTGTTTCTAGATCTTACTCCATGTGCTTTATTGATACCACCCGAAATATAATCCCACAGGCCAGGCTGCTTCCCAGTTGGGGATCAAGCTGGGAGACCAGCGGAACAGTTTCTCCTGGTGCTGCCTGGGACCGGGGCACTCAGCCCAAAGTCAGCACCATACCTAGAAATAGGATCCCTCTCCATCCTGAGCAGAGGTTTTTCTCTTCTCCAGGGACAGTTCTATTAGCAGTTTGAGCCACTCTTTCTCTTCCCCTCTACTCTCTGCGGCTCTCCGCGAAGGGAGTTCCCTTCCCACGCTCCATGTCTCTGGGTCCTGGCCTGTTTTTATCTTCCCCAGTTCACACCTATGAGGTTGTCTTCTTAGTGGGCTCTGTCCCTTTTCCACCCAGACTCCTGCAGTTCAGTGTCCTATGGCTTCAGGCCTTTTCTGTTTGAGAGATGGGGGCAAGCAAAATGTATGGAGCTCCCTACTTCTCCACCATCTTGCCTCTCTCCAGTAAACTGAGATAGTTTTTTTTACCTCCTGAGGTTATTGTAAGGATTAAATGAGGTAACATTTGATGTAAAGTGCTTAGCACAATGTTTAATATATAGTAAGTTCTCTTTAAATATTTGCAATTATAATGATACTAATTGTGAACTCTAGATATATCATAGTTCTCAGGCCATTATATGCTCAGAGGAAATTCCTTTACTGTTCTGTCTTCCCTGGCACTATGCCATATGTTGGAATATTGAGTGATAATGATTTCTGGTTTTATCTATATTTCATTTCTTTACAAATGTGCTCTTTCCTAGGGTTAATTTTTTAATTGATTGTTTATATATTAATTAGCGATAACATTGAGTTAAATATCAATGTTTTAAGGGAAACTCATTGGCTAGTTTCGTTGGAGTAACTCTCAGGATGGGTTGTGCTATGCTCCATTAGCAAATAACTTCAAAGTCTTAGTGATTTGAGAGGCACCTTTGTGGTTCAGTCAGTTACGTGTCAGATTTCAGCTCAGGTCATGATTTCATGGTTCTTAAGTTTGAGCCCTGCATTGGGCTCTGTGCTGACATTGTGGACCCTGGAGCCAGCTTTAGATTCTGTGTCTCCTTCCCTCTCTGTCCCTCCCCCAGTTGCATTCTGTCTCTGTCTCTGTCTCTCTCAAAAATAAATAAACATGAAAAAAATCTTAGTTACTTGAAACAAAAGAAGTTTATTTTATGCTCATGTCATATATCTCTCAAGAAGTGATTATGGGCGCTGGTTATATATCTTCACCTTGGTTTGCAGAGCAACCACCATCTTGAGTGGTACAAGTCACTGTATTATTGGGGAGAAGGCACTCCGAAAGCATTCCCACTGGCGTGTACACTTGAGACTTTCTATTGCCACTCATTGTCAAAACCAGTCACTTGGCCACACCCAACCACAGGAACTGGGAGTTAGAAGTACAATCCCACTATGTGCCTTAACGATTGGAAAATGAGAAATATCCGATGAATTTATCCATGACAAAAAAGTTGGTTATGATGAGATTTTAAGTCATGTATGATAATCAGTTTTGAATATTCAGGCTATTTGTCCTCCCTCAAGTCATGCTACATGAATGACCCTCTAGCACAACTTCCATGTAAAAAATGTAAATGCTTTGGAGTCCTGTGGTTATATCCTGAGAGGCTGGAGAAGGGGAAGCAGAAGGAATTGCTTCCTTCCTTTATTTTTCTTAATCACCTTCAGCTTGGGTTGGGTGTGTCAGGTTTGGTGTTGATATGCTTACAAAAAAGTGGTCTTTGGGGCATAATATTCTCTGTATATGGTTGACATGGCATAAGGAAGAGCCTTTGTTGAGAGACGCGGAAAGGGGAAGGGATTTTTAGCATCATCCTGAGGCAAACTCTTCTGAAGAGGAGATGTAGAGAATTTCTTTTTCTTCAGGTGACCAAAAGATAGCCTGTGTGTGGAGTATGAGGAGGTAGCAATGTATCAAGACAGTTTGGGTTAATTGTTGTTCTCTCTCTCTTAAAAATTAATAAATAAACTTAAAAAAAAAAAGAAGTTGGTTGTATTCGGACTACTTTAGAACCATATTTTCCTAATTGCTAGCATCATCTTCTTGGGCCGTGCGATCTATTTTCTCTGCTTCACTTGGCTTTGTTGGGACTGAACATATGTTCTTGAATTAGTGTTGCCTCTATTCATAGTATTTCTCCTTGACACATTTAATTTGACTAAAATGATTAAAGTAACTTCCATTTTGTTTGGTGAAATTATTACTAGAGCATCATAAAGAGGGCTCTATTGAGAGGGTTGAATAGTTGACTTCTAAACATGCAGGTGAAGTGTTAGGAATTTCTGTGCCAGGGAAGCAAGAAAAAAAAAATCACCAATGCTGATAATACTCACTGGTACCTGATACTCAAACACTGTTACATTCATTGGTCTTCTTTTAACCATTTCAGCTGGATTCAATACAGATGACTTTAATAATTTGTCAAAAATTTCCAAGATTCCTATGTATAGACTGACAAGGAGCCATACTGGATTCATCACTACAACATCAGCAATAAAAGTTATAAAGGTCAAGGTGACAAGATTTGTTTACTCAGTCTAACATATACACATATATACACATGCACGGGTCTTATGACTTTATCCGGAATTTATTGTTCATTTTTCAGTAGTCCCTTGGGATATTTTAATTTGACATCTAGGTCTTTGATCATTTGCCTGAAACCCCAAAGGCCCAAGACACATAGTAATTTGACATTTCATTGAAGCATAAATTTGAACCACAGAGTTGATGAGAAATATAATTTGTAGAATAAATTATACACCTAGAAGTAAGGTCAGCCTAAAGCATAGCATTTGCATGCTAACTTGGTACAGTATTTTGTACCCTGTGCCTCGGTATATAGAGACAAAAAAGATATTATATTCTGGATAGAAGTTGAGAATTGGTGAATTAAATCTAATCCTTTTTCTTCTCATATTGTTTAGTGTGGTTACAGAAAAAGTAATTAGGACTTTTACTAACATTTATGTTTTAATTTAAGAGTTGGCAAAATATGGCCCCATGGGATGAATCCAACCCACCACTTGTCTTTGTAAATAAACCTTTATTTATTAGAAGATAGCCTTTCCTATTTGCTTACCTATTGTCGATGGGTGCACTTATGCTACAATGGCAGAGTTCAGTGCTTGTAACCAAGATCATATGGCCTGAAAAGCCTAAAATGTTTACTATCTGTTGTTCTAAGAAAAAGTCTGCTCACCCTTGGTTTAATATTTTCCTTTACATTTTTGAATGTTTTATACTGTACTTTATATAACATATAGTAGTAGTACTTGTATGTAATTTATAAATGAATATAGACACATACTGAAGGTGCATTTAAAAGTCATTCACACAGACACACCTGGGTGTCTCAGTTGGTTAAGTGACCAACTTGATTTTGACTCAGGTCATAAACTCAGTGTTCATGGGTTTGAACCCCACATCAAGCTCTGTGTGGAGCCTACTTGGGATTTCCTTTCTCTTTCTCTGCCCCTTCCCTACTTGCACTCTCTCTGTCTCTCTCAAAATAAACAATAAAACAAATCACTTACTCCTACGTGGGCACATTTAAGAACTTTTGGACACCACAGGTTTTAAGCTTTCTATTTAAGGAATTCTCACAAATGATTGCCTTGGTTGTATTGGTCGGTGTCTTGAAAGGCACACATCTTGTTTTGGGCAAGGTTTATATTATTATTATGCAAATTCTGTGGGAGAAAGAAGAACAGTGGCACACTAAGAGTGCCTAATACCAATGGGAGAGAAGTGGGGGGGGGAGAGGGAAAGGAAAAAGGGAGGGAAAGAGAAAGAAAAGAGGTTGGCTAGCTGCCACCAGCAGTGCCTGCTCAGAGCTGTAGAATACACCTGAGAGTCAAAATCAGCTCTAATCTGATTGCAGTACGAGCTGCTGGCATGGTATGATTTGAAGCATTTAAAAAGCTCCAGCCATCCTCCTAGAAAGAAAAAACTATCTTCAATTGCTTTTTCTCAAAAACCGAAATTTTCCTAGTCCATCTACCCTTCAGATTATGGGATTTAAGGCTGTCTTGAACACACATTTGTACTCTGGATGGAGGGGCGGGGCGGGGAGAGCACCTTAGGGTATATGCAGCCATTAACTCCTTTTGTTAGTTAGCTCATTGGATTACTTTGCTTGGTTGAAAAGTATCTGAGGAGATCCTGAATACAAAGTTTTTCTTTGGTTTTGGTGAGAACAAACCAGCTCAGGATGGCAGATCAGAAGGGCCGTTGGCTCGGGGCTCAGAGTCTGCTGGGGAGGCCCGTTCCAGGCATCTCTGATTGCTGGTCCATCTGCAGGAAACACGGATGATCACAAATTGCTTCTCTCTAGCTTGAAGGTTCATTAGTCAGTGAGGTAATAAGGACTATATATTACCAAGGACTCAAGGCCCACTGAGAATTTCTCCTGTAAGTATTCATCTCGGCAGAGCAAAGCCATGCCAAGCTTAAAACTAATCTGCATTAATGAACAGTCTCCTTGATTTCCATTTTTATGATGTGTACTGGGTGGAAATTTGTTTCTCCCCTGCTCGCAACGGGATGGCTGACTGATGAATCACCTTCTCCGAGGAGCTTGTCTGCGCGCAGTAACATTGCAAATGGGTGCAAATCCAAAAATCTTTTATTGTTTCATTAAACTGATGACACAGGCTCCTAGTTTCCAAAATTATCTCCTCTCTTCACACGACCAAACTGAGGTTTCTGTCTTGTCGTGCGGGTGGGTGTTGAAGGAGCCTCTGCCAGTGCTGTATGTCAGAAGCAGCAGCTACTTGGGACAGTTGTGACATATCCTAATTTTGCTAGTAAAGCAGGAGAGAAGACTGTCAGAGACTATTGAAAGTGGGATGAGAGTGAATTGGAAAGAAGCATTTGGAACTAGGACCGGATCCAGAAAGGCTGGAAACAGTGCGGCAGGAGAGTGAGGAGAAATAGAGGCAGAACAAAATAAAGCAAGATGTCTATGGATCACTCTTGGGTTTTAAGTTTGGGCTTTAAGCCTGTAAGCACAACATACTTCCCAAGATGACGATTTTGCCCCAGCCCCCATCATTATTATCCATTCTGGATTTGTGCTAGTTGCCTTAGTTTTTTTTTTTTTTTTTTTTAATTTTCACAATGACCTTTTACGAGAGATACTGCTGTTACTCACATTTCTTTCCATTTTTTAAACAAAGTTGAAATATAATTCAGAAATCATAAAATTCATTCTTTTAAAGTATACATTTTAAGGGCAACTGGGTGGCTCAGTTGGTTAAGTATCTGACTTCAGCTCAGGTCATGATCTCACAGTTTGTGGATTCAAGCCCCACGCTGGGCTCTGTGCTGACAGCTCAGAGCCCGGAGCCTGCTTCAGATTCTACGTCTCCCTCTCTCTCTGCCCCTCCCCTTCTCACTCTCTCTCTTCTCTCTTTGTCAAAGATAAACATTTAAAAAATGTAGAGTATACATTTCCGTGGTTCAGTAAATTCACAGAGTTGCACTACCACTGCCATTATCTGATTCTAGAACATTTCCATCATCCCAAAAGGACCCCCATGCCTGTTAGCGTCATTCCTGTTCTTTCCTACCCCACAGCCCCTGGTGACCACTCGTCTACTTTCTGTGTCCGTATTAGCTTCTTCTGGACATTTTCTGTAAATGGGATCATATAAAATGTGACTTTTTGTGACTGACTGACAGTTTTTACTTAGCATAATGTTTTCAAGGTTCATCTGTGCTGTGGCATGTATTGGTACTGCATTGCTTTCTGTGGCTGGATAATATTTCATTGTATGAGCATCCCATATTTTGTTTATGCACTGTTTTCCCCCCACTTTTTGGCCATTATGAGCACTGCTGATGTAAACATGAATGCACAAGTGTTTGAGTGGACATATACTCCGAATTCCCTTGGGTCTATACCTAGGAGATGAATTGTTAGATCATATGGTAATTCTGTGTTTAACTTTTTGTGGAACTGCCAAAATGTTTTCCACAGTGGTTGCACCATTTTTCATTTCCACTAGCAACGTGTAAGAGTTTCAAAATTTTCACAACCTTACCAATATTTGTTATTGTCTCTTTTTGATTATAACCATCCATGCCAATGCAATCTCATGATTGTGACTTGCATTTCTCTAGTAACTAATCATGTCGAGCATCTTGTAATATCGTATTGGCCATTTTTATATGTTATTTGGAGAAATGCCTTCAGATTATTTGCCCAGTTTGTAATTGGGTTATTTATTTATTTTATTGTTGAGTCATAATAGTCCTTTATATTTTATCTATACTAGACCTTAATCAGTTATATGGTTTTCAGCCATTTTCTCCCATTCTGTGGGCTATCTTTTAACTTTTTAAAAATAATATCCTTTGATACTATAAAAGGATATAAAAACTATAAGAAGTTTTTATTTTTTCTCTTATTACTTGTGCGTTTAGTGTTGTTTGAAAAACATTGTCTAATCTGAGGTCACAAGGATTTACTCCTTTGCTTTTATTTGTTTTATAGCTTTAGCTCATAAATTTAGATCTTTGATCCATTTTGCTATAATTTTAGTATGGTGTGTATATAATTTTTGTATATAGTGTGAGGTAAGGGTCCAATTTTATTCTTTTGCGTGTGGATTCAGTTGTTTCAGCACTATTTTTTAAATTTATTTTTAACATTTATTTATTTTTGAGAGACAGAGAGACAGAGCATGAGCAGGGGAGAGGCAGAGAGAGAGGGAGACATAGAATCCAAAGCAGGGTCTAGGCTTTGAGCTATGAGCCCAAAGCCTGACATGGGACTTGAACCCAGAAAGTGTGAGATAATGACCTGAGCCAAAGCTGGATGTGTAACCAACTGAGCCACGCAGGCACCCATTTTAGCACTATTTGTTGTTAAGACCTGTTTTGCATTGAGTTTTCTTGGCACCTTGTTGAAGATCAATTGATCATAAATATATGTCTACATCTGGATTCTGGATTCTATTCCATTTATCTATCCATCATTATGTCAGAATCAAGCAGTGTTGATTACTGTCATAAGTTTTGAAATTGAGAATGTGAGTCCTCCAAATTTGTTCTTTTTCAAGATTGTTTTGGGTATTCTTGGTCCCTTGCATTTTTACGTGAATTTTAATTTTATGTGAATTTTAAGATCAGCTTGTCAATTTCTGCAAAAAAAAAACCAGCTGGGTTTTGATAGTATTGTATTGAATCTACAAATCACTTTGGTGAGTATTGCTATCTTAGTAATATTGTCTTCCACTTCATGAATATTGGATGTGTTTCCCCTTGTTTAGGTTTTCTTTAATTTTTTTCAATTATGTTTTGTAGTTTTCCAATGCAAAAGTTTTTCACTTTTTGGTTAAATTTTATTTCTAAGTATTTTATTCTTTTTGTTGCTATTGGATATGGAAATGTTTTCTTAGTTTTAGATTGTTCATTTCCAGTGTATAGAAATACGGTGAATTTTGTACATTTATCATGTATTCTGTAATCTTGCTGAACTCATTTATTACTCTAGTAATCTTTTTATTTTGTGGATTTCATAGTATTTTTTATGTACAAAATCATATCATTTGTAAAAAAGAGGTGGTTTTACTTCTTTTAAAATTTGTTTATTGATTTTTTGAGAGAGAGAGAGGAGCAGAGAGAGACAGAGACACAGAATCTGAAGCAGGCTCCACGCTCGAAGCTGTCAGCACAGAGCCTGACATGGGACTCAAACTCACAATCAGTGAGATCATGACCTGAGCCGAAGTCAGATGCTCAACTGACTGAACCACCCAGGTGCTCCAATTCTTTTCAAATATGGATGCCTTTGTATCTATTTCTTGCCTAGTAGTCTTAACTAGACCTCCAGTATGATGTTGAATAGAAATGAGGAGAGCTGGCATTCTTGTCATCTTCACCAACACCTTTAGTTTTTTGCTTTGCCATCTAGCCATACTATGTCATAAATTTTATATGACATACATATAAATACACACGTTATATATAAAATATATGATATGTGAGATTACTATATAATTATATGTTATGTTGGGGTGCCTGGGTGGCTCACTTGGTTAAGCATCCGACTTCTGCTCAGGTCATGATCTCATGACTTGTGTATTCGAGCCCTGTGTTGGGCTCTGTGCTGACAGATAGCTCGGAGCCTGGAGCCTGTTTCAGATTCTGTGTCTCCCTCTCTCTCTGACCCTCCCTTGCTCACGCTGTCTCTATGTATCTCTCTCAAAAATAAATAAAAAACATTAAAAACTTTAATTATATGTTATGCACATAAGATGATATTATTATATATATGTTAAATATTTGTATTATTGACTCCACAGAGCTCTACTGGCTTGGACAACAATGTTTTTCTGAATGATATGCTTAAATTTCTTACTAATAATGAGTGAGAATTTCCTCTAGCTCCAAGTGTCTATTAAGGCTCATGGCTTAGTGCTGGGATTTAGGAATGGAAGTCCTGGGTAGTGAGTTTATTTTTATGACACACACACACACACACACACACACACACACACACACACACACACACAGAGTCAGGCATGGCTTTGGCATTTAGTTGCATAATATATAGTGCATTTTATATAATATATAATGTATATTATATATATTTTGTATACACTACAAATCACCTACTTCTCAGTTAACACTCTCTTCCCACTCTTCCTGTTTTTCCCCAGTGGAGTCAACTCTATAACATGCAGGTTTCACCAGACCTAGAGGAAACTGTAAGGAATTGTACTCTGACTGAAGAAAAGTATGAGAGGGGAGCCTGGGTGGCTCAATTGATTGAGTGTCTGACTCTTGTTTTTGACTCATATCATGATCCCAGGGTCACAGGATCAAGCCCCACATTGGGCTCCACACTGGATGTGGAGCCTGCTTAAGATTCTTTCTCGCTCGGGGCGCCTGGGTGGCTTAGTCGGTTGAGCGTCCGACTTTCGCTTGGGTCATGATCTCGCGGTTCGTGGGTTCGAGCCCCGCGTCGGGCTCTGTGCTGACTGCCAGCTGGGATCCTGGAGCCTATTTCAGAGTCTGTGACTCCCTCTCTCTCTGACCCTCCCCTGCTCACGCTGTCTCTCTCTCTCTCCTAGAAATAAATAAAAATATTTAAAAAAAAAAAGATTCTCTCTCTCTCTGCTCTTCTCCCCAGCTTGTGCAGACTCTCTAAAAGAAAATAATTAAATGTATGAGACACCTATAACTGAAGCTTTTATACGTGTGGTGACTATATAATTTGTCATCAAAATGACACAGTTCTGAGTGTGAAAGGGGAAATTATTAATGATTAAGAAGGGGCAGCGATGAAAGCTGGACCTGGCTGAGGAAAACTGAGACATAAGTTAAGGCTACTCATAAAAGAAGAATAAAGTATATTTTAAAATATCTATTTAATGCTCTGATTTGGACACCAAATGTCAAAAATGTATGGTATATGCTTTATCATACCAATCCCCGTTGTTTGATGAAATGTGAGTCTAGAATTACATTCTGGCATCTACAGTTCTAAAGAAGAGTTTCCAGGAGTGGTTCAATGTGCTCCCTTGCAAAACAGCATTAGACCTACATGTGTTTTTCAAGCAAGGTGATACACTGGTTTGGATTCTTAATAAGGTACTCAGTGATGTGCTTTGCAAGATTTTTTTTTCCCTTAAGTAAGCATTTAGTCTGAGCCGAAGGTCCATGCAGTGTGCAGGCCTCTGCTGAAGCACATTGCTTTTCTGGACAAGATCGCAAACCAGGGTCTTAAACTTTTCAAAATGACTAATAGTTTGGCCTCTTGCATGCCTGGAGTCTGAAACAAACAGCTCTCATTTAGCCATCTGCATAGATCACAGGCACTGTACAGTTTATCAATATGAGGAATTCCAAATATTCCAAATATTCATTAGAAAGTAGGCTGTTTGGCACTGTTTATTTTCTCAAAAAAAAAAAAAAAAACAGTCCTAATTCAGTACCCAGGCTTGCCAACAGAACTCTTTAAACCCCGAGTGTGCTGTATTATTGGGCTCCACAGAACCCTGCTTGCCCCACTTGGACAACACGGGTTTTGTGTTTTTGTTATTGTTTTGTTTTGCAAAAATGTGAGCAAGTTTTCCTGTAACTTCTAGAGATCAGAAGTCCTCTGTGGGCCTCATTAGACTGAAAGCAACGTGCCCACAGGGCTTCAGTCATTGTCAGGACTCTAGGGGAGAGTCTATTTCCTTGCCTTTTCCAGCTACTAGAGGCTGCTTACGTTCCTTGGCTCATAGTCTTCTCCCCCATATTCAAATCCAGCAAGTCAAGTCCTCCCCGTGCTGCCATCTTTTTGGGCCTCTCTGTTGTGCCTCCCTCTTCTCTTCATAAGGACCCCTCTCTACATCATGCCTGTTTGGATAATCCAAGTTCATCTCCCCATTTGAAGGTCAGCAGAATAGTAGACTTATGTCCATCTGAAACTTTAATTCTCCTTTGCCGTGTAAAGGAACATATTCACATGTTGCAGAGAGAAAGATGTGGACCCCTGTGAGGGGCCGTTATTATGCCACAGGTAACTAGGGGCAAGGGTTCCTGTCTGAGTATCGGAGTCAGTTGCTCAATGTTCTCAATGTTTTAGAACTTTAAATGGAACCATCCCTACCTTTTTTTTTTTTATTTATTTCTGAGAGAAAGGGAGACAGTGTGAGCAGGGGTGGGTCAGAGAGGGAGACACAGAATCTGAAGTAGGCTCCAGGCTCTGAGCTAGCTGTCAGCACAGAGCCCGACGCGGGGCTCAAACCCACGAATCATGAGATCACGACCTGAGCCGAAGTCGGACGCTTAACTGACTGAGCCACCCAGGCGCCCCACCATCCCTACCATTTAATTCTCTCTGGATATTATTGCCCTACTGCCTCTCACCCAAAGTAATAATTGTCCTATAAACTGACAACTACAGAAGTCAAACTTTTGGAAAGAGTACAAATTAGTGTGTACTAACGAGATGTGGGCAGGCTCATGCAGGAGGTTGGTCTTAATGAAGTAAGATGAGTATGTGGGAGAGTTTTCCGGAGGGGAATCTTGGGACAATTTGTTAGGAATTGTCAGCAGTAGGTGATGAGAAAAGAGAGAGAGGCTGATGTCTCTCTTACCACATATAGGACATCATTCTGGATGCTCTTCAGTTCCATCCTGTTTTGGATTTGATGTGTAAACTTGCTGATGTGAGAGAGAAAATCCATCCTGAAGAGCCTCAGCTTATGCTGTGTTCCAGCCAGCATCATCCTGCCTGGGAAGAGGTCCTGCAAGGCCCCAATACCGCCCTGCTCCGTGCCTCAGAGGTGGAATGAGAATGCACAATGAACCTTTAGCTTCATGAAGGGCCGGCTCTGTAAGCCACCCCGAGGCCCATCCTCTTTGACGTGCCTTATTCAAAGACATTCCAGTCCAACGTATAATAATACTTGAAAAGCAATTAGGTCTTAACTTCAGTCTTGAGAAAATGCCAGAGAAGGATTACCTTCAATGCACAATGCCGAATTTTCAAAGCCCTGTTCCCTTTCCTTCTCTTTCTCTTGCTCTCAGAGATTGGCTTCTTCCCCTCCTGCTTCAGCTCAGAGGATGCTTATTAGGCCGCATGGATGTCTTTTCTCCCTTGTCTTTATTGCTTTCTTTCCTGTTATTCTTCAGTTTGGTGAAAATCCAGCTGGACTCTTGCTTCTAGATCTAAGAAAGCGAAGCCACATTCTCCTTAGTGTGTGGCAAGGGGACAGGCTGGTAATGCTCAAACATTAATGTATTTTTCCTGCCACATTTAGTTCTTCCAGTCAAAGGAGAGAACAGGGAAGCTCGGGCTGGTGGGTATGCAGGGCCATCGACAGGGCAGTCCCCAAGTGGCAGTGGCCTTCTCGGGCTAATGAAATCAGTGTTGCAAAGCAGGGGGGCTCCCTGGGGGTGGAGCGAGAGTGTCAGACAGGACTGCAGTAAGAGGCAGAACCTTGCTGGGGTTTCATTTAAATGGATATATTTTACAAATATTGGATTTCAGCTTGCTCAGGAAACAATTAAACTCCAACTCTGGTTGTACATACTAAATTATAACAGTGGTAAGGCAAATGAAGAGGTACTTAGCAGATTTAAGTAAAGAATTAACAGAATAGAAATTGGTAGCGTGAAATGAGGACTGCGTTGATCTAATAGAATGGTGCATTACCCACAGCACCAACATAGATACAGTAGGCATAGCACTTATCTTCCTTGTGACACCTGATGGCTGGAGGTCTTAAAGAATTTTGCAAATTACCCTTCTAAATTAATTAAATCTCTGTCTGGAAGTAGGGGGAGGAAGAAGCCATCTGTAAAATAAAATGCAAAGACTCTGGCTTTCTTCGTCCCTTTTTACTGCTGGCAGGAGTGTTTCTCTCTGCCCCATTGTGCATTTTTATGGAGTTGGTGAGTGACCACTAACCTTGGGTTAACATTCTTTGGGACTATAGTGAATCCCACCTGATGGAGTCTTGTTCATCAGCCCTTTAGAAGTGATTGCCTCTTCTGACCTAATGAAATACTTAATACACAGAAGTAAATACTAAGTGCCTTGTGTTATTATTTATTTTATTAATTCTTTTCATTTTATTTAGTTTAGAAAGAGAGGGTGTGAGACAGGGAGAAGGGCAGAGGAAGAGAAAGAGAATCCCAAGCAGGCTCTATGCTGAGTGTGGAGCCCAATATGGGGCTCAATCTCATAATTTTGGAATCACGAGCTGAGCCAAAATCAAGAGTTAGTTTCTCAACTGACTGAGCAACCCAGGTGTCACATCCTCCCTACCCCCTACCATCTCGTGTTATTAATGGCCTGAGTTTCCCCAATCGGATCCTCTCTTTTTAGGAATGTGGGCTATGTCTTACAAATCTTTTTTTTTTTTTCCGGCAGCAACCAGCATGGTATCTCACACATAGCTGGTGCCAGGTGTAATATCAAAAATATTTAATGATTGCTACAACTAGGGCACCAGTCCTTTGGAATAGATACTGGAGACTAATACTCAGTAAAGCCATTCCCCATGAACTCACTGAATGTCATCCATGTGGGGCACAGAATTGTTCATTAATTCATAAAATCAACTCAGGCAATGACCAGCTTCTTTGAAGGAGTAGTGGGTGTTGCCTGTGTGACTAAAAGGAATGTGTAGTACCTTTATTTAAATGGACAAACATTTTAAACTAATTTCCTGAAATGATACGGAGACTTGCAAGTTGCATTTAAGTGTCACACTTAATAATAACAATATGGAGACACTAAAAATGACAGTGCCATGCATTTTTTATGATTCTTTATAAATGTTTAAAAAATATTCCCATCCATGATGTTATTTTATTTTCTTAGCAACTCTGAGAAAAACAAGACAGATATTGGAATTCTCAAATGACAGAGAAAGAAAACTGATCCTCAGAAAGACTATGCCTTGCATACTGCCTCATGGACATACACATACATGCACCCATGTGCATACACACACACACACACACACACACACACACACACACACACACACACACCTACATATAGAAGAAGAGCTATCTCTCCTTAGAAAGGAGAAAGACCAGGGAGCTAAAAAATCATGGGATTATTGAGAATATGTAGAGTGTAACACATTGAAATCTTTGAGGCTGGACAGAAATAATAGGCTCCGTTTCAGGTTGGTGAAGCTTCTCACCAAAGGTGTATTTAGAACAGAACTTTTGAGAAACTCAGCACTAAAACAACTTCAGGACTTTGGGGAATATATTTATACTTATATAATTTTTTAAAGTTTATTTATTTGTTTTGAGGGGGGAGGGGCAAAGAGAGTAGGAGAGAGAGAATCCCAAGAGGTTCTGTGTTGTCAGAGCTTGATCTCATGAACCAAATTGTGAGATCATGACCTGAGCCAAATCAGGAGTCAGATGCTTAACTGACTGAGTCACCCGGGCGCCCCTGTACTTATATCATTGGTTAAACTTCTCAGTCTAGCACAAGGTGTCATATCTTGGGAACCAGTGATAAGCTTTTAAAAGGGTCTTTGAATACCTTGAAAATATATATGTAGATGTGAACTTATCTTGGGACTACATCCACACCTTTCTTTTTTTATTTATTTCCAGGAGAGAGAGACAGCGTGAGCAGGGGAGGGTCAGAGAGAGAGGGAGTCACAGACTGAAACAGGCTCCAGGCTCTGAGCTGGCAGTCAGCACAGAGCCCGATGCGGGGCTCGAACCCACGAACCGCGAGATCATGACCCAAGCGAAAGTCGGACGCTTAACCGACTAAGCCACCCAGGCGCCTCTACATCCACGCCTTTCATTGCATTTGCAAAGAATCAGTCATCCAAGATAGTTTACTAATCACTCTTCAGAGAGTCTCAGTTATTTACCTGAAATGAAAAATAGAGTAGCATAAATTATGGTTTAGGATTACCACCGTTCAATTGCAAACTCATAATGATGTATCAGTTTAAGTATTTCATTAATCTACACACTTCTCATGACTTGAGAATATATTTATCTTTTATTCCAAATCTGTTTCATGTCGCTTCTCTATATCTACTAATTCTTTTTTTTTTTTTAATTTTTTTTTTTTTTTTTTTATTTCTAGGAGAGAGAGAGACAGCGTGAGCAGGGGAGGGTCAGAGAGAGAAGGAGTCACAGACTGAAACAGGCTCCAGGCTCTGAGCTGGCAATCAGCACAGAGCCCGACGCGGGGCTCGAACCCACGAACCGCGAGATCATGACCTGAGCGAAAGTCAGACGCTTAACCGACTAAGCCACCCAGGCGCCCCTATATCTACTAATTCTTGCAGCCTCAATCTTATCTCCAAGTCTTAATTTTACAATCTTTGTTAGCTCCAGGCTAACTTCCTCTTACTACTTAGAGTATTCAAAGAGCATGAAATATCTCCCTAGAGAAAAATCATGTGGCTCTACCACTAGCATCTTCCTGGGAAAATACTGCCACTCAGACTCTGATTCTCACCTGTCCTTTCCTCTCCATATTGTGCCCAAGAGTAGAATGGGCTGCACATTTCTTTCCATATTACCCAACTCATTAATTTTCTGATCAAGAGTAACTGCTACCAAATGATCATTTTGCTGGTGACAGTAACATATTGATTGGCTTAGCTTTCAGGCAGGAAGTAATGGAGGTTAATGGCCCACATTTGATTATATCTTGTTAATAGGTGAGTCTATGGGGGACTGTGGAAAAGACTAGGAATCAGGGCCCTTGGGTTTCATCCCAGCTCTACCCCTGCATGCCCTCACCATGACACTTAACCTCCTCTTATCTCTGAAACGGCTTCAGTTGTGAAAGGTCCTTCCTGACGCACCATTATATGATTCTTTAATAGGCCATCTAAGCAGATTGGCAATCATTTTGGAGAGATCTCCAATGAATCAGAGATATTTTAGAGTTTCCAAAATGCTTGCTTCATCTATTACTTAATCAGTGGTTTGTAAGAAATCACTGTGATTATCGAAGCACAGGGCACTGCTTTTACAGCTTCCATTAAGGAGTGAAGCTAGGCTGTGGCCAGGCTGGCTCAGTAAATCATTTGTATTGGGAATATATTTGTCAGTTTCCCTGCAGATTGTGTAATGATTGCATCGTTTTATATCTAGCGCTCATAAGTAGGGATTAGAGCTGACATTTGGTAACTGAAAGAGTGTTCTCCCTTTCATGGCATAGTTAGCAGTGATTGGTAAGAACTTTATTTCCCTTGGAAGGGTTTCCTCTTGCTCGTTGTCTCAGAGTTCCTGGGCTCTCTAACAGTCTGCTCTGAGTAGGTCTCCAGGCTGAGACCACCAGCAACAGTTGCTACAAGTTTAAATCATTTAGAAGAAAAAGCAGATTATAGTTTGCTCCTGAGGGTTTGTGTACTAAATTTCTGAAATATTGAGAGACACATAGTAGAAGAATTTTAATTCTTCAAGTCTGAGGGGGAAAGGGAGCAACGTGTTCTCTTCCTTCCATATTCCTTTCCCTTGCCTCACTAGCACATCCAGGGACAACATTCACTGAGCCCTCACTGTGTGACAGACCTTGGGGAGACTCAGTCAGCATTCATCACAGTGACCCCCAGGAGGTACTCAATATAATAGTTTGCATTTTATAGGAGTGTGAGCTGATTGTCTTCAAATCCTGAGTCTGTCTTTCCTACTTGGGCCCTATTGCTTCACACGTTCACACCCCTTGAGAAAGGCCTTGTTTTCTTATTTTTGTTCATTCTTTTCTACCTATAATGGCATTAGGGTTGATAGCTTTTTCCAATGCCATTTCATCTCACCCTCATCACACACACACACACACACACACACACGAACACACAGGCATATATACAACCCTTCACACACAGACATAAGCACAGATTCACATACATATAAAATATCATTGAGGTTCTAATCCTTGCACATGCATGCATGTGTGTGTGTTGTGTGTACATGCTCACACACTTGCAAATAAAACTCCCAGAGTCTCAAATGATGCAGTTTCCTGTTTTCTCTAGCCCTGGACTATGACTCCTCATGGGCTCTAAGCTACCCCTTCCCATCCCTGCTTCTTCCTTTTTCAGTAGTGCATCGAACTTCTAGCATCTTCGGCTTCATGCTAAGGATGGAGTCATGGGGTTAAGACAAAAGGCTCTGGCTGCATGCATGTGGGAGTTTTGAGGGAGATAGAAGTTTCAGGTTAGGGGTGAAATTGGATGTGCTGCTAGGCCAACATTGGGTTATAAGATCTTCCACTCAGAAACTCTAGGAATAGGCCTGAGGTTGGGGTGCAGGCTGGGGATAATGGAAAAGGACCCTTGTCTGTTCTTCCCACTGCTGGTTGTCCACCTGCTTCTCCAGAGGTGCTTCATATTGACTTATCAGTAATGACACAAGATTAATAGTGGTGTGATTTTAGAGGCAAACACTTCTCCCACCAGATGACCGATGGCAGAAGTTCCCTTTGATATGAACAAAGTCTTATGCCTTATCCCAAGTTTGAAGATAAGGGGGAACATGTGGGTATCTTTGGGGAGTTCACAAAGTGGCTTTCACATCCTTCAAAAAGCACCAGGGTATGAGCTTGGAGCAATGGGCTGGAGCTGGAGAGAAGGACCTCATCTCTGGTGGCCTCAGCCAAGTCACTACCTCTCTCTGTGTCAAATTTTCTACATTAAAAAAAAAAATAAAGGGTTTGGATTAGAAAATCTTGAAAGCCCTCCATTGCTAACTCCACATATGTGTGTTAGGATAAATTGATGATGTAGCACTTATTGCAATGGAGGAAGGGGTGGAGTGAGAACACAGGGAACCAGCACCTGAAAGGGACCCAAGTGAAGTAGGGACATTGGTCCTAAGGTCAGTCCTGTTTACTTTAAACCAGTATATCGAAGCTTTGGTCTGAGACATATTAGGTTGTATGAAGCTTGGTGTGTTCCTATTACCATGGGGAGATGGCTGCCAAATTTGTATGAGAGGCAGAAGATCTGCAAGGATAAAAAGGGACAAGGAAAGTAGCCTGTTTCACTGTTTCATCAAAAGTCTCCTGGGTGCATTAGATTAGGCACCATAAGAGTTGCAAGCATGGAGTGCCTGGGTGGCTCAGAAGGGGGAGCATCCAACGCTTGATATCTACTCTGGTCATGATCCCAGTGCTGAGCATGGAACCCAATTGAAATTTTCTCTGTCACTCTCTCTCTCCGCCCATCTCCCTCCCTCTCTCTCAAAGTAAAAAAAAAAAAAAAAGGAAAAAGAATTGCAGGCCTGCCTGACTCCTGCCTAGTGGGACTTCACCAACTGTTGGGAGAGCTGGTTAACACCTCTGAGCTTCAGATGATTCATCTACGAGGTGGGGATAGTAATTCCTACCTGAGGGGTTATGTGAACTAAGATTTGCAAATGCACCGACTGGAGAGCAGGGCATACAGGAGGCTCTTGGTAAATGATCTCACAGGGATGTGCCATGGCACAGATGCTTGACCTGGGATTGTAGCAAATTCCATAGAGCAGAAAAGAGCATGAATGGATAACATTGAGCTCCTAGGTACTTGGAATGTATTTTGCTTTTAAATATTTCTGCTTGCAGGAGGCTTTTAAAAGGTCAGCTCTCCCCAGCTCAATAAGGAAGATGATTAAATAATTTGGCAGTTTGAGAAGAAAAGGCAGTTGGATTTAAACATCGCCCTCCCCCATGATTGACATTTTCTTTTACAAATCGAGGTGAGATTTGCTCATGTTATTCTCCAAAGGAGACTGTGGTGGTGCTGCGCTGTGGCTTGGGTGGCTTTTTCCCTGTTTACACCCAACTATTATCCTTCTTCTGTCATTGTCAGTTACTGTAAAATCCATCATGCTCAGGACTCATGAGAGGGCTTCATTTCAACTTCCCAAAGAGAAGTGGCAGGGGCTGGTAACTTCAGGAGGTGAGCAAATTGGATTGATTACAGTCTGTAGACAAGTGGAGAGCTTGGTTCCTAATCATGCTTGTAGGACTGCCAGTCTGTCTGGTTCACTGAGCAAAAGCTTCAAGACAAGGCAGAGGATTAGGATTCCATTTGCTCTCTTGGAAGTCTGGCAGCTACTCAGGATTGAGCAAACCTTCAGAATCATGGAGAGCATCTTTACCACTAATAAAATCCCACATGTGTCACAACCAAGACTCTGATTATGTGCTTTGCGTATAATCAGAGACATCCAAAAATCCATTTCTGTAAACTTATGTGTGTGGCTTTCTGATCTCAATTGAGATATAAACTGGTACATGTCTTCCTTTTTGTACTCCCCTTCCTGTAAGCAGCTGGCTCAGCACTTCATTGATTTGCAAGAGCTGCAGTGAGGGGTAGACGGTGAAAGAGGCCTGATGGTCCTTCTGCGTTGGTTTCTTTAAAGCTTAATTGCTCAGGAGAACCTATAGGGTTTGTTAAGGAGAAGTAATTTTGGAGAATTCTAGAGAAACAGGAGGGATCCAAAGATTCTCCCCACTGACGAACCCCACCCCCCACCCCCCGCCCTGACTCTGCCCACTACTAGACTGAGGGATGAGGGAGAGTGACCTCTTGGAAGCCCCACTGATGCTGATTTGTTCTATGCATTTATTTATTATCAGTCCCAGAGCTCACTGCAGGGCGTATAAGCTACTCTCTCCTTCTCACAACCAGTGCCTCTGGCCCTTCTCAAGAACATATGTATTGTCTGGTTTCATGAAATATCTAGAATTACTTATATTGCAAAGTACCATTGCTAATTTCTCAGAACAACCAGGAGATCTGTATCACATGGCACTGAACATTATTGGAGAGATAAGAACAGAAGACATGCTTTTAAATGATTTTAAAATAAGATTGTACTTTAAGGTGGAATAAATAACAAAAGTGTACAATGTTTCTTATGGACTTCAGCATTTCAATTTTATTATACTTTTATTGAATATTCAGTAAAAGAATATGACGCCCTTTCAAACTATGTTCTTGTAACCTACTGCTATGAGGCTAAATGAAGACAGATAGCAGATGTGTGTTATCAGCACAAATGGTGTTAAACTAATTCTGGGACTTACATTTTTCCTGTATTGAGTATATTTTCAGTGCACAGCATTAAATCCTTGGTTCCTAATGGCTCAGTAATTTCACCTGCACACTGCTTCTCATTTGACAGTTCAGCATTTTGGTTTTAGAACATTTATGAACTCCAATTGGTGCTATTGTTGGCTGGTAATAATACTATTTCCTTCATTCATTCCACAAAAATTTATTGAGCGCCTACTCATTGCCAGACATTGCATTTGGCACTGGAGGTGAGTAAGACATACTATCTTCATTGTCAATGATTTTGCAGTCAACCAGGCAAGACAAACTCAGCTGACTTGATCCTAATGGTCCTTTTTAAGCTCTGCAGCAGTGTGAGGCAGAGGGCTATGTGAGAGTCACCCATTCCAAACTTGGGCAGGGAAGGCTTCGCAAGGCGGAGGCATATGAATTACCCAAAGGAAAGGGAAAAAGGGGAAGGGACAAGAACATGTTTAAGTCAGGTACATGGCAGTTGGATATGCCTGTGTGACTACTGAGGGGCATTTTCAGATTTCAAAACACAAACCAGTATCTTTTTTTTTTTTTTTAAATGTTTTATTTTATTTCTAGGAGAGAGAGAGAGAGAGACAGCGTGAGCAGGGGAGGGTCAGAGAGAGAGGGAGTCACAGACTGAAACAGGCTCCAGGCTCTGAGCTGGCAGTCAGCACAGAGCCCGACGCGGGGCTCGAACCCACGAACCGTGAGATCATGGCCTAAGCGAAAGTCGGACGCTCAACCGACTAAGCCACCCAGGCGCCCCCAAACCAGTATCTTTTGGATGAGTCAATGTGCAAGAGACAACCCAATCCCAGGCTCTAGCCAAGTTTATAGTCCAGACGCCTTCAATTAAATCATGCTTCCTTTACATAGAATGAATAAACTACTTTGGAAAAAAAAAAAAAAACAAATGTGTGAGTAAACATGCAGCATTTAACCTTTTAGAATGATGATCACTTTGTCCCAGCTTCCTGGAAAATTGTGATACCTGCCCCATAGACCAAGGCCTCCAGGGAATCTAGTTTTCATACTCAGTTCATACTCAGTTCTCCTGCCCCTTCCAGTGGGCGCCTCGTCAGGCTACCCGAGCTGGAAGTGATTCTTGCCCTCTTGCCGCTGCTGCTCCCCAAGTCTAAAGTAAATCTTTAAGTTCATGATAGGAAAACCCTCCCTTGGATCATCAAGTTCCCTAAAACTAGAAACATGTCAACAGAATCTTTTGAATGCAACAGAAATGCAAGTAGGACAAATATGTGTACTGGATCTGACAGTTAGGGAGCCATTCACTGGTGACCTTAGCTCAGAGAAGCCAGAGTGGGGGGGTGGGGGTGGAAAAAGGAATGGGAGATGTAGAAAGTGGGAATCAGGAGTGGGAGCTTCTCAGTCAGGACGTGGCTTGATAGAGGCCAGTGGAGAGGGGGTGGATGCAGAGCGGAGGAAAGGCACAGGGAAAACAATGACAGGCATTCCCCATGCTACCCATGGCAAATCCTATGCTCTTAAAGTGAAAGCCACTAAAAATATGCACATATTTCAATTTCCCCTTACTATCCACTTTTCCTAAACAGAAACACAGGAACATACTTTGCCTATCATTGACATCCAGAAAGAAAATGCAGTTCCTTTTTTTCCTTCCAAATCATTAAGAGCAACACTTCAGAAAAATTGTTGCTGCTGTCAGCTTGCTGAAACAGGCTGTCGTTTTGCAAATGGGCATCGTGTTATTGCATGTTATTCTGTCTGCTCATACACAGAGACCCTGGGTTGCTTGTTTCTGCACAGTCTGCCTGTCATCTCTTACGGGACCTTCACACATCAGTGACACCGATTATCTCACGTCACAGCCCATCAGTTGGCTGAACTCCAGAAGAATGTGAAATTGTCTAACAAGCCTCCAAATGCGAATGGCTCCGCGTTGGCCTAATCGCACATGATGTTCGCCCATGTCATCTGTTCCCATAGAGTGGCTGCAGCACTCATCTGTTAGACAAATACAATTTCTAGAGGTCTGACTGGGCTATGCCAGTTACAAGGTTTTCGGATTTTTTTTTTTATTCCTGTTCCTCCATTCTGGCGGTGATTTCCATTCATTCTTCTGACTGCACCCTACCATGCCCTTCTTCCCACCCTATAGTCTTTCCATCATCTCATTCCCTAAAATTGACCTAGGTAATCTGGCAAAATTGTTTTAAGCATAGGCTTTTAAATGTGTTTGGAGTGATAGAGCACATTGAAAGCTTTGGAGCCTCAACTGGGAATAATGCACATGGCCTTGTATATATGTCCAACAAGTCTCAGCAGTTTGGGAACACATGTGCTACTCCCTTTGTGCCCATCTTCTGCAGAACTCTCAAAGCAGGGCCTTGTATAATCCACCAGCTGTAGGTAGGAATGGTTGCAGTCAGAACTGTCCCCTTCCAAAATGTACACATTGTATGAAGTGCAGGGAACTGAGGTGGTTGTAGAGATAAATAAAATCATGGTCCCCCTTCATCCAGAGGCAAATCAACAAGGCAGAGGGCCATAGACTGTATCAGAGTTACATGCATTACATGAAGTATTGGGAAACTGGGGACATGGTGTCCTTAAGGAGGTCAAGAGAATTAGTCTGATCATTTCTTAAAGGAAGGAGACATGCATGCCTAGGATAAATACATGCTTTGTTCTGTGGTCCAGAGGTTTGGGGGGTAGCTGTTTCTTCACAGAGGCTGTGTTAACTCCATTTCCCTATTTTCCATTTTTTTTATGAACTGGTGCTTGAGGCCTCACTGACTAGGGAGAGATTGCCCCCTACCCAGGGGTAGTCAATACTTAGAGATTACCAGAGGACTCACCCCCAAGAGTGTGCCTTTCATTTGCCAGCTAACCATTCCAGACCCCTCACTCAGAACCACTCCCTCCATCTGACTGTTAAAGTCTAAGAGGTGAAAGTCCCCTGCTCTAATCAGCCAGGGCTAGGAACCAGGCAACTAGAGATGACCTTTGTAACCCAGAGCCCGCTGATATTATTCAAATGAGTCCATCCTAACTGTTTCCTGTGGAAAACACAATAAAGGCTCAGGGCCATGCTTTCCACTTGTCCCCTTGGGCACCTGGCCAGAACTGGTGCTTCGTCATGTGTCCATGCATGGTGTGATGTGCCTTGTCCTCTTGACAAATTAAAGTAATAAGATAAAAATTCTACACTGAGCTCTTTTGATGGCATTAGCCTCTGCGTTGTCACTCAGTCACTTCTATAAACTAAAATCCTGAAGGTGCATTTTGAGACAGAAGTGGTTCTGAGGAGGAAGGTGACTGCCTAAATTGAAAAGATGCTTGAATCTTGGGTCATCTGCTTCTTAGAACCTGTGGGGGTGAGTCTTTCTTCTTGCCATTAAATTCTTTACAAAAACATAATTTCTAGCAGTGGCAAACTATTATACCAACATTTATACAATAATTTTTTAATCAACCTCTTGATTTTTATAAAGAAATGTTTTCATTTTTTCAATCATAAGTATTTCTGTGATAAGCATACTTTTAGATAAAGTATGGACACTTCTTGCTTATTTCTTCAAAAAGTTTTATAGGTAAAATGACTGGATCCAAAGTTAGGTTTTTACTGAGATGGGATGAGCGGAGGAGAAATGTATTCCCTGAAAAATTCTGAAAGTGTAATCCATTCTTGTTTTTGTTTCTTATTTTTAAAATAACACTTAAAATCATAGCTTCCTGGGTAAGATGAACTATTTTCACACTCCCTATCTTCCCAGCCCCGTTGCCCACACACTGGGCTAATTGCCAGTGGACAATTTTAAGAGTCACATATTTTAGTTTTTATAGTTAGATCCACTTACACAATATATGGCCATTTCCCACATGTTAATAAACACAGAGAGTAAAATGTTAGGGATTTTGTCCTTGTCCTCACAGTTCTTTTAAATGTTTCCACATGCAGTCTTGTAGACCATGCTATTTGATGCATACATTGTTGAGCAAGCAGAGGAAAGATGACAAGAGTGGTCAGAACCCTGGAAAGGTACGCAAGTAAAATGAGGTTCAAAATGTTACTATAACATGACAGTAGATGTTTTCTGGAAGTACAGACGCTAGGACTTCTACATCCAGGTGAATATGACCTCGTTAACAAAAGTACCTTAGGGGCTCTGTATCCACAAGAGTGACACTTCTGTTACCTTTTGGGAACATCTGTGAGGCCTGCAACAGCTATAGCCACATGTCCTTGATGGTCTTTAATGGCTGCAAATCTTTATTCTTTGAGGGTGTATTTGTTCATTGACAAATGCCATTTGTCATTTGGGTCACTGTTTGAAGTCATTCTGATTGAAAGGAATCATGACTTCTTTAAGGCAAAGTCATCACTTTTTCCTACAGCTTATAAATCGACTCTAAAGACTTCAGAGAATCTATGACTCTTTTCTTCCCCCCCGCCAAAATAAAGATTTCCAAAATATTTTGAGGAGCGGCAGCATTGTTGGCATGGATCTTTGAACTCCCAAAGGATGACTCAGATCTGACATTTTTGGACACATGCACGCACGTGCACGGTGATATTGACCAGGGGCCAAGGAAGTAGACTGGATATCTGCTAAGGACCTTTTTAATTCTAAAACTCTTGGTTTCTGCTCTCAATATGGTTAGTCAGAGAAAGTGTGGAAAGTGTCAAAACTATCTTTATGCCATCCACCCTCCACATCTACCTCTATAATTCATGAAGGAGGGCATCTTCCTTGTGGTAAGTAGCCCACATGAAAAAATCCAGTGGGAATAATTTCTGAATATTAGAAGAAACTGGTTTTGTTTGACAAAAGCTGTGAATGTTATTTCCAATTTAAGATCATTGTCTAAGTGAAGTGGCTACAATGAGACTTTCTTAAGTATCACAGGAACATAAGCATCTTCCGGAGGAAGAGTCTGTGAGGGAAATAGCTTACACTCTAAGTCTGAGACACCCGGGCTTGAGTTGACCAAGTCTCCCAAGGAAGCCATATTTAGTCTCCCAACTAGTCAGACCAGCAACTGCTCATTTAGTGTTGACTGAAAGAGTTGGTTGCATCCTCAAGCCCCCATTGGGGGGTAAATCCCAGTCTGCTTACCTCGTGCAGTTATTGTAAGTGTCAAAGGAGGTAATATAGATAAAAGGCCATTTTAAAAAGGTTTCATATTAATATTGTCATTATTAATTTATGACTTATCTCATTGTATTAAGGGTGCTGTGTAGTCTGGCATATGTACTACTAGAATTTTAAGAGTCTATCTGAGAATCTAGAGATTCAATTTATGATAACTTATGAAAATCATAGTCAAGGTGGTTTATGAGATGGATGTTAATGGTATGGTAGCAGGTGTTATGGAGAAAACCCAGGAAATCCATTTCTCAAGGCTTTACCTTCTTGTGACTACTCATTCTCATAATGGCTTTGCATTTAAGTTTGAGGCTTGGGGGTGAAGTTAGGGGAACTCTTTCCCTACTGCTTAGGAATCTCCAGTTGTACTCTTAGGGCCACTGGCCAGTTCTGTGACCTCTCTGTGTATGCCTACATGGTACTGTAGGATGGATTGAATTGGAAGGATTTTATGGCACAGGAAAGAGCATAATGAAAGTGGGAACTGATTCATAACACAAATACACATGGAATCTTTATTATAAAGTATAGCGCTAAAAGCTGGTACTGTAGCGGGGAGCTTAAGTAGGCAAGAAAATCAATGTAGATGGAAGTGAAGCTATTTAGAAGTGAGGATTGAAGGATGTGAGTTGGGCAATGGAGGTGAGTAGGAGAAACTCTCTAATCTACCCATCCCCTGCTACTGCTACCTCTAGTCTAAGCTACCGCATCTTCTGCCTGAGCTATGAGCCTCTTAACCGACCCACTAATGGATACCTGACCCCCTTTCTAATCTGTTCTCCCACATTGCAACCATCTTTAAAGATTCAAGGCTGGTCATAACACCTCATTCCAGATAACTGTTGGTGGCTTCTCATTACTAATGAGATGAAGACCAAACTCTTAAACAGACTAGCAAGGCCTGTATGGTCTGGTTTCTGACCCTCTCCACTTCACCTTGTACCATGCTTTCCCTCCCAGGTTGTGTGTTAGCCCCACCTTGGTCCCCTTTCTGTCCCTCTTGGTCACCATGCTCCTTCCCGTGATAGGGACTTGTACCTATGGTTTCTTCTGCTGGAGCACTCTTTCCATGTCTCATTTCCACATTTCCAGAGTTAATGATCTCTTCTTCCCAGAGTCCCTTCTTGATCTCCTTGTCTTGGTCAAATCCCTACTAGTGGTTCTGTTCTACATTACCTCTGCAGCAGTTTTATCTGCTGATGTTATGTTAGATCCCTGATGGGAAGCACCTGATCTGATTGGGGTCTCTGTGGTATTCCCAGCATCTGGTACATAGTAGGCTCTAAAATATATATGTTAAAAATGAATAAAACAGAATAATGAGAAATAATGAAATACTACTGTAAGGTTAGATCAGAGAAATCTTTGCAAAAATTGTCCTGACAGGGATATTGGGTGAGTTTATAAGGTCACTCAACTGTTTGCCTTCTCTACTCCAGGTGAGCAGAAGTTCAGTTTTCTAACTTTGAATCTTTCTAGTGTCTCAGAAGTTATTGCTAATATGACGCTTTTAAAATTTCTTTTATTAAAACAGCTTAAACTTTTGGGTGGAAAAATCTTTTTCTATGAAGGCAAGTAATTTCATTTAGATTTTTATGTTATTTAATTTGACCTGCAAATCAAGAAAATAACCAGACTCAGACTTATTTCAGGGCTGGTTTGGTGGTTCTTCTCTACAGCCGTTTGTTTTTCTTTGGTCTCACAGATGTGACAATGTACACCAATATGACAGTGCAGGATGAAATTCATGTACTGCAAACAGATTTAGAGGTTTTCTTGCCAAATGCTGTTATGTTCATTAAGACTGAGCTATCATCAAAACAACAACAAAATAGAGTCATTCAAGAAGCAAGTTCGGAACACAACCTGGTACAGACTGTCCCTGACGTGCGATGGTTGGATTTACAATTTTTGATTTATGATGGTACGAAAGTGATACTCATTTAGTAGAAACTGTGCTTGGGATTTTTAAAAAAGTGTTTATTCGTTTTGAGAGAGAGAGAGAGACAGAGAGAGAGAGAGAGAGAGAAAGTGCACATGTGTGCCCAAGCAGGGGAGGAGCAGAAAGAGAGGGAGAGAGAATCCCAAGCAGTTCTACACATGGAGCTCGTCATGGGGCTCCATCTCATGACCAGGAGATCATGACCTGAGCCAAAATCACGACTTCCATGCTCAACCAATCAAGGAACACAGGCACCCCTCTACTTGGGATTTTGAATCGAATAGTGACGTGTGAGGGCATCAGATGCTCTCCTGCTCCTGATGCTGGTCAGTGGCGATTCCCAGTCTGCCACCTGATCATGAGGACAAACAACTGATATGCTTACAGCCACTCTGCACCCATTCAATCATTGTTTCCCGCTTTCAGTTACATTATCCAGTTGTAGGAGATAGTCAATACTTTAATGTCTTAGACTTTATGTTACATGCTAATATAAGTGTTCTGAACACGTTTAAGGTAGGAGAGGCTAAGCTGTGATGTTTGGGGGTTAGGTGCAGTAAATACATTTTCATCTTATGACCTTTTCAATGCACAATAGGTTTACTGGGACATAACCCCATCTTAAGTTGAAGAAGGTCTGTATTACATTTCTGATAACAAGAATAAATCTCCATTCTGACAAGTCCCAGTAAATAGGTTTTGACTTCCTTTGTAGTTTTTGAATGGCTTCCTTAACTTGTTACTTACATGTGATTTATTTGAAAGGATTACTACCCATATATTAAAGACTTGCGTTTGAGAATCTTTAATCAGTTCCCATATCATCAATCACCAAGACAGGATGTTGAGGGAGAACATGTACTGCCTTCTAATAAACCTTCTGAAGACCTGGAGAAGTGGTGGAGGCAGCAGATTTTGGCTTTTATAGAGCATTTGCTCAGTTCAGTAAGCATTTATGGGATACCATTAAGTGGAAAGGACCATGCTAGTCAAAGAGGGAATGAGCAAGAATTGTAGTCCTAGAATGATCTGAAGTAGATTCTTAAAGATTATTCCATGGACCAGGATTTTATGACAGCCTCACACTGTAGTCTCAACACTGGTATAGTTTAGATTACACTAAGATTACCCCAAGACTGATGACCTAATGTGTGAGACAGCACCCAGCACATTCCCTGGCACCTGGTAATAGTAAAAGTTGGTCATAAATGTTGAGAGCTAGAGTTTGATGGTAGCTTCTTGTACCAACTTCCCCAAGGTTTATTTTAGGTAGTTTTCTACCTGGAAAATCATAGTAAAGTCTTTTTCCCTTATAAATCAATTTCTCTAAAAATGGGAGCTTGCAGATTCATATCTTTTTTAAGGCTTAACTTTGCTTCCAAAGAATTATGATTTGCTCTGATGAAAGAAACCTTAAACATACAGAATTAATTGCAGACCGGATTTTGCAGGATTCACTGAAGTCCAAAGTTTTAAATCATTTTCATAAATTATAGTAGAAGAAGTAAGGAAAATGATATGAACGTAGAGATAGTTATTTTTGTGATTTAAAAGAAAAGTGTTTTATTCTTTACAATTACTCATCCTTTGGTAGCAGGATCAGTTCTTTTTATGGGAAAGGCAGCCAATCATAGTGTGTGAATGGAAGGGCACAGATAGATCTCTTTTCCACCTCAATGAAGAAATAGCTTTCTGATTGGCCTGCCACCATGGCTGAAATTCGAACTATCATGCCTGAGTCTAAAGACAAGAACCTGTTATAAAAATGCAAATGCATTCTCCAGGAAAGGTAATAGTTGTATCTGTACCAGATACTCAGAAAAACAAAAACTAAAAAAACTAAAAACACCTTGTATTAGAGGGTCCATTAGCTTATCCCTAAAGAAAGGAGTTCCAGAGAAGGTTCTAGTCCCTGTAATATATTCAGTCACAGCTAGATCACCACTTGTTAATGACATTACAAGGGAGACTCTTGCACTGATGAGGACATTATCGGGATTCCATGAGTTCCAGCCTGTGTGTTCCCAAGGAGGGGGCCCTATCTTCCTCTTCGTGTCCCCAGAATGTAGCCTGTGGCATACTAGGCTACTTAGTCCTTTTAATAAACGCACTATTTTTTTTTATATCAGTTCTAAGTTTACAGTAAAATTGAGAGGAAGACACAGATTTCTCATATATTCCCAGCCCTTATATACGGATAGCCTTCCCTTCTTATCGATGCCACTCACCAGAATTGTACTTTTATTTTAACCAAGAATGAACCTACATTGATGCACCGTAATCATCCAAAATCCATTGTTCACCTTAGGGTTCACTCTTGGTGTTGTGGATCCTATAGGTTTGAACAAATGCACTCTGACATATACCCATCATTATAATATCACACAGAATATTTTCACTGCCTTAAAAAAAATGTGTGCTCTGCTTACTCATTCTAATTCTTCCTTCCCCTAACCCCTTGCAGTCATTGACCTTTTTATTGTCCCAATAGTTTTGCCTTTTCCAGAAGGTCATATAATTGGAATCATTCAGTATGTAGCCTTTTCAGATTAGCTTCTTTTACTTGGTAACGTGCATTTAAACTTTTTCCATGTCTTTTCATGGTTTGATAGCTCATTTCTTTTTAGTGCTAAATAATATTCCATTGTCTGCCTGTGCCACTGTGGTCCTTTTTCTCAACTGAAAATGAAACTAATAAATTCAGTTGTCATGTGTCAAATTTTTTTATTTTTTAAAGAAATATGTTGCTTTTGTTCAAACTAGTCTGTATGCATAGATGCAGTCTCCTATCACTTGCCATGTCATGTTTCTATGCATCAGGTAAATTTTAAAAAATGAATGTCACAAAATGAAGTATGATTAGAAAAACTTGACAATGTGGTAAAAATTTGTCACATATTTAAGGTCATTTTGTATAAACAGTGTGCTGTGTATGTGGCTGCTTAACAATTGGAAGAAATCTTATTGGGAATCCAAGCTTCAGAGGTGGGTCCTACAAATGCTTCAAACATTGCTATTTCTGACCTACCCTAGGGAGTTTCATTTGCCTGGAGAGTGCTAGAAGACATTTTTCACTGGGGGTAATGATTAGTGTTCCAGGAATGTGACTGGCTAGAAAGTATAAGAATCTGGCAAATTCAGTAATGCATCACTTGTGCCCTGAAATAGAGTCCTGGAATAAAAGACCACCTAAGTGGAGCTAAAACGAGCCTATGCTCATTGCTAGCTGGAGGGTGTCTGAAAGGGAAACAGCCCTATTTTTTAGTGTTAGCACATTTTCATGGGGTTATAGTCTCCCATGTTAGAAAAAGAAACAACAAAACAAGAATGTGTTATGTGGAGCAAGACAAATGTTCAGTTTTCGGTTCTTAGAAGTGGATGGTCTGAGGAGAAGAAAATTTAGGAAAGAAAACTGTGGGTTCAAGTTTAGTGAGGAAAATGGGCATTTACAAAGTATAGGACAGCACATTTTTCAGTTTTGGGTTTAGCAAGAAACAATTAAACTAGGGTCTTGCAAATCTTGGTAGTGGTGATGGTTGTGCTGGTGTTGTTGGGGATGTTATATATATATATGTATGTTACATATATGTATATATATGTACATATATATGTATATATTTTTATGTATGTATGTGTATGTATATATGTGTATATATATCTACATAGTTATATATATGTCTTAATCTTTTACACATGATGCAAGGACTGGTTCTAGGTCTGGATTTGTCTTGGTCTTGTGCTTTCCTGCCTCCTGGGTGTTGTCACCTGACCTGATAAGATTAGCATACCCTGCTTTCAGAGCACCACTGAGTCTGCCTGGGATCTCCATTTTCTATTCTAGGGACTTGACAGATTGCTCTAGGAGAGAAGCAGGGACATCCCCAAGTTTACAGAAACTGGTAGTGGGATTGATTTTGTGTTTAGTTACTATATTTGTATGACTGACGGAATTCCATCTGAATTTTTTTTTTCCTATGGAGTACCAGGTGGCCATATGTCTGTAGAGGTAGACACAAGCCCAATCACAGGAGGTTCCTGGTATTTCATAGAAAACCAACACACGAATTAGGTCAATTTACAACCAATATGGACAAGGAAAAGAAACTAAGAGATAGGAGTTTTTTATTGGGGTTAACACTATTCTTGCACTACTGGAGTCTTCCTAATAGCCCCATTTTATAGGTGAGAAAATCGAGACAGAGGTTAAGTAATTTTCCCAGGGTGAGTAGCGGAATTAAAATCTGAAATTAGTTGTTTTTCACATTTTCTTATTCCAAAGCCTAAGCACTTCCTTTAACAAGACTTTTCCTCTCAGTGCAGGGAATAAGGGATGTTGATGATGTCAGTTTGTAGAATAAAATTATATACAGCCTAGAAGACATTCTAATTTACTGTTCATCCTTAATTTTAAAATACTTATTCTCAATGTAAATGATATCACAAAAAATAAAGTTATAGCTAATTTCATGTTTGTTGGCTTGTTGAGATTTCCAGATGTAGTTAAAAATAAAATGTGTTATTTTGCTATTTATGGTTTGAAATTCAAGTTCTTTGGGAAGTCTGAATTGTTTGTGGGTTTACAAAGCCCTTGATTCTTTCTTGCTCATTTTCACTAGATTTGAAATTGAAATGATTCAGAGCAGCAATAGCCTTGAAGTATAGTCTGTATTCCATCAAGAAACACAACATGTCCTTTCAAAACTTAATTGAGCAGCACAAAGCTAATTAGCTGTCCGAAGACACGCCATTTAATTCACAATCCAGCATTAATTTGTTCAACACACTGAGCTTATCTTCCATATAAATGCCTTTGCCCTATGGCTTCTCAAGCAGCTGCAATATACAAGAATGACTGATAACTCTCTCGTTTAAATGTGATGGTTGTTTTTTATTCTCTCTTTCTTCATTTGGCCAAAGGGATGAATAGTATGCCAATTGTAATGGGAGGTGTTTTTTTTTGGTGTTTTTTTTTTTGTTTTTTTTTTTTTTGTGCGTGTGTGGCAACTTTAAAGAAAATAGATGTCTAGAAGATGATAGCATGTGGTCATCAGAGAATCACCAGACTGTTAGAGAATTCAGCGTTCTGCACTGCACAGACTAGGAAATTGGTGCGCAAATGAATTCTGAATGTTGTTCAAGGTCACTTAATAGGGTGTGACATAAACATATTACAATCTTCTCCCGCCCCCAGGAATAAGCGATTGCTTCACTCTAAAATAAAGACCTAGTTTATTGTTTATCAGTTGGTAGCTAAGTAGATGGGCATATTGAGAAACTAAATAGTGGTCCGAAAGTGTGCGTAGCCAGCATAGTGATGTCTATAAATGCCGTGGTTTCAAATCTACCCATCCTTCTATCCTTAGTATAAGCCTTCCCTAGTTTTTCCATCTTCATTACTTTCACCTTCCTAATGTTTTAGCTTCTCACTGTGGAGCTAAAAAGGTTCCGGGACCCAATTTCAATGTGTGAGGGAGGGAGGGTTCCCCACACCAGCAAACAATACTTAGACACCAGCTGGGCATCCTAGAATTCAACTCTATTCTAACACTATTTACCCAGAGATGGCATCAGGTCCACAGGTTGAGGCCTGGTCCTACAAGACCGTACCTCACCTCCCTTCAGATGCCGGTCACAAACCTGGGTTGCTACCTGTTCTTCTGAACCTACTGGCTATACATCAGATGTTCCCATGACCCCTCCTTGGGTTCAGTTAATTTTCTAGAACAGCTCACAAAACTCAGGAAAACATTACTAGCTTACCAGTTTATTATGAAAATGGGGAACTCAGGAGCAGCCAGATGGAAGAGAGGCACGGGGCAAGACATGGTGTGCCACTCTTCTCAGAGTATCATGTGTTCACTGACCTGGCAGGCCTCCTAACCTATCCTTTTGGGTTTTCATTACACAGAGAGTCTTCATTACATAGAAAGTATTGATTACATTATTGATTTAACAGTTGATTCAACCTCTTACCGCTCCCTTTTCCCCAGAGGGAGGTGGAGGCTGGTTTAGACTCATGTAGTTGGGTTTCCTTGCCACCCTCTCCCATCCTTAGTTGTTGTCCAAAAGCACCTCATTAACATAACAAGAAGATGTCCCTGTGGCTCTTCACACTTAGAATTTTCCAAGGCTTGTAGGAGCGCTATGCCCCAAATGCAGACGAAGGCCAAATATGTTTCTTATTATAAATCACAAAATCACAGGGGCGCCTGGGTGGCTTAGTCGGTTAAGCGTCCGACTTTGCTTAGGTCATGATCTCGCGGTTTGTGGGTTTGAGCCCCGCGTCGGGCTCTGTGCTGACAGCCAGCTCAGAGCCTGGAGCCTGTTTCAGTCTGTGACTCCCTCTCTCTCTGACCTTCCCCTGCTCACGCTGTCTCTCTCCTAGAAATAAATAAAATATTAAAAAAAATAAATCACAATATCACAGAAACTTAATCCCTAATTTCTTTAAAAACTGTCTCTGTGTGCATGCACATGTATGTGTACCAGATTTTATTTTATTTATTTTTTTATGTGTACCAGATTTTAGAAGAAGTCTTGATTTTATAGTACACATCATTATAACAAGCCTAGTTCAACTTATAGGAATACCTTTTTGGCAAAGTTTTTATATATATCCAAGTGTCTTAATGAGCTTAACATCTCAAGTCCAACAATAAGCAGAGGTAATGCTCAGTGTCAACAATGAGGAGACACGTGCTTATGGAGCAGCAGGAGCAGGCTTGGCAGAAAAGGGAACATGACCTGCTGTGGTTTTGCCTACACAACTTTTACACTCAGGTAGGACATTTGCTTTTTTTGTCAACAATTACCTGCTGGGGCCCAATTCACTGGAAATTTCCAAGTCCTTATTTTACTTGCACAAGCTGTGACTTTTATCAGTAAGACTCCTATAGTTACATCATTGAGTCCCTGCTCCTTAGAGAATTCATTCTCTTAGAGATGAGATTGAGAACTGGGTTTTGCTGTTTGAAGGCACTACAGTGGTGATAACATTGACATTTTAATACCCTACATCTGTCCAATTAGGCGAAATTATGCTGTGGTAACCTCCTGAGTCCTAGAGGTGTTTAGCTGCAAAGTATGATTTCTCATTAGTGCTGCATCACCAGTGACATTCAGTTGGGTGCTCTACTCCATGTCTTCTGGTGCCAGGACAGCTGTAATACAGAATGCTTCCGGTCTATGTGCTAGCGAGAAAAAGAACTCCAGAAGGTATTTCACTGGCCATTTGCTTAGGCTGGAGGTGATACATGATCCTTCTTCTTTCAATTCCCTGGCCAGGATTATGTGGTCTCTTCCAGCACAAGGGGCCAAGAAGTACCAGGAGGTTCTGGGCCCAGGTGGCAGAGGGTTGGTCATACTCGATTGGCAGCAGCGATACCTACTATACTGAGTGCAGGCTGATTTGGCCATGGACTGGTCAGGCCCTCTGTACCTCAGGCTCCTTATATTTCAATGAGAAGTGTTCTCTCACTTCTACAACTTTTTAGGCTTAACTTTGCTACCACAGGATCATGGCATCCAGGGAAGGAAGGGAAGCTGGAAATGCCATAAGAATTTAAGGTCAAAACTAGGGCACTGGATCCCTTGGCATGGCTAGCATCCAAGAAAAGAAGTCCTTGTCAGAATATAGACAGGCCTGATTTTGGCCTTTGTCCATTAGGATAGAGAGCAGAGTAGACAAAATATTGCTACCCCAAATTGATATTTTTATATCGTCTTACAAAATCAGAGTCAATAAGAAAATGTAGGTTGAAATTTCTTTTCTCAAAGTAGGCTTCAAATAGGCATCTGTATTCACAGCGATTATATTAATATTCCCAGAGTGGGGGAAATAGAGTTTGAAGTTAGATGTTTCTGAACCACTCAAATTTGAACACAGATGAGAAATGCTAAAATGCCACTATGGAATTTGTCTGTAGGCTTTTTTCTTCATAAGTCACACATTTCATATCCCAGAACACCTCTTGTGGATAAAAACCATAGTGCATCACTTAACCTAACCAGCTGTGTCACAGCCGAACTGATAGGTAGGGCACTGGTGATTTAATGACATAGCTCTGCAATGTAAAAATCTGTTTTTCTTTGTGTCCAGGTGATCCTACAATGCTAATTGCAAGTGATTTGGGGTACTTGTCAAATGCATCTGATCTGGGTAGATCATTCCTTTGATCTTGTTAAACGAAGAGCTTTTCAGCCCTTAATCTCACATTCTTCCTTGACAATTGCCTTAAAACCGAATTCTCTGGGTATTCCTTAGTGGATTTCTGATATATACCTGTAAACATAGGGTATGCTACATTGAATTGAATAGATGGGTGTGTTGCTTTGCCAGTTTTTCCATCATACTTGTAAATGCTTTCAACTTTTCCAGTGAGATGCTGAACTTTGTGAGCTTGCCTTCCGTTGATCTCTTATGCCTTTCGGAGCTAAAACACTCTTCAGTCACAAGAGAGAGCAAGTCATGTTGTTAAGTGTATTTCTAGTGGCAAAGCATCAGATGCTCTGGCTAAGTTTAACAGAAAAGTAATTTACTGCAAGGATATTGGATCACTCATAGAAACGCCAGCAAAGCTGGAGATAAAGGGTTGACAATTGCAGGAACTGAGGTAGATTTGGAGATCCAGAGAGCAGAAAGAAGCCAGTTCTCTTTGCACAGCCCCACTGCTGGAATGAATGCCATTCAAATGGTATCTTTTCTTTCTATCACCATGCAAAGCCCCGAGAGGGTTCGTTTGATTATACAAGCTCAGTCAACTGCTCATGCTTTGTTTGGAGGGCAGGAGGCTCCTTAATTTACAGCCCCACTGCACACAACAAGGGAGAGGCTAAGGGAAGTTGGGGTACTGTTACTGCTAGGAAAAGAGAATGGAACAAAAACAAAATGCCCATTACAGAGGGAGCCTTTTGAGGGTAAAAGGTTTGACTGCACAATCAGAGTAACAGGTACTTATCTGCCTACCTTCAGCTCTGCAGACCACACTGGGCAAAATGAGTGGGCTTTTGCCCAAACCTGGTGTGTAGCCAGATTTGATTTTCCAATTAGTGAAGATTTCGATTGGTCTGTGACTTGACTTTGCTGCCACACTTCTGATAAATTTATGTTAGTGATGGTAATATCTAGAAAGCGACAAAGTTATTTGGTTATAAATGAACACTTTTCATTAATATTTAGAGATTAAACTCATTTTTTATAAGCAGATAGAAGCAAATGATAACTTGACCTTCACTGTGCAAAATTAATAGCAATTTATCAACGTTCAGGCAAATGCGAGGCAAGTTCTAAGCTAGAGTTTGTTGATTAACATTGTTTTCTTTTGTTAATTGACTTTTTAGACAACAGAGGTCCATTCCAATAACTGTTTTCTGAGGATGTGGCTGCGATCTTCAGGGTTCCCATTGTTTCCTGGAAACCACAGCTGTGTTGGCCCTGAGTTTAATGAGTGAAGAGAACTGTTTCCAGCAAATGCCCTGGTGGGTGATTTGGGGGATGTCCTCTCTCTGACAGAGAACTTGAGATTCAAGGTGGATTGTCACAAGCATTTGGATTAGCATATGTGATGTCATTTCCCACATATATACAGCACAGCAGTATTATATTTCATATGATGTTTGGCTTGCCAGTCATAGTTTCCGTATAGTCTTATTGGTGTGTGTGTGTGTGTGTGTGTGTGTGTGTGTGTGTGTGTGTGATCAACAGAAGTTGATTTCCCTTTTACAGGAAAGGTCCTCTGCAGGAAGTAGGTTCAGCTCCACTACCTGGGACCTGTGCAGTCCCCAAGAACCCCATGCTCTGGAGGATCCCATACTTGATTTAATGCCCTGCCATTTCCCTCCTGACATTCTTAGTGATTTTTGAACAAGAGCCCCTGCATTTTCATTTTTCACTGGTCTGTGCACATTCTATAGTTGATCCTGTCAAAATAGGTCAGCAGAAACAGCTGTGGTCTTCCCCTATTTCCGTTTTTGAGTTTGAAATTTTCTGCCAGAGTCCTGCTTTTAGGCTCCCTCAAGGTACAAAGAGGAGGGTTCAGAGCATCGCTCTCTCACTGCCATTGTGGGTCCCTGGAGTTTCTCTGGATTCCTAGAATCCTTGGCCTATGTGAGGAAGTGTTCTTTCCCCTTTATTTCAATACGTTTCATTGTGGTTTTTGTTTTAATGGTTGTTGTTTAGGGAATAAGGGGGTTACAGGAAAAAACAAAGATGGAAAATAAAGAAAACATGAGGAAACAACAAGCCACATATCCATATATTGAAGCAATCAAATAAAGAGATTGATGTTAAAACCCAGTCTCAGGTTCTCTGGGCTGGCAAATGTTTATAGGGGATCAGGCCCTATTTCTTTTCATCCAAGGGTAATCACTGGATGAAGCTCCTTAGAGTGTCAGCTTTGGGCACAATGGTGCCAGGAAAGCATGTGATTAAGGCCTTGGGATCTTGGAGTAGAGAGACCTGCATTACATCCAGGTTCTTCCTGACTCTTTTCCTGGTCTGGAAAATGGGATTTTATGAAACCATGTGACATAATGCAGGTAGAGTGTTGAACACAGAGCTCCACACAGGTTCTTTGTGAAGAGTAGCTTTATTGCTATGCTGTTCCTTTCCCCTCATTCTTCTTTTCCTCTGAAGAATCAGATCTTTCCCCCTTAGCTGGAGATGATAGACTCTGCACCCTGGGCAGTCCCTGCAGCTCCAGGAGATGGAAAGGTAACTGCTTTTTACTGTCATTTATTTCCTTGCTCCTCTCTTGGCTTTCCTTGACCTCAGTGCCCATCCTTTGCTCTCAAGAATCTTGTGACATGTGGTGTAAAGTCCTCTGGTGTCCTGGTCAGGATTCTGACAAGGTTAAACAGAGGAATGGAGAATTTAAGGACTGTCTTGTAGAAGTGCAGGCACCTCTATGAGGTACCAGCAAGGAGTAGTGAAGAAACACTGAGCTAGCACAGTGGGGAGCTGACGCTACTCCAGACCTGAAGGGGAGCGATGCACAGGGTAGGGGCAGGTACCAGATGACAGCTTCCCTGCAGGTGCTATCGCCCAGAGCCTCACGGTCCTAGGGTAAACACCTGGAACCTACGCTCTTGCCTCCCAACTTCTTGCCAGTGCCTCTGGACCGGAAGCAGGAAGGCAAGACAGGCCATAGGGTCAGTCCATCAAAAGTTAGCCTCCAGGGCAATGGACAGTGAGAGATGGAGGCTGGACCTGCAGACACAGAGGAGGGGACGTTCCACATGTGGGAAGAGCTCTCCTCTCCCTGGCCACCACCCTTTCTTTAACCCAAACTCACATACATTTTTGTTTGTTTGCTTAGTTGAAATCTATTTGATATGTAACATAATGTAAGTGTAAGGTGTACAACATGTTGATTTGATACATTTCTATATGGTAATATGATCGCCATTGTCACGTTAGTTAACACCTCAATCAAGTCACATGATTAGCATTTCTTTTTTGTGGTAGGAATAATTAAGATCTAGTCTCTTAGCAAGTTTGATGGTGGTAATACATCATTTCTGTCTCTATTCACTATGCTGTGCATTGGAAGTCCAGGATATACATTTTCTTTTTTTTGTTTTTTGTTGTTTTTTTTTACAAATAGTTTATTGTCAAATTAGTTTCCACATAACACCCAGTGCTCATCCCCACAAGTGCCCTCCTCCATGCCCATCTCCCCCTCCCTCCCCATATCCATCAGTCCTCAGTTTTTGTCAGCATTCAAGAGTCTCTCATGGTTTGCCTACATTTTCTTAAAACATAATTTGGGAGCAGAAAATTAAGTAGCAGAATTTTACTTGTAATTGCATTAAGTCTGCATTTTTTATTTATATCAGTTTTTACTGTAGGTCAGAAGTTAATTCTTTATTGTGATACTGTGTGCTTGCATGGCCAATTTTCAGGTTACTTGCATTAAGAAAAATAGGAACGAGAGGAAACCAAGCCGTCATCATACTTTCTCACGAGGTGTATTTTTTCTACACACGTGCACCCCTATTGAGTAGATCTAACTGCTTCCCATTTATGGGGATACCATTCTTGTTTTGGAGGACTTTACAGCTCAGAAAGACACTCCTTCCCCTACTTGCCCATGTGCAGGCTTATAATACCTGTGGAATCACAGATATCCATTCAGACCTGTCTGGGGGCTGGTAGCCTGTGGGCCTCCCTCTCTGATGAGACTCCCCAGGTCTCTCCTCAAGGTTGCCTGGGTCTCAGCCCTACAAGGCTGATGTCTGTCTCTGACCGGTGTCTAGAAGTTCAATTAAGATGAAGCCTGTCAGCAGGTCAATGGTTAAGCTGATTCTCTTCCTTACTGAAGCTCCACTTTAAAGCCTGTGCTTTGAGGCAGGTGTCTGGGATTGGTTTCCGCCCAGGTCAGGTTGTTAGGGCTCCTTCATTACTTAATTCCTGTTTGACCTTTATCTTTGCCTAAATATCACTTCCTCAGTGGGGTTTCCTTAATCCTCCAAGCTAGGCTAAAACCTTTAGACCTGTTACCACACCCCCGTATTTCCCTCTACTTACTGTGCTTGTAGCCACACTTTCTGTGTTTGTCTTTTTTATGTCTGAGGTCCAGGAGGGCACTGTCTGTGTCTCTCTGTTCACCTCTGGCCCTCGGCCGCCTTGGAGAACCTCCGTGATTTAACAAATCATTGTGCTTGCTTGACTGGCTTTTGTCTTCTGGATTCTATTTGAATCCTATCAGCCGCTTCCACTAGCCACAAGCAGAATCGTTATTTTTGCCTGTATCAAAGTTGCTTCTCCAGCTACACCTCCCTGCTCAGTTCCCACTTCTTATTTGTGGGTCGCTGCTCCTTCAGCTCACATGTAGAGCAGACATGCTTGACAAACTCGCCGAGCCCCACGATTCTCAGAATTTGGCTGGCCAAGGTTACGACTTTGTCAGGTGCTCAGGATTTGAATGACTAGTCCTCAGGTCTCATTGGATTCCCTTGCTGGGCTGGGAGGTAGGGAGGCTCAGCAGTGCAGAGCTATCTTAGCCATAGCAGATGGCTTCTCCAGAGGTAAGTAGAGGTGTTGCTTTACGTGCTTGCTGGGTGGGGAAGAAAAGTAATTTCTGCCATGCCAGAGACATTGACAAAATGATGAGCTAGGGTGCTGCCTCTTGCTTTCTCTCTTTTTGCCTGCTTTCCTGAATCTCACAGCTGCTCCAAACTTGACCTGCTTAAGGCTCATTGGCATTCAGTTTCTCAGTAGGGCGCTTTATTGGAGTAAACTCTCATCCAATAAATAGATGTCTTGGATTAGGATTATTTGTGATAGACGTTTTGAAAAAATTATTTATTTTGAGAGAGACAGAGAGTGTGAGTGGGGGAGGGGCAGAGAGAGGAGGAAACACGGAATCTGAGGCAGTCTCCAGGCTCTGAGCTGTCAGCACAGAGCCCAATGTGGGGCCTGAACTCACAAACCATGAGATGACGACCTGAGCTGAAGCCTGGTGCTTAACTGACTGAACTACCCAGGCACCCCTTGTGATACAATTTTAATGGACTTTTCAGATGGTCTCAACAGGGATGAAGAAAGCTGAAAATTAATTTATGAAGAATAAATGGAAAGCTAAATTTGGGGGGAGTGCTGTCCCAAAAGGATGCCCTGGCACATGGCTCCGTTGTACCACTCAGCACATAGCATTTTCATTGATGTGCATGTTTGCCTTCTCTGTAAATTTGTGAGCTCCTTGAAGGCAGGAGCATCACTTCTTCATCCTTGCATTTCTAGTATTGAGAGTGGTTCTTGGTATACAGCAAGTGTTCAGTAAATGCATGCCAATTTGATTCAAATCGAATCCCCCTCAAAATCAGATATGCTCATGGATAAAATGCTATTAGAAACCAAATGGTATCTAAAAACATTTGCTTTTCTCGGTAGGCTAGATCACCATCCCTGTGTTGCACGTAGAAGATGATAAAGGAGCAATAAATCAAACCTTTTATAGCTATAGATGCCTTTCAAAGTGGAATAAGAGGAGAGTCACACTGGGAATCTCACTTTTCTTTGGAGGCAAGATAAATCTGATTCTTTCTTTATGGTCTCAAATCTCCTACTTCCCTGTATGATCTTCCCGTTTAAGACAGTATTGGATAAATGGCCTTACATTGTTAGCTCAGAAAGAATTATGTGTTTTTGTCCTTGAGGTGTTCTACCACTTCCTCTCTGCCAACCCATGTCTAGATTCAGGACTCAGCTCAAAATCTCAATATTCCCAGAAAATCTTTTCTGATTCATCTCAGTTTGTTTCATTCATTTTTTTTTTCCCTCTGAGGCCCCTAATATTTAAGTATGGTGTTTATTCATAATCATTAAAAATAATCCAGCGGCGCCTGTGTGGCTCAGTCAGTTGAGCATCCGACTTCGGCTCAGGTCAGGATCTCACAGTTTGAGTTCGAGCCCCATATTGGGCTCTGTGTTGACAACTCAGATCCAGAAGCCTGTTTCCGATTCTGTGTCCCCTTCTCCCTCTTAGCCCCTCCCCTTGCTTACACTCTGTCTCTGTCTCTCTCAAAATAAATAAACATTAAAAAATTAAAAGAAAATAGTCCATGTGTATAAACACATTCTATATTTAGTCTTGTATTTAGATCTTGTATTTAGATGCTTCTTTATAAGATTAGTTGCCTTTTTAATGTGTAAATATTTAATTGATATTAATTACTAGTGATACTGGTGTTGTTGTTGTTTTCAAGTTGCTAAAGTCTTCTCTATTTCTTGGCTCCTACTTCTTCAAGGAAGCTTTCCCATCCGTTTACCCACCCATCTATCTATTCACCTAACCATCCATTCAAAGGCTCATCCATCAATCCATATATCCATCCACCCATCCGTGATCCAACAAATATTTATCAGAAAGCTGCTCTGTGCTACATACTGTGATGGATGCTAGGAATATACCTACCTGTAAATAAAATGGGTATTTTCCCATCCGGAATGTTTGGGAGAGGTTTTGGAGAAGTTGAGCCCTTATGTTGATTTCCTGATCTCTTATGACCCAGAGAAGTTTGAAGTCCCTAACGCAGCATCAACCTTTAATTTGTATTTATATGAGCACCTTTGGGAAGGTCCTTCTTTCTGTAGAAACCATCCTTATTTGTGCCCCTATGCCGCACCTTCTCCCTGTGAGTTGGGTTTGCCTAGGACTTGATGAAGAAGGTCTGTAGAATAGGTGTGTTGGATAGGGGGAAGAAACATCTCTGGTACAGAGCAGGAGAAGTTTTTTCTTCAGTATTCCTAGATGGTGTTTAATAGAGGGCAGCAGTTTACATACGTTCCAATTTCAGGAAATATTTACACTTTTAAAATTATTAGAGAAACTGAAGAGTTTTTGTTTTATGTAGGCTATATGAAATTTACTTTTAGAAACCCAAACAGAAAGCTAATATATTTATTAATTCACTAAAATAATAAATTGTCATTTTAAAAAATAACATTTTTCAAAGTTAAAAATAACTATTTTCTAAAATGAAAAAATGTAGTGCAAGGAATGGCATTATTTTCCTTTTATGGAAATCTTTAATATCTGGCTTTATAGAAAGTGGTTGTATTCTCTTATTTGCTTCTGCAGTCAGTCTGTTGAAGTATGTTGATTGGATTGAATCATATGCAGAAAAATCTGGCCTCACACAGATATGTAGTTGGAAAAGAAGGAGTGTTTTCATAGCCTTTTCAGATTGTTGTGGATGTTCTTTGATATTACACCAAAATTCAACCAATGGTAATTTGTTAAAGATAAGTTGCAATGTGGTATCTGAAACTCTATCAATCTGTAAATATTGGGACTCTGTCAAGCTCATGGTGATGGATACAAGTTTTCTAAAATTCTAATTTTTATTTGAAAACTCAAATTTAATCATCAGCATCAAATAGATTAGTTATTTTATTGGAAGTGTCAAGCTCACTTAAATGAGTTTTGAGAAAAGATCTGCTGGAATCACAGGTCTGAGTAATTACAGTTTGACAGTAGTTCTTTTTTTTTTCCATAAAAGAAGTGGCCAGTTCACTTAGAACTTGAACAATCACACATGTATTTTTTGGTTTTTGCTTTTTGCCTAGAGACAATTGTTTTATGTTGGTATATAGCAGAAGCACTTTATGCACACTTCCCATCTTATTACATAAAATATTAACTAGATGTGCCCTCAGAGTTGTGACTTAATAAACTAAATTATGTTTACCGTATTATCCTGGATAAATGAAGCTGGTGTTTTTGTTTTAAAGTGCATGAATGGTGGGAAAGGATATAAAACTATTAATTTAGTCCCCTTGCCCTGATTTGGGCTAACGCATTGGTTGTTCCGTTCTCCCTTGCTTTGGGACCCTCAGAGCAAATACTGACACAGCAAAAAGGTAAATAACATTTCAGTGTGATTATGAAAACAGTTTTGACCTTGAAAGCCTTGAAAGTGTCTCATTGGTTTCTTTAGGGTCTCCAGGATTACAGTGGACTCCACTTTGACAACACTGTTCCAAGAAAACAATTTCATCAGTGTTAATAGGGATAGAAAGGTTTTTATTACGTTTAGACAAGTAGCCACTTAGTGCAACAAATCTTCATGGGAAAAATAATATTCTGAATTCTCAAAATCTGACTTACTAAGAAACTTTGAAAGGTCACTTGATTTATACGTAGGGATTGACCGTATGTTAATAGTTTGCATAATGCACCTGTCTCCTAATTTACAAGATGTTTAGGTTTCTGAACAGAAGCAGGTAATTAAAAAATAGTTAAATAAAATTAATTTTCTCAAAAGAAAGGTAAAGAAAGACAGATTTCAGTGAGTTAGATAAAAATTAAGTCATGTGCTTGTGCTGTAATGCACTAATATTCACAGTAAGCATTTCTAAACAGAGTGAATATGGAAAAAAAAATATTTAGGACATAATAACAAAATTACTGAAAATATTCAGTCAAATCCCCCAAGACATTTACCTGCAGGCATTGTAAATCCTATTCTCCTTCTTCTTCATTTACAGGAATTGCTGTAAACCAAGTTTTTCTCCTATTCCGTGACAAACTAGATTTAGCATATTCTTCAGTCTTGACTGTGTTAACTTATAGTGCTCTCCCACCCCCCCATGTTTAATGAACATCTACTAGCTACATGCCACTTTTCATATGGAATTTCATATGCGATGATAATACCCACAAAAGTAGCATTTATTGTGTAGCTGGCAACTGGACTATTCATTTATGAATCACCTCATAAATCTGCAGGTTGTCAGATGATACTTGCCCATGTGCAAAGCAGAGGTAATGGAAAAAGTAGAAACTTATTGTATACTTTTATTTTGTTTAGTTTTTCTTGGAGGTAAGGAAATCATTTGATATGTTTCATAAAAACACATTTTATACATTGTATCTTCTCTATAGAACTTGAAAAAATAGCACTGAATAGATATTTTATCACCATTAATATGAAAAACATATATTAGCTCCTGACATATATTTTTATATGCCAAATTGCTATATATCTTATATGGTTTTTCCATTTTTAATCATGTTATCGACATAAATGGAAGCTATCTTTCTCAGTAATTGATTTTTTAAGAATAATAATCTAATCCGTAATAATCAAGTTTGGTATTTTTAGGACTGAGTTTATTTACAATAGATGCATACATGTAAAATGTGTATTTTGTAAGAACACTTGCAAAGACTTCTACATTAACACGTGAGAAAGGTTGCTCATGTAGATGTGGGGAGAAATAAACACATAAACAAAACAAGGAAGAAGGCTTCCATATACCACTGATAGATAATATGACATGAACTGAGGAGTATGGTTATCTCAACACTTGACATCTGAAATAAAACAAATTTAATATGTTAAATAATTAGACATGATAACTGTGAAGATACAGAATTTCAGCCATCTGTAACTTGTCCCATATTTTCTGACTTTTTTTTTTCACAAAGGGAAGCATACAGAAACTACTGAAAACCCCCTACTGCCTTTCCTTCTTCCACTCACACACATTGTTTTAAAATTTTTTTGCTGTACACATCTCTAAATACTTGCAAAAGAAAAATATAACGAACCCTTATGAACTCATCACCCCTGAGATTCATAGTCAAAGTTATGTGACACTTGTTTTACTTTTCCTTTCTCCATATCATCCTGTAATTCTTATCTTAACATTTAACACTAAATCCTTCAGTAGGTATCTCTAAAAATAATATTTGCCTTTCTCAATGTTTATGGTTAACACCCCTTGGCTGTAAATGGTGAGTGGCTTTTACTGATTCTTTACTTAGGATCTACTTTTAATGTTAATAGATGTTTTCCAGGAATGTTTGTACTTAAAAGGCAAAATATATACCCCTGGTTTGAAAAACAAATGTGTTCAATATCACCTTAAGGCATCTGAATAGGACAGCACACATGACCCTAGGTACGTGGATGTGGGAAAGAGGATTGGCCTGCTTCATGCTCTAAGGAGGGACATATTGTATGAACTGTCTCCCACACTCTGGGTGCATGACCATTCCCTCTTTTTCTCTTTCTTAAAAGTTTTTTAAAATGTATTTTTGGTAAATAAAAATTATATATATTTAAGGTATGCAACATGATGTTTTGATATATGTATACCTGTAAAGTAATTACCACAATTAAACTTATTAGCATATCATCACCTTCCACAGGTGGCATTTTATGTGTGTGTGTGGTTGAGAATCCTTGAGATCTACCCTCTTAGCAAATTTCAAGTATACATTATTATTAACTGTAGTAATCATGCTATATATTAGGTCTCCAGAACTTTTTCATCTTATCACTAAAATTTTTTGCCCTTAGGTCGATATCTCTCCTTTTCTCCCACCCTCAAACCTCTGGGTAACCACCATTCTATTCTCTGGTACTGAGATTTTGACCTATTTATTTATTTATTTATTTATAGATTCCACACATAAGTGACATCATCATGTGATATTTATTTTTCTGTGTTTAGCTTTTTTCATTTAACATAATAGCCTCCAGGTTTATCTACATTGTTAGAAATGGTAGGATTTCCTTCTTTTTAAAGACTGAATAACATTCATTGTGTGTATGTATTTATGCATTACATATATATGCATATATATTTTAGGTTGTTTCTATACCTTGGCTACTCTGATGATGCAGTCAACATAAGAGTGCAGATATATCTTTGAGATAGTGATTTTATTTCGTTTGTATACACACTCAGAGTGGAAGTAGGAAGGTTAGATCATGTGGTAGTTCTATTTCAATTTTTTGAGAAACTTCCATACTGTTTTCCATAATGGCTGTACCAATTTACATTCCTACCAATAGTGCCCAAGGGTCCTGTTTCTCCACATCTTTGTCAACATTTCTCTTTTGACTCTTTGGTAATAACCATCCTAATAGATATGAGATGACATCTCATTGCAGTTTTGCTTTTCCCTGATGATTAGTGATGTTGAGCATCTTTTATATATCTGTTGGCCATTTGTATGTCTTATTTGGAAAAATTTCTATGCAGGTCCTTTGCCCATATTTATTAGGTTTGTTTTTTCTTTCTCTTTCTTTCTTTCTTTCTTTCTTTCTTTCTTTCTTTCTTTCTTTCTTTCTGCTATTGAGTTGCTTCTTGATTTGTATTTTGTTTGCTTTTGGTGTTATATGCAAAGAAGTCATTGCCAAATCAGTGTCAAAGAGCTTTTCTCATAAGCCTTCTTCCAGAAATTTTATAGTTTCAGGTCTTATGTTGAAGTCTTTAATCCATTTTGAATTGATTTTGGGTATGCGTAAGATAAGAATCTGATTTCATTCTTTTGCCTGTGGATATATAATTTTTCCATTGCCATTTTTTTGAAGATAATATTTTTCCTCATTGAATATTCTTGTCTCTTTTGTCATAAATTAATTGTATGTGTGTGAATTTATTTCTGGGCTCTCTATTTTGTTTCATTTGTCTATGGTTCTGTTATGTCAATCTGTACTGCTTTAATTACTGTAGTTTTGTAATATAGTTTGAAATCTGGAAGTATGATGTCCCCAGCTTAGCTCTTCGGGATCAAGATTGTTTTAGCTAGTTGGGGTCTTCTGTGGTTTCATATGCAATTTGGAGTTGTTTTTTATATATCTGGTAAAATGCCATTGGAATTTTAGTTGCGGTTATATTGATTCTATAAATCACTTTGGGGAGAATGGACATTTTTTTTTTCTAAGAGAGAGAGAGCATGAGCAGGGAGGATCAGAGAGAGAGAGGGAGACACAGACTCCGAAATAGGCTCCAGGCTCTGAGCTGGCAGTCAGCACAGAGCCGGACGCAGGGCTTGAACTCACGAACCGCGAGATCATGACCTTGGACGAGGTCAGACGCTTAACCGACTAAGCCACCCAGGCGCCCCGAGAATGGACATTTTAACAGTATTCTTTCTATCTATAAATATGGTATATCTTTTCATTTATTTTTATCTTCTTCAGTGAGCGTTGTGTTGGAGACTGGCAGCCAGGGCCTGGTCTGACATTGTGTAAATATGTAGCCAGAGAGGCTAGGAATGGTTTCTGGGAGGCGTGACTGCCTGGATCCTAGGGGCTGGGGTGGCTCCATCAGGGATAAAGATATGGGATTGGGGAGGGACTCAGACTGGTAGAGCGTGCAAACTTGAAAGACTATGGAAGGTTCAGCAGAGAAAGCTTTAGGATCCCCATGGTAGATGTGCTGGCTGTTAGTTTCCTCAGTGGTGAAAGCTGGGGGTCCTTCAGAGAGCCGATCGTTGAGAACACACTTGCTCTCACTGTGTGGCTGATACTGGCATTCCTTGCCCTTCTTGTTCCCAGCTGTCTCCACATGCCTCGGCTATGTCAGTCTCTGTGTGGTGTGAAACAGAAGCATGTCCTTTGCACAGTGCCACAAAAGACTGGAGAAGTTGGTCAGTCACCATGCTTTCCTTTTTCTGCTCTCTGGGGCTCTGAGGAGTGCTAGCCCAAAGAATGAGATGATGCGGGCAAAATAAAACTCTTCTTTCTTCTCTTTTTGCCCAGTTATTATCAGGTGCTTTACTCCATTGTGGTGGACTCTTGAGATGTCCCAGAGTTCACGGGAAGCTATCTAATTGTTCTTTGTGGGGTCAGAAGCTGGTGTGTGTACTACTCTTTCATCTTGGTAATGTCACTCTTTCTTCTTCTTCTACTTCTTTTTTTTATTTTTTTTGAAGTTTTTGTTTAAATTCCAGTTAGTTAATATACAGTGTAATGTTAGTTTCAAGTGTATAATACAGTGATTCAACACCTCCATACAACACCCTGGGCTCATTACAACATGTGCACTCCTTAATCCCCATCACCTACGTCCCCCATTCCCCCACCCAACCTCTACTCTGGTAACTATCAGTTTGTTCTCTATAGTTAAGAGTCTGTTTCTTGGTTTTCCTCTCTTTTTTTCCCCCTTTGCTCATTTGTTTTGTTTTATAAATTCCACATATAAGTGAAATCATATGGTATCAAGACTACAGTGAGATATGACTCCGCATCTGCCAGAATGGCTAAAATCAACAGCACAAGAAACAACAGGTATCGGCAAGGACGAGGAGAAAGGGGAGCCCTGTTGTACTGCTGGCAGGAATGCACACTGGTGGACACTCCGGAAAAACACTATGGAGGTTCCTCAAAAAAGTTAAAAATAGAAGCTTATGATCCAGCAATTGCACCATCACTCCTTATTCTTTAAATTAAAACCAGCCAGATTTCAACAGGTCAGATTAGTTAATGAGGTTTTGAGTTTGGGACATGGGGTCCCTTGATTTTCCGCTAGAACTCTGGGATGGGCTGGCTAACATTGCTCCAAGTAGTATGTCCACCTGCCTCTCACTCCTTGAATTGAAGCCCACCACTTTCTGCTGCCCCATGTGTGTGGGTGAGGGTCTCAGCAGTCAGTCTGCTGCCGTGCCTGCTCCAGGGCGCAGCTGTGGAGAAAGGATGATCTCATTCCAGAGTGCCAGCTGTGGTCAGTGGTGCTCCTTTGCTTTACATGCACTGTCATTCCCAAGGCAAAGACTTAAGACTAGGAATTCCTACACTATCATGCATTTGGTTTGTTCTTAATACAACTCACTATACAGACCCTGACCCTTGAATCCATTCTAGACTTCCCTCTACCTGAGAGTAATTTTATTCCTAGAGCCTTGTTGGTCCTCCTAGTCACTAAAGTTTGGAGAGTTTGATTGAATCTATTTCAAGTTGCTTTAACTCCTTGTCTTGGGATGCTGGGGTTGATGTGTCAACTATTTTCCTTCCAAATGCTGTGTACTCTATACTGAAATTCATTACTTCTTTATAGTGAACATCTTTGGATAGTAATGACCGAGGGGGATAATGGCCTGATTAAGTCACATGATATTTGTTATACCTTTATCCTAAGATGCTGGCTGGCTACACTTCTTCCTTTGCCCTAGATACTTCTTTGCAAAGAAGTTGATTGAATTTCTTTACATTAAAACGGACATGAGGACACACATAAACACAAATGAGTAAAATAATCCAGTGAATTTTTGGAACACTTAATTAAAAATAAGAGGTAGATGTATTTCTTTTCAATAACTTTACACATATAAGTATGTGTTGCCTTGGCAGTGAACTCTTTGAGATTGACTGGGGAGGTCTCCTGTTTCTTTTGAATCCCCCAGGACAGCTCACAGTGTCAAACCCTAATAAACCATGGCGACTGGCTGCTTCTTGTGGTGTTTGTCACCTCTGAAAGCCAAAGTAACTCTTTGGGGACTCCAATACAATTTTGTTACTTACAACAAAGAGCTCACTGCAGAGTTCTGAAAGAGTAACTGCTTAATCTCTATGCAAGTGGTTGCTAAGCAACCTAGGAAGCTGGGTGTTGAAGGTTCAGATGCTGTAGACCTTTTTCCCCCTGTGCTGCTGCCCAGCCTAGATGGTTTCTGCTGTTTTCTCCTATCTCCACATCTTAGGGTCCCTCATTGCTTCAAGATACACACTGACATCTTCACTGCATCACTCAAGTGTACAGATCTGTCTTGCTACATGTCTTTAAAGTTCATACATACCATCTAAATGTATTACCAATTTCTGGTTTCTATTTTTCTAACTTTTCAGTGGAGATAGAGAGTATGATCCATGTTTCCTCAGGTCTCCCCAAATTAGTGGTACATTAAGATCATGAGAACAAAACCAACAGCATTTCTCTGCTTTTGTCTTCACTAGAATTACTGCAAATACACTCCTCAAATCTTACAGCTAGTTCAGGAAGTCCCCAGAGGGCACTGTCTATGTGTTTGGAGCAGTGTGTTTTATGGCCTTTTATTTTCTTCCATTTTCTCGTTTTTTGCTCTAGACATTGGACTTGCAGGTTTATGACTTGCAGATGGGTCCCCTGAGGACCCTTCTGTCCTTTGCGGGGCTGATGGCCTTTGCTGTGAGGCCTGTTGTGTTCCTGGAAAGTGGTTCCCCACCCCAGTACGTATGCCACGTTGTGACATGAGAATGACTTGTGTTTCCTGTGAACCTATTGAAATTGCACACTTTTGTTTCAAATCTGTGGCTCATTCACAGTGTTATTTAGCTCTGGAATTGTATCACATTTACCAAAGTACAGTTTAATAATCATACCATAATATGAAAGGAACTTCATTTTTCACTTTTATCTATGAAGAACATTAATCCTCTGCAGCATTTCCGATACTCACTCTTTGGTTCTCCTGTACTCTGCACTGCCTGGGGCTTCTCCTTCACCACTTATTGCCATAACTAGACGCATCTACCTTTACTTTCTCCTTCCCTCTCCTTTTCTTCAATACTCCTTGTTTTGTGATTCCTCATAAGACTTGGGACTTCCCTGTATATTCCCTCCAGATCCAGCTAATACTTATCCATTCTCAGCTCCTATAAGATAAGATAATCTTTTCTTCTGAGGACAAAGGGTGGGTCAAGGGAGTTAATTTGGCAATTAGAGAATTCTCTTGGGGAGGTGGGGAGGAAGAGAATGTGGCTAGGTTTGCATGAACGGAAGTGCTGGCCTGCCGCATATCACTGCAATAGTGATTGCTGCAGTGATAGTGCAATGTGTATGTGAGGCTACGAGGAAGAGCCCTAGAGTCAAAACTTGACCTTCAAACTGTCTACCACATAGACTTATCAAGACCCTAGGCAGGTTAACTGATGTCTTTGAGTTTCCTTTTCTGTAAAATGGGCTTTGGTGAGCTTGAATAAGATAATTATATGAAGTGCTCAAAAAATATTCACTGTTACATTATTGGTTACTACCTTCTTTCTTCACATTCTGAAGGTTCTGGTCCAGTTGTGGGAACCAGAGGGAATTGATGTGGAGCCAGAGGGCAGTCTGAAGAGTATAGACCCTCCTATATTTGAACTGTTCCCTTCCCTTTGACCATGGCTGGGCTTCTGTGTGTCCTATGCTTCTTTTTCCCCAGGCTGAGCTGCCTCTAGAACACTGTGGCAGAGACACGGCTGGGAGCAGGCACTTCAGAATCTCTGCAGGGGCCGGAGATACATCTCTTTGTCATTCTGAAATTTCCTGTGACAAGTGGGAAAAGAGCGCAGGGGGTCCTGAATCTGAGATTCTTGTTCTGGGCCCACACTGATTAAATTGACAAGTCACTTTTCTTTGGGTCTCAGCTTCCCAAGCTATAAGATGAGTATATAGGAATCGAATACTGATAAGGTCTATCTTTAAAACAATTACACTTCTTCTTATGGGAGCCACTGGATGTTGCTTCCATCTTCTGTCGTACACAGGGCTGTTGTTGGGTCCTGCAGGTGAGCAGACCCCGGGGCTGTGCAGACTCGCTCTTCTCTCTGAACTTCCCCTAATCCTCAGCACATCATCAGAACCACTCTAAGCATACATTTATGAAATATGAATCATGAACTTAGCCACGATAACCGAAGGCAACCTGGGAAATTTTTATTAAGAGAGGAATAAAAAGTAATTTGGTACAAAGCACTTTTTCTTCTGCTCCAATATTTTCCAGCCTCTGTCAGTTCCACTGGGCACATAACACACACTGAGTCCAGCCTGCAGCCCACTGGCCTCACTGCCTTCGCTTTGTCATGGCGACTAAAAACTGGCCACTGACGGTTCTTCATTGTGCCTCCGATTGTTACTGTGCCAGGAGTGAATAATGTACAAGGAGAATGTTTTTTCTCCTCCAAATGGTCACAGATGGCCTGCCACAGTGTAATAATGTATGTGGGTTTTCCCATAATGGTTAGAAAAAGTAGTTTGAATTTTTCAATCAATATTTTGTTAGCTTGTAGCATTTTACCCTATTAGAGCCTTTTCTCCAGGGGACACCTTCATCCCCTCAAAATGGATTCTCAAATTCTCCTTACCTACCCAAAGCCCATCCATTGCCTTCTCTGACAACTCCAGCCTACTTTGATGACACCAAACTTCTATTACCCTTAATCTTATATGATTTTACACTATAATTTATTCTTTCATTTGTGAGCCACTTTTTCCTTAAGTTAGACTGTCAGTTCTCTGAGTAGGAATCACATCTTCTACTTCCTCTTCTACTTCCTTGTAATGGGTGGATGGTTGGCAGTCAATGAATACCTTCTGGGTTATTCACACACATTTGCATCCATAGTTATGGGTGGATGGATAGAAGACCAAGATGGTGTACTTTTTTAGTTTTCTTTTATAACCAGCAATCTCAGAAATTTCAGTAGTTTTCAGCAGTAAGCATTTATGTCTCTCTCAGGAGTCTACAGGTAGCCTCTGATTTGACTGATTTAGGCTGGGGTTGGACAGGCCAGGCTGGATTCCAAGGCTTCTGTTGGTGTTCTATTCTCTGCATGTCTTAATTCTGGGGTGCTGTCTTAAGGGGCAGAGGCTTTTTATCAGCTAACATTTCTGGGGTATGTTCTTTATCCAGAAATATTCAACACAAGTCCCGTGGGTCAGCTGATAACAGTGAGTTAGGGAAATTTCTCTGTCCACTGTGAGAAGAGACACTGCAGAGTTCCTTATAAGGAAGTCAAGAACTGGGAACAAATATCAAGCCATCCTAGAATGACTAGGTCATTGTCCTTTGATCTGGAAAAGATGCTGAAGATTTTCCAACATAGCCCCCTACCTCCTGGTGTATAAGCCTGCACTTCAAGTTGGTCTGAGGGCCAGCAGCATAAACATTACCTGAGAGCTTGTTAGAAGTGCAGAATCTCAGGTCCCACCTCAGAGTTGCTACATTACAATCTTCATTTTATTTTTATTTTTTTAAAATATTTTTTATTTATTTCTAGGAGAGAGAGAGAGAGAGAGACAGCGTGAGCAGGGGAGGGTCAGAGAGAGAGGGAGTCACAGACTGAAACAGGCTCAGGCTCTGAGCTGGCAGTCAGCACAGAGCCCGACGCGGGGCTCGAACCCACGAACCGCGAGATCATGACCTAAGCGAAAGTCAGATGCTTAACCAACTAAGCCACCCAGGCGCCCCCATTTTAATAAAATCTTTAAGTGATTCATATACACACTGACCTTTGAAATGGTCTCAAATAGCATTTTTAGAATATTTTCCTTGAAAGACTACTAGGTGTTAAATCAAGGGAAACTATTTCCAAGATTAAATACATTTCAGGTCTTTCAAAATTTCTCAAAAGTTTCAACCTTCTGAGATGGAAGGTTTTATTCATTTCCTAGGGTTGCTGTAACCAATTAGCATTAAACTGGGTGCCTAGGAACAACACATTGCTTTTCTCACAATTCAAGAGGCCAGAAGTACAAGATCAAGGGGTTGTTACGGCTGATTCTTTCTGGGTCCTCTGAGGGAGAATCTATTCCATCTTTCTTTCTTAGCTTCTGTGCTTTCTGGCAGTTTTTGGTGTTCCTTGGCTCATAGCTGTATCACTCAATCTTTGCTTCTATTGTTGCATGCGCTTCTTCCCTATATGTGTCTCTGTATATCCTCTTCTCATAAGAACACCACTCATTGAATTTAGAGTGCACCCTATCTACTATGACCCATCTTAACTTACTGCTTACCTCTTCTAAGAGGTATTTATTTATTTCCAAATAAAATGAGATTCTGAGTATCTGGATAGAAATGAATATTGGATGGACACTACTCAATTCACTATAGAAGTAGAAGGATATGTATGGAATGAAGCATTCCCACAACACAAGTGGTCAGGGAACTCTTTCTTCAAAGGAGAGACCTAGATGAGCAGCTAAGCCTTGCTGGATATTTGGTTGTTGATTTCCCTCTGAGAGTCTTCTCAGAGGTCCTTCTGTAGTCCTTCTGTAGTCCAATCCAAAGTGATTCCAAGTCTCAACTGTAATTATTTTTTAGAAGTAAGAAACTTGGAGCCTAAGGCTAAATATGGCCTTTAACTTTTGTGTGGCTATCTCACAAGATTCCATTGAGAAGTAATTCCACCTTTAGATGGGAATTTGATACAATTATGAATTTAGGAGGATTCATATTTAAAAGAAGCTAAAATATGGTGGTTTCTTTGCATGAAAATCTGTTAGACTTTTTCCATCAATTCATACATGAGACTATAATGATATCTAATATGAACCAAAATGATAGTATTAGAGAATGGCAACTTAGAATATCTAGCCTCCATTTTTTTGAAACAGAACAAATGGCTGGTTGTGAAATCAGAGACACTGTGTTTTTAGAGCACCAGGATGTAGTATTTGGAAACCACTGAAAATCTTGCTGAATTAGGAATTATGTTGGGAATACAGGGCTTAACCAAATGTGCAATTTTAAGAAAAATATTTTGTTGGTATAATTATAAAGCCACATGCAATGGTAAGGAATAATGTAGAGAAACTTCTATGCCCTTTATTCAGTTTCCCTTTAATGTAACATTTTGCAAAATAAAAGTGCAATATCACAACTAAAGTACTGACTTTGATAGAATCCAGTAGCTCTATTCAGAGCTCTCCAGTGTTACATGTATTCTTGTGTGTATGCGTGTGCATGTATGTGTGTGTATTTAGCTCTGTAGAATTTTATCATGTGAGTAGGTTGGTGTGTTCACCCCCACAGCCAAAATACAGAACAGTTTCATCATCATGAAGAGCTCTCATATTGTTTTTTTCATACAGGCATTTTGAATTTAAATTCTCCCAGCAAATTTTCCTGAGTCATCTATGCTCATGGAACCCTAGAAATTTATTCTGCTTGGAATGAACAGCCTCCCACATGAATTGGTTGGTGGGCAGTGCCAGTCAGCAGTTGTGCAGCATCACAAAGTCAAACTGGACAGCAGAGGAGGCCAACACATGCCCTTGACCTCCTTCGCATCAGGCACTAACTAACTGAGCTAACTGGCCAGAGATAAGGACTTCATTTCAAATAACAAATTAACAGTTTCCCATAACTCCATTAATGCATGGCTGTGATCCCACGAAATTGCATCTCTGACAAACTGGCTGCAGTAAAATTTACTCTATGTAAAATGATTGTGCTAATTACTTTCTCTTTATGCTTTTATAATCGGCTGGCTGGCAATAACATTTGCAATGTAGTCATGCACTAATGAGAAAAGCCATCCAATCTCATGCTGCAGGTCATTAGTAAATGGCTTGAGGGATCAAAGGGTAACTTCCCCCTCTGGTGCAGTTGAAGAGGCTGGTGGAGCAAACATCTTTTCTCTTCCTTTTAAAACTATTTTGTTTTTTGAAGCCAGATTTGCTAACCAAATCTGGATATTGATAGAGTAGTGAGTTTGTCAAGGCCTTCAGCCTTTTATAAGCACTCTCAACCTTTCCCTTTTTAGAAATAGACCTCAGAAATATTGTAAAATTGGCCGTTTCTCTTAGCAGTTTTCCAAATCCATTCCATTTTTCCTCTTCTCCTCCAACACACACACACACACACACACACACACACACACACACACACACACACACAGTGCTAGCTTGCTAGTTTAGATCCTGACTACTTTATACTAATGATTCTCAACAAGAATGATATTGTCCAGTATAGTATGTCATTGGGCAAACTTTTGGACTTCACAATGAAAATGATCTACAGCCAAGATTTCAGACATCCTGCAGTGCACAGGGCAGTGATGCACATCAGTAAACTGGTCCCTGTCCACAAGTCTTTGAGATGCCCCACCAGTCATTCAGGGTAAAAACTGGTTACGGTGGTCTGAACCTGTAACCTACCTTCCTTACACTATGAACACAAAGTACTTTTGCAAGGTTTTCACGGACACTGAGTTTTCCAGGAACGTAGCTGATGTTCAAACGGACAAAAGATTGCATTTTGTCTTGTTTTGGAATGTGAGCTGTTCTATGTTTGTTGGAAAACTCATATCACAGTAGCGATAGTTATCAAGGAATTAAGATTGTTGCCTGAGTTCATTTGTATCACCTAGCATCTGGAACTCTTGCCTTCACAGTGATTCTGGGTATGGGTGCTGACTACCTCATCACATCCTCTAGTTTGGTTGTGCCTGGGCAGTAAACACATTTACCAGGGGAGGGTAAGGGTGGAAGTACGGAGAAAATATAGGGAGAATCTAGAAAGAGGACTCAGGTCATATAGGATTTCTTTGTGTAATAGCCCTCATTTTTAATAATGTTTCTAATGTTCTTCCTGTGGAATCCAGGGAGAAGTGTGGCTTTTTATGGACCATCTGGGGAAGATCTGGGTTTCTACATCTACACTGACAGGGGATAAAGGCAAGTTAGTGTGCAGTAATACAGGCACACATTGATGGAGAATAATGGGGAAAAGGAAAATCAGAGAATTTACAAAAGCTAAGGAGAATGTTCCCACGTCTTAGAACTGTGCTTCGAGTCAACTTTAACCAGATCTGAAAGGGGTGAGAAACTCTGCCTGACATCTGGGCTGTATAACAAAAGACACACTTGTAATGATGTCCTTCAAATGCATTATCAGAAGTAAAGGATTGAATTCCCTTTGACTCTTGTCCATATACTCTCAAAGGTTTTCACTGCTTTAAGGAAAAAAGTTTTTGCTTCTGATTTCTGAAGGAGAAACTCATCAAGTAGACTATTTCCTCACTGTGTTAAGGTAAACCTAGGGTGCTCTCAGAGAGGCCTGACAATAATTTAGTGGCTTAAAAAAGGTAGAAGTTGGTTTTTCTTTCATGGAATGGTCCAAGTTGGCTGTGTCAAGGCTACTGGACAGCTGTGTTCCAAAGATCATTCTGAGAGAGAGTCCAGGGAATCTGGTTTCTCTGACTTCTGGTTCAATGTTCCTCAAATTTCCACATACAGATGGAACAGCTTGTTAATGTAGTTTCTGACTCTGAGATGGAGCCCCAGGATCTGCATTTCTAGTAAGCAAGGCCAGAAGACCTTGTCCTCTTTACTTTCCTGAGTTTGGGTCTTTCAACTTCTACTGAGGTGGTGGCATGGAGAAGTCCACATGCAAGTTTCAAGGACCAGGCTCGAGAGTGGCACATCACACCTCCGCTTATATTTCAGCGGTTAAGTTAGTGATGTGGCCACTAACTGCAAGGGAGCCCTGTAAATGTACACCTAGGTGGGCAGCCATATTCTCTGACTCTGGAAGAAGAGGAGGAGGGATGCTGGTGGAGAACCAGCAGATTCTGTTACATCATCTTTGCTGAGTCCTTCATTAGCAGCCAACAGCAGGGAGTCATTACACAGAGCAACTAGCCTCTGTTCTCTTAAACATGGTGTCGTAATGTTCTGGTTACTATTAATTGGTAGACTATGAGAGTACTGAAGTTTGAGAACACACCTAAATTTGTGTAGGCAAACTCATGCAGTTTCTTAGAAGAATTACCCTCTCTCATGCTGGTATGCCTCCTTAGGTAAAAGGAAAATGGGTGACTTTAGAACTAGTGTGCCAGCAAAATCACACATGAGCCTCATTGATTCATTGGACAAATATCTGAATGCTTACTCTTTAAAAATCACTATACGTGGTGTTGGGAATGTAGCACTGAAGGAGATAGGTAGAGGAGGCAAAACTGGGTAGTGATTGAGGGAATTGACTCAGTAAATAGTCTGCTGAGTTAAAATTCCATCTCTACAACTTAGCCTTGTGCAGGTTGGTTAACACATCTGCCTCAACTTCATCTGTAAAATGATATAATAGCAGTATCCCCTTGGTTATTACAAGGATTCCACGAGATAATGTATCAGTCACTATTATTATTCTGCCTGTCCTCAAGAAGCTTGCACTTGAACATTCTTCATCATGGGTGTCCCTGCAGAAAATAAATTGAGAGTCACTGCTCTAGGAATTGTCAAGACAGGAACCCAAGAAGTTACATGCCTCCTTTAAAGCAAAGGGTGGGAGTTGCTGGGGCTAAGGCCTGCTTCCACTTCCCACCACTTCCATTGAGGGAGAAGTGGCTCCTTTGGTAGGAAAAGGCTGCATTTAACCACCAGATTTAAACTTCCTCTCTGTGATGAGGTGTAAACATTTTGTCAACCTTTCATATCACATTCAGTTTTGATGTTAGAGATTTTTCTATCAACCATACAGTGAGCTTACTAGTGGCTGGTGGTCTTTCATTTCTTCTCTATCTCTGAAGAATTTCCTCTTATTTACAGGAGCAAAGTGACCTTGACTTGCAGAGGTTTTCACATCTATCTGAGCTCAAGTTTTCTTTATGCGACCTCTTCTCACACAGCCACAGGTTTTACTTAGAATTCTGTACTGTGCTTCTGTGTATAACTCCAGTGATTTAGAATTCTCATTTGGACAAAGGTTGCAAAATAAGGCACAATGTCATTATAGGTGGTTTTTAAATAGAAGGCTTTAAAATCATGTGTCAATTTTAAGGCTGCTTGGTAATTTTCTGATTTATTTTTTTAATTTACCTAGAAAAGGAGAAAAATGCATACGTTTGACATTGTCATTTATAAACTACCTACTCCTGTGATGGTCTGACGGATTCCATGGACTCCTTGTACTCTCTCTTTCTCATACACACACACACGTAGTAACATACATAAATTTACATAAAACTCTAGGAGTTTCACAGATCTCTTTAATTCCATGTACTGAAGGCCAAGAAAATATCAAAATGGAACATCCTTGGATATGCAGGCTAATGGCAAATACTTTATATATGTGAGCTCATATGTCAAAGGTTTTATTTTATTTATTTAATTTATTTAATTTATTTTTAAAATTTACATCCATGTTAGCATATAGTGCAACAATGATTTCAGGAGTAGATTCAAAGGCTTTATTTTAAACAAAACAGTTCAATATCGATTGTATTGAAGCAACTCTCAACATTTATTTTCAGTCATATTTTTAAACAATGTTTTAAAACCCACTTTTATTGATTGGGCCTCATTAAGTGGGATCTGCCATTTTAACTTTCTGTGCAACTACACGCCGGTCATCTGTGTTGTTGCACATACAGAAATGCACATGATAATATTTTCACTTCCATTAATAAGTGTAGTAGCTGCTTTCGTCCTGGTTCTTTTATTTGAATCATTCGCTTCCTGGATTATCTTCCCATCATCCCTGCCTTTAATCCGGTGCAGAAAGTCTCTTCTGTGCAAATCAGCACTCTGTCCATTAGCTTGTTGGATAATTTCTTGAAATTTATTTTTAAGTATTTTTCTGTCCACATTCAAAGGAGTAGATAGTGTTTTGACCTTCTTTGCGTTAGGGAGGGTTGATTGCAAAGCACATAGTGGAAGTTGCCTGCGGTGTTGTTTCTTGGTTTCTGTATTCTGAAAGCTAGAGCAAGGGAATTATGTTGGCAAAGGGGGAACTGAGAAAACAAAACAGTCCAACACAGTGGAGGTGATTTCATCAAGACCTAGAGGAGCTGGCATGGCCCTTGGTCCCTGTAGTCACCTCTCTCTCAGTAACCTGGAGAGCAGACAGGAGGAGCTTGGATGCTGAGACAGGGGTGAGAAGGGTGTGACTGCTTAGTCTGTCTTCTGTCAGGACAGGCTCAGGACTCCCCAATATCTGTTCTGGACTGAGTTGGACTCTAAGGGACTATGTGCATGTCAGCAGTGATTCCTGAGAAACCAGACCAAAGGTCTTAAGGAATATTTCCTCCTACCTGGGACATTTACAGGGCCCTAGAGAGGAAGGATCTGAATATGAATATTTTACCTGACTGGCCACGAAGAAGGGGTGAGGGGTCAGAATCAGATCTGTGGTAATGTCAAGATAATAAGGTTCCACAGCATACCCTGCACACGTGTCTGTGCAGTGAGATTTACACACATTCAGAAGATGCCTTGACTTTATGGAGTTCACAGTGAGATGAAAGAAGTCAGACATAAACCCAATGCTGACATAGGCAGTGATCAAGAATTATAGAAATTCAGAAGACAGGAAAAATTTTTGTTGGAGGGTATGAGGACAAGTTTCATAGAGAAATAATTTTTTGAACACACTTTGAAGGACTGATGTAACTTAGATGTGTGCAAATGAGGAAGAGGTCTTTCTGAGTGTAGGAAATAATGTGATTGTGAAGGATTGTGAAGGATGAGAGAGTAGTTTGGTTAAATTGTGAGTTGCAACAGGGGATGGATGGGAAATATCTTTGGAAAGATAAGTTAGGGATGTGCTAAAGATTTCTAGAGGAGATAGAATGCTCTAATAGAAAGATGGATAGGGAATCAATAGCTTGTAGTCTATATGGCCTTGTGTAAGTTTCTTAACCTCTTTGAGTCTCAAGGTTGTTCCCCCACCCCAAATTTACAGAGTGGAAATAATATTATCTTGCACGACTGTGCCTAGAATTAGACTAAATGATAATGACAACCACAATGATGATATAGCTACCATTTCTTGAGCACCAAGCTTATCAGTGTCTAGCATTTGCCCATGCTCAATAAAGTGGTATATTGTGTTGTAATATACTGTATTATATATACGATATTGCCACTCAGCTCTTCAGAGTGTGAGGAATATGCAATATGTGTATACCTTACTAATGCTAGACTTTTCTAAGTCTCATCCAAATCTCTACTTCTTTCCTTCTTAATATATAACTTCTTGAAATTAGGCATGGGCATGTGACTTACAATGGCCAATGCAATGTGAGTGAGGATAATGTGCTACTTCTGTATTGAGGGGTTTAAATGATGCTACACAAGCCTCCAGTTTTCTTTCTCTACTCTAGAACACAAGGAACCACTGTTTGGAGATGGTGGTATCAGAAGACAGTGGAGCTTCTGGTAACCTGAGTCCCTGAGTAATTATGATGAGCAGCGTCCTCCTTAGTCCCTGCTGATCGGTGTGGACATACATGTGTCTTTCATACATATATGATAGAGATAAAAAATTTTTGTTTTTTAAGCCATTGAGATTTTGGATATGTCTGTTACTATAATATAACCTAGTAAGTCCTTACTGATGCATCTTTGGTATATAGTTCACCAATGCAGATATAGAGCATAGCTTTCTTTGGCTTGAAAGAGATAACTGGTTTCTCTTCTTCACTTAATCTAGGTCTACTGTGATGACTCTCTCAGGCCCTTCCCTTTCATACAGTCCCTGCACACTAAGTTTGTTAATCGATCTTCCTCCACCCCCTCCCACCCTCCATAGATCTCTTTCTTTTCTTTTCTTTTTTTTTTAATGTCTTTTTTATTTATTTCTAGGAGAGAGAGAGAGAGACAGCGTGAGCAGGGGAGGGTCAGAGAGAGAGGGAGTCACAGACTGAAACAGGCTCCAGGCTCTGAGCTGGCAGTCAGCACAGAGCCCGACGCGGGCTCGAACCCACGAACCGCGAGATCATGACCTAAGCGAAAGTCGGACGCTTAACCGACTAAGCCACCCAGGCGCCCCTCCATAGATCTCTTTCTAATGCCTCAAGCTCATTCCTTAAGCAATTCTTGTGTTAATTTCAAAACCCACTGGTTTAATCATTTTAAATTCTTTTTAGCTATAAACCTAGCCTCTTTTGTGTCTTATTTGTCAATTGATCTCTCTAAAGCAAAATAACTGAAAGTAAATCCCATATCACTAGGAGAACTGCTATTAGCCTAAGCCAAAATTTTAATGATAATAGCATTATGGAATGTGTACTACATAATAGCCCTCTGCTAACCAAGTACTTTCCACATGTCAGTTTATTAGTCTTCACAAGACCCTGTGAAGTGAGTACGGTTATTTTCCCTACTTTGTAACTTTATCGAAAAGAAGGAGCAAAGGCTCTATAACACTGTGAGAAAGGTGTGTAGCCGGAACTCAAACTTGGGGATTCTGACTCTGGGGCCCTTACTTTTAAATGTTCTACATCTAGATCTCTTCAGGGTCCAGCTGTTATTTTATCAAAAGAATTTATTTGGGCACTGCTCTTGTCCTACCAGATATTTTTCAGTATCATCAGTCAAGCCACAAGTATTTGATGATTCCCTTGCTCCCTCCCTTTTCTCTCCTTTTCTTCCACAGGCATTGTTAAGCATCTACCATGGATTCATATATAAGAAGTCATGTTTTTAAAGTCTCAAAGAAATAATGTAGTAAAAGCAACTTCTTTTAAGCCTTGTAAAATTATTAGAGAGGAATAGAATTCCAAATATGTTGTCAAGTGCTAAATTATCTGATGTAGCCTAAGTCAAAATGAGGTAGAGAAGGGGAGATCACTGTGGCCGGCAGGAAGGAGGGCATGCCTCCCAGATCTGGGCTTGAAAGATTGCTGAGAATTGGACAGTAGAAGGGAGGCAGGGGTGACAAGCAGGAAGTACGTTGAATCTGTGATTGATAAATGTATAATCGGAGATTTTGCTGAGAAAACACGATGGTAGTTAACCGTCTCAGCATGCAGATGTGCTTGTAAGAGCTATTTCTTTGAAACTACTTTTCACTGTATCTTAAAATAACAACAGGGCCCCAAATTATAGATACAGAAATTATAGAAATAGAGCTCAGGAAGACAGATTTTTATGGGAAAGTATTATTCACAGGGAGTTAAAAGCTTTTATGTTTTATAGAAGCTCTTAGGGTTGAAGCAAATCTAGTGTTCATTTGTAGCTAACTCATTTATGCATTGCTGGGAGATTTTGCAAATGTAACCTCAGTTCTGCCCTTCCCCGAACTCCAAGTATACCCTAGGCTGTATTTGTTCATAAAGGTGAATTTCTTTTTAAAGAGCAATTTGATGTAATTTTTGTTTTTCATGAAGCCTATTTCTATGCGCGTGCAATTTGCAAGGAACCAGGACTCTGTTTTCTCCTTCTCTAATGAGAGAAGTGTGTGGTCGGTCACCTGTGCTTTTCTGACTGTCTCATTCCCAAGCACAATTGTGTTCCTGGAAAGAAAAAATGGCCACAGTTGGAAGCAAAATCTCTTTTTTGGTTTTCCACCAAGACTTGCCACCATTTTACTACTTAATCAGTTGTCTCATGATCCAAGTGTATTTACTGAATCACCAGCCAGGATCCAGTAAGCCACTTATTTCTGTGCCCTACTTTTATTGAGTTTAGAAAGACAAAGAGTTCCAGGAAACCATTTGCTCCAACTGGTTTATTTTATAGGTGAAACTCCAGGGTCTGGAAGAGGTGAGCTTCTCCCACATGCCCGTAGCTAGTGGTGACAGAGGTGGGGACCTGGTTCTCTGGCCACAGGCCAGTTTTGTCTGGGTCTCCTGGTCAGATTGTGCCCTGAGAATTGGGTATGGATTAATGACTGATTGATTGTTAAAGACTTACAAAGGAAAGGTGACATGGAGGAAGCAGATTATGCAGTGAGGAGTTTTCTTTGTTTGATCCTTTGACAAATCAAACCTTTGTAAACTCTTGATGGCTTCTCTGTGGAGATAGAGGGTCAGGTTGTTAAGGGATGAATATTACATTTTGATGATAAAATGATATATTAGTCAACAAAAATCTATTCAGCACAGTTTCTGTTCCCAGCCCTCTGCCAGGTGTTTTATTTAGAAGGGTAAGCCATGGCCGTGGCTCAAAAGGATTGTACGGTGTATTTCAGAGAGGCACAACTGAGCAATAGCAAGGAAGAGCATATGTAGTGAGAGCATGTGTAATGCGTCAGTTCCCGCAGAGGGGAAGTTCAGTGTGGTGCTGCTGGAGGCAGCTGGGGAACCTTCATGGAGGAAATGGGACTTGAGTGGTATCTAATGACAAACTGGTGAAGAGAATACAAGCGTGTCCCCACCCACCCTTGGCTTCTCTCTCCAGACCCTGTCATGTCCATGTACCTACCTATGTTCATGATTTTCCAGGGCAGCTCTGGTTGCAAATAAATCTCGTTTCATTAAACTTATTGTCTACCCAAATGTGATTTAATTTTTACTACCATTTAAGACCTGCTGTATATATTCAAAAGAAGAAACTGCTTTGTCAGAACAAACGGGACATTTTCTCAGGTTTAGAGAATAAGGTTGCAGTCCTCATTATGGACGTTTACTATTTTTTAATTCTAATGTCTCACATTTTTATGACATTTTATAGTTTGTAGTGTGATTTCTCAAAAATTATTTTGATCGTGAAAGCAAAGTGTAACGAAGGTAGAATATTGTTAGTATTCCTGATTTAGAGATAAAGAGACAGGTTCAGTGCTTTGTTCATGATTACATGGCTGAGTGAAACCAACAGGATGTGAATATAGAGTTTCAGCCAAGGGCTCTTTTTCTGAACTTACTTAGCTAATCATTTTAATTGGTATTTTATTCTGTGGTTCTTATCCTCCGTTTCCCTGAAGAATACTGGAAAGATAAAACTGGCTAATATATTACTGTCTGTATAGAACTATCCAAAGTAAATTTTTCAGAATTTAGAGTCAATGAAACTCTCAGAACAGCAAGAGTTATTATTAGTTCCAGCCCTGCTTTTTTGGTTAGCTTTTGACTGCCCTGAACTCATCCTTTTTGTAAACTTCTCGGTTATGCTGAATCCAAGCATGTATTCCAACTGTACACTTTTTGATTGTTTCCCATTTCATTGTTTTCATTCAGACTCCTAAGAAATTGAAAAATTGCATAGCACATTTTATATTCATGGTGTATAGTTGAATACTTTTAGAGTTAAAAAAATATCATGAATGCCACTTGCTGCCATGGCCAACACTGCAGAGATACGATATCTGAAACTTTAAGAAATTAGTATCAGAAAGAAATGTGTGCACTCTCAATGTTTCTCACCACATATAATCTCTGAAGGCATTTTCCCCCTGTGACAAAGTCATGAAACAGATTTCTTGTTTATTGTTCAAAGCCAGTTGTGTGCCGTAATTCACTTCTTTTATATAGAGTCCTAAACTAGGCACTTGTTTGTGTGTAGGGAATGAGGGCCAGAAAAGAAATTGAAGGCAGGGTCACTATTCCTGGAGAATGTACAATCTAGGTGGGGAGACAGAATACATCTTCTTGCAAGTTGTGTAAGAATTGACGGTTATTGCCCTCTTTGGTAGATTTCATTCAGTCTTTTAAAATATAATGAGTAAGACTGTTCTGTGTGACAAGAAGGCACAGATAATATTTTCTTTGACCTCTTGGCACCTATATTCTGGCTGGAGAGATTTCTTATTCAGTTTACAAATAATTATAAGGCAATGTGAAATGAATGACTTAAGATGGAGACAATGTTCAAATGAGGGAGAGAGCATTTCTGACATCTAATCACAAGAGTCTTCTTGGAAAAGTTCAGATTTAGAAAGAATCGGGAAGAATGGATACAATTTTGATAAGTGAATTTGGAAGAAAAAGTACTGGCATGTCAAAGACTCTGAATGAATGAAGAAATATACAAATGCTGGAATGTCAGGATACACTGAGGCTGACAGCTGGGACACATACACGCAAGAGGAGGGCTGGGAGAGAAAACCACATTAGAATTTTTGCAGCTCTTGATTTTGCTATAACCAAAAAGTAGTCACTACTTATCGTGTGTGGGTTTTTTGTTTGTTCATTTTGTTTTGTTTTCTTTTTGATGTTTTGTTTTAAGGAAATTGCTGTCTGGATAAGCTGACTAGTTTGAGGGTGGGTTATGAGGGCGTGGGTAGATGAGAGGCTCATATTTTTTGTGCATACATTTTAGACTTAGACAATTCTATTCATTCATTCATCTATTTATGAAAACTTTCAAGAATCCAGAAATATCTCCCTTTATGGCTAAACTCAAAAATAAGTTACATTTACCTTCAAAAGTGTTCCACTTTGATCAAAGAACAGTGCACTGGTTACATGGTTGGGGCTCAACCACATGTATATGAAGTTTGAGTGTTGTTACAACCTTAAAGCTGGGCAGCATCCAGCTAGCATGTTCCAGAATGGCCGTTCTGGATAACTGCAGGCATTTTTTTTTTCTGGTCACTGCCCATGCCTGGCAGTTTTTAAATATTTTTAATGTTTTTCTTAACTTATAGGCACAAGTGAAATATTTTTTGCCACTAACACTTTTTACTAATGGGCCAAAATCATTCCTTTAAAAAAATGCTGTGTTGGTGACATGTCACGGTTAGCAGTATGACACTGAATGTGAATAATTTTTATCAAAATCTTGATTACTATATGGGTGAATGCATTAGAAATTCATAACAGTGATACCATGCCAGAGACTTGAACAAAGTAAATAGGTTTCTTATAAAATATTTTTATTTATTTATTTTGAAAGAGAGAGTACATGTGTGTCCATGTGGGTGGGGGAGGAGCAGAGAGAGAAGGAGAGAGAGTCACAAGCAGGCTCCATGCTGTCAGCTTAGAGCCCGGTGTGGGGCTCAATCTCATGAACCATGAGATCATGACCTGAGCCAAAATCAAGTCAGATGCCCAAATGACTGAGCTACCCAGGCACCCTAACAGTATAAATGGGTTTTAAGCTTCCATTAGGATAATGTGACAAAGGTGAGATAACAACTGAAGTGGCCTCTCTTCTATCTGTGACTTGTTACATGTTGTTTCAGGTCCTAGAGTCAGATAGCTTGAGTTCAAATCCCAGCTCTGCCATTTGTTAGCTGTCTCACCTTGAACAAGTTTCGTAACCATCCTGCTAAATGAATAGAACAATAGTGGGTAATTTTTTTAATTGCTCAGAGGATTAACTTAAGTGGAAAGCCTTTAGAGCAGCTTCTGGTACCTAAGTGCTCAGTACATGTTAGTAAGTATCATATCCTGTGATTGCATCTATTTATTTGGAAAACAACTAGGAAGTACATTGTTGTAAAACACACACACACACACACACACACACACACACACAAACGAGGAACAGTGAATATTTGTTTCCTTATGATACTTTTTATCATTATACTCCCATTTTTGTTATACACAAAGATCTTGATTACCAAAAGTTGTTTACATTTTTACTATAATTCCCTGAATGAAAGTAAAGGACTGCTTTACTAATCTCATCCTCTGTCCCCTACTTCCTGTGGGTGATGCCATCTGGGCATTGTGCACAGGTGCTTTCTCACATGCTGGGAATTAAACTGTGTCCTCACCATTGTGTAGCCCATGCCCAAACATGGGAGAAAGACTTCTCATCTTAAAGGAGTGGACTGTAGTGCTTGCCATTACTCTGGAGTGACACAGTCTGCTGAGGTGACTGAGGAGAGACACACAGGGCTTTAATTGAAGAGAAAGCTATAGGACCAGTTGTCAAGAAGCCATCCTATAGTAACAGGTGAAGGAAGTTGTCAGCTTTTCCTGAATGTATTCGGGCAAAGCCAACCCTCCTTGGAAATCAGGTGAGAACAATTCATCCTTCAGATTAACTTTTAGTCAACTTGTAGAATTTGAGCTTTCTCCTAGAGAGGTGGCCATTCTAATTAGAGGGAACTGATTGTGTGAAGGGGCTGATGTGTGGCTTGTTTTGAGACTGCAAGGACCTGTGTGGCTGGGTCACAGACTAACAGATACAAAAGAGGGTGAGAAACCGGAAAGCAGGCTGGGCCGGGTGCAATAATAACAACACTACCAGGTATTAACTGAACACCTATTTTGTGTCAGGGACTGCTTCAGTAAATAGGGTGGTCACAACCTCTTGTTTTCACTGAGTTTATGGAACTTGAAGGGCTTTGACTAGCAGGCCACGTGGCTTGGATTATATTTTGCAGATTATGTGGAATGTTGAGAGTGTTTCAAGTGATGAAAAGCACTTGTTGTAGGGGCAGCCAATGGAAGCATCATTGGCTAGAAGGCCACTGTAAATGTCTACACAACAAATAACAAAGACCTAAATGGTAGTGATGCACAACAGAGATATTTAGGATAAGAATTGATGGCATCTGTTGACAAATTTTAAGTGGGTGGTAAGGTAGAAGGAAAAGAAGACAACTTTCAAGATTCTACCTTGGACAACTGCTTATAAGTTAAACAAACATGAGGTATCTGTGACATAGAAAGCTTCTAGAAGCCTAGCACAGAGCCTGTTGAAGAATATGTACTCAGTAATGGTGACTGTGGTTAAACAACTTGTCTAATGCTTCACACAGAACAGGCACTTAATACCTGTTAGTTGAAGGAGAGAGAATATTCTGTGTTTATTAAATTTAAGCACTTCCAGTTCAACCAAGGACAAAGCCTAAGCACCATATCCCAGTATTTAAGAATGAAACAATTAAGTGAGAACAGCAAGAAGAGATATTGAAGGCATTATTATTCTTCAAGAGGTATAACCCAAGGGCATCTGGGTGGCTCAGTTTGTTAAGTATCTGACTCCTAATTTTGCCTCATTGTTTGTGGGATGGAGCCCCATGTCAGTCTCCACGCTCTCAGCGAGTATATAACCCAATAGGAGAGATACAATATACTCTTTGGCAAGTGGCATAAGAATTTCTGGTCACTACTGATGTTGTAAAATATAACTCGCAATGGTCTTCCATGTGACAAAAAGTGACAATACTCCAAGTGTTTACAGGAGCTCAACATGTATTAGTTGGATCTAAATTTGAATCTGCTCAATACTATAGTCATTTCATGTTAGGCTTTGCTCTGAAGAACAGCATTCCAGCCCCCTCTTCTGGGCTGGTGTACTTGCCAATTCCTAGAACTTTTCTTACTTGGACTGTTCAACAATTCCTCTACCTAGGATACTAGTCAATATTTCTGTTTTGCTTTAGAGTTCACAAAATCTTTTCAGTATTCAGCGGTTAATTTGCCACTCATTTGACAATGTCCCACCACCTGGTGATATCTCTTTCCTCATTTCCTTGATTTTGTTTTTCAAAATTTTCTTGTTGCTGGCTTTTCACACATTATCTTCTATTCACAGCCCCACAGACCAACTGTTCTTGAAGTTAAGATGGAATACTCATTATATAAAAGGAACCAATCTTCGTTGCTCACCTCAGATGAAGTTTTCTAGAACTTTCTGAAATTTTCTGTGGTGCTATAGTTTAGATTATAAATCCCTGCTCTACCAGGTGGCAGAGAAACTTTCAGTTAACTTGGAGGATGTCCCTGTATCTGAGGTCTAGAGGAAATCATTGGCCCCTTTTGGTATTTTCCCATACTGGCATCTTCTGTGATATCCCCTATCCTATTTGGTCTTAGGTTTGTAAGTTCATATTAAGTTGTTGCTGCTACTTCTTTCATACAATTCAAGACAACCTCATGTCTAGCAATTGTCCTTGAATGGAACATGGTATTCAAGGGTCTGTCTCTTGTCATCCTGGGTTATTCGAAACTCAGAGAAATGCTGTAAATCACAACTTCCCAGACCCAGCACATAGTTACCACACTATGGTATCTTTCCTACCTCCCTGAAGCTTACACAGACAAAGAGGCATAGACTATCTCTTTGGTGGATTCTTTGGGTTTCTATCAAGCTTCCAGCTCTGCACAGAGGTGGTGATCAGGACAGATCATAGAACTGCCTTTTTCAGGGACTCAGTTGATAAGCACACATTGCTTTGATTTTACCTCTTTTCTTTCCATACTGGGAGAATCTTTCTTTTAGTCTTTGGGATTCTAAGCACTTCTCGGATTCATCATGCATCTGATTTGGAAATCTAATATTTATGCTCTGAGTTCTATTTATTTACATTTAAGAACTTGGCTTTTGAAATTCTAAGGAACCAACTCTTCTTTCCTTCTTCCACTTTTTGTAGCATTGTCTACTTCTGGGGTATTAATTCAAAATGCTTCAACTGGGGAAAAGGGGCCAGGTGTACATTTTAATGAAATCTTGGTTAATATGTCAGAATAATATCTTGCCCTGTTATCTTCCTCTTCTCTCTTCTAAAAAGTACTGGGCTAGTGATTAGGAGGGAATCTAGACATGCCGTTAATTTGGTTGTCACATTCTAAAACCTTTAGCAAGCCACCCTCTTCTATAAGACCCACAACAGGGATTTTCAAACACAGACAGTTTGCAGAGACACACTAGGAGATCCTGAATTAGATTCATGGAAAGGGATTGAAGATTGAGGAATTGGTTCTCTAAAAACATCTTTTTAAGTCTAGATCAGTGGATTCTCAAACTTTGGCATGTGTCAGAATTGTCTGATGGTTTGTGGAAACAGATTGCTAGACTTCACCCCTCAAGGTTCTGATCCAGTAGGTATGGGGGAAAGCTTGTTATTTTGCATTTCCAACAAGTTCCCAGGGGATGCTGCAGCTGTTGCCAGTCTGAGGACCCCAATTTAAGAACTGCTGTTCTATATGAACGATTCTCATACTTTGCTGCATTTGGGATTCATCTGATTAGCTTTTAAACATCTCAATACTGAGGGAGCCCCTGGGTGGCTCAAGTGCTTAAGTGACTGACTTCGGCTCAGGTCATGATCTCACGGTTCGTGACTTTGAGCCCCTGATGGAGGCCCACTCCGGCCGGTGCAGGGGTCCCTGAAGGATGGACGGTGTCGGTGAGAGAGAGAGACAGCCCCGAGATTCTTTCTGATCACCAGGTGGGCATCTCTTCACTGTAGGTTTTCGTGTATTTATAGGTCAAACGCTAACATGACATCAGAAAAAGGAATTTTTACAATGGAAAACTCTCTGTGATAAGATGCTTTGGAAAGTGTACAAAAACAGGTTTTATAGAAGTATTCTTGCAGAATTACCCCAATCACAGTGAGGTTAAATAAATCTTACAACTAAGGAAATAACAGGATGTTCTTAGTGAAAAATAGGATGACATACATATTTGTTCTAAGTGAATAACGCTAGGATTAGGACATAGGTTAAGTATATAGATGGGCTAGGAGTTATTCTGTCTGGCTCACAAGAGGACGAATGGTTTTGAGCTGGTTAATAAGTTGTTTGTGGAAACTTTTTTGGCTTGACGCTGAATGTGTAAATACCATAGAGGCCCTAAATGTGTTAGCCTTTGTTTGGGGTTATGTTTTAGCTACTCTTATCTATCCTCATCCCAGCTGCCAGTGTAAGGGGTGGTGTTTGTGGAATGTAGGCTTTAGGGAAGGGACTGCCATCCATTACCAGTTAGAAAAGGTGTAAGTATTAACTTAAGTTCTGTCTTTATCTGTTCCTTAACTCTAAATTAGGCTCTTTGTCTCAGGGCCAGGCTCAGTTGTAACTCTTGTGTTCTTCACCCCCTTTATTATCTAAGTCTTGGGTCTATAAGGCCCATAAGAAGAGCCTTTTGACAAACATCCACAGTGCTTTCATCTAAAATCTCTTTTGAAGAGGCAGGAATATGCTTTTCCTTATGAGGTATCTGTGTGGGGAATATCGGTCTGATCTGGAATATTGTGAGGCCTGGTCAATACCAGCAGGCTCATTTCCAACATGAGCCAGTAGTGGAAGAAGGAGATACCAGTTTTTCTTCTCATGGCAGGAGCTGTGCAAACGTTGCCATTTCCTTGCTCTGACTGTCATCCAGTGAGGCCGGTGCAGCCCCCAGCAAGCCCCTCATGGGCGACTCCCTGCTCTCAGCACGGAGCCTGCTTCGGATCCTCTTTCCCCCTTCTCTCTGCCCTTTCCCCATTGGTTGTCTCTCTCTCTACACCAAAATAAATAAATAAACTTAAAAAAAATCTCAGTATTGAGGCGACACCTTCTGCCAAATCGATCAGAATTTCTGGGGGTGGGAATCAGGCATCAGTAATGCTCAAAGCTTCCTGGGAAATCCCAGTGTGCCCCTAAAGTGAAAACTGGTTCTCTAATCCTCTGATCCCAAACTTCAGTGAGTACCCAGGTCACCTAGACATTTAGTTAAAATGCCGATTCCGATTCAGTAGGTCTAGGTGGAGCTGACATTGGGAATTTGTGTCTTTTTTTTTATTTCTTGAGGTATAACTTACATACAAGAAAATGCACTATTCTTAAGTGAACAGTCTAATGAGTTTTGACAGATGTGCACACCTGTATCAATGCCAGCACAACCAAGGGTATAGAACATTTCCATTTACTCTTACAGTTTCCTGGTGCCCCTTAAAAGCCTGTTCCCCCATTCCTGACTCCTAGCCCCAGGCAATTACTAATCTGCTTTCTGTCACAGCAGATGAAACTTGCCATTATGAATTTCACATAAATGGAATTATACAGTATGTATTCTCTATGTCTAGCTTCTTTTGCTTGCTCAATAGAGATTCTTCACTTCTAATAAGATCTCAGTTATGTCAACCCCATTTGCCTCTTTAAGGTAAGACACTTAAGGATTTAGGTAAGAATTTTGGACTTAGAACATTTAACCGGAGACTTAACCACAAGTGGTGTTTGTCAAATAAAATGTATAAGAATGATTTTTAATTTTTAATATTTAATATTCAAAACCAGAGACTGTGATGACTAGAAGTTGGTTCAGCCTCTGAAAAGCATGAAAGCCCTGGGACAAGAGCAGAGAGAGGAGTGGAGTGAAGGCAGCAGGAGGGGTGCAGGGAGGTGCAGGAGGGGTGCAGGAGGATGGTCAGTCCAGACGTGGGGGTCTGGCTGCCCCCTCAGCTCCACCAGGGCTCTGCATCTTCAACGTGGCACACGTTTACCCTCGTTTCTGTTTTTATGCCTCTATATCCAAATGATAAGGTGCTTCTTTTCTTAGCTTTGACAATTTGGGGAATTGCAAAGCTCAGGAGAAGGTAAGATAAGATGCCTGCAACTGCATTTTAGAAAAATGATGTGTAATATCCACTTTATGACATCTAAATGAGGTCCTTTTAACAGTTTCCCTAGGTCGTGCCCACCACTAACTTTAATACACATGCATGCTTACACCTATCTTTCATCATGTTACCAAATTTAAAGAATACTTTGTTTGTTTTTATCTATGGTGTCTCTTGTTAGATGAGAGTATATTTTATATTTCTTATTAAATGGCAACAGTTATTTCTGAAGGTTGGTAATTTATAGCTTCATGACTAGGAACTAACTAAAGGGGGCAGGAGGGGAGAGAAATAAGCCATTTGTTTTATTATGCTCTGGGAACTGATTATGGGTATAAAAAAATAAAACAACTCATACATCCACCAGAGCTTATTGTATTATCAGGTAATACACCTGCCTCTCTGATAAATAGGACTCAGTAGAACAGTTAATAAAAGTCTGAGAGTTATTTGGTGCAGAAATACAACAGTATAAAGCTACTCAAATGCAGTCTACAGTAATTTTTTTTTTTCATCATAAGAAAGGCCTTGGAATTCTAACAGTAATAGAAGGCATGCTTTCCTTATCATCAGAACAGAGAGAGGACTTTTCATATTTTACATGGAATCTTTGGGGGAAATCTAAGTCTCAGAAGTTGGATCCTTTTGCAAACACACAAAAATAAAATCCACACCTCACGCCATCCCCTCCACACTCATGTGTGGCTTTACATTTTTACAGCTCTTCCACACACACGATCTCTGGATTCTCACAAAAACCCTGTGCATTAGGCTGTATAGACACCATCTGCATTTGGCTGATGGAGACATGAGGCTCAGAGACACTAAAGGAAGCCCACTGGCTTCCGTGGGAGAAACTTGAGCCAGCCATTGTCTCCATGGTGTCTGAAAAAAATATATTTGTGACAAACTCAAAGATATGTGTGATACGGTGTTTTTTTTTTGTTTTTTTGTTTACAAATAGTTTATTGTCAAATTAGTTTCCACATAACACCCAGTGCTCATCCCCACAAGTGCCCTCCTCCATGCCCATCCCCCCTCCCCCTACATCCATCAGTTCTCAGTTTTTGTCAGCATTCAAGAGTCTCTCATGGTTTGCCTCTCTCCCTTTCCCCCACCATTTCCGCCCTTCTTCTCCCCCTTGTTCCTCTGTCAAGTTCCTCCTAATCCTCCTATACGTGCAACATATGATATTTGTCCTTCTCTGCCTGACTTATTTCGCTCAGCATAACACCCTCAAGGTCCATCCATGTTGCTACACATGGCCAGATTTCATTGTTTCTCATTGCCATGTAGTATTCCATGGTATAGATAAACCACATCTTCTTGATCCATTCGTCCGTGGATGGACACTTAGGCTCTTTCCATGTTTTGGCTATTGTTGAGAGTGCTGCTATGAACATTGGGGTACATGTGCTCCTATGCCTCAGCATTTCTATATCCCTTGGGTAAATTCCTAGCAGTGCTATTGCTGGGTCATAGGGGAGTTCTATTGTTAATTTTTTGAGGAACCTCCACACTGTTTTTCAGAGGTGCTATACCAGTTTACATTCCCACCAACAGTGTAAGAGGGTGCCCGTTTCTCCACATCCTTGCCAGCATCTTGTGTTCTCTGATTTGCTCATTTTAGCCACTCTGACTGGTGTGAGGTGGTATCTCAGTGTGGTTTTGATTTGTATTTCCCTGATGAGTAGGGATGCTGAGCATCGTTTCATATGTTTGTTGGCCATCTGGGTGTCCTCTTTGGAGAAGTGTCTGTTCATATCTTCTGCCCATTTCTTTACTGGGTTGTTTGTTTTTTGGGTGTGGAGTTTGGTGAGTTCCTTATAGATTCTGGATATCAACCCTTTATCTGATATGTCGTTTGCAACTATCTTTTCCCATTCCGTTGGTTGCCTATTAGTTTTGTGGGTTGTTTCCTTGGCTGTGCAGAAGCTTTTAATCTTGATGAGGTCCCAATTGTTTATTTTTGCTCTTGATTCCTTTGCTTTGGGGGATGTGTCAAGTAAGAGATTGCTGCGGTGGAGGTCAAATAGGTTGTTTCCTGCTTTCTCCTCTAGGGTTTTGATGATTTCCTGTCTCACATTCAGGCCCTTTATCCATTTTGAGTTTATTCTTGTGTATGGTGTGAGAAATTGATCTAGTTTCATTCTTCTGCATGTTGCTGTCCAGTTCTCCCAACACCATCTGTTAAAAAGGCTGTCTTTTTTCCATCGGATATTCTTTCCTGCTTTGTCAAAGATCAGTTGGCTGTATACTTTTGGGTCCACTTCTGAGTTCTCCATTCTGTTCCATTGGTCTATGTGTCTGTTTTTGTGCCAATACCATACTGTCTTGATGATGACAGCTTTGTAGTAGAGGCTAAAGTCTGGGATGGTGATCCCTCCCGTTTTGGTTTTATTTTTCAGTATTACTTTGGCTATTCGGGGTCTTTTGTGGTTCCATACAAATTTTTGGATAGTTTGTTCTAGTTTTGAGAAGTATGCTGGTGCAATTTTGATTGGAATTGTGTTGAATGTGTAGGTAGCTTTGGGTAGTAATGACATCTTAACTATATTTATTCTTCCTATCCATGAGCATGGGATGTTTTTCCATTTATTTGTGTCTTCTTCAATTTCCTTCATAAGTTTTCTGTAGTTTTCATCATACAGATCTCTTGTATCCTTGGTTAGGTTTATTCCAAGCTATTTTATGTTTTTTTTGTGTAATTGTGAATGGGATTAGCTTCTTGATTTCTCTTTCTGTTGCTTCATTGTTGGTGTATAGAAATGCAACCGATTTCTGTATGTTGATTTTGTACCCTGCAACTTTGCTGAAATCTTGGATCAGTTCCAGTAGGCTTCTGGTGGAGTCTGTTGGGTTTTCTATGTAGGGTATCATGTCGTCTGCAAAAAGTGATAGTTTGACTTCCTCTTTGCCAGTTCTGATACCCTTTATTTCCTTTTGGTGTCTGATGGCTGATGCTAGGACTTCCAGCACTATATTAAACAACAGTGGTGAGAGTGGACATCCCTGTCGTGTTTCTGATCTCAGGGGGAAAGCTCTCAGTTTTTCCCCATTGAGGATGATGTTAGCTGAAGGCTTCTCATAGATGGCTTTTATGATTTTAAGTAAGTTCTTTCTATCCCAACTTTCTCTAGAGTCTTTATTAATAAGGGATGCTGTATTTTGTCAAATGCTTTTTCTGCATCTATCGACAGGATCATATGGTTTTTATCTTTTCTTTGGTTGATGTGATGTATCACATTGATTAATTTGCAAATGTTGAACCAGCCCTGTAACTCAGGAATGAATCCCACTTGATCTTGGTGGATAATTCTTTTTATGTGTTGTTGAATTCGATTTGCAAGTATCTTGTTGAAAATTTTTGCATCCGTATTCATCAAGGATATTGGCCTTTAGTTCTCTTTTTTTGCTGGGTCTTTGTTTGGCTTGGGAATCAGAGTGATGCTGGCTTCATAAAATGAATCCGGGAATTTTCCTTCGATTTGTATTTTTTGGAATAGCTTGAGAAGAATGGGTATTAATTCTGTCTTAAACGTCTGGTAGAATTCCCCAGGGAAGCCATCTGGTCCTGGGCTCTTATTTGTTGGGAGATATTTGATCACTGATTCGATTTCCTCACTAGTTATGGGTCTGTTCAGATTTCTTACCTCTTCCTGTGTGAATTTTGGTAATGGGTGTGCTTTTAGGAATTTGTCCATTTCTTCTAAGTTGTCCAATTTGTTGGCATATAGTTTTTCATAGTATTCCCTGATAATTGCCTGTATTTCTGAGGGGTTGGTTGTAATAATTCCATTTTCATTCATAATTTTGTCTATTTGGGTGCTCTCTCTTTTCTTTTTGAGAAGCCTGGCTAGAGGTTTGTCAATTTTGTTTATTTTTTCAAAAAAACAACTCTTGGTTTCACTGATCTGTTCAATTATTTCTTTGGTCTCTATGTTGTTTATTTCTGCTCTGATTTTTACAATTTCTCTTCTTTTACTGTGTTTAGGGTGTTCTTGTTGCTCTGCCTCTAGTTCTTTTAGGCGAGCTGTTAGATTTTGGACTTGCGCTTTTTCTAGTTTCTTGAAATAGGCCTGGAGTGCAATGTGCTTTCCTCTTAAGACTGCCTTTGCCGCATCCCATAGATTTTGGATTGTTGTGTTTTCATTTTCGTTTGTTTCCATATATTTTTTAATTTCATCCCTAATTGTCTGATTGGCCCATTCATTCTTTAGTAGGGTGGTCTTTAACCTCCATGTTTTTAGGGTTTTTCCAGGCTTCTTCCTGTGATTGATTTCAAGTTTCAAAGCATTATGATCTGACAGTGTGTATGGTATGATATAAATTTTTTTGTATTTATTGAGGGCTGCTTTATGTCCCAGTATGTGATCTATCTTGGAGAATGTGCCATGCGCACTTGAGAAGAAAGTGAATTCCATGGCCTCAGGATGTAGAGTTCTAAATATATCTGTCAGATCCATCTGGTCCAAAGTGTCTTTCAAGTCCATTATTTCTTGAGTGATTTTCTGTCTGGTTGACCTATCCATTGCTGTAAGTGGAGTATTGAAGTCCCCTGCTATTAGCACATTCTTCTCTATGAGTTTGTTTGTCTTTGTGATTAATTTTTTTTAAATATTTAGGAGCTCCCATATTCGGTGCATAGACATTTATGATTGTTAGTTCTTCCTGATGGATAGACCCTGTAACTATTATGTAATGCCCTTCTTCATTTCTTGTTATTGTCTTTAATTTAAAGTCCAGTTTGTCTGATATAAGTATAGCTACTCCGGCCTTCTTTTGATTTCCAGTAGCATGATATATATTTCTCCTACCCCTTATTTTTAATCTGAAGCTATATTCAGGTCTAAAATGAGTTTCTTGTAGACAGCATATAGATGGATTTTGTTTTTTTATCCATTCTACTACCCTATGTCTTTTGATTGTAGCACTCAGCCCATTTACATTCAGTGTTATTATTGAGATATGTGGGCTTAGAGTCTTTGTGTCCTTTGTGGAGTTCATGCTTGTGGTGGTGTCTCTGGTATCTTTGTTTCTTGCAACCTTTCCTTCCGAGCGTCCCCCTCAGGATTTCTTGTAGGGCTGGCTTAGTGGTGACAAATTCTTTCCATTTCTGTTTATTTGGAAAGGTGTTTACCTCTCCTTCTATTTTGAATGACAGACTTGCTGGGTAGAGGATTCTCGGCTGCATATTTTTACTGTTCATCACATTGAAGATCTCCTGCCATTCCTTTCTGGCCTGCCATGTTCAGTAGATAGGTCTGTCACCACTCTGATCAGTTTCCCTTTGTATTTTAGGGCCTTTTTCTCCCTAGCTGCTTTCAAAAGTTTCTCTTTGTCCTTATATTTTGCTATTTTTACTATGATATGCCTTGCAGAAGGTCAATTCAGATTACGTCTGGGGGGGGGGTCCTCTGAGCCTCTTGTATTTCAACGTTTACTTCTTTTCCCAGGTTGGGGAAGTTCTCTGCTGTAATTTGTTCCAGAACTCCTTCAGCACCTTTCCCCCTTTCTTCCTCTTCTGGGATTTCTATGATACGGATATTGTTGCGTTTGACCGTGTCACTGAGCTCTCGAACTCTTCTTTCCTGTTCCTGGATGAGTTTGTCTCTTTTTTTTTGTCAGCTTCTTGTTTTTCTATAATGGTGTCTTCTTTTTTTTTTTTTTTTTTTAAATTTTTAATGTTTTATTTATTTCTAGGAGAGAGAGAGACAGCGTGAGCAGGGAGGGTCAGAGAGAGAGGGAGTCACAGGCTGAAACAGGCTCCAGGCTCTGAGCTGGCAGTCAGCACAGAGCCCGATGCGGGGCTCGAACCCACGAACCGTGAGATCATGACCTAAGTGAAAGTCGGACGCTTAACCGACTAAGCCACCCAGGCGCCCCTATAATGGTGTCTTCTAAATCACGTATTCTCCTTTCTGCCTCTTCAATCCGTGCATTGGAGGCCTCTAGTTTATTATGTATCTCATTTATCGCATTTTTTAAATTCTTCATGTCTATTTTTATTTTCCATTCTGTCTGTAGCCATAGTTTCTTTGATGTCCCCTGTTTTTTTCAAGCCCAGCTGTTAATTTTACCATTATTATTCTAAAATCTTGTTCAGTTATGGTGCTGATATCTGTTTTTAGCAGTTCATTAGCTGTCATTTCTTCTTGGAGTTTCTTTGGAGGAGAGCTCTTTTGTTTCATCATTTTAGTTAGCTTTCTGGCTCTTGTTGGTTTTAAAGACCTGTTATCTCTGTATCTATGGGTGCTGCTGTATCCAAGAAGACTCTTTGACTATCCATGGCCTATCCTTTCAGAGAGTGTTTTTTGAATGGTATCTGTTGGTCTCTTTTGTTGGGACCTTTGTTATTTTATTTTCCTATTCATAGTGATATTTGGGACTCTCCACCCTGTGTACTCTGGCTTGTTTCTTGAGGTAGTCGTTAGAAGGCTTTCTCAGTGGAGTCTGGGTCCTTTCTCTCCCAATCTCTTGGGTGTGGTACGGTTTCTGATGGCTTCAGATCTTTTCTGTGTGATGCCTGGGCGCGAGTGCAGGTACGGAGTTCCCTACTTCTCTGCTATCTTGCCCCTCCCCCCGATACAGTGTTTTATAAAATGACAGATGACAGAAGTCTTGAGCTAGAAGTGACAGCAGAAGATTGTTGTGATAGTCAATCCACCTTGCAGGAAATGCCTGTCTGTATCGCCCAGGATACCATTGTCCATTTAGCTCAAGTTCCAGAAATACTCCATTTCTTTTGTTGATTCTATTTTAAATTTTCACTTCTTTTCTTTTGTTACTAGATTCTTATTTTCTGACTGAAATAATTTGTACTTATTACAGACTTTTTCTTGTTTCATTCTCTTGGAATTTGGGATTTGATACTCCAAATACAGTTCTCAGGTTGATGGTGAAAATAAGGTCACCCTCAACCCTGAGGGGTGTAGGACCTCACAGCCCCAAAGGGGCTGCACCTGCCTTATAGATTTAATCCACAGAGCAGCCCCTTGTAGACAACAGCTCTCTGTGTCCATTTCACAGATATGGAACCCAAAGATAGAAGAGGTCAGGTGACTTGTTCAGGCTACACAGTGAACTAATACCTTGGATTTACAAACTCTCCCCCACCCTCTGCCCCAAGTTTTATGTCTACAAACCTAGTGCTCTTTCTTTTTTTCAGGCTTTTGTTTCTGTTTCTTTTTATTGTTTCCTTTTTACTTATTTTGTTTTAATAGAAACAGTGCTGATTGTAAATTCATTATTTAAGGAACTTCTTTTCTGATGATTATTTCTCTTCTTTCTTCTTGATTTTGTGGTCTATAAAGAACTAGCTTTATAGCATAAAAATGACAACTGTTACATTTGTCACTAAAGGAAAAATAACAAAATTTTAATCTGATGTTTAAACATGTGCATAGAAATGCTAACTAGAGCTTTTGAAATGAAGCCTCAGTGCATACATACACGGTGCCTTCACAAAAGGCAGCTTGAGATGAACACTTCTGTAAAAGCACCACCATCAGTGTTCACTCTCCCTATGAAAGCAGGTGACCTTGAATGTCTTGTGGTTTTTAAAGACTTAATTCAGTTCTTGAAACACATCCTTGCCCTGATAATTTTACATCGAACTGGAATTCAGTGGGACATAGGTGCCACCAAATCTACAGATTTCAATTATTTTCACCAGTGTTATAGAATAGAAAGCATGGGTTTCTACTGGCAGATCTGGAGTCTTCTGTGGCTTCTGAAGTTCTATGACTCTCAATAAGTCACTTACCTTTGAGCCTTAATTTCTGTGAGGTCGTTTCTTCCCTTAGCAAGTGGGTGAGTGGAGAGTCAATTTTGGAAAGAGGCATCATGAGGAAGCCTACAGTTGGAGCCAACAAAGATAGTTCAGAAACATAGTTCATATCATGAAAGTTGAGAGAGAGGGAGAGACAGTCAGAGGGAGAGAGAGAGAGGGAGAGAAAGATTGTATAGAAACAGTAACTGTTAATATCAAATTTTCCCCAAGGTGAGGTGGACCGTGATTGTGATGTAATGTGTGACATGACAATGAGTTCTTTAGAGGAAATGGGGTTGGCTTCATCCTCCTTTGTAAAGCAAGCCACTACATAGCCACCTCAAATGCAAATACTAAAAAGTTTAATACCAAGTGTTGGTGACACTTAGAACAAGAATAACTCAAGTTCTGGTAGAAGTGTAAATTAGTACAGCAATTGATATTTAGTAAACTTGAAAATATGCATGCCCTGTGACTAATTTCACTCCTGAAAAACTCCTAGAAGTGAGCACAAGGCTGTATGTATAAGAATGTTCATAGCAGCAGACTGTTTTTAATACCCATAAATGGGAAAAGGAATCTCTACCAATAACAGAATGTTCTTTATTAGTAGAATGAACAGATACAATGAACTCTACTCATAAGATGAATTACTCTACCAAGTTATGAAGTTAGATGAACTTTAGCTACATGCAGAGATGTCACAGACGCAGCATTGAGCAAAGAAAGTAAGATACTTCCTATGTTGAGAGTTTCAGGGAAAAGGCAAAACTAAATTACATTTCTTTGAGATGCAAAGCATGCAGAGGTCATAAAACCATACATAAAAGCCAGGAAATAATTGTTATAAAAGTTATGTTTTGGTTACTTCTAGGGAGAGGGCTTGATTTTGATTAGAGGGGGACATGACAGATGGCCTCTGGAAACTGGTGATGTGCCTTTTCTGTGGTTATCTGGATGTGCATTTTCATAGGCTTTAAGTCCTATACATCATGTTTGGTATGCTAACTTCCCTAAAAGAGAAACGACTGATTGGCTCTAAGTTTATATATTCATGTGTCTGCACATGCATGCATTCAGTGCATAATGGAAGACCTTGTATGCTTTCAGGGTCACTATTCCACATATCCATACTTATTGTACAGGATGGAGATATAGCACATATTAAAGACTGTTTGAAGACACATGGACCCCAAACATTTGGTGGAGCATTTATTTTTAATATCAATATATTCAGTTTTCTTTTGTTGTCATTTTACTTTTGTCCCCATGAAGTACCAAGAAGATAACAAAGTTTGGACACTGTTAACTGATTATTAGTTTGCTAGAATGTTAGCATGTTAGACCTACAAGTAGAAGACCAATACTCCTGAAAGGAAAAGGTAGCATTATTAATAATCACCTTGGACTGACATATAAACCAGCAATATCAATAGCAAATGGGACGATGGTTACATTATCTAGGACTACCTGTGGAGAGGCCATTCTCTTAATCCACTTGAAGGATAAATTCTCTTTAATCAAACAGGAAGTGTGATTTCCCAAAGAATACTGAGGAAAGGTCCTGAAGGAAGCTTCTTGTTTTTTCCCCAGAATTATCAACCCTGTTCCCTATTATGGCATTGTGCCCTGGCTACCTGAATTTATTTCCTATAATTATATTAAAATGTCACAAACTGGGTGGCTTAAAATGACAGAAATTTGTTGTCTCACACAACTCTGGAGTCTAGAAGTCCAAATTGTGGGCCAGGTTTCATCCATAGCCTTTAGGAAAAGATCTTTTCTGTCTCCTCTAGCTTCTGGTAACCACAGGCATTCCTTGGCTTATGGCAACATCACTCCAATCCCTGCCTCTGTCTTCACATGACCATTTTTCAGTGTCTTTATTGTTATGTGGTATTGTCTTTTTATTAGGACACCCATCATATTGAGTTAGGGCCCACCCCAGTAGCCTCATCTTAACATGATTAACATCTGCAAAGACCCTATTTCCAAGTAGGGTCACATTCACTGGGACTGGAGGTTAAGACTTCTACGTACCTTTTGAGGGACACAATCCAAGCTGTAATATTGTCCTTGAACAAAAACTTTTTGTTTGATCTCTTCTTTTTAGCATAGCTTAGATGGGTTAGCATTTCAAAAGGAACGTTAGTGAAATTTAACTGGGAAAATAATAGCACTATTTCCAAAGAAATATTTCCAGTAAAAGCAGCAAAGAGTTTTTACGTGAAGATAGTCAGATTATCGGAGATGATGTCAGGGATCCTTGGCACACTCTTTCCTCCAGAGCTTCTGTCTGTTTCATGGATGAAACCTGTGGGAGCCATTTTGTTTTCCTAAGACTAGACGCTCTTGTTCTTTGATGGATCACCCTATTCACAGTCAAATCCCAGCCTCCCCAGACTAATCCCTTTTTTCTCTTTCATATAGTCTCTTCCAACTAAGGACATCCCACTGAGGTCTATGAGAAGAATCTGTCTAGGTAACCATTAATTGACACACATAAGTTCAAAGTGGATGATTTTCTTTTTTCCTGGCCCAGTTACTTCTGGAGAATTTTGAGATAATATACTCTATTTGTCTCTTCTTTCTTCTCTGTCCTGTAGTAGAGAAGTCTACATTATAATCTTATGGGATAGTAGGGCCCTTTTATTTGATGCAGCTGGGTGGGACAGATAGTTCAAAAAAGACATTGTAAATATTATATATATGTGTGTGTGTACACACACACACACATACACATTTCACCTTAAGATAAAAATATAAAAACATGTTATTATAATAAAATCCAGAATTCTACATTGTCTGGAAGAAGTAATCTGATTTTTATAGTATGGTCCAATACATTAAAAAATATATGATAGCATTAACTCAGGGTGTTCATAAAAATGACTTCCTATGTATCTTTATTTACTGCATTAATAATTTTTAGCTGTAATATTGATCCTGTATCTCTTTATCTTCCTTCATCTTACTCAACTTTAGATCCATTTGTTTCTGTCAAAGAAAATATAACTTTTGTATCATCCATGATTTCACTTTCCAATATTTAATCTCCATTAATCATTTGCTGTTTATTATCTTCCTTAAATATATCACATATCGGGTGGACTACTCTAAAACTTTACTAGTGCAAAGTACATCAATATAATGCTTCTTTTTTCAATAGAAACATTACTTATCACTTGCTGTAAAACTTTTAGTTCTGATCATTTTTTTTGACATGTGGATAATCTTTTGATTTCATGGACATGGATTTGTTGGTAGGAGTTTTACTTCATTTTTCTTAAATTTACCATACCCATAATGCATCCTTATTATTTACAATTCTGATTATAAAGTGGGTCTAGAATTAATAACTCAGCATTATGCCAACATCAATTTCCTAGTCTTGACAATAGACTACAATTATGTGTGTTATTATCATTGGGGAGTTGGGTGCAGGGTACATGAATGTACTCTACACTGTTTTTGGAAATTCTTAGGAGTCAAACTATTTCAAATAGAACTTGAAGGCCCATGTGAACACATTTGAGTGAAGTATTCTTCTGAGTTTTTATGTTTTACATAAGCAAAACTTTTTTAGTTGTCTTACTTACACCTATTTCAGTAGCCATTTTTAGAATATCACTCTTATTTTACATAGAGACTTATCCAAACATTTAACTTAAATTCTGAGAAATAACTCTCTTTTTCCACTCTCTAGTGCAAAGTGAAAATTAAAGACTGGAATTATAGTCATAATCACAATTGGGATAAATAGATTTTTAAACAAGCAGAACACAGTACATAGCCAAACGTGAGGCAGGAGTACTCAAATGTTCTTGATATGCTATGGCTTGGTATAGGACTCAATCCACTCTTTTTCTAGATCTAATAGAGTATAAATTTATACCCACAAGCTGTCTACATGCAGAATGGTTAAGAACGCTTTTATTGTACAATAAGTGCATAATCACTCAATAGCAATTCCCTCTCACCCCTCTCACAGATGAGGAAATTAAAGCCTCAAGAGTTATAGTAACTGCCTAAAGACATAGCGACTAAGAGGCAGCTCTGGGCTTAGAACAGATTTTTCTAGTCTCGAGTTCATGAATATTCCCACAGCAGTATCCTTTTGTCAAGGTCCTGACTGAACAGTCTGGCAGAAAGTGTGAGACTCTCATTGACTGCATTCGATTTGCAGATTGGGCGACAACACTGATTTTAGCTTGAGGAAATCTATAAAAGTTTTATTTTTTTGCCTGAAAGGCATGGTCTTTCTTGCTTGATCCTAAAACTTATATTCAGGTTTGAAAGCTTGGACACTCTAGAAAACCCTTCTCAGCACACTGACAAAGAATTTTAACCAGTCTGGAAGTCCTTTGGGCCTCCACATCAATTATTCTGGTCTCCTTCCACTGAACATGGAACTTCTGTAGCAGAGATGAATTGCTTCTTGGGAGGTTTTACTCCCATTTTGTTTTAGCAGGATTGACACGGCTGCCTTCTCCGGGCTGTCAACTTTCTCTTTCTGAGAGTTCCCAGGAAGAAGAGAGATGAAGTTAGGAAAGGATGAAATCTTGGGGACATGCATGAAAAGTAACGGGAAATACTTGTATTTGAAAACATGATTTTGTTTTTCCTTCACAGGAATTTTGTAAAAACCAATAATATTTTTACCATAGACCCACATACAGAATAGATGTTTTACCAACAGAATCATTTATTGGCCTTCCTGTTTACTTTTACCATTTCCCTGATCTATTTTCCCAAAGATTAAACATCATCCGAAAGTGAAAAATTCATCCCGTTATCCAGACATTCAGAGCATCTGTATGGGGGACAGAATACTTTTCCAAGATTTTAACCCCCCCCCCTCCAAAATCTAGGATGCTACCTGGGAAACTGTAGTTTAAGCAAAAGTCAAAAACTGTCTACAACAGGACTTCTAAATTTTGGTGATTCTGAGATTCACTGGGAATTTCTAAGAGGGGATTAAAGTATAAAGACTCCTCAGTTATACTTGGTCAGGGAACAATTTGAAATCACCAAATGTCTCTTAAGATTAATATTGCATAGAGATTAGTTTAGGAAATGCTGATTTCAAACATCTACAAGGGAAATGATTCTCCCCTCCTGCCCCCCATGACTCAATTCATTAAGCCAATGTCTCAGAGTTGGAGGGACAAATACTTTGGAAGTATTTTTACCTCTCCACTTTCAATATCCTTTCCTGAAAAAGTCATTATTTCTCACTAGCCCAAACACAACCACTGCTTTCGGAATCTATGTTTTGCATGATGTCTGGCTGATAGGTACTTCACTTAATTTGGTGTGGTCATTCATCAGTCTAATATTTCCTTTGGAAAAAAAAACTACCTCTTAAATGATAATATTTTCCTACTCAGAGACTCACTCCTACTTTGTAACTTATTTTATTTTATTATTAAAAAAATTTTTTTAATGTCTTTATTTTGTTTTGAGAGACAGAAACAGAGAGCGAGCAGGAGAGGGGCAGAGAGAGAGGGAAACACAGAATCTGAAGCAGGATCCAGGTTCTGAGCTGTCAGCACGAGCTCGAACCCACGGACTATGAGATCATGACCTGAGCCAAAGTCAGACGCTTAGCCAACTGAGCCACCCAGGCACCCTTGTAACTTATTTTAAAGATGGTATTGTACATGTATTTGCTAGAATATGTCCAATAGATCTGAAAGACAATATGCAAAGGCGATATGAAAGAATAATAGAAGTATGCCTTAGTAGAATTGTCTGGAATCTGAAAAACAAAACACAATTATAACACTAGTGTTAGAGAAACATAATGAGACCAATACTGTCTATGAGGTCTTATTTAGTAAATTATGCTGTGGCCTGCGAGTGGGGGTTGGAACTGGAGGTTATGATTCCACAGACTATCACAAGCCACAGTATGAAAAGATTATGCCACATTAGCTTTGCGTTTGTCAGTGCCTGCCATTTTTAACAGTCGCTTGTAACGATGTATGCTTGTTGACATTTTGAATCTCTTGCAATGCAGGTGAAATAATGGGAATAGCAAAATGAGCAAAGTGTGGGGCACAGTCGACACTCAACAAAATGTTTAGTGCCTGAAAAAATTAATACATTATAAAGAACCAGTAGAACCCTGCTTGTAGTCAAGAGGGCCCTTTCTTAAATTGGGGAAGTACATTTTAGAAACTGCCAGTTCCATGAGGATGGCCTTGACGTGCACTGAGAAAGGTGGTTTTAATTAAAGCAATGATGCTTCATCATCTGAACTTTGTTTATTGCTTCATGCATCTGATTTATGGAGAGCAGGGGATGAATAAATCCTGAAATGTGAAACTTGGGTTGGAAGAATCAGAAGGAAAATTAATTTTCAGGTGCAACCAGGAGCATAAACATATTTGCTTCTGTCTAGAACCAAATATAAACTTGGTTTCTGCTTATGAAGAATGCAAGGCTCCTGCTGCCTAACACCAGCATAGCTGCTTGTCTGTCAGCATGACGTGAGCACATCTGGATGTCTGGCTAAGGTGGAAACATTTCTGGCTGACTCAGTCCACACATATGGTATGAAGACCAGTAGAACCAAAGGTAGCTCAATATCACAGGTTGTTCGGTAGGGTTGCAGTAAATCTCATCTGATTGTATTCTCTGAGGTGCTTAAAATGTTAAAACTCGGCTTTACATGAATGCTTGGTTGTTGCTTTTGTTTAGATACTATCTGAGTCCCAAGAAAAATGCTTATATACATTGTATGGAGAACCAACCTTAGGAAGAGAGAGACAGAGAGAGAGAGACAGGGAGAGAGAGAGAGAGAGGTGTGTAGGATAAATGAAGGATACAACTCAAGAAGCAGGGTCCTTTCTACTAGCAGAGAATGGGTCCAGGCTTTCCCCACGGTTCTACCTTGATTTCAGTCTCTTTAGCGATTGAAGAAATATTTCTGAAGTGTCATCCCTGAGGTATTCTGCTCTGAATGGCAGAAGTTTAGAAACAGAAAAGCTTTTAGAAGTTTAGAGATTAGAAGTGATCGTCAGGTGTTTGGGTGGGAGGGAACTAGGGAGAGGTTCGTACAGTAGTACAGACTTTCAGTTATATGATAACTGAGTTCTGAGGATGGTTACTGTAGTTGATAACAGTTTTGTATAATTGAAATTTGCTAACAGAATAGATATTAAATGTTCTCACTCCCCCCCCAAAGATAAATATATGAGGTGATGGATGCTTTAATTAGCTGGATGGAGGAAGTCCTTTTACAATACATACCCATGTCAAATCATCACAGTGTACGCTTTAAATATCTTACAATGTTATTTGTTAATTATACCTCAATAAAACTGGACAAAGAAAGAATATTGAGGAAAATTCTACTAGTGAGTTTTCTTTCTAGCTGTGCTGTTAAATCTCTAAGGGCAAGCCTGCTATATTAATCAGCTCTGTGTATTCAGTGATGAGCAAACTGTATGTGCTCAATAAACATTTGTTGCACGCATGAATGAATGGACTATTGAGGCAGGCGGGAGAAGGATCGACTTAGGCCACGTGACGGCAACTGTTTTCCCCACTGACCCATTACATGGTGTTTCTCTCACACCAGGTAGTGTTTAGTGTGCTCCATGGGATGCCTGCATCTGAGTCATTTGGAGACTTTCTAAAAATGCATAATCTTCCAGAAACAAGATGTCTGAAGCCGGGACTCAGAACCCGGTATTTCTCACCTTAGCAAGTTCCCAAGTGATCCTCATACACACTGAGATTGACAACCATTGTTCCAGGGTATATAGCTCTATTTCCCATCTCCATGTAAAAATAACTTTTTCTACATTTGCCGCCATCAGAGGGGGAGAAAGAGTGAGCATACAGCTGTGATATCCTTCAGCTGGGAGTCACAAGTGTGTGAAATGTGTGATTAAATCCTGTAGACAAAATTCTGGCTTCTATTTTAATACATAACATTAGCAAACAGCTTAAAATGAAATAACTTAAAAAAAACCCAGGGTTTAAATTTTTAATATATTTTACATAACAAATAGAAGGTCTTGGATATGTGTAATTTGTCCCTGATTTGTCTGCTTTTTTAAAAATCAAAGTAATACATACATATGTTTAAAAATAGTGCAGAAGCCTAAATAAGGAACCCTGTCTCTTCTGTCTCTGCGTAGTGTCCCCTCCCAGAGAGCTTTCCTTGTAGCCATTTCTTCTTTTACATCTGATGTTCCCACTATCTCTTGGTTAGGATGTTTATCTCCATTAGAAAAACCCAACTAAAGTAACCCCAATAATTTAGATATTTATTATCTCACTTCAAAAGAAGACTGAACACGAGTTGTTCAAACTCTCAGCAGTTAGACAATCTAACAATAATCCCATCTCTTTCTAGTTTCCAATTTTGCTATATTTGATTCATTACCATTTCATCGTCTTGCTTATTACCTTACAGTCTTCCCCTGAACATGCCTCACTCTCTATTAGTGTTGTCACACTTGCTCCAGATAGCTCTCCTTCCCTCCTTTCCAGCTATAATATCACCTCCCTGCCAGGTCACCCCTTGTGATCAAGGGCCTGAAGAGGTCTGTTTTCTTGAGGTGAGGCCTCCTCCTTCTAAGGAACTTTGTTATTTGACCTCATTTGTCACGTTTTAAAAAATTGTTTATGTTTCCTTCCTGGAAATTGTGAGTACCTTGAGGGCAGGGTCTATGCCTTCTCTTTCTATTACTCTTCTAGTTCAGGACTTACTAAGCTGTGTGATTCATACATGTTTGTAGAATAAATTAATGGCTGCGTTCCAATTTTCTTCCCAACAAGGTACATCCCTGCTCAGACTCCAGGTACTTCACTCAGCTACGAGGATATGCCTCAGCATGTTCTTAGCTCTGCCTGTGAGTTATCTGAAAATACCACCAGTAGCAACACACAACAACCTTGCCATCTGCCTTCCCCACCTTCTGGTGACATCTCTCCATCACTGCTGTCATTCCATGGGACTTAACCTTTATAACAAAAACACAGTGTAACCCCATCAATCTTTAACTCCTTTATTTAATCTACTCACACTGGTCACTTTTGCTTATTAAAGTACAGAAAGAATAATGAGGTTTTCATGGGTCTTAGAGTCATGGAAATGTTGAGTTTCATGGTACCTTAGAAATTAACCAGAACAAACATTTCATCCAGGGATAAGGAAACTCCGAGTGACCCAAGAGAGGGGAAGTGCTTCTCAACGTCACACAGTGGGTCAGTGGTAGAATTAGAATTAGTGCCTGGCTCTGCAGGTGCACAATTTTGTGAGTGCTTTTTCTATTTTGTCTAAGTGCATTCACACACACACACACACACACACACACAGAATTGCTTTTAATGAAATAGAAAATTGAACAAAAGTTTAGCTACTTAGTTCTAATATATTTAAATTTATAAAGCTCTTTGAAGTTTTCATCTTTAGGTGCTCCAACAAGAATTTTTAGAGGATGCAATATTAGCAGTGTTCATGGGAAAATTCTCATTATGTGGGAATGTCCCAAGCACTGCAGATGATTTGAGGTCCTTGGTTTCCTCTCATTAAAATGTTAGTAATGCCCCCTAGATGTTGTGACAACCACCAGATCCCTATTTAACAGTTCCAAATGCCCTCCAAATTGGGCAGTATTGCCCAATTGAGAACCATTGTGATTCAGAGAGAAGGAAGTAGAGTAGGGTTTGGTTGTGCTGATTTCAGGTTATGCCTGATGGGAAAACATCTCCCAGGAGAGATGGGTTAACTGGCCTAAAGCTGCAGACAGGGCTGTTAGAAGCATTGGAATCACTGGTCTTGACTGTTTGCAGGAGACAGTAGATTTATATCCAACCTGGCCCACACCGTGCTCCACTCAGGGATGCCTGTGCTTGACCAGGAATCATCATTGGGATGGAGAGATGGGAGAGGAAATCAAGGAGCTGAAGCACAGAGGAAGAAGGGCATGTGAAGATGTAAAATCCCACAGTCAAGAAAAATACCATGAGCAGGAACCTTTCCTGTTACTAAAAATCCCCCAAAGTCTGGGAAAAATGGAACACACCAAATCTGAGTCAGGAGGATCTTTAAAAATTCAAATTGAGTGACCCTCATCAACACTAAATGATAGGAGAGGTACCAGTGCATTGCTCTGTTCAGTTTTCTTAATGATTGATCTTCCCAGGTGGGTGCAAGAATAGAAATGCCAGTCATTTCCATAAGGGTGGAAACCAAGGCATCCTTGTAGACAGAAGTGCGGAGCCTAATTATTTAAACAGAAATCTTGATGGCATGAGATCTGGGAGGTGTCGTTATGGCTCAAAGAACCTGAAAAATACAGAAAAAGCCTAGATTTTGTCCACCGATTACATGACAGGGTGTTTCAGTCCTGGCTGATGTGCTTGAAACGAACAGGGAGGCACAGGTGGCCATTTGCTACAGGATACTATGGATTGGTGGGGTGTCAGGTGGGAGAAAAACATTGCCCTGGGACTGGGTGGGAAGACAATGCTTAGAAGACTCTGCTTTTTTAAAAAAGAAAAAGAAAAAAACCACCTTTTTGGGTCTCCTGGGGGACTCAGTGGGTTACTTGTCTGACTTTGGCTCAGGTCATGATCTCATGGCTCATGGGTTCAAGCCCCACAGTGGGCTCTGTGCTGACAGCTCAGAGCCTGGAACCTGCTTCAGATTCTGTGTTTCCCTCTCTCTGTGCCCCTCCCCACTCATACTATGTCTCTCTCTCTCTCAAAAATAAATTTAAAATATTAAAAATTGAAAAAAAAAACCTTGATGTATCCAATATCCCTACAACTCTGTCTCCTTGTCTCTCCCATTATTTCCTAGGCAAACATTTATCTCATTCAAGATCCATCTATGAGGTGTGTGTGTGTGTGTTTGTGTGTGTGCGTGTGTGTGTGTATGTGTGTAAATAGTAACCTTAAAGGGCTTCTGTGAGAATAAAATAAAATAAAAACTGAAATGTCTGCCTCTGTTGCCACACAGCCTCTGCACCAAGGGGATAGACTGTCAGGATTTGAACTCACAGCTCTGCTCTGCTGCTACTTAGCTCTTTGACCTGGGGGAAGTTAATGATACTTTTTATATTTTAGTTTCCTCACCTGTAAAATACAAATAATAATAGTACCACAGGGGTGAGGTGAAGATTAAATGTATTAATACTTATGAGGTCTTAACATTGTGTGTAAGGTCATAATTAAAATGAATTAATATTTATAATGTAAATAGTAAATATTATATTAGTATTTGCTAAATGCAAACAAGAAGATAAGTTAAGGAAACCTGTCTGTTTCATTGCCTCTCTTTGTTGCACTACTTTCAAATGAAAATCCTATGTTGGGTTCTCTTTGGATGCTAACTATGGCTAAATATTGGAGGAGTGATAAAGAGGAGGAAAGGAACAAAAAGAAAAAAACGGGAAGGAAAGATTGGCCAACTGTGGCCTTAATCATGCCATATGTCTTGAGTCATCTGAGATGTTAGAAATAAACTCGTTACACAGTGGGCTTTTAGACACAGACTTTGAGGTCAAGATGGAAGCGCTGGATGGTACATACATGGCCAGGAATTCCAGAGACCAGAGTAGGGACTGAGGGTGTTGGATTAGGAAATACAACCTGGCTGCTTTCTGGACGGTTTGGGGGAACATGACCCTGTCTATTTGTAAGGAATCCTTTACTTGAAGTGTAGAACCTCGTCTAAAAGACTCCAGTACACATTTCCGAGGTTATTTGTTTCACTGATGTTAGGCTTTCACACATGAAGGAGACACCCGTCCTGTTTGAGTTCTGGAGAGAGGCCAGAAGCTAACTGGAAATGAGCCAGAGGGGTATGGCCTCACACTCCCTACCAGGTGCTTTGTAATTGTTCTATCTTGTACAGAAAAGGAAAGGAAAGGGCATATATTAGGGGGTTAACTACATGGAGACACTTACAGAGAGGATGTGGTTATATTCATACATTCCGTAATATTGCAGACACTGAGGTGCAGAGATGTTAAGTGTTTTGTTTAAGGTCTTACAGATGTGACATTGGACCCAACTCTGACTCCAGAGTCACATGATTTGCCTGAGTAAACTTCTTTATAGTAGTTTTATATTTGATATAGTATAGAATTCCAGAAAAATTGTGAAAATAGTACAGAGAGTTGGCATATGCCCCATATTCAGTCTCCTCGGTTATCATTGCTTTACTTACTACAGTGTGTTTGTCACAATTAATGAAGAAATATTGATACATTATCATAAGGCCCATATTTGTTCCCATTTCCCTAGTTTTACCTAACATTCTGTTTTTGTTCCAGGATCCCATCCAGAACACCATAATTACGTTTAGCTCTTATGTCTCCTTAGGCTCTTTTCAGCTGTCCCATTTTCTCAGAATTTCCTTGTTTTTGATGAGCTTCAAACTTTTGAAGAGTACTGGTCAGATATTTTGTAGAATGTCACTCAACTGGGACATAAGTAATGTTTTGCTCATGATTAGATTGGGATTTTGGGTCTTTGGGAGGCAGACCACAGAGGTAAGATGCTATTTCTGTCACCTCATGTCAAGGGTACATGTTATCAAAATGACTTATTACTGTCAATGTTGACCTTGGTCATGTGGATGAAATAGAGTTTGTCAGGTTTCACTGTACAGTTACTTTCTTTTCTCTTCCTTTCTTTGAAAAGTCACTACTTTTTAAGAAAAAACTCCCATACTTCAGCATACGAGTTATAGCCTATTTCCTGTTGAGCAAAATATGTATATAAATTATTTGGAATTAGTCTGCATGGAAGATTTGTCTATTCTCTACATTGATTACTTATTTAATCAGGTGTTTATATCAGTATGGACACATGGATATTTACTTCATATTTTGGGTTATAATTGAATAGTACTTTATTTCTTTTATTGTTCTTTGTACTGGATCTCGAGCTCCTTTGACATAGTTTCATCATTGGATTTTTTAAGAAAATATTTACTTGTTGTTTTTTTTTTCTTTTGCACTACAAGATGCCCGAGGCTCATCTATATTTTCTGACCCAGACCTAGAAGTAGCCATTTCTTCAGGAAGTCTAGATCCTTTCATAGGACACTGGTCCTAGAAAACAAGATCTGAATGTTGGGTGTGCCCATTGCTACCAGGGTTGTCTTGCATCTAGGTCAGCTAAACTAGAACTGTGTGTATACTAGCTAGTTTATACACACATATCTATAAATATTTTAAATGTAAGTATCTATTAATATTCAGGGTTTTTTAGTCCTGTTTGATCTACTTAAAGTGGACAGGGAGGCACAGGTAGCCTTCTGCTACAGGGCCTTATGGCTTGATGGGGTGGAATTAAACTAAATATGAACTTGCACTAATATCTCCTCTAATCTGTTACCTCTTGGATTGTTCTAGCCTTCTTTCTTGGCTTATCTGTGACCTCTCCCTCCAATAGGGAGATACCTGGCTCCCACCACCCTCCATTCATTTTCTTAATGGTTCAATTCCAGCATACAAATATAGTGGATTCAGAATTATTAACCTTTTTAGAAATAATTTATTTTTACAAAATTCTAGTATAATTGGCATGCAGTATATATTAGTTTCAGGTGTAAAATATAGTAATTCAATAATTCTGTATGTTACTCAGTGCTCATCTTCTACCTCTGTGGGAATACATTTAGCAATGAGAGTACATTGCTTTGTGCAGTGTCTTTTGCCTTTAGTTTTACATACTCCATCATTTTCAAAGTTACTTAGGTCAGAGCCTTTCCTTCCATCTCTTTCAGTGAAATTTTTTCACCTACTTGTAAAAACAATAAGGTTTTTTGGGGCACATCTGCATTTTATCCACAGATCCTTTGGCAACTTAAATTATTATTTTTTTCACTTGCATACATTAAAGCTCACTTTTTGTGCCTTAAAATTCTAGGAGTTGTGATAAATGCATAACCATGTAGCCACAATTACAATATCATACAAAATACTCTGACCATCCTAAAAATGCCTTGTGCTTCATCTATTCAACCATATCCTCCCCACTGCCCCTAAACCCCTGGAAACCACTGATCTGTTTATCATCTCTATAGTTTTGCTTTTTCTAGAAAGTCATATGAATAGAATTAAACAATATGCAACCTTTCAAGCTGGCTTCTTTCACTTAACAGTATGCATTTAAGATTAGTCCAAGTACTTATATGGCTTCATAGCTCATTCTTTCTTATTGCTGAATAGCATTCTTTTGTATGAATGTACCATAGTTTGTTTATCCCTTCACCTACTCATGGACATCTTGGTTGCTTCTAGTTTTGGAAAATTACGAATAAAACTGCTATAAACATTTGTATGCTGTTTTTTGTGTGGATCTAAGTTTTCAAATCAGTTGGGTAAATACCAAGTGGTGCAAATGTTGGATCGTATGGTAAGACTATGTTTAGCTTTGTTAGAAACTAAAAAACTATCTTCCAAATTGGCTGTACCATTTTGCATTTCTACGAGCAATGAAAGAGAGATCCTGTTGCCCTGCATCCTTGCCAGAAATTGGTATCACCAGTTGTTTGGATTTTTGCCATCCTAATAAATGTGTGGTGGTAACTCATTGTTGTTCAAATTTGCATTTCCCTAATGGCAATTGATATTAAATATTTTTTCACATACAGCCTCATGCATATTTAAACTATACTTTCTTACTAGTAGTTGGGAAGGGACTCCGTGGCCAGCTGGTTGAGCTACATTTAGGAAGATTGGTATCTGTACATTAAAATTAGTTTTCAAAGTTCGGAGCAGGTAATGAGGATGTGTTTCAGAAGAACCTGGCAACATGAAGGCATCTAGACAGGTGAACAATGGCTATGGTAGTTGCACCATGATGAGTTCAGAGTTAGGAATCTGGTAGGTAACAGGTGCATATCCTTTTAAGGCTCTGTTCTGTCTCTTCCTCTTGCACTAGGTACACTTACAACCTCCTCTTCCTTTACCTTCTCCTTCTTAACACTTTACTGAGGTATGATGGTCATATAAGACATTGCACAAATTGGAGATGCACAATTTGGTAAAATTTCCATACATAATATACCTATGTAACCATCACTGTGATCAAATAATGAACATGTATGTCACTTCTAAAAATTTCCACAGGCCCTTTTATAATATCTCCCACCTACCCTTCTCTGCCCCTCCCCATAGGCAAGGACTTGTTTACTTTCTGAGACTGCAGATTAGTTTGCATTTTCTAGAATCTTATACAGATGAAATTATGCAGTGTGTTCTCTCTCCCTCTCTTTGGCTTATTTTACTCAGCATTTTGACAACCAGCCATGTTCTTGTCTCTATCAATAGTTCATTCTTTTGAATTGTGGAGTAGCATTCTATTGGATGAGGCATGCCACAATTTGCTTTCCATGCACTTAGTGATTGACACTTAGTCTGATTCCAGTTGGGACTCTTCCATGCAAAGGTTTTATGACCATTTGTGTGTTAAGTCTTTCTATGAATATTTGCTTTTATGTCTTTTGTATAAATACTCCAAAGTGGAATGGTTGTATCACATGATATGTATATGTTTAACTTTTTAAGAAACTGACAGACTGATTTCCAAAGGACATTTTACATTCCCATTAGTGGTATAAGAGACTCTCTATTCTTCTATATTTTTGTTAAAGCTCAGAATACATTTTTGTTTTAAGTTTTAGTCATTATGATACCAGAATCTCATTGTGATTATAATGTTAAACAACTTTTCATGTGTTTATTTTCCATCTGCATGTCTTTTTTAGTGCAATGTCTGTTTAAACCTTTTGCCTAATTTTTAAAATTGTAATTTGCTTTCTTATTGAGTTTTGAGAGAGCTTTATGTATTCTAGACACAAGTACTTTATCCTAGATATGTTTGTTTACTTTTTAAATATTTTCTCCAAGTCTGTAGGTTGTCTTTCCATTGTTTTAACAGAGTCTTTTGAAGAGAGAAGTTTAAAATTCATATGTAGTCAAATTTATCAATTTTTTTCTTTTATGGATCATGATTTTGGTTATGTATCCAAGAAATTATTGTGTAACCCAGGGCCACAAATACTTTCTTTAATCTTTTCTTCTAGAAATATTATGGTTTTGAGGATTACCTTTAGGTCCACAGTAAATTTCAAGTTAATTTTTATACATGATGTGAGGTATGGACCAGGGTAAAATTTTGTTTGCATATGGATATTCAGTTGTTTCAGCAGCATTTGCTGAAGAGTCTGTACTTTCTCCACTGAATTAACATTGTTAAAACTCAACCTGACATTTGTCCAAGACCAGTGCTGTATGTTTGTGTGGGCCCAATTCTAGACTATTCTGTTCCATTGAGCCATTTGTCTATCTCTATGTCTATGACACACTGTTTTCATTTCTAAGTCTTTATAATAAGTCTTGAAATCAGACAGCATCAATCCTTCAGCTTTGTTCCTTTCCATGCCTCACTTTTAGCATGTAAACTACTATGTTGCCATCACTAAAGACACAATATTTTTACCTGGTAGACCAGAAACCCCATAGGCAGGAAGCATGACCAATTCATTTTTTAAAAATTCAACTAGACCATGTTGACTCCCTCACTCAACCTTTCTTCTGGCATCAAGTCTCACTTACACATGGACATATCATAGTGGGACTCATTGATGAAGGCAAGGACTTTGGATATTATTCTTTCTCTTCAGCTTCATTCATGCATGCCACTCTCCAGCTATGCTGGTCTCTCTGCTGCTTCTCCACACATACCACACACATTCCCATCTCAAAGACTTGGTACTCCCTTCTGCCTGCCTGGGAAGCCCGAGAGAGTCACATGACTCACTTCTTTTCACCCAGGTCTCTATTCAAATGTGCCCATGTAACCAAGGCCTTTCCTAACTACTTCCTCTGGAGTGCCTTTTCTGTCATCTCTGTTTTCTCACCCTGATTTAGTTTGCTTCAGAGCATTCTCCTCTAGGTGACAAGACACTTTTTATTATATATTTACTAGTTTCCTTGAAGTCTATTTCCCTCACTAGACAGTGAAACCTCTGTGAGGGAAGGGTTTCTGTCTGCCTTTTTTGCCCCTTTTTTTCTGCATATCTAGCATTTGGAACTGAGGCTGGCACATAGTAAATACTTAAAGAATGAAGACTTGTAAGTCATTCTTTAGTATAGTGCCTGGTGGATAGGAAAGTGTGTAGAAAAAATATAGCATAGGGGCGCCTGGGTGGCTTAGTCGGTTAAGCGTGCGACTTTCGCTTAGGTCATGATCTCGCGGTTCGTGGGTTCGAGCCCCGCGTTGGGCTCTGTGCTGACTGCCAGCTCAGAGCCTGGAGCCTATTTCAGTCTGTGACTCCCTCTCTCTCTGACCCTCCCTGTTCACGCTGTCTCTCTCTCTCTCCTAGAAATAAATAAAATATTAAAAAAAAAATCCCCTTCTTAAAAAAAAAAAAAGAAAAAATATAGCATAGCAAGTCTGACTGCTATCTTTAGGAAGGTCTGTGTGCAGGGTTGGCCATTGGCTGGTATCTGGGGACTTGTATTTCAAGTGGGGTCCCACCATCCCCAGAACTGATGAGAGTGGCTCACTGTGTGTCAGCCTTTTGAACAAACAAAGTGGTTTATGCTGAACACCTGTTTTTTCTCTCTGAGAGGCTTGATTCTGATACATGCTAGGTAGAAGGTACCTATGTGACCAGCCTCCAGTAAAAGCTCTGGACATCAGGGCTCCAAGGATTTCCCTGAGAGACAGTATTTCACATGTGTTGTAATTCCATGCTGGAAGAATTAAACTGTCCTGTGTGACTCCATAAGTAAAAAGACCCTTAGAAGCTTGTGGCTGGTTTCCTCTGGACTTCACCCCACACACCTTTTCCCTCTGCTGATTTAGCCTTGTATCATTTCCCTGTAGTCAATCAGAATCATAAGTATGACTTTATTCTGAGAACTGTTAGGAGTTCTCCTAGTAAGTTGCTGAAACTGGGGGTAGCCCTAGGGATCCTCAACACAGGAAAGAGGTTTTAATCATAATTCATGAATTTTTAAATGAAAATTAAATAAATGATCAACATTAAAGAGCTTTAGGAGCAAGAGGCAGGCACCCTAGTCACAGAGACTGGGCTCAGGAGCAGTTATGAAGTCACTGGAAACCTTTGGGATGCAAGCGAGACCCTAGAGTGAGATGATTTAGGGCACTTGCTGGGGAGCTGGGTGTTCTGAAACAATAGTATAGTGAGCTTGGCTGCCGGTTGCATATCTTATATTGCTAAGAGAATTAAGGGTTAGTTCATGTAAAATGAGAGCTTTACATGTGAGCTATCATTCTGAGAGCAGGATGTGCTAGCTCTGTGTTAAGCATTAGCCAGGTAAATTTCAATGTTGGCCTTGCCTAGCTCCTTAGCACTGCACTGTGAATTTTGGGTCTCCAGGCATGCTTCATAGAGGCCGCATTTGCACTGGAGCCTGAAATAAGGATTGAGGGTGCCAGCTGTGAAGTCTGGCTGCTGTCCTGACATCTACTCCACTTCATTACTTTGCCTTCCATATAAATAGAAGTCTGGGTCTTTCCAGAACCCATCTATTCTAGGAATCAGTGTAATAATTCAGACCTCTTACATTGGTCCCCAATATCAGTTGCCCCTTCCTTCTTTACCCTCATGATAAGCTCCATGAATGGGCTGTGTCTTCTCCTTTCAATTAAAATTCAAGCATCCACAAACAAAATCTTCATCCAGACTGGTTTAATTTTCATCACTGCAGGAGGAGTTAGGGACACAAGATCCTATGTGGTGACAGAGCTGAATCCAGGGTAGGGACAACTTCTCAATTAGATGGCTTGGGAGCCAAGATGTTGTGGTCTCCCCAAAGTTGTTCTGTGTGGTGCTCAGCAATGGCTAGTTCTCTTCAGTCTCTTTTTCTGCCCTGAGGACTGAGAAACACTTATGCTGAGATGACAGAGCCATCAGATCCAAGAATCATGGATCACAGAGTTGCTGCATAGAGATCCAGATGCCCTGAAAAAGTCCTCAATCCTGAAACAGATGTTTGCTAGAGAAAAAAGTTTCCATGCATGATTATGCACAGATTATGTTACTCAGTAGAGCCAATCCTATCCTGACTAAAATACCTCTCTTGCTCTGTCCTGTTCCTGGTCCTCTCGCCCCTATGTCACCTTCTTAAGCCATGCTATCTTACAATCATTCAATTGCCACATTTTAGCTATTTGACCAAACTTTCCATTGACCCCGTTGTCATAAGGATTTAAGAAAGGGATGTTGCTATGGGGGAGGGTGAGGAGGGTACCTTTTATTTAATTAGTACTAAAAACTTCTAAAAAATTGCAGATTACACTTCTCTGGTCTTCTGAGTAACAGTCCTTAATTCATCTACAAAGCAGTTGTACGCTGGTGTGTCAGGCCAAGTCCCCAAGAATGTCATGGCGCTACAGAAGACAGCTTTCCTTTTCTGCCATTTTGTCTACATTACTGATTCATCCATCATCTGTTCACATTATCCGTCCATCAACCATCCAGACTGAGGAAATGCACCATCACCAAATCTGGTTCGTCTATTTTAATGTCTTCTTTCTTAGCTCATTTTTCAGGGAGCTCCTTTTCAAATGCTAACAACCTTAGATTAGCTTTAATAGCCTCTCTCATTAATTGTCTGACCAGAGTAAAAATATGTCTTGAGAGACAGATTTTACTTCCACATGCCTCTGATAATGTCAAGGCACTGTGCAGCAGCTCTAAGACTGCAGCCGACCTCAGAATACAAATTGTTCTTTCGGAGGTATTTGACTCTGTTCTTAGAGTGACTGTAATCTCAGCATGTCAATTTTGACATTTTAGTTAGTAGGCACTGCACATTTTTTATAATGTGGGGAATTATTAATGGTATGTAAGAGGAGACACAGAAATATCACCCAATGTCATTTACATCTATTCCATCAAAGGGATGGGCAACCATCCATCATGGAAGGTTTAAGTGCCCTTCTGCCAGGGGTGGAAACAGAGACAGCAGGAGCAGTATTAACTAGACGACCCCTTAAGGCCCTGTTCACTTTTAGGAGCCATAAAGTATTGTATTTCAGAGCTAGAAGTACCATTTCAGATCATCTCTTTACATACGAGGAAACTATGTCCCACTGGGGCAATAGCAGCTGTTATGACGAGTCTGAGTCCAGAATCTGGGTTTTCATTAAACATTCAGTGACTTTGAGCACCCACCATGTGCCAGGCTGAGGCTAACACTGTAAAAAGAATAGTTTTCCTGACCACGTGGGGCTCACCCCTATGCTTTCATTTGCTTCTCCCTATATCACAGCAAATTGTTTCAAATTTGGAAATGGTTTCACTTCTAGACCATTCTTAATTCTGAGATGCAAGAGCGACCTAGTGTTTTTTGCAGTCTGATATTCTTCCCTCAAAAAAGTTCACTTCTTTGGATATTTCTGTCTCATCTTATTTATCAATGCTGAAGCTTAACCCTTAACCCCTTGTTGCATCAGTAGGTTTCTCATATCATTTTTATAGATGAGGAAATTGAGGCTCAGAGGGCTGAAATTATACGCCCATTTCCCAGAACGAGCAAGTATGTGAATTGCAATTCCATGCACATCTGGTTGATTCTCTTTTTAAAAATTTTTTAGTGTTTTATTTATTTTGAAGAGAGAGATAGAGAGAGATAGAGAGAGAGAGAGAGAGAGAGAGACAGCCTGAGCAGGGTAGGGTCAGAGAAAGAGGGATACACAGAATCCAAAGACAGGCTCCAGGCTCTGAGCTGTCAGCACAGAGCCTGACATGGGGTCGAACCCATGAACCGTGAGATCATGACTTGAGCTGAAGTCGGACACTCAACTGACTGAGCCACCCAGGCGCCCCTCATCTGGCTGATTCTAAAGCCTTCACCATCTTCTCTTTAAACCCCTTTAATATTTTAGTTGCATATTTTGGGGGCAACACTTTGTAGAAAATCATACCAAATAGAGAATCTCCTTCTTAAATTTTTTTTTTTTTAATCAGGGCACTTTCATTTGTTTTGGTTAACTCTGGGGAAAAGAGTCTATAAAATGTTAAGCATATTGACTCCTCTCAAGGTAGGGAAAGATAATCTCAATGTGGAAGAGAGGTGGGTGTCAGAAGCCTGGGCTTCTAAATCTGTGAGTAGGAAGGGTGGCCAGGAAGGTCAGGCTATTTGTTTGAGGGCTCCCCTTACTGAGTGAATTCTGAATGGTACAAGGAGGCTTGTTGCTATAGCACCAAATAATTCCATATTCAGTGCAATGGAATCCCCATTTGTGTTCTTAAAAAATTAAAGCAGTTTTATGGATATTAAATGTTTAAGTGGCTCCAGCAGCTAGAAAGAAAAATCGTCTTATGAATAAAACAGGCCAATGCCTGATTGCTTGCATGGAAAGTATTTGAAAAATGTGTTTGCAGAGTCCGGGGCTTGGCAGCTTTTGTTTTATGGTGTGCAGTGATAGGAGGCAATGGATGGATGAATATATAAATGATTTTAGGCAAACCACAGAATGTAAAAACTGTGGGAGGGAAATTAAATTTACTTCAACATGTTTTTCCTGAGCACTTATTATGAGCTCAGCAATGTGCAGGGCTCTTGGAGCACGTGTAAGTAGCCCCTGGTATGGTGTGTAACTTCATTCTTCTGTCGTCCGTGTATTAGCCAGGACGACACAAATGTATTTGGCTGTGTATCACATGAACCAAAATTCCAATCTACACAGCAGATTTTTTTTTTTAAACAGGTTTATTGAGGGATAATTTATACATAGCAAAATTCACCCTTTTTAAGGATACAGTTCAGTGAGCATTGACAGATGTTTCCAGCTACGTATTCACTATCACAATTAAGATAGGGAACATTTCCATCACTCCAAAAAGTTTCCTTGTGACCCGGTGGAGTTCATCCTCTTCAGTTCCAGAAACTAACAGCCACTGCTTTGACTTATGTTCCTATGGTTTGCCTTTTCCTGAATATTATATTAATATTATATTAAAGTTAACATCTTAATTAATATGCTAATAGACTAGTTTGGTATATATGATTTTTTTGTGTCTCCCTTCTTTTATTTAGCATGATGCTTTTTGAGATTCATCACGTTGTTGTGTATAGCATTCCTTTTCATTGCTGAGTAATATTCTATTGGACCTGCCATGCTATATTTATCCATTTACTAGTTAATAAACATTTGGAATGTTTCCAATTTTTAGCTATTATGAATAGAACTTCGACAAACAGTCATGGATAGGTCTTTGTGGAGATATAAAATAAATTCTAATCTCTCACTTATGTTTGTGTTCAGTATGTGTTTTCCCAATGGATAGATAGTCTTTTTTTCTTGAATGGTAATTTGAGGATCTAGGCGTCTTTTGTCTTGTGGCTCCCTAACCACATAGGGACCTTGGATCTTTTACTTTCTAGACATTAGAAGGGGAAGGGACCTAGCTTTTACTACTCCAACTCAGTAAGGATATAGCTCTCTTGTACTTCTATCTTATTGGTAAGAAATAGACTCATAGCCTCCACAGGATGCAAGGAATATCCCGTGAACAACTCTGTATTATGGATAGAGGTGCGTGGATTTCGATGGATCAATATCTATCAATAACATAATTTTTTTCCAGCAAATATTTATCAAGAGCATACCAAATATCAAGCACTGTGCTAGGTGCTAGAGATTAAGCAATGACAAAACAAACAAACAAACAGGAAACCTCAAAACAAAAGAATCTAGCCCTTAGCATCTTGATGTTATAGCCTGATAGTTTTCAGAGAATTACAGTATGTTTTTAAATTCAGAAAAATGTCAAAGGTGTAAATGTGCTTTATCAGAATGAATGGGATATGGGATAGGTACAAGAATTATAAAAACAAGTGAGGGAGAAATAACGGCAAGTGGGTCAAGGAAATCTTGGAGGAGGGAAGATTTCATCTGGCCTCTTAAGGATGTTAGAAATGTAGACAAGTGGCTGGGGTAAGGGGGGTGGGGAAAGTGGGAAATTCAAAAGTCATAAATGATGAGAAAAAGGGAATGTTAGAAGCATCATGGTTTGGATATGCTTTTCTGGAGGTCGGTAAAGAAATTTACCCCAAATTTCCTGCTTTGTTAAGATGTCCACACACTGACCTTTAGGCCACAGCACAAAGCTGATTTAAGTTGCTTTCTAAGGCAGTTCTATTCAATTTCGCTGTTATAATGGCTATTGTTCTGTTTTATTGATGGTGATTGAAAGTTTTAAAATGTGGAATTGCATACCCCATGGTGGTGAAGTTTTTCATAAATTGAATAAGTAGTCCTACCGCCTAGTGGGTGTTTTCTAAATATTAATAGAACTGAATAAATTAAGATCACAGGAAGAAAGTTGCTATTCTTCCTTTTACAGAACAGTCTGGAGAGAGATGATGCCTATTACAAATTAAACCGTTGACTGTTTAAATCTAGAGATTTCTGACCATGGTGGAACTAGTATGTCATGATATTATTCTAGATTTGGTGACAGACACAGAAATCTCTGGGAGGTAAGTACTTCATGCCAGGTGAGATTTAATATAGGAAATTAGATGCTTATAAAAGTATTCAAACAGCTATAGAAGCAGCAATCTGGGGCAATTGCTACAGCTATGAACTAGAAGGCAAGAAGTTCCCGTTTCTAGTGTAGCCAAAGCTGCCACCCCATTGGCACAAGCAGGTGACAAAATGTGTACCCTGAAGTTCAGAAACTAGTGGCCTCTGAAGAATGCCTCCAGGGGCACCTGGTGGCTCAGTCAGTTAAGCATCTGACTCTTGGTCTTGGCTCACGTCACGATCACAGGGTTTGGGACTTTGAGCCCCATGTGGGACTACATGCTGACAGTGCGGAGCCTGCTTGGAAGTCTCTCTCTCCCTCTTTCTCTGCCTTTCTCCAACTTGCATTCTCTCTCCCTCTCTCTCTCTCCCCCACCACCTCTCTCTCTCTCTCAAAATAAATAAATAAACTTAAAAAAATGCCTCCACCTCTACTTGCTTTCTAAAGATCACATGAGTGTATCTTATCCTCAGAGCCTCTATTTCATCTACATTCTTAGATCTAAGGTAATCTAGAAAACGTTGATTTTAGTCTTTTAGTGCTTGTGATTTTGGGCAAACAGAAGGGGATGGCCATCATTGCTAGGCACTAATTGACGATACTCAGTCCGATGATCATACTTATTTTTCTGATTTCCTTCTGTCTTCCTTTATGTCAGTTAAAGAGAAAGATTTTTATACAGAAATATCATAGAAAAAGATACTGAAGACATTACTATTATTAATTATTATAAATATGAGAGATCTTATATTCATCTCATTACATTTTTATAAAAAATCAGTATTAACAGCCATTCTTAGTTTCCAGACATTCTGCATCCGGCACACACTGGACTTTTTACACACAGCCTCTGCTGTGCTTCTCACACATTTTTGCTGCATCTTCCCCCAACCCCAATTTTAAACCAACAATTAGTGAGCTATAAATATTTCACGGAAGATTCAACTGTACGATGGGAAAGAAGATTCTTGTTACATCCTACTTAATAAAATTACTTATTAGATCCCTCCATCTTCCCAAGATTTCCTCTCCACAGCCTCCTTCTCTCTTTCCCTGGGGACCTGAGAAATCATCTCCTCTGTGTCAAGGAGTGTACTTAACACGCTCTGTTTACCTATCCACACCACTCAGCAAAACTAACCTGGATAGTTAGCAGAAATGTCACGATCAATTGTTCTTCAAAGATGGCCTTTTGCCAAGAAGGTGGATAGGTAATGGGCAGAGCATTCTTTTTACCTTGTACCCCAAGTGGTTTTCAAAGCAATCACCCAACAAAGTGGTATATTCTTATAGAGGAATTCTATACTAAGTATATACATTCTACTTTTTTATTGCACTTACTGTAAGACTATTCTCCCCCTAGAACAAGGGTCTGATAGTCAACATTCTGGAGAAATGATTATGAACTATAAGCAGCACTCTCCACAATAGCTAAAACATGGAAAGAGCCTAAGTGTCCATCAACAGATGAATGGATTAAGAAGATGTGGTTTATCTATACCATGGAATATTACATGGCAATGAGAAACAATGAAATCTGGCCATGTGTAGCAACATGGATGGACCTTGAGGGTGTTATGCTGTGCGAAGTAAGTCAGGCAGAGAAGGACAAATATCATATGTGTGCACGTATAGGAGGATTAGGAGGAACTTAACAGAGGACCAAGGGGGAGAAGAAGGGTGGAAATGGTGGGGGGAAAGGAGAGAGGCAAACCATGAGAGACTCTTGAATGCTGACAAAAACTGAGGACTGATGGATGTGGGCGGGGGGATGGGCATGGAGGAGGACACTTGTGGGGATGAGCGCTGAGTGTTATGTGGAAACTAATTTGACAATAAACTTTGTAAAAAAAAAAGAAATGATTATGAACTATAATTAAAACTATATGAAAAATAGTAATTACACAGTGTAAATATTTTTTGGCATAAAGAGTTTTAAAGTATATATTAATTAAACAAGATAATAGAAAGTATGATTTAATTAAGGTACTTTGACATATTTATATTTAATGTTTTTTCAGATATAAAGCACTTTTAAGTCCCTGATCTTGTTTGAACACTACCATCATGTTATAAATACACAGGTTTTATGTTTTTACTAAAATGCTGTGCTTTGTAGTACTAAGTTCTGAGGCTATAAAAATTGTGGCCAACTTATTTTCTTTGTTGTTTATTATGGAGTATCATGAGGCATGTTTTCTCTCTCTATTTCTTCTTTATATATTGTGTTTAATAATCCTGGCTCTATCCAGGTCCATAAAAATAATGATAATAATAAAAATACACAACTCAGAGTGCCTGCTTTATACCATTTGCTTTATAGACATTATTAGAATCCTCAAAACATTACAAGATAGACAATACAGTATATGTATATACATGTGGAGGAGTATTTAACTCACCCCAGACCAGAAAATAAGTAAATACTGGGAATAACATTCAAACCTAGATTTTTTTTTCTTTCTTTTCTTATTTCTGATCCTATAAGCAGAATCCAGACCCTCAATGGTTCAGTGCAGTTTAGCAAGGAGTTATTGGGTGATAATGATGGTTACCTATCCTGTGGGGTACACTGCAAAATGAAAATGTAAAGCCTTTTGTTAAACTGTTAAGAATTTCAAGATGGTAGAAGCAGAGCATTACACCCAGTACAGGGTCCTGATGAGACCCATTGTCACTGCACTGCTCACATGTCTGTAACTAACCTTGTGATGGCCATCTTGCCAGGCTCTGTAGATACATGTAGGGATAAGATGACATCCTTCTGTTTGGGGTGCTTCTGGCTCCAAGGACTGTGGGGGACTTTCTCCTTTGGAATTGCCTGTAAAGTCAACATCATGTCCTTTCAATTCTCCTCAGGGGTGACAAACCGTATCTTTCTGAGGGATAAGATTTCTTGAAATAGGGGCACCTGGGTGGCTTAGTCGGTTAAGCGTCCGACTTTCACTTAGGTCATGATCTCGCGGTTCGTGGGTTTGAGCCCCGCGTCGGGCTCTGTGCTGACTGCCAGCTCAGAGCCTGGAGCCTGTTTCAGAGTCTGTGACTCCCTCTCTCTCTGACCCTCCCCTGCTCATGCTGTATCTCTCTCTCTCTCTCCTAGAAATAAAACAAAACATTAAAAATTAAAAAAAAAAAACATTTCTTGAAATACCCAAACCCACACTGCTACAGGCTTTATCAATAACTTGCAAGAACAGTGTGGGTAATTAGTAATGAAACCTTCCGTTGAAAACAAAATGTGACTCTAAAGAAGGAAGCCTGATTTTCCTGCAAGGCCCTGAACTAATACTGGATATCTGATTCAAAAAAGGTTCCAGAAGTATTGGCAACAATAAAACACTCTCAGAATAGACAAACTATATTGAATTCAGTGTTAATTTGGTCTCTGCAAGTAGGCAATAGAAGTTGAAAAATATTATCGGTTTCAACACCTTAAAGTCACACTTATATGCTTGGTGACTGTTACTGTGGTATTTTCCTTTTAAAAAAAATTTTTCCCCCTTAGCACTATGTGTTGTGTTAACCAACTAGTCTGTTTTCAACTTCTTTAGAGACTGGTCTTTTTTTTTTTTTTTTTTTTTTTTTTTAATTTTTTAATGTTTTATTTATTTCTAGGAGAGAGAGAGAGAGACAGCGTGAGCAGGGGAGGGTCAGAGAGAGAGAGAGACACAGAATTTTTTGAAGCAGGCTCCAGGCTCTGAGCTGGCAGTCAGCACAGAGCCCTACGCGGGGCTCGAACCGCGAACCGCGAGGTCATGACCTAAGCGAAAGTCGGCCGCTTAACCGACTAAGCCACCCAGGCGCCCCATTTAGAGACTGGTCTTATTGGAAATGACTATTTCAGGAAGAAAGGTGAATGCATGAATCCTGTGCAAAGAAAAAATGATAGAGTTGGATACCAGCCTTTGAAGTCATCTGGGCTTTGGAGATTGTCTTTTTCTCACTAACGAGGTTGTGAGGGTCAAATGCAACGTGTTTGGTAATGAGCCTTGTAAAGTGGAAAACTAGAAAAATATAAGGAATTATATAGCCACTTCTCATTTTACAGAGAACAAAACTCATCTCTCTGGCCTGATTGTCTTCCTTCTGACCCTCTGCTCCTCAAGGTCAAGCTTTTATTGGCTGGGTCCTGCTCAACAACCGCGGTTGGGGCCCTTAGTTATAACACAGCCACTATCTCCTTGCCACTACAGGAGCGGGGCCCTGTTTATTTTCTAGGTGATGAATGGGACCTGCCTAATCCTTTGGCTTCCTCACTTTCTTTCCCTGAGTTAGAGGCTGGATGACTCACATTTATAGATTAGGTCAGCTATGAACTGGATGTGTACTGGGACAATGAGATGAAGAATGGCCTCAGTTATTCTAAGGTTTATTTTCCCAACCAGACAAGGCAGAACAGTTTCTCCAAGTAGGTAGGATCATCATCAGTAGCACAGGCAGCTGTCAGTTTTAATCAGCCTGTGATACAGTGTCTGTCTATAAACAACTACAACCTGAGTCTCATGCCAGCCCAGGGAATCCCCAAATACACCATCACTCCAGTCATGAGGTCCTCTGCTCTCTCTAACTCTCGATCTCTTTCTCTCTTTATATAAACAATTTGGCTAAAGCAGTTAGTGGACTGAATGACCAAGTCCCTTCCTCTGTTTACTTTATGTATTTCAAATGTATGTGTGTATGTGTGTGTGCATGTATGTCTGTGTGACTATGATATTCATAGTCTGAAGAAATGCACTATTGCTCAATCAGTTAAAGGGAAGGAAAAAAAATCTCTTCCTACCATCTTGTTATTTATTTTAACATTAATTTTAGGTTTATCTGTTATTGTTAAGATATCAGGGTTGAAATTCCTGCAAGGAAAATGCAAGGTTGATTGATTCAACCTTAAACAATTAAAGAATTTATGTTCTTTTTTAAAAAAATAAAAAGTCTGGTCCACAAGAAGTCTTACCATCATTTTACAAGCTTCTCCCCAAACAATGCTATATTTGTAAAATTTCTTTTCTATAGCTTGAATCAATACTTCAGTACCTTGGGTTTTTAAATACTTCATCTTTGTTATGAAGGATTCAGATTACATCAACTTGGAAATTTTGGCTTTGAGGAGACTACTTTTAATAGGAAACAACTGGCTGAATGATCTCCTCCTTTTCCCAAATAGCCTGATTTCCCAAGCTATCTTGAGAGTTTTATTTCTCTTTGATTTCTCTTACCAGTTTTTATCTTATCTCTCTGGATAATCAAATCCCCATAAATGTAAGAGCCTTCTCGTTTGAAGCTGCTGCCATTGAGAACATGACAGCCCTCTTATCTCTCCTCCCAGAACTGCCTCCTTAGCTCATGCCAAGGTTCCACAGAAATGTATCTTTTCTTCCTCTTTGTTATGATTCAATGCTGATGTTAACGTGAATATTTGGGGATATGATGTATATTTAACTCAGACTTGTGCACTTCAATAGTCTGAGTTAACAACCTCACTGATAAGGATTTTACGTAGATCAACCAATCAATCAAAAGTATTCAGTTAGGGGGCTCCTGGGTGGCTCAGCCGGTTGAGCGTCCGACTTTGGCTCAGGTCATGATCTCACGGTTCGTCGGTTCGAGCCCCGCCTGTTTCAGATTCTGTGTCCCTCTCTCGCTCTGCTCTTTCCCTGCTCATTCTCTGTCTTTCTCACTCTCTCAAGGATAAATAAACATTAAAAATTTTTAAAAAAGTATTCAGTTAGCTGCTAATATGACTGGGAGCTAAAGTACATAGTAGAAGGCATGTGTGGCCTGGTCTTTAGGCCTGGGAAAGGTTTGCATCCTAGTACATGCAGCCGTAAAGGTTTAAACTGGGGCTCTACAGCTCCAGGAGAAAAAAAAGACTATTTGCTCCTTTGCATTCCTTGTTATATAGACACTCTACTTTGAGTCTTACAGCATCTTCACACAGTGTGACATTTGCTGGTGGTTGGTTCCCTTCCATGTACAGACACTCCTATTTATCTTTGGATGTTGAACAATTAGCACCCTGCATGACGTATGCAATCCCTATGCCTAAATGATTGATGCATGCCTCAATATTTTGCAAGGTCCACTTTTACCCAGTTCTGAGCTAATACCCACAGTTTAGAATCCCATAAAATTCTAGTACAGCATAATCCATATCAGAGATTAAATTTATGACTTTTGTCTCTTTTCTAGAAAGAAGTGCCAGAGATTTTCCTGGGCTGCCTTAGGTAGAATTCGTCTAGCACACTTATCCTTCCCTCCTCTGTAGCCCAAGGTAAACAAGTGTATATTTGGTATTTTATTCTCTCTTGGAAAAAACCAAGTTTTGCTGTTCATCAAAGAGGATGGCCTCAATTGTTTTGGATTTCAGGGTCAAAGGAAGCAGCATATGGATCCTGTAAGGGATGGAGAAGGGAAGACAGAGTTGGTTCCTCATGATGGCAGATTCCTGAGACCATTTGCTTTCTAAGCCTGGTTTGTAACCCATGAGTGGCTGCTGCTGGAGAGGGGGCAGTACTACAGAGACAGTATCATGGCAGTGCCCTTATCTCAGTGAAGTGGAGGGCCCCACCCCATGCTGTGTTCTGAGGAACGGCTCCCCTGGCCTGTGTGGAGCCTCACTTGTGTCGATGCTTTGAAGAAGGTGCCTGCTGATCTTGGGTCATTCCTTCCATGCCTGAGGCTTGGCACAGACACTTATAAATCCCCTCAGTTTCTAAGTTGTGAGTCTTGCTTTATCGAAGCTCTCATTGAAGATACTGCTCACCAATTTCATCTTCCAGATGTGACTTTGGGGCTGAGGTTTATGTCTCCTCTTCTGTGGGTGAAGGTAGTAACAATGGTAAATTGTGAGCTGGAGAGAGATACAACAAATGGAAACTCCTTAAAATATGATCACCTCACTTCAATGGGACCAAAAGAAAGACTTTTCTCTGCAGTAGAATAAACATATTTCTAAGGACATAAACTGCTCAGGTCCCCAGGTGCTTCTAACAAAGGGAATATTTACCTTTAGTGTCTACTACCAGGAGTATCTGGTCTGCAAATGTTTGCTGCCCTGTGTTTACTCGTCAGCACCCTAGTATTGTCCTTTTATGATCGCATCGGTTCATAAGAGATGGTGTGAAGTTTATTTCTGGCTCTTGATTGATGATAGTTTAAACTGAGGAATCACTTTCAGGAGTGCCTGTATTTCAACAAGCACAGACCTGTAAGCTAAAGAATTAGAGTTCAACGAATGAATTTTAAGTGTTGGCCAGTGAGGCCTAAAATATTTTGGAATTATTAGACATTTTTGGCTTTCCTAAAATCTCCTGGAATGAGGGTAATCATCTACATCAATAGAATGGTTTGTAACATCAGTAGTCACAGATGTTATTTGAAGCTCTTAGGGACCTTGAAATGAGTTTATATTAAGTATCTCCATGACATCAAACCTCCATAGTAAAGAATTAGCCTTGAAATGGGTCTTTTGGGAAATGGTTGCCATAATGTTCCCATTCTCTTCATCAGTATGTCCAAGGGTTGGAAATGAAGCTGGGAGAGGTCCCCAACATTGGAACCTGGTGTTTATGTTTGAACCCAACTTGACTTCATAGGCGTCTATGCTGGTTCTGAGGTGGAGGGACTAGGTGTCCTTCCTGCTGGCTCTTACTTGGATCCCTCAGATTAAAGATATTAAAAATGGTACAAAGGAAGGCAGAGAGGACTTGGAAGAGAAATCCTTAGCTTGATGTTTTAATCAACACTCTTTTGTTCCTTAAGCCAGCAGCAAAGGCCGGCTCCTTCTTACTTTGTGAGATGTCTGTAGAATGCTCCATTTGAACCTATTCACTCCATTTGTTTTGTCTTTGCTTATAGAGTTCTGCAGGGATTTGGTTCTTGCTGTTGATGGCCATATCATTTGGACCTGAAGCTTCCAAGTAGCCTTTTGTGCATGAAAGTCACTTCTTCAGCACAGTAGCCCCAAACCCCAAGCCCTCAATGTGTTTAGAAACCTGGGTCACTTCTTATCCACATAAAGAGGTCAGACCAGAGGTAGGAAGCAGAGTAAGATAGTTGTAACAGTTTTATGTTGCTAAGTAATATACAGATTTAGCAGTTTAAAACAACATAAATTTATTATGTCAGTCTCTGTGTATCAGGAGTTTGGGCATAGATTAGCTGGATCCTCTGCTCAGGGTCTCACCAGACTTAAACCCAGGTGTTGGGTGCAGCTGTAATCTCACTTTAGGCTCAGGATAAAATTTCAGGATCAACGATCATCCATGATAATCCCCTTTGACTCACTCAAAATCAAAGCTTAATTACACCTGCAAAATTCCTTTGCCTTACACTGTAATGTAATAACAGAAGTAATATCCCATCGTATTTGTTGATCCTTCCCATACTCGAGGGCAGGGGATTATGGAGTGCATGTACATCAGGAAATGGTGGCAGTCTTAGGGGCCATCTTAGAATTCTGCCTACTGCAGTAGTAAAAAGAGCATGATCCTGGGAGTCAGGCAGTCCTCAGTTCAAATCCTGCCCTTGGCACTTAATATCTGTTCAGTAATACTAGCACTCTGACACGTTACGTGTCACATGAAGATATCAGTGGCCGCTGTGCAGTCTTATTGCAGAGATTTGAGGCAATGCATGTAAAGGTCTAGCAAGGCGAGTCTTCTATAAGCAATGGTATTATGATAGGAGGAGAAGATGCTGGTCTTGGCCAGGAAGAGGTGTGGGGTGGAAGAGCAGAGGAACAGTAATCCTGATATGTTATGGGTCTAATTATTGCTGAAAAAATTTTCAAAGGCACTTGGAATATTGAGCAACATCTGCAAGTCTATGTAAAGAGTGGGAATTTGCCAAGTGATAACTGGGTAGTTTCACATTTATTTTTATGTTTTCAATTAGTTCAGGCTAAACCACAAAATTCAAACAAAGAAGATGTGAAATTCTGGCCCAGACCATGAAAACTTTAAGTTTCTGATTACAGGGGTAGAGAGAATGAAATGATTTTATTTTTGTAATAGAGTTTAATTTTTCTATTTGTAAAAGTAATATATGCAAATTATATAATTTGGGGCCTACCTATAAATATAAAGAAGACAAATGAAATTAACATTTGTTTCCTTCCAGTCTTTTCTCCTTGCAAAGTTTATGTTATATTATTAGTATCTTTCCATAGATACAATTACATATTCTTCTTATATATCTTAACATTAGATCATAAGCAGGTCTCTCCTTTTTGACAACTTTTAAATTAAAACCGTCATTTTAGATAGCTGTCCCCTTTAGAAGTTGCAATTTTACATGAATTTCTGTGATTATTTGATTAATGTCTCTCCTTCCAAGCTAGAGTATAAATTCCATAAAAATAGGAACCAGTTCTCTTTTGCATCATTGTTGTATCCCTGGCACCTCACAGTACCTGGCACATGGCAGATAAACAATAAATATTTGTTGAAAGGCTGAAAGAATAAATAAGTGACTGTATCTTGTGGATGTGCTATAATTTGGTTTGCACTCTATTGTTGTTAAACACTTTTTCATTAATATAAATGAAGCTGCAGTGAACATGGCATATGAGTCATTTTCCATGTGTAAATTGGTTGCTTCTTTTCACAGTTTGGAATGCAAATTAATCCTCCAGTTCCCAAAATGCAATGTATGAGTACCCACCCATGAATATTATATCGTTACTAGGGGTATTAAGACATAAGAAAATGTCTATAATTTTTTTGATAGAAAGAGATGGTTTTATTATATTCTCTTGGTTTGCTGATTTTAATATAAGGCATACCAGATATTGATGGCTATTGATTAAGAATAGGATTTGATGTGTAAAGGCCAAAGTAGGTAATCTGTGAAGGTGTTCTGTGTTTCCCTGGTGACCCCCATGTGCTTGGGTGGTATCTGGGTACAGAAAAAGAGATGGTTTTATGACAAGACTATAGCAGGCAGAATTCTGAAAATGGACTGCAAGATTCCATGATTTCTCTCTAGAACCTTTGAATATAATGAGCTATTACTTCCACGATTTTGGCATGTTATATGGCACAGCTATCTTTAAAATAGGGAGATTATCTGGGTGGACCTGATCTAATATCATGAAATCCTTTAAAACAGGAAATTTGTTAGTTGATGGCAGAAGAGGATATCAAAAAGATTTGAAGCATAAGGTGAATGTGATGTGTTGCTGCTGGCTTAAAGATGGAGAGGTCACGTGAAAAGGGTTGCAGGGAGCATTAAGGAGCTGAAAAAGTCAACTGGCTGATAGCCAGCAAGGAAATAGAGAATTCAGTCCTACAACTGCAGGAATTGAATTGTGTCCACACTCTGAATGAGCTTGGAAGTGATTTTGCTCCAGAACCTCTAGATGAGGGCCTAGACTGGTCAATGACATGATTTCAGTTTTATGATATGTTGAAGATGCAACCTCAGTCATGCCGTGCTGGAATTGTGACCTGCGGAGCTGTAATTTGGTAAACAGGTGCTGTTTTAAGTTGCTCATTTTGTGGTAATTTGTTAAGATAACTGACTTGTAATAGATAACTAACACAAGTAGTTACTTTAACATAAAGCCCAGTGAAGCAGACTCTTGGGAACATAAATTCTTCTAGATATTAGGCCAATCTCAAAATTATTATTAATCAGATCTCTGCTCTTAATTATTGGAAGGTTGCAATATATTTTTACCACTTTTCAGGGAAAATTACTGACTACTGTCCTCCTGAGAGATCTCCAATCACTCCATGTAAAATCTCTTGCAATATCTACAGGTGCCACATTCAAAAAAGAGGAAGTGTTTAAAACCAGGATGTGGGGCTGATGTATAGTGGAATACTGAAGTGGTTGTGCAAACCCTTGGCAGATAAAAACCCATCCCGCATGGCTATGGCTGTGGAGAATGGGAGTAGCTTTCCTCCACAGCCCCATAGGTTAGATATACTTTAATACTAAAGGAATAAAACTGGAAAGTTTAAAGAGAAATCCTGGCAGCACAAGATGTGTGCCTGCCCACATCTATGGCTGGCAGTTAATTAAACATGCCTTGAGGGGACACTTCCAGGACCATGGCAGAAAAGCAGGCAGAAAGTAGAGATAAATCTACTCTTGAAAGATAAATCTATATGAAGCCAGATCTCTGTGTTCCATGCTTTTCTTAATTGAGTATATTCCCTAACCATGCACATCTTGAGAAGTAGAAATACTAAAAGGCCAAAATACAGAGCCAAAGGCTGACAGAGTAGCTAGAAATGCAGGGAATCCTTAGAAGCAAGGGTGCTACAGAAGGGTGAACTCTATTTCTATTCAAAATAGAATTTTCTATTCAAAATAGAATTTTGAACAGTTTCTGTTGGTTGACTGTCAAATATCATAGGCAAGGGGGTACCCATGGGATTCACGTTCAAAAAGCAGCAGTGGGAGTACCTAAGAACAGGAAACAAATAGCTGAATATACTGGGAGAAGATGATGTTTGCAGTAACATTCTGGATGAAATAACTTCCTAACAACAAAAGTGTAATAATTTTGAGAAGAACATAGCCAAATCCAGAGTTGTTACAGTGTATTATCTACAATGCCCAGTTTTAAACCAATATAACAAAACACTTATCGCTGTGTAACAACTTTCCTTAAAATTTAGTGGTTTAAGTAACAGTAAGATATTTATTAGCCTAATAAATTATTAAATTAATAAATTATTAGCCCAGATATGGATAGATCTGGAAGGGGCTTGGCTGTATGGTCCTAGCTCAGTGTTTTATAATGTTGCTGTCAGCATGTTTGCTGAGGCTGCAGTCATCTGAGTGCATGATGGGCTGCAGGATTCACCTCTAAGTTGAATCTCATGTCTTTTGCAATGTAGTTTCATCTAATCTCCAGTAACTCAATTGGTAGAAAAAAAAGCCTGTCCATTGGATAGCCAAGAGTCAGTAGTGAACATCAGAACAACTCAGTCCACTTTTTTATAAAACTTTAAGTCATGTGTTGTAACTTTAAATTTTTTTCTTTAATGTTTTATTTATTTCTGAGAGAGAGAGAGAGACAGACAGCATGATCAGGGGAGGATCAGAAAGAGAGGGAGACCCAGAATCTGAAGCAGGCTCCAGACTCTGAGCTAGCTGTCTGCACAGAGCCCAACATAGGGCTCAAACCCACCCATGAGATCATGACCTGAGCTGAAGTCAGACGCTTAACCAACTGAGCCACCCAAGCACCTCATGTGTTATAACTTTAAACGGAGATTAAATTTATGTAAAACCGATGTGTATGTGTGTGTGTGTGTGTGTGTGTAATCTTCTTTGGATTACAGAATATAGTGATGTTTCAGTTTTTAAAGATTTTTTAAAAACACAGTTATTGAATGAATATATACCAATATCTAATCTAGAAATAGATTTGTGAGGCATATACTTTGATTTTATAATTTGAATGCCAATAATTCTAGCGATTAATCCCTTGAGTCTGATTTATGATCTCTTTGTTTATTTCAACATATTTTTTAAAAGTTTAAAAAATTATTTTTCCATGTTTATTTTTGAAAGAGAGAGTGAAGAAGAAAGCATAAGTAGGGGAGGGGCAGAGAGAGACACACAGAATGTGAAGCAGGCTCCAGACTCTACACTATCAGCACAGAGCCTGATGTGGGGCTCGAACTGTAAACGGTGAGATCATGATCTGAGCTGAACTGACTGAACCACCCAGATGCCCCTAATCTTTTTAATATTTATTAATTTTTGATAGAGACAGAGCATGAGTGGGGGAGGGGCAGAGAAGAGGGAGACAGAATCCGAAGCAGACTCCAAGCTTGAACTCATGAACCATAAGATCATGACCTGGTCAGATGCTTAACTGACTAAGCCACTCAAGTGCCCCTATTTCAACATATTTTGAAGAGAATATCTCTGCTATTTATCGTGTGGCTGTATATAATTTCTCTGAGTCTCAGTTTCTACCTGCATAATATTGAGATAATAGTATGCATTCATGGGATTGATATGGAGTTTCAGTGAGATATCATGTGAAATATCAATATGTATGAAATATACCAGCCTGCACAGGGTAATTACTCAACCGAGATTAGTCTCCTTTTTCAGTCTCCAAATCCTTATCATGACTTTTTACCCCTGGTAGAATTTTTCTTGTTTCTCTTATGTTACACAGCAATACAAAATAATTTTGGAGAATCACTGATCCCCTTATTCCACACCGAAATTATTTGTGTGTCCTTGAAGTTATTCAGAATCCCTCTTTTGGGAAACAAGTGGCATTAATAGAGGTTGTTATTAAATAGGGTAAAGTAGGGAGTATTTTTTCATTGGAGTATTTAAAGCAATTCCTAGTAGGAGCTAAAGTGAATGTTAGTTAACTCCTAAATATGGTAGTTTTTCCACATGGCACTACCAGTCTTCATGACTGTAGTTTTAGTATTGTATATCGAGTCCCTGAAAAATGCTGATGGTATCAGACTTGACTGTCTTCTTATTTCTCATCACCAAAGATGGTTGATTTTGTTAGTCAGATCAGATTGCCCATCCTTTCTCCCTCCCTGCCTCTGTACCCCCAAGACTATTTCCATTCTGTTTGTCTTCTCAATTTCCTGAATCCTGTTGCCTCTAGTTCACTTCTATGAATAAGGCATGAGTAACTAGATGCTTAAAAAATATGTATTCATTTCCTATTCTTCAAGGAGTAGTTTTTTTTTTCTCCATGAAAAAAGCTTCTTTCTCTACTAACTCTTCCTATTGAAACGCACATGCATGCACACATGAAAGCTCTCTCCTCCGATTTCCCCCAAAATGTAGAAGAAGAAAATAAAGGTCAAATGCCGTGAATGAAATTGAAACTCATCTAGAAAGACAAAAAATCATGCAGTTGGTTCCCTAAAACCAATCCCCTGCCCTGATGATGATGTGAACACAAATAAAGGAAACAAAAATGCTGTCAGTGCCTCTCCGGTACTCACAAACTTGTGTACAAATTCAACCGTGAAGCTGAATCTAGAATTATTTCACAATTTCCTCCCTCTTGTGTCCTTTCTTATTTTAGTTTTTTAGAAGGACTGATGTGTGGATTTAATTAACTGTTAGAATATTAGAATTATTCTGGCCACTTTGTCTTTAAAATGTGAATCTGACTTGCTGGTTGATGACCAGGGTATCTGCAGAATGACATTTATTTGGAGGAATTTACCAGTGCTTACAATCTAACTTCCAGCCCTCCACAAGCTCAGAAGGCAGCTTTTGTCTCCACAAGAGTAACGGAATAACAATTACCAACTTGGTAGATAATGATGGAGGAACTTTATATGGAACTTTCATGGGTACATGGGGGAAACAATTAAGAACGAAAGTGTTGAATTTCAAGAATGAAGAAAGAATTCTAAAGAATTCTAAATATACCATGGCATTAAAACAATAATAACAATCAACTAACCAACAATTAAAACAGGTATTTAAGAAGTGAAAAGAAAATCTGAATGGTCCTCAGATTTCTTTCTAACATTAGATGCCACAGATAATGAAGCAATGATTACAACAGTTCAGTGGAAAAGGCTATGTTCCCCCTCCCTCATTCTATCCTTAGTTAAGTTGCGATTTCATTTGAAACCATGTAAGAATTCAAGACTATGAACATTCAGCACTTATGCACATTTAAAAAAAACAAGAATTCTTTAAAAAGAAAGAAAATAAATGAACTAGGTAAGATAAATGGAAAAGAACAGTAAAACAAATACAAAGGAGTAAGAATGACTCAACAGAGATTTAGAAGTCAATTTGATAAGTTAGAAAATTGAGTATACTTTATAATAAATTCTAAGAGCTTATTTTGTGAAAAGCAATAGTATAGGCAAAAGATTATGTAATCTAATTGGATTAGAAAACACGTGTGCACAATTAGTAATGACAAATATAAGCAAAATAAATCATTTATATAGAAATAATTTGTAAGATTCTAGGCTATTAAACTTCAAAGTCTCATTAAAATATACAATTTTGTGACAAAGTACCAAATTGACACATAAGAAAATAGAAGGTATCAATATCAAGAACTCTAAAATAAATCAAGAGATTGTCTGAAGAATTAACCTCAGGAAAGATGTCAGCCTGGATGATTTCACCAGTGCCTATGGTCCTTCAAGAGATAAATGATGCTGATATTATTTCAAATTTACAGAACACAAGAAAAGAAGACCTTGCAGTAATTTGATTTACTTTTACATGGATAGTGTAAGCCTCACAGCCAAAACTTGAAAGAGATGGCAGAGAATAAAAACACATGAAAAACTTGAATTCTCTTTTATACATAAAGTAAAGATCTTAAATAATATATTAGAAATACAAGTCCAGCAGTATATTCCATAAATAATTCACTGTGACTAAGTTGAATTTATTCTAGGAAAGCAATATAATTCATGATATTAGTAGGTTAAAGGAGAAAACATTTTCATAGCTGTCAAATATATATTTTATAATATTTAACATTATGATTTAAGAAACAAAATCTTAGACTTTAGGAATAGTAGTATCTATCTTGGACACAAGTGAGATTGGGCGATTGATCTCAAGTGAGTATTAGTTTCCAATTTACCCAAGTCACACTAGATTAGATGAGATCAGATGAAATCAACAATACCTAATGTCATTCTTACTATTTAGCATAGTTTGGAAATGTTTATTTATGCAAATAGAAATGAAAACAAGAGCAAATAAAAGAAGTACAGAGATTGGACAGGATGAAGTCATTATTTATGGGAATTATAGTAAGATCTGAATGAAAAACTAATACAATCAACTGAAGCCAGCTATTGGCAGCAATAAGAGTTCAAAATAATTCAATAGTTGTTTCTTTAATAACTGTTTTACCATATGACAACAATCATTAACTAGGAAATAAATTGGAAATCAAATCTCACATATGATAACACCAAAAAGAATAAATTACTTTGGAGAAAACTTAACATGTCCTGAAGCCACGTGGAATTCTTCTATGTGGCTGTGTCCATCTTTGGGAAAAGACCAGTTCCTGCTTTGGTCCTTCCCCTTACTAGTGACATGACCAGCAAAGCAACCCCAGTTTACATCCTGTTGTGTAAAGTTGAGAGAATATCTCATTATGAAGGTCAAATGAGACAGTGCACCCAAATATGCCCAATAAAATGCCGTACATAGATTATTATTGAGAAAATGCCAAAACTCCACTGACATGTGGTACCAACCCATCCTGGGCAAAGTTTATCATCTGCACAGATACATATGCATAAAGAGTATGCATAAGTATGTTCTTCATGCTTTTGTTTTAATCGAGAAAAACTAGAAACAACTATACATCATAATTAGAGGATCCATGACATTATTTTACATATAAATCAGGTAATATTATACTCTTTTAAAAATATGATATGGAAGTAAATCCATTGATAATGTAAACATTGTCACAATACATCTTAGGACAAGCAAATACAGAATTTATGATCCTATTTTGGTAAAAATTCTTTGTATAATCTTATGCATTGAACTGTACAATAAAAAGAATAAAGATGTACACTAAAATAGTAATAATTCTCTATGGATTTTCAGATTTTAGGTTCTGGGTTTTTGTTTTTGTTATCTGGGTTTTTCAATAATTCTATAACAAGCATTAGTTCCTTATATTAGTAAAAAAAAAAAAAATAAGAAATATTGCCTGAGGGCTTCTCTCACACTCTGAAATCATTTGTCAAATCTTACAGGCTGACTTCCTCTCTCCTGACAGAGCTTAGGTAAGAACTTACCTGTCAGGGTGTGTGTGTGTGTGTGTGTGTGTGTGTGTGTGTGTTTGTGTTTTTTTTTTTTAATATTTTTATTTATTTCTAGGAGAGAGAGAGAGACAGCGTGAGCAGGGGAGGGTCAGAGAGAGAGGGAGTCACAGACTGAAACAGGCTCCAGGCTCTGAGCTGGCAGTCAGCACAGAGCCCGACGCGGGGCTCGAACCCACGAACCGCGAGATCATGACCCAAGCGAAAGTCGGACGCTTAACCGACTAAACCACCCAGGCGCCCCATGTTTGTGTTTTAATCTACATTCTTTAGTGAATTAAACGCAACCCCATATGATTGACACATTTCTTTACATATGTCAATCTCTTTAGTCAAGAATTGCTCTGACTTAGGAACCAACGTCTCTTTGATGTGATTTGTACATCTCAGCTCTCATCAGTCATTTAACAAATACTGACTGAGGATTCAGGTATTCTGCTAGGTTCTTAGTATGAGCTGTTTGCTGGGTGTCGTGGAGGGATCCAATAAATAACACCACTCTTTCTCCATGAGGTTTCTGAACTGATTGAGAAATAAGACAAAAGAGAGAGCAGAGGAAGAAACAAAACTTGTTTGCTAATTTCTTACCAGTGGATAGATTAGCTGAGGGTAGTTGGAGTCTAAACAGCACTTGTGCTCTCCCACCTCACTGCCTCCCTCATGTGTAGGAGAATGGGGTGGTTCCTCTCAGCTGAGATCTATGGATAAAACCTTTTCTTTGGAGACATATTCTGCCTGTTCTGAATAAGAGCAAGGAAAGGGGTGGAGACAAAACCAGGGGCGTGATGCTAACATTTTTTGTTGTTGTTGTTGCTGTTTGTTTTTCCTGTGGAAGAAAAAAAAACGGGGGTGGACACACACTCCTGGGGAGTCAGTGGTTGCCTAAAACAAAGTGTGCTTGTAGCTTCAAAGTCATTCTGCCCCTCCTAACCACAATTCATTTGGGTATCTTCCTGGGATCTCTGGTTAGCAGTGCAGATTATGCCCCTGGAAGGTTCTTGAAAGGAGGCAGAAGAGTATATTAATTAAATGAACTCTGAGACCACTCCATGCACAAGGCTGAATATTCATTGATTCCCAGTTCTATTTCCCATTCCAAATTAGATCTAGCCATATTTCCCAATATGACCCACCAGAGATACTACTAAAAAATTAAATGACAACATTAAGATATTCCCAATAATAAAATGTCAAGAACATAGACATGCCCCAAATTGAAAATAAATGTTCTCCCACTGTCACATTCCTGGGGAGAAATTAGTCTAAAAATTAAATTGCTTTGCAAATTCAAGTGCAAAGGAATTAAACTCAGAAATCAAATTTGCTTGCCCTTGTGAATTAAAAGGCTGATGAAATCGAAATTCTCCTCCATTTCTTATTTTGTTCACTTTTAGCCAAAGATGGTCTTTTGGGTAGCATTGAGGTTCTTTCAGCAGATTTCACTAGAATGATTATGATCTTCAGGAGCTCAGAAGATGAATTAGTCCAATGCCAAATCTGTGATGAACCTCAGGTTATAAGACTCCAAGTTACTAAGACACTGATGATTACCGGCACTGGGCTCATCTTCACTGCATTTAGAAAGCGAGCCTAACAGTGGTAGTTCCAGGCAAAACCATTTGTAGATCATAGTCCGTGGTGCTATTCAAGTCCATAGCAGAGACTCAGTGGTTATTGAGAAGGACTACCACGAGTCCCAATTTCCCTGGAAGTTCCCATTTTGCCAAAGTAATGATCAATAGAGCACTTTACTCTTATTATTTCCTTGTTCAGAAAATAAATCATATGACCATCCTATTAGTGAAGAAAATCTAGATTTCTTGTCTTTCTTTCTCTTTCTTTCTCTCTTTCCCTCTCTCTTTCTTCCTTCCTTCCTTCCTTCCTTCCTTCCTTCCTTCCTTCCTTCCTTCCTCCCTTCCTCCCTCCCTCCCTCTCTCCCTCCCTTCCTTCCATTAGTTTATTTAGTTTTAAATGTTTTTTATGTTTATTTATTTTTGAGAGAGAGGGAGAGACAGAGTAAGTGGGGGAGGGGCAGAGAGAGACACAAGGAATCTGAAGCAGGCTCCAGACTCTGCACTGTTAGCACAGAGCCCCATGCGGGGCTGGAACCCACAAACTGTGAGATTATGACCTGAGCAGAAGCTGGATGCTTAACTGGCTGAGCCACCCACGTGCCCCAGGAAATCGAGATTTCAGCTTGATCTGGAAGTCACTCAGTTTATGCCAGTGGACTTCAATTTTTGGAGTCTACTACCTGTTAATTAAACTCAACTGGGAAGAAAGACTTCAAGCAGGAGCTTAGTTAGGGTAATGTGCTGCTATCATAATCAAGGGAAGAAATCCACCTACTTTGTGTCCTCTCTCACTTGATTGCATTTAGAAATTTGCCATGATGGTATAGCCAATAACTGGTGTTTTACAAAATTTCCCCTGAAGTATTCGTTTCACTTTTTAAAGACAATTTTTAAGAGGAGTTTTAGGTTTACCACAAAAAATGATAGGAAGGTGCATTTCTCTAAAGTTTATAAATGTTAAGCATCTTTTCATGTGCTTATTTATAATCCTTATCCCTGTTAAAATCTTTGTTCAAATCATTGCTTATTTTTTATTGGATTACTGAATTTTGAGAGTTTATTATGTATTTTGGATGCAAATTCTTTTTTTCAGACATATGTTTTACAAATCCTTTCTCTTGGTCTATGGCTTGTTTATTTGTTGTTTATTTTTTTTCCCCATTTCCTTAAGAGAGTTATGTGAACAGGAGACATTTTTAATTTTGGTGAATGCATTTCTATGTGCGTAGTTCATGCTTTTTTGTGGCCCATCTAATAAACCTTTGCCTAAACCAAGGTAACCAAACCTATATTTTCTTTTTTCTTTTCTTCCTTGCTTTCAGATGTTCAGTTATTCTAGCACCATTTGTTAAAAAGACTATTTTTTCCTTATTGATTTACTTTGTACTTTTGTCAAAATCAATATATGTGTGGGTCTACTTCTGGGCACGCTATTCTGTTACACTGATCTATATATCCATCCTTATGCCAGCACCTCACTCTTGTGACTACTATAGCTTTAGAGTGAATATTGAAATCAAGGAGTATGAGTTTAAAATTCGTTCATTTCCTTCAACGTAGTTTACACTCTTCTTGGTCCTTTGTTTTCCTACATAATTTTAGAATCTACTTATCTTTGCTCCCTTTTGTTCATTTTCCAGATTCCCTGCTCAACATTCCAGAAACTAAAGTTTGAACTCATCTCCTCTTGCAAGACCAGAAAGGCCTGGTCTACTGATTTATTACCTGGAGTAGAGTAATTGTGAGCACATGCTCTGCATAGGGAGGCAGGTGCCCAAGAAAGAAAAAGAGAGAGGAAGGGTTGGTGTGTAAGTCAAATGGACTTCTAAAACCTAACCCTAGGGGCGCCTGGGTGGCTTAGTTGGTTAAGCGTCCGACTTTCGCTTAGGTCATGATCACGCGGTTCGTGGGTTCGAGCCCCCTCGTCGGGCTCTGTGCTGACTGCCAGCTCAGAGCCTGGAGCCTGCTTCAGTCTGTGACTCCCTCTCTCTCTGACCCTCCCCTGCTCACACTGTCTCTCTCTCTCTCCTAGAAATAAATAAAAATATTAAAAAAAAAAATAAAACCAAACCCTAGAACTACGCAGATTTTCACTGGAGTGATTGATCAGAAGGCCTCCCTCTACTCCCAGAGCAGAGAGGAATGAATTATTCCACAGACACAGAAGGAACCTCAGCTATGCATGTTTTGCCATTTTCCCCAAACTCACTAATCATTCATCATCTGGGGGAATGAAGAATGGGTAAAGGGTTGAAGAGGGAGAAGAGAGAGAAGGAAAGTATGATAATACACCTGCTGCTACATGGAAGCTGTGTTCTCCCCACCGACACTGACTTAACCCATTAGCACTGAGTGGACAGTCTTTATTTTCTATTTCTGTCTATATTTTGGGGTACCTAACAATGTCTTTATGTATCTCATAAACTAAAGACCCATGTGTTGAGGGAGAAGGTGTGCCCTTTTAGAAACAAGTGAAGTTAGCCATGGTTTGTAGAAGACACTTGCAGAGAATTTTATTTTATCTGAATTCAGCTGACATCTTTCTAAGTCACTGCCACACAGAAGGACCCTCAAAATATTTAAGGAGTTTTGTTTTTGTTTTTGTTTTAAATAAGCCTTAGCTATAAGATACTGAGATTGATTTTGGGGAAAATACACCAAATTCTACTACAAAAGTAGTCATGGGGTAGGTTTAGCCTCCTATTCTAAGTCAGTTTCATTTCTCAAGACCCAAAATGTCTTCCCATTATTTCTGGTTTTTGATGGATGCTTGGTATTGTTTCTGCCTCTGCCCCACTGATGCTTTACCATGGAGCTGTAGCCAAATTCTTCTATGCAGATGCCAAGACCTGAGCCAAGCGCACCATCCATGCCTGCCAAACAGCATAAAGACAATGCTTGCCCTGAACTTAGTCTTCTTGGTCCTGAGGAAGCCTTTCCCTTGTAGGTTTCCTAAAGTTTTTGTGAAAGCCATTCTTTTAGTTCCAGAAGTTACTCTTTTATGAAAGCTCCCCACCAACTTCTCTCTTCTGTGAGTTCTACCCTATTCACCTCAACAAAATCCCTAAGGGACACGTGTTGTACTGGTCATATAGACCTGAAGAGCTCACAGCACACCAGTTTCTAAAAAGACTTATTCTTTAGGCTTCAGTGAGATAATCTTTCATTAATTTCTCTTGTCATTCTACTTTTAAAATAGGAAACAACTAATGGGGTTTAAGTGTGTTTGTTTACACCTTCTTCATCTACAGCAACTCACTGTCACTAAGGGTATTATCTCAACAAGGCATTTGTGTTAATGCTTATCATGAATTGAAATGAAAGACTATTTCTTATTCATATGTTTATAAATAGCTCATGGGTATAGCTGCTTGCCAGAAAGCCCTGAAAAGACTCATTCCCTGTTGATGTAGTTTGTGGCTTCAACTTCTTCTTGAAACGTGAGAAATTTGGGGGAACTCTGGTATAGGAATGAAAAAGAATAGATGCTAACATTTTGGGAGGTGTTTACTAGAGACTGAGAAACAACAGCCTATATTAGGTGCTTACCAAGTGCTGAGCAATGAGCTAAACTCCTTATATTTAATTTCTGCTTTCCTGCTTTGTTTTTCCTCCATAGAATTTATTGCTTTTTCAAGTAATAATGTAAAAGTTTATTCATTCATTTTGTTTGTGTCATTCCTTCCCCATTACCTTAGAGGGTAAGTTCAATGAGGGCAGAGATTATTGTCTTTTTAATTTCCTTCCCTATCCCTAGTTTCTAGATCATGGGAGTCACTGCAAAGTTGCCTCAATAGGTGTCTCATGCAATGCAGTGGATACTATGATTACATGTATATTACACATAAGAAAATAGAGGTTTCGGCAGTTCATGTATCTTGTAAAAAGCCATATACTTAGTAAATAGTAGCATCAAGAAAGTCAGATTCAGTTACTGAATTCATAGTTGAACCACTGGTCTATACTGCCTCTCTTCTCTCTCATTCCTGACAATGATAACTATGAGACAGATATTACCCTTACTTTATAGATGAGATGAGAAAGTTGAATCCCAGAGAAGTAAAGAAATCTGACTTGGGTCACACAACTGGTATATAGGGAAGATGAGTCTTGAACTCAGATAATTATGACTCTAAAGTCCATGTACTTTTCCTCATGAGACATTGGTGGTAGGCTTTAAAAATTCGTAAGGCTATACATTTCAGGTTCAGGGTATGATGCTGTTGAGAATAATAAACACTCATTGTGGCAGAAAACAGAAGCTAAACATAGTTCAAATCAGAGGTACGGGATCCTCATGTTTTATGATTCAGAATCTAGAGTTCCTTGGGTTTTACCTCTTGCTACACGGTGTTTCAAGGAATAAGGAGGCTGTAAACTCTGCTTGTGTGTTCACCACTCCTTGCGGCAGAAATATACCTTTCCGTTTCCAGCTAGTGCTACTGAAGACAGATTTGTTTGCTGTCCATTTACTAGGATAAGTCACCAATCCGAGTCCAGCTGGAAAGGCTGTACATTAACCAGCAAGAGTTGTGAAGGGTGCTGTAAAAATGATGAGGGAAGGGTCTGAAGGCCCTCTCCATGCCCTAAAAGTACTAAGGATGAATGATCTGTATTCTTTTTTTGTACTATTGTAGGCATGGGAAGATAAATATCAAGTACCTTTGAAATCCACCTGTCCAGATGCCAGCAGACACAAGCTCTTTTGGGAATACGGTGTTTAAGAAGTTAATAATGTTTAGAAATTCCAGAGCTTGTCAGAATAATGAATGCAGCCAATAAACATTCTAATTAGTTAACCTGGAGAAAAATCTTTGCCACTCTAGAGTGGACATTTTCATATTATCCTGAATGTAAACATTGCCTTATCAGAGACTGCTGTTTAAATGTTACTGTATATCTTTTCTTGGGTTCAGACACTGCTATTGACTATGCAAAAAGCAGCAGAAAAAGACTTAATAAAAAGTGACAGCAGGCAGCTCTCTCTGCTGGCAGAGATTAAGTGCTTAGCTCTTGGCATTTCAATTACCTAAAACTAATGGAATAAATATTTTACAATATTATTGCCTTTTGGGGGGTAAAGCACTCAAAGGAAAAAATATACACGAAATGGGATTTTGTTCTTTTCTTAATGAAATAATTGAAAATGGATTCAGTATCTGAATGTGATCATTAAGAAAATAAAGGTACTAGAACCAGTATCAGTGTGAAGAGATCAAGACATAATTTCTTGTATGCATGGCCCTTACCACTGTCATTTTGCCTCCAACATAACTTTAAAATAATGCCTTCTAACTATATCCATAAAACCATTTTAGCTGAGCTCAGATGATTTTATGATGGCATAAATTTATTAGGGTAATTTTTTTTTTTTTAAACATGAGGCTAGTCAAGAATTTCCATCTTCAGAGAATATTGCATTTTGGGTGTCACAGGGGTTGAGATACGATGAAGTTTACTCTGGCTTGGATCTCAGTGACCCTGCATTTGTGCTCTTCCTTGTCCCCTGGCTCATTTAAGGCAGGAAACACAAATAAGTAACAGCTGCCTGGAGAATGTGTTTTGTCAATGAAATGGTACTGCTTTATTGCCTAGTGTAGGAGCTTCCATGCGAAGATAATAATGGATCTTCCCCAGTAATGTGAGATATAGGGCCCAAAGATAAATCACACACTGCTAATTTCAACGTTTGATGTTTTTGAGATAGGAAAATGGCCTATTTTCCCTTTAGATATGCCATCACTTTCGCTAAAATCAATAAAATAATATCAAATCTGGATTTGCAAATGGGTAGCATACTCCATAATGTCACATTATATCTGATAAAGTCCATTAACTTATAGCAATTGTTTATAGAATTTATCGTTATTGTGTGTGTGTGTGTGCACAAGTAGGAAAGATTTTGATGGAACTAAAAGTTCAGAAAAATCGATTATCTTTTAATAGGCCTCTCCCTATTCAGTTGACTTGGCCTATGCCCATGGCTTTCTCTGGAGACATCCAGACAGAGGCATGGATTTTACATGTTTTTATATCTGTTATATAAGTGATAACAGCAGATGATTTGTTTATTGAAATTATATATCTATATATGTGGCAAAATATCACTTCAAAAGAAGGCTCTTAATATTCTTTTTTTTTTAATTAAGGATTTGGTATACTAGCACATCTCCATGGAATATTTATCTTTGAAATTATTGTCTGAAAAGAGTATTTGAGCACTTAGGGAAAAATATATACTTGAAGAAATAAAAGAACTTGTTGGATGCTGAAAAACTGAGCAAAAATACTTTTGCTGAAGGATATATTAAATTTTGCAAATCAATGTAAAGCAAATTATTACATTTTTTTTTATCCTACAGACTAAAAATGAAAGATCCAGTTGTGGCCCACTTAGATTAAGGAATCACTTAAAATCTGTACCAGATTCCAAACTTTAATGACCTAGAAGTATAATCCATCAACATGTCTGTTGAATTGGTTTTCTCAGTCTGTCCACTTCTCTGCAACTTGACGTCTATTAATCTTAACCCAAACCACCATTATCTCTCCTCCTAAGGTCACTGCAAGTAATAATCTCAGTTCTTCTATCGTCATTTCTCAACTCAGCAGCCAAACGGATCAATTACAGATGTAAATCCAATCATTTCATTCCTCTGCTCATACCTTCCAGTGGCGTCTCATTACCCAGAAAAGTTGAATCCAACCTGTTATTATCCTAACAGGCCCCCTACCTGTGGTGCTATCCCTACCACCTTGAGCCGTACTACTCTCTAATGGGTTCTCTCCAGCCCTCCTGGCCACCTTGCTTCCTCTACCTGGAAAGCTCCTACTCTAGACCTTGGAAGGTCATGTTCCCTCACTTCCCTGTATTCTCAGTTCAAGTTCCATCTCCCCTCAGAGATCTCCTGGACATACACTACCTTAGCACATTTCTTCGTAGAAGTTTTCAGTATCTGATATTTTATTAATTGGTTTCTTTATTGTCCTACTTCTCACTACATGTAAGCTCTGCAAAAGCAGGGTCTTACCCATCTTATTCACTAGTCTTTCCTCAGTTCCTAGAATAGTGCCTGGTACTCTGTGTGTTCTCAATGCATATTTTTGAATGAATGAATGAATGACCCTAAATATTTTCCCAGAAACTTAAGGATTTTTCTCTACCTGAATACAATACAAGCCAGTCATAACTCAAATCACCAGAATAATACTCTCTTCTCTAATATGCTGATCTGAATGCTTAACTGGGAAACACTTTTATCCAATTTAGAGTGGCTAACTATAAAATAAAAAAAGGGTGATGTGAAAATTTTTGTGATATTAAAATAAGTAACTTTTTTTTTTTTTTTACTTTTAGTGAAATGATGAACTGAGTTATTCTCAATGCATTGAGGATTTCCCATGGCAGCAATTATCCTATGGACAGAGTACCCCTGATGTGTTTTGATTTTGAAGCTTCACCTTGGGCCTTATCTATTGGATCCAGGGTTTATTATCAGACATTATTTGGTAGACTGATAGGATCAAAATTATGGGCAAGATCCAACCCCACACCACCCAAGGTACAACCCCATCCTACATGCAAATGTACTTCTGTTAGCCTATTACTTGTTTCCTGTCCATATTGATAGCTTAGGAACTTAGGCTTTGAGATATCTTCCTGTTCATTCTTTTGTTTTTTTCAAGGTTGAGGCCATCTCTCTAGGACCTTTTTCACACTCTTTGACCAACATTCAAATTACTCCCATTTATTTCCAGAAATCTCCCTCATATGTGCTTCCATACCTAGAACAGTTGGTAGCTTTTACAGCTGATGTTTCTTGTTTAGTAGTGAGGATGTTGGTTGGAGTGCCCTAAATATTGAGTGTTTGGGCTCTTAGAAGGTCTAGGAACTCTGTTATATAAGACAGAAGCATAGATTCTCTGTGAAGAATGAAGGAAATAAAAGGGATCTGATATAAGTTTTAGGAAAGGTCTTTATTTGTCTTATCACATGAATGGGTTTATACCAACTGCCTTTATTGGCACCCAAACATATTTTAAGATTCCCCCTCAAATTCACTGAGTAATAAAATTCTCCATCTCTGAATGGTGTTGTTTACATGGTCATTCGGACCAGTGATTTCAGTTGGGTGCCCTCTATGTAAAGTCACATCAATAGTATTCTACTATGTTGGGTTCATTTCATATCTGTGAGTCTCATAGGATTTATAAAATCTCTTGAATATTTCTAAAAGATTCCTTGACGTTAAATCATATTTATACTATTGTTAACCAAACCATATGGTACAGAAAAGTAATGAACTGACAGGTGAAACAAAATACAAATTCTAGAAAAGGTCCCAAGATATTTGGGAATTTAGTTTTTAAGTGAGTGGAGAAAAGGTGGATTATTCAATAACTAATTATTTAATAATTTATGTTGAAATAAGTGGCCAAGCATTGAAAAAGCTGAGATCTTAAAATAGTTCAAGATGAATCAATACTTAAATGTAAAAATCACAACATATAAATACTAGATGAAAATATGGATATTTTGGTTATTTTGAGGCTAATAGAAGTGCTTTTAAAGTATAAACCACAAAAGACAAAGATATAGATTTGACTACTTAGATAATAAACTTTCATATGGAAAAAATCTCATGAAACAAAGTTTGAAGAATGAAAAGTGGGGAAAGTATTTGCAATGTGGATCAGGATTAATTTCTATAAAATATTAAAAAACCCACAACTCTTATAAACCATTAAGAAAAAAAATACTATCCTCCTAGGGAAAAAAAATGTATAAAGGACAAACAGGTAAATTACAATAAGATAAATAAAAATGGCCAATAAATAGAGAAAATATGTTTGCTATTCAAGATATTCTACAAGAACAACAATAGTTCCCCCTAACATGTGTTAGGTTTGCATATAAAAAAATTGATAACACAACATGAAGAGAGAATACAGGGAAATGGACACTCTAGTAGAGTACAAATTAATACAGTATTTCTCAAGGGCTCTTTGTCAGAAGGCACCAAAAAGCAAAAATTTAAATTCTTTATGAAACAGGAATGGTTGTAAGAAAATAATGACCCAAATGTCAAAAGATAAATGTTTAATAATGATTTATAGCATTGCTTAGAATATTATCAAAGAAAATAAGTTTAAGGTTCAGTGTCCATGAATAAAGAAACAAGTAAATTAGATGTAGTTCATATGTTTATTGTAGAATAGTACACAGCTATTAATAAGGATGTCAGTCAACATTAAATTTTTTTTTTAATGTTTTATTTATTTCTAGGAGAGAGAGAGAGAGAGAGAGAGAGCATGAGCAAGGGAGGGTCAGAGAGAGAGGGAGTCACAGACTGAAGCAGGCTCCAGGCTCTGAGCTGGCAGTCAGCACAGAGCCCGATGCGGGGCTCGAACCCACGAACCGCGAGATCATGACCCAAGCGAAAGTCGGACGCTTAACCGACTAAGCCACCCAGGCTCCCCAACATTAAATGACGTAGAATGATAGCCATCTAACATTGAATTAAAAATAGGTGCCTGATGACATGTATAGTATGTCATCATTTAAAAGTATGAACATACACATATATGTGACCAATATGACCCATTTTATGAGTTTATGGTTCAAAATAAGATGTCACATTTCTTTATAAATTCTCAAATTAAAAGGCCCAAGTAGCTTCTAACCAGGAGGTCTTTCCTCTTTCTAGGGCTCCTTCTCCCTTGATGGCCTCAGTTGTTACCAGGGTGCCTCTTCTCACCCACAGGGTCAGTCAAGACTCTACTTCTGGCTCCTAACCATGTTCCTTTGTGGCTGGAGATGCCCACAAATACAACTAAAAACTGATTCCTTTGTGAATTGTTAGTTTATTTATTTTGAGAGAGAGAAAGAGAGAGAGCACTGGTGCACACATGCAAGTAGAAAAGGGGAGAGAGAGATGGGGCGCCTGGGTGGCTTAGTCGGTTAAGCGTCCGACTTTCGCTTAGGTCATGATCTCGATTCGTGGGTTTGAGCCCCGCCTCTGTGCTGACTGCCAGCTCAGAGCCTGGAGCCCAGCCTTCTCTGACCCCCCTGCTCACGCTGTCTCTCTCTCTCTCCTAGAAATAAATAAAAAACATTTAAAAAAATTTAAAAAAAAAAAAAGAAAAGGGGAGAGAGATTTCACAAACTGTGAGATCATGACCTGAGCTGAGATCAAAAGTCAGACATTTAATGACTGAGCTACTCAAGCACCGTAAAACTGAATCTTTTGGTTAGGGCCACCAGTTACAAAGCCAAAGATGGGGGTTGCAGCTTTTTTCTGGATGGTTGATATTGTCAGATCCACAGCTAAGATACATCATAATTCCCCTCAAGTCTGATGTGACCAAGATTGAATTTCTAGCTCTAGTCACTTCTCTTTGCCCTAGAGCAAATTCTTTCCAAAAAGCACAAGTGAACCTCTGGTAAGTAAAGGAGGAATACTACCACTGACTGAGATCTGGACAGCTTCTCAACCTGGGGCCTCACAGACACTTGTGGAGCAAGCCAGGTTTGGTGGGGTCTAGTGTCTGCCAAGTGCTAGCCCAATCCCTGGTGCCTGGAAGAGCCAGGTCTTGCTTTTTTCTATTGCTACAGGAATTTCTTTACAGTGCTCTTGTTGGCCAGATTGGATCAACCCAATAAGTTTCTGTATCTTTCAATCCTAATGAAAAGTCTCAGGCTTTGAAATTTCCCCTTCAGAAAGCTCAGTTTATAGGATTTTTCTTCATATATCTCAATAGTGTTCAAACTAAGGGTACTAGTAGTATGTTTGGCAAAGAAAAATTATAACTAAGGTTTTGATTGACATCTATGCCCTCCAAAGGGAGAGAAGGGTGTTGAGGACAGAGTGAGAGAGAAAGAATTATTTAGGGATCTATTTTCACCCAAAATTCTATTGTATGTTTTGCTAGGTGATAAGATTTCCATTGATTTTTTTGTAGTATTTTTCCTACATTTTAGTTAAAAAATGATCATGTGTAGCATTTAAAAACTAAAGATAAAATATATGCAATTTCTCAAACCTCTTCATGCAAATTTTTTCTACCAGAACTTAGACAAGTCACTCAATGTTCTAGGCTTCAGTTAGCCCATATATGAAGTGGAAGGGTATGATTATTTGTCAATAACCCAAAAAACAGTCTATTTCCCTAAAAGAAATAATTCGCAACAGTACCAATATGGCAGGGTGTTCAGAGATGGACCATATTTTGAAGTGTTCACTTTACAGGGGAGGAAACAGAAGTCCAGAGAAGGTGAACAGCTTCCTTAAGGTAACACAAGTCAGGTTAGAATTAAGACTATTAATTCTTTTTTTTAATTTTTTTTAAATTATTTTTTTTAATGTTTTATTTATTTCTAGGAGAGAGAGAGAGACAGCATGAACAGGGGAGGGTCAGAGAGAGAGGGAGTCACAGACTAAAACAGGCTCCAGGCTCCGAGCTGGCAGTCAGCACAGAGCCCGACGCGGGGCTCGAACCCACGAACCGCGAGATCATGACCCAAGCGAAAGTTGGACGCTTAACCGACTAAGCCACCCAGGCGCCCCAAGACTATTAATTCTTGTAGTCTTTTGTCTGTTGCTTCCTAGTAGGTGACACTACATTCCACCTTTTTCTGTGCCTATGTATTTTTCACTTTAAAAATAAGTAGTTTGCAAGATAGTCTTCAAAGTCTATCTCTGCTTTAATAGTTAATGACCCTTGAAAAATTCAATGATCTAGAAGACATATGAGACAACTTGGAATATGTTGGCATCACTGGTTCTTATTGACTTAAATGATCACATTTAGTCTGACCTACTTCAGAATAAGATCCTTTGTTTAGCAGTTACAGAGATTTATTTTCTTTTTTTTTTTCTTCCAGTTAAAAGGTGCTGGAAAAAATGAGGCCAGTCCCATACTATTCAAGGGAGCTCTTATTTCCCTCCATTGCCTATTAGACTGAGGACGGTTGTAGGCTTTTTCATTGCTATTACTTAGGATATATTTCTAGAGCACATTTTACCTAGATTGCTTCAACAAACTCTTCAACCCTCCCAGCAGTCATTAGCGTATTCTTTTGCTTGGCTTGTTCTTTTCTACCCTCCCTACCTGAGACCACATGCAACTGAGATGGTTTGATATGTCTGGCCTCTCTTTCTTGGTTTCATTCAGATGTTCTCCAGGACATTCTTTTCACGATCATTTGCTGGGGGCATTCTTTTGGTCTGTAGATTTCAACTAAAGTTATTCAAACTCTGTTTCATCTTAATAGTGGATTTCTCTCAAACATGCACATCATTTTCAAAAATGAAAGCTTTCAAAAATCACAGTAAGTATTAGGGTTGGAGATTGGAAGGCCAGGGCTCAGGATGAAACACATGGTGTCGCTGGGACAGTTAGTCACCCTACCAGAACCCAGACATAGCAAAATTAGGATAACCAGTCATACGTTCTGCCCTCCTCCACCACTCTTTCCTCTCTCTCTCCCTTCTTTCTTCCTTTAACTTTTTTTACTAACTTAAAAAATTCAAACTGTATGAGAATAATTGGAATAAATGTGAAATTAAACTTCAGAGGGTCCTCCATAATCCTCTCTTCAGTTGTCACCACTAACATTTTGATATGTATCATAGCAACCAATTTCCTACTTATGTCATCTATATGTAGATATAAATGTATATAGAGGTTTTCCTCTTTGTATTAAGATAGATTGTGATACCTGTAGAATTCTGTGACTTGTTTTTTTCATTTAATAAGCTCTGGATTTTTGATAAGTAGATATAGATATACTTCATTTTTTAAATCCATCCATGATACAGGTAGCCTATAATATATTTAGCCATTTCCCTAGTAATGGATATTCAGTCTCTTTTCAGTTTTCTTTATACAAAATAATGCTACAATAATGTCCATTAGGCACATATGCAAGTCTTTCCTTAAGATTGTGCTGGGTCAAGTTTATGTGCCTCATCAGGTTTGCTTGGCCATAATTTTCAGCTGGATGCTGCTCAGTGACCTTTCAGCTAGCTTGGCACTAACTGTATTCTTGCAGCTCAGTGCCAAACAGGAGATATTATGGAGCTGATGGATAATTTTTCTCCCAAGTTTCTCCATCCAACTTGATGGATTGTTGCCAGATACAGTGTTTTCACCTGCCCTTTCGGGAGATGTGTGGTGTGATTAAGCAACCAGGTGTACTTTTTGGTAAGGCTGTGCTGTGGCCAGATTCATAATATATCACTCTTTATTTGCCTTTCCTCCTTCCTTATCTCATCTCCTTCTTTCCCTATTCTAGCTTCCTTGGGATTGTACCCTGATAAATCAGTATATGTATATTTGCCTCAGGCTTTTCTTCTAGAAAACTTGGGCTTTAAAAAAAAGATATATTGTAAAAAAATAGAATTACTGGGTCAAAGGTATGTGGATTTGTGCTCATTTCATTGCACCACCCTACTTTATTTTTTTTAAATTTTTTATGTTTTATTTATTTCTAGGAGAGAGAGAGACAGCGTGAGCAGGGGAGGGTCAGAGAGAGAGGGAGTCACAGACTGAAACAGGCTCCAGGCTCTGAGCTGGCAGTTAGCACGGAGCCCGACTCGAGGTTCGAACCCATGAACCGCGAGATCATGACCTAAGCGAAAGTCAGATGCTTAACCGACTAAGCCACCCAGGCACCCCTGCACCACCCTACTTTAAATTTTTGTAGCGTTTATTATTTTTGAGAGGGTGCGAGTGGAAGAGAGGAAGAGAGGGAGACAGAATCTGAAGCAGGCTCCAGGCTCCAAGCTTTCAGCACAAAGCCCAATTCAAGGCTCGAACTCCTGAACTGTGAGATCATGACCTGAGCCGAACTCAGACGCTTAACTGATTGAGCCACCCAGGCACCCATACATCACCCTACTTTATAATCAGATGTATCAATAACAAATATGCAGATGCTTTTGTTTTCATGTTTCATTAATTCCTAACATTTCCATCATAGAAAGAATTATGTTATCGTTACATATTGTGAAATAGTATATTATTACTTTTTTGAGCATTCAGTGGTGATAAAGAACCTCGCTGTGCATCTTCAGGTATAATGTTACATGAAATCCTTTAAGTGATAACTTTCATTGTTTTAATTTTGTAGCTAAATAAAAACAAAGCTTGAATTAGTTCTTTATTCTTCTCTGAATTATACTATAGAACAGTTACTGCTCTCCATGGAAGCCATCTCTCAGAAAATATGAAGTAGCTCAAAAACATCATTAGGATGCTCTATGCCACATTTCTGTTGCTGGAAAGATATTTGGTAGTGTACACTCTCACAACTTTGTGATGGAAAGAGAACTTGATTATGCTTCGCCCAAGTTTTTAGTGTAGTGTGCACTGATAAGAAGGATGTTTTTCATCTTATTTAGTGTCCCAGATTGGAGTGGGTATAAGGAAGGCGAGAAGTGGTTAGAATCTGGAATATCTAGAATCTTTCAAAACCTGGGCATCTGAGGCTAATCTCTGCCTTGTCAACTCACCGTTGTGTTCTTAGCACCATCCCCAGCAATCTTGATCCAAATTCACATTTGTAGGTTTGGCTACTTCCTGGCCACAAGGATCATGGCGCTCACTCCACCAAATTGTTTACATGGTCTCGAAGGGGCTAGAAGTCCCTCTGTGAGTATATCTTCAAATGAGCTTATGTGATTCAGAATATTTCACTTTCTGTGTGGATTTTGGGAGCGACAGATAACCCTTAAGTTAGGGACCTGGATCTAGAGTATGACAGCCTGGGTCAGGCACATCCCTCATACATTCTTCCTGTATGGTTGTTTGCCATTCATATGAAGATGGGTTCATAAAGAAAACTTCTACTTCTCTACAAAGACCAATTTTATAACCTCTCATCCATTCCCTCTGTGGCTGCTCTTTGGAGTTGGCCTCACAGTTGGGACTCTCTGAGACTTAGCAGGACAGGGGCCCGAAGAAAGAGCCGGGATATCTGGGAGAATCTCCAAGGGACGTTTATTTAGATCAGGAGGGTGGACATTAAATTAGATGGATAAATGGGAATTATATTCGATTTCCATAGTTGCTTAAACTGGGAAAATTGATTATGTGCTGCTTTGGTTGCTTCCTGAAACCAGTGCACTCAACCAACTATGATGGGGAGTCTCAGCACAGATGTGGGAGGAAGGGAAATTTTTAATGGAGTGTAAATATGTCAAGAATGCTTATAGTTGCCTTCAAGCCAGATACACCTGTGTTGGCTTAGAATGAGGTCTGCATGGATTTGCAAAATGGGAAGAAACTTCATTTGAATTTTAACCAGACTTAAAGACATTGAGGAAGCAAGGCCAATTTTATCCTGTAATTGGGAAAACCGGGGCTCTCTTCAGCAGTTACTGATGAAGCACACTGCTTGCATTGCTTTATTGAGGAAACAGGAACATTTATCTAACTGCTATTGTTCTGGAAACTGTGTCTTGCATTCAGAGAGTTGTCACTTCTCAAATTGCAGCTTCCTGCTGGTGACTTAGCCAGCTAGGTCATATAGCAAAGGAGAAAAACTAAAAGTGCAAAGGATGCTTTCCATGATTCAGCATTCTCTCTGACCACTTTCTGAAATAAACAGAAACTTTATGGTACAATCTGAAGAAAATGCCTTTATTTATTCTCAAAATAATTCATATGCATGGTTACAGAAAACAGAATGGAATGGAAGAGCTTATAATGGAAAACAATATTTTTCTTTGAGGTATTAGCATCTGTGACAATTCTGGAATAATTATATATGATGTATAGCTTGAATGTATTTATTTTGGGCTTTCTATTTTCGGGAACATGATGAATTAAAGATGACTGTTTGACACTGGTATAGGGGTCTATATCTATACATCTTTCTTTTAAATCTGGGTGGCTTCTATGTCTGATCTGAACAATTAAATATAATTCTGTACCAGTTTTAGGGCCCATGCCATAAGAGATTATAATCTATTTCCTGTCTCTTATGATACGTATCTTGGAACTCAGTTTTCATGCTGTGAGAAAACTCAATCATTCCAGTGCAGATGCCTATGAAGGAAAGAACTAAGGCTCCCAGTGCGTGATCCGAGATGAACTTCCAACTAGCATTGACTTGCAGTTCTGTGAATGAACTACCCTGAATGTGGATACTTTACCTCCATGTGACATGCCCCAGCTAATGTCATGTGGAGAAAAAGAATCACCTAGCCACAAAATTGGGGGATATAAAGAAAGACTGGCTCTTTCGAGCCATTGGATTTGGGGTAATTTGTTTTGCAGCAATACATGGCCAAAACAGGAATTTTGTTATAGTAGAAAAGTATAGACCTTGGGGACTTAGAGATCTGGTTTCAAATTCTGACTTCAACATTTAATAGCTTTGTGACTTCAGGGACAGCTATTAAGCACCTCTCAACCTTTGTTTCCTTATCTGTAAAATGGCAATAATAATATATCTTTTAAAGACTGTGCTGAGGATCAGAGATGAAATATGTAAGGTGGTTATTAAATTTCCTAGAAAATGGTAATAACTCAACACAGAAGGATTATCTGTTATTCATCAAACAGTTAACCCACTTCTTTGTACCTTCTTTTTCTTAAGCAGTTCTTCCAGGCCAGGCTATAACTGAAGGAAATATAATTTTTGAAAATCAATTTGGCAGTCTGATTAGATGCTTTAAAATGTTTATACATCTTTCATTAAATAGTTGCAATTTATGATCCTATTCTAAGGAAATATTCCTAAATACTGGATATAATATATCCATCTATGAAATAAGATGCTTCTGTAGTTTTCTGATCTCTGCACAGCACTTAAAGAAATTAATCCTGTGTTTACTTTTTTCTTTTTCCAAGGAAGATTCTGGACAGGAATGGCTGAACATCTCTCTTCAAGGTAACACCATCCCCAGCATATTCATTTAGAAAATGTCAATAACTATTAGGAAAGTTAAAAACATATAAAATGTTTTAGTAAGAAGTGTAGTACAGATCGTGGAAAGACTGCTTGGAGGAGGTAGAGTTTAAGCTGAGTCATGCAGAATGCTTTGAAAGAAGCTGCCTAAAAGAAGCTTTTAAAAGTGTCTTTCATTTAACAAATATTTATTGAATACCAACAAAGTGTAGATTGTGGGTAAGATCCTAGGTGAACAGATGAAATCAGAGCTTCTGCCCTTTCCTGGAGAGTCTTGTGAGTGGTCATTCTGGGCATTCAATCCTGGTTCTCATATTTTCTTTAGAAGTCTTCACCTTAATGTCTTCCTTGTCACAGTCTTTCTACTCAGAATAACCTCTCCATGTTGTCTGTCAAAGCATTCTGCATGACTCAGCTTGAACTCTACCTCCTACAAACAGTCTTTCTAGGATCTGTGCTACACACTTTCTAGTTCCTATGTGTTGCCATAGTGCTGACGTCTTGAGGTACTCAGCATCTACTCGTCTATGGCTTGTCTTTGTGATTAGGTTTCTTTTTAAATGTCTGTGTGCTATTTTCACAACCAGATCAAAAATTCGTCATCTCTGCATCTTGAAAAATAATGTTTATACACATATGAAACATCTAGGTTTCTTAAAATATGGATTCTGATTCAGTAAATTTGGGATGAAATCCTAGATACTTCATAGATAACAAGTTTTCAGGTGATGTCTTTGCTGCTGGACCTCAGACCACATTTTGGGTCAGGTAGCAGCATTGTAGAGGGTAGGTGCCATCATATTGCTCAGTTTCTCCAGCATTTTGATTGGTGCCTTGGACATCAAAGGTATTCAATAAATATTTATGGTTGTGTGGGATTAAAGGAAAGATTACAGACCTTGGAACAATACTGATCTAAGTTACCATATCATTTCTACCACTCAATGCTATGAACAACCATAAGTATAAGTGGGCATTATACTTATTTATAAAACATTGCAACGTTTTTGTAAAGTCAGTTAAGTGATGCATTTTAAAGCACTTGGAATAGTAATTGTATATAGCAAGAGACTGACAAAAGATAGTCCCTATTAATGGTGATGGAGGACATTTTTCCTTTTCTAGGCTTAGATATATTTCTTCAGTGGTCTTTTTCCTGGTATTGTACAAAAGCAAATATCTTAAGGATAAAGAAGATACTAATGTAAGTTTTGGTGTGATTTTTAAAGATTGTTGCATGTCTATTTTATCAGTTCTGACACATATCCTAAGAGATACATGGAAAAAATCATGTGAAGTGAAATGTGCCAGCTGGGCTACTGCATGTTGCTTCAAGTCCCTCACAATATCGAGCTGCCTCAAAGACATCAGACTTGATCAATTATACTAATGGAGCCAGCAATGCCACTGTCCTCTTCCTGCTACCCAGGTTTCTACACAGTCAGCTTGGCACAGATAATGTCTAGGTATTCTTCAAATGAAGCCCTGGCAAAGGCCCTCAATAGGATAACTCAGAGGGTGAACATAAGGAGGGCTGGCATGAAGCATTCAATGCTCAATTAATTGCATTGGAAAAAGGATTGCATGCTTAAGAAATCCCCATGCTATACTTCCTGAGTCAGCTTCCCTCATCCCCTGGCAGAGGAAATGGTTGCAATGACTCTAGATTCTTAGTCTGTATTTCTTTTTTTCTTAAATGTTTATTTATTCATTTTGAGACAGAAAGAGAAGGTCAGAGGGAGAGAGATAATCCTAAGCAGGCTCACCAATGTCAGCAGAAAGCCTGATGAAGGGCTTAAACCCAAGAACCATGAGATCATGACCTGAGCTGAAATCAAGAGTTGGACGCTTAGCCAACTGAGCCACCCAGGTGCCCCTTTTAGTTTGTATTTCAAATGACAAAGTCAGTTGTCTTTCTTGCATGAACTGTATTTCAGGGCAGGAAAATAATTGGCAAAGGGAAGTAATTATTTTTTAAAGAATCATAGGTGAAAAATGAGAAAAAATGATAGAAATAGAAAACCACATTTACAAACCTTAATGGATCTAGATGGTGGTCATGAAACGTTGCTAAAACCATTAGATAAGAAACATTAGATGAGAAACTTTATAGTAGATGTATCAGGCTGTCATGACCATAGTCCACTAATTAAATCTTTGCATTGCTTAAAGGGGCAAACAGGACGTTACCTTTCATTTGGTGTAAGACAATAGGAAGTGTACAAAAACATTATAAAGTATTGTTAAAAAAAGAAATAACCCATATCTGATCTGGCCTCTAGATGTAACTTCCAGTTTAGAGAAAATATGGAGAATGTAGGCAATGTTAAATGACATCACAAGAATTTAATCAGCCAAATCCAGATAATTCTATTGAATGTCTATTCAATATCGTGTATCTATTATCTTGATTTTTTCAAGAACTAAAAAGCACGAGAGAGGGAGAATTGTTATATAATAAGAGAAACTTATGATCCATATCATCTAAAAGCAATATGTAGACCTTGTTTGGATCCTGATCCAAGTAAATCAACTTTTTAAAGTTATTTTAGATAAGGGAACATTGAACTTGGACAAGTTATTAAGATATTACAAGGAAATTATAGGTATCTCCCACTTACCAAAAGTTTGCATTACACTATTTTGCTTTTACAAAACACCTCCATCAGTACCTGATTTTTCTCACCAAAAGAAATCCAAAAAGCATCTTAGCTTAGCTTTTACAAAATGAGGGAAAAGCAAAAGTAGCAGTCAGCATTTGTTTTGCAGTGAGCTGTTGTCAGCATGTGCCTATAGTGACAGTGGCGATGCCCAGCTCCTTCCTAGGAGCTACACTCAGCATCTCAGCATCAGGTTGCCAGAGCTTTGAACGGTGTGAGCATCCATGCTTTATCTGGATTTATTTTGTGCATCTGATAACAAGATGTGTACTTACGGTATAAGAAAAACCTAAGAGATTATTTTTTGGGTCTAGGAGTGCTCAAAAACATTCCACATAAATTAATAGTAATTAATTGCTTCTTTGCATTAACCTGTTTCAGTTTACAAAAGTTTTCATCAGTATGCCCTACTTTCCAATAGCAAAGCAAACCTGTATTGTTAATTTCACAATAATATTATTGGAATCATATTAAAGCATTTTTTAATGTTTATTTATTTTTGAGAGAAAGAGAGATACAGAGTGCAAGTGGGACAGGGGCAGAGAGAGAGGGAGACACAGAATCTGAAGCAGGCTCCAGGCTCTTAGCTGTCAGCACAGAGCCTGACTAGGGGCTCTAACTCACTGACTGCAAGATCATTACCTGAGCTGAAGTTGGATGCTCAACCGACTGAGCCACCCAGGCACCCCTGGAGTCATATTTAAAAAACCCTTAACTGTTGAAATGCGTAAGGAAGTATTTATTGATAAAAGATGTCCATATTTACTAGGGATCAGCAACATATAAATTCATGGAAATAAAATACTTCATTGGTTCTATTAGTAAAAATTAAAATATTTTTGTTGCCAAGTGCTAACAATGATGGAAGTAGATAAAAACTTATGCGCTTGATGGGAGTTTAAATAGCAGAACCATTTTGAGGAGCAATTTGGCAATATTTAGTAAAGTTGAGGTTGCATGTCCTCTATTTCAGGAATTCCAATAATTTTCAGAATGTCCTTTCTAGCTTTGAGTCAAGTCACTTGGTTCTGGACTTCCACGTCGGGTGGAAGATCTGCCTTCTGCTGTGGGTCTGGCCAGATTTGGTTCCTGATTTAGATTCAGGGTCAGATCTGTGCTATGTTTTTAGTTTCTTTTTTATCAATAAATTTTACCTTTTAGAGCAATTATAGATTTACAGAAATAGTACTGAGCCCATATACCACTCCCCACATAGTTCCTCCTATTTTAAATATCCTATACTAGTATAGTACATTTGTTATAATTAATGAAGCAACACTGATACATTGTTGTTAGCTGAAATTCATAGCTTATCCATATTTCCTTAGTTTTTACCAAGGGTCCGCTTTGTCTTGCAGGGTCCTATCTGGAATACCATATTACATTAGGTTGTCCTGTCTCTTTAGGCTTTGGCTCTGACAGTTTCTTAACTTCCCCTAGCTTTGGTGACCTTGACACTTGTAAGGAGTTCTGGTCAGGTGTATTACAGGATGCACTTCTACTGGAAATATTCTGTGTGTGTGTGTGTGTGTGTGTGTGTGTGTGTGTGTGTGTGTTTTATGATTAGATTGAGGTTATTGATTCTGGAGAAGAAGTTCACAGAAATAAAGTGCCATTTTCACATTTGCTGAAATTGTTACAGCTTTGGCTGTTGGGAGCTCTTTCACTTGTCTATTGTGCCTCTTTGAGATATTTCCGTGAGGGTGCTTGTATATTATTAGTCTTTTGTTGGTTTGTTTTTTCTTTGAGCACTTCCTTACTTTCTGGGTTGTAAGATCCTCCAGGCTCATCTTATATATCTCTTGCCTCAGTGCTAGAATCTTCCATTTATCCAATATGCCCTGGTCCCTTCTTGGAAAATGATTTTAGAAACCAAGATTTGGGTACTAGGAGTGCTCATTTCTACTGTGGTGTCATTTCTTGTAGGCCCTCTTGCCTGATGGGGCAAAAATACATGTATGTATACTAACCAACTATCCATATATGTATAAATATTTTTAAATGTAATAAAGTGTATCTTAGGTTAAACTTGAATTCTTAGGGAGGTCTCCAGCTTGAATCCATTACCACACAGGTCATGCTAGCTAGTTCCCTTGGCTGGTAGGTAACCTTCTACTCCAAAAGTAAAAAAAAACTGGCTCCCACCATCCACCATCTCTTTGATGTTCATTTTCAGTGGACATCAAATTGCACAGCCAATTCAGAATTAATAGCCCATACCTGTGGGACACAAGCTAACTAAAATATAGTGCTTAAGTTCAGTTCCTTTTTCCTTCAGTCTTACAGACTACTCATTTCCAAATATACTTTGGTCAACACATTTCCCTTAAACCTTTTCAATAAGATTTTTTTTCCTGTATTTTTAATGCAATTAGATTCTCTTGTCACAGTCTGCTTTGTTTCTTGGGATTCCCTAACCATTTAAATGAATAGTTAAAATTTGTTTTAAATAAGGTTCATTTTTTTTTTTTTTTTTTATTTCTAGGAGAGAGAGAGAAAGATAGCGTGAGCAGGGGAGGGTCAGAGAGAGAGGGAGTCACAGACCGAAACAGGCTCCAGGCTCTGAGCTGGCAGTCAGCACAGAGCCCGATGCGGGGCTCCAACCCCAACCGCGAGATCATGACCTAAGCGAAAGTTGGACGCTTAACCGACTAAGCCACCCAGGCGCCCCAATAAGGTTCATTTTTTATGTTGTAAAGTTTTATGGATTTTGATAAATGCACAATGTTATGTATTATCATTACAGTACTATACAGAATATTTTCACCACCCTAAAAATGCCATTTCAATGATTTATCCCTTCCTCCCTTCCTCTAAATCCCTAGCAACAACTGAACATTTCATTGTCTCTATATTAGTTTTGCCTTTTCTAGAATGTCATATAATTGGAATCCTATAGTATGTAGCCTTTTCTGCCTGGCTTCTTTCCCTCAGCAATATGCATCTATGTCTCCTCCATGTCTTTGTTGCCAGGAGGTTTGTTTCTTTTTATCACTGAATAGTAAGTGTACCACAGCTTGTTTATATATTCACCTATTGAAGGATATACTGGTTGTTTCATTTTTGGGTGAGTATAAACAAAACTGCTATAAAATTTTTTGTTTAGGTTTTTGTGCAGACATGTTTTCAGCTCATTTGGGTAAACAACTAAGAGCACAACTGCAGAATTATATGTCAAGACTATAATTATCTATGTAAGAAACTGACATACTTTTTCCAAGGTGACTGTACCATTTTACATACCTACCAGTAATTAATGAGAGTTCCTAGTACTTGTATACTTGCCAACATTTCATATTGTTCTTTGTTTTGTATTTTAGCTATTCTAATAATTATATGCAGGTATTGCATTTTAATTTTCAATTTCTTAATGATAAATGATGATGATAATTTTTATGTGCTTATTTGCCATCTGTGTGCCCTTCTGCGTTTGTTCAAATCTTCTGCTCAGTTTAAAATGGAATTATTGTTATTGTTATTTATTATTGAATGTTAAGAGTTCTTTGTATAGTCAGTGTTTTGCCAATATTTTATCCTGTCTATAGGTTATCTTTTCAGTTTCTAAGCACCCATTTTATTTACTTCAGGGGCTCTGTGATGGATGATACAATTACCTGCTATTTTTTATTTATTTTATTATTTCTTTAATGTTTTATTTATTTCTGAGAGAGAGAGAGAGAGAGAGACAGCATGAACAGGGGAGGGTCAGAGACAGAGGGAGACAGAATCTGAAACAGGCTCCAGGCTCTGAGCTAGCTGTCAGCACAGAGCCTGATGCGGGGCTCGAACCCACGAACTGCGAGATCATGACCCTAGCTGAAGTTGGACACTTAACAGACTGAGCCACTCAGGTGCCCCTCTTCTGAGTGTTTTAACTGTTTACTTTGTTTTATCTTTTCAGCTGGCTGTTAGGAAGCAGCTGCAAAGCAGAAAACCTCCCCAGCCACACCAGAACCTGGCACCTTGAGAAGATAGCATGCCTGCAGTTTCTTCCTCTGTTCTCTTAACCCTCAGAGGAGCAAGACTTCAGTGCCAATGCCGGTAGCATCTCAAACCCCTGGCTTGCTGTCCTAAATAAAGGAATTGTACTTTGGTCTGTACAAGGTCTTGGTGTATAACATGGAAGTTTTTCTGTCATGTGGGAACAAAAAGATACATGCCATATTTTTGAGTATTTCACATATTTGATAAAAACTTAACATATGGGTTATGCATATTTTCTAACTTCAGTGAGGATGGATTTACCTCCTCTCCATCTCTGTCTTGTTCTCTCTTGCTGTCTCCCTCTCATTGTGTTGCTTTTGCCTGATAGTAGATATATCTTTACTTCACTGTTTCTAACTAGATATCTCCCTGTTTAAGCTTTATTAATCTATTTTTTTTTTCTAGATTTGGGGAGTAAAAAGAAAAATTCTACACAAGAAACTTGGAAAAAACATGAAAGCACAGAGATAAATAAATAAATAACCCATTACCTTCTACCTAGAGATCACAGTGCATATATAATGTTTCATACTTTAGTGTTCTCATAAGTCACAAAAAGTCCGGTAGAAAGGAAGTCTGCTTAATTTAATGTAGCCAAATATCTAGTTCTTCATCTGATGACAACAAAAATGCAAAATATAGCCAGATAGAAAAGTGACGAGTTAGTTGATAAATCAAGAAATATCAGTCTAAGCCTAGTAGTGAAATGAAAATTGCTAAAAAATTAAAAAAAAATAGTTAAGAAAGACAAAATTGGTTGCTTTGGGTAGAGGAAAGGGAGAGGTCACATAGGACTTGTTTTTTAACCTAAGCTTTTCTGTGTTATTTGATTTCGTAACCAAGTGAATGGGTTACTTTGATGAGATAAAAATCCATTAAAATTTAATTCATTAAAAATTCAAAATAAACTGTTACTGAAAATAGATATAGTTTTGTATGCATGTGCAAAATCCTTTACATTTTTTGAAATACTTCTGTTATAGACTTCAGCTTTTAAACATTAAGTTATATAATAGAAATTAATAAGGAAAAATGCTTAAAACTCTAGTTTGGTTCTGTATTTAAACAATAGAATTTCTTGACATCTCTTGATACGCTGTGCCTTATTTTCCTAATTCTTTCTGGTTTCCTGGGTTCTAGATCACAGCGCTTAGTTCTTAGGTCTTTGGTTATGTTAGCTTCGGTACATAAATTTGTCATTATGGTCATATTCATTTCATTTTCTGTTTCTCATAGCATCTGTTTGGGGCACATGGAAGGATCCCTTCATACCTCATGGATGTCCATGTGTCCATATTTCTAACACTTAGGTCTTCCAGGATCTTCCACCACTTCTCTCAGCATCCCATAGCGATGCACTTCCTGGCTCTGCTCCTCACCTTCCAGTAGAGGACTCCTGATAACAAAAGGAAAAGAGAGCCAATGTAAGCAATACATTTTCCGGGTCCAGATATCCAGCAAGTTTTGAGCCTCCTTGGACCAAAGTTTCTTTATTCACACATGCAGTGTGTCAGGGTAATTAGGAAGGTCCATGGGGAATCTAAAGTGCTCAAGTTCTGTGAAAACGTGGGAACAACGTCATCTATGCCATCCACTCTGAATTACCCAAACAGTGATGTCAGAATATTTAAGGCCTGTCACTCAATTCTCTGTTTGACAAGGGCCTGGCAGGATCACACAGATGCACTTCTACAGAGTCCTTGAAATGAGAGGGGACAGTGGACATGGATGTCATTGAAAGGAGCAAATGCAGAAGCAAGATGGTTGGATTGCCATCAGTTTCTGAAATACAAAATGTAAGAGTGCTTGGGTGTTGCTGGAGTTGGGAAATAAATGGGAGGTTTATCCCACCAATCCAATCTCTTTAAATATCTGGAGAGACTCCAAGATTCCTGGGGTGGGGGTGAGGGAATAACCAAACTACTTGCTTAACCTGCTCTTCATTTCAGGAGCTCCATAATTAGAGCCAGGCATGAATAATAAGGAGCTCTGCAAAGGTCACAGTCACATCAATCGTAAAAGGAGGAGAAATTCAACCCCTATCCTCTGCAAAAGCCAATAGCAATAGGCTGAGGCCATGTTTAGGTTTAGAGAATTTATTTATTCCTTCGATCAGTTATTCCAAATTCAAAGAGATCTAAAAGCAAAGCAAGGTAAAACAAAACAAAACTCTTGCCATTTGTGCTATGTTTGTTTTGTACTCTTTGTTATCTTATCTCAAAAACCATGTGAGGTAGGCACAACAAAGATTATTATTCCCATTTAGTAGATGGAGTGATTGAGGCACAGAGTGTGTGGTTTGCCTAAGACCATCCAGCGGTTTTCATAGAGGTAGGATCAGAACCCATGATTCCGAACCCTTTGGCAGTTTCTCATGTCTGCCCTCATTGCTGTCCCTCACTTTGATTTGCAGATGTGGCTCAGAGCACCCAGTATATATTACGTGCCTGTCATAGGCCATAGCAGAGAATAGAGGCTCGATAGTTGTAGCTGTTCCTTTATTTTTAGCCACTTTTCTTTACAAGCTCCACTCTCTGCAATGCAGGCCCTCAGGGGGAGGATTTTTCTCAATGATGCCCACAATGAGACAGAATTTAAAACATTTACTTGCTAGGCACTTTATGTAGGAAAATGTATACTACGGGGCATGCCAAATTTTGTGGTTGAGGCTAGCAAAACTAACCCCATTCTTGTTTTGCCAGCCTTTTGCTCTCAGGTTTCACTTCTTCCTACTTCACTAATGCTCTCGTGCAAACAAGATGTGACTGTTAGCATTAACATGAGCAAAATATATGTTGTGTCTTCCTAAGTAAACAAGAGGACTCCAGCCAGCATTTGCATTGCTTGAACCTTATTGTTATTTTTCCATTAATTTCCAATTGTGCATCCTCTACATGTATGTCATAGATCTGTTTTATTTTCATTTTTTTCCTCAATTATTTTATGTTGGCTTTGAGGCTCAGACATCGTAACACTATTGCATGATTAATTTTGTTCCTCTATTACAATGGAGTTTTCATGAAATTAACTATGCTGTTTTCTTCCTAGTAATGTCCTCTGATGAATATTTTATTTTTCTCAATTGCTGTGTGGTCAGCCTTGCTTGGTATTTTATGGTACCTTTTCAAATAACAAGATGTTCCTGAGACCTTTCAGACCCTCTGCTGCAGCAGAGCAGAGCTTTGTGCCTTCGTGGGAAATCCAGACATCAGCCAAAGAAGCTCTTCCCTTAAGAGCACAGAAAATGCCCAATTTGGGACCCACAGAGTGAGAACAAGATTCACCTGACCTCGCAAAGGGCACACATTAGAAATCACCAGAGCATCAGCAGAGAGAAGGGGAAGGGAAAGCATCCCACAGTCATGGAGATGTGATACCAGGCCAATAGAGGTTTATGTCCTGAGACTACAAAGAACTTTCCTATTTATTTTCTCAAGAGCATAAATATGGCTATAGAATATTTGCTATAGAATCTCCCCTGACAACTGTAAGGGTGGTGTAGCTGCCTCTTTTTCTGAATGGTTTCAAGTTCAGTGATAAGAAAGACCACATTGGAGGAGAGGCAAGTGCAGATGCAAGGCAAGAGAAAGGAAAACAGATGGAGCAGCTACTAACTGCCACTGCCAATTGGTACTTTAAAATTATGATCTCATTTAATTGTCAAAGTCACCTTGCAATAGGGACATGGCCTCCAGTGTACAAATGAGACCTCTGGCACTCAGAGAGGTCAAGCAACTTGTCTAAGAAGTCTGGTATCTGGCATTCAAACATTCACTGAATCAAGAATGAATGAATGAATGCTACACAGCCAATACTGGGAATTGATAAAGGGAGCCCATCTTCCCTCTGATTTATAGGAATCGATATTTCCTGTGGCAGAGGGGAAGACCTAGCAGACTGAGAAGAGAAGCTTATTAAATGAAATTATTGACATGAATGGCTGGCAAGATGAGAGGGTTCTGTGTCTCTGCTTTCCCAGTTGTGCATTCCATAGTGTGCCATCTAAGAAATCCAGAAGGCATGGCTCTTTCCACCTCCCTTCCTGCCTCAGCCCTGTTTGGCCCGTGTGCTTCTGGGAGCTAGAAACACTCAGCTGTAATAGTTAATGTGATCCAGTTATACATATTTTGTGTCTGGCCAAGAAGTGGGCACAGGAATCAAGGTCCTAAGTGTTTTCTGCTTTGGAGCATCTAGAGGCATGGTAAAGAGCCAGGAACTGTAGAGCTAGGTGACAAGCATGGGTGTCATATTTAAATGACATGGGCTATGCTCGGTAGGCAGTCTTGCTCAGAAGTGCTCATTTCCTTTTCCAGCCTTGTTTGTACTAAACCTTGTGGTATTCCAAATTGTGTTGAGAGCAAATCCCACATCCCCTTTGAAATGATTTGATTTCTGCACTTAAAACTTCTACTATCGTGCCAATGGTCTGGAGGGAAAACCACCGAGAAAGCTTCTTCTCCGCGAATTAAATGCTCTGGGGCAGGGGAAAAGAGAATGTGAGGTTGTCGTGCCTAGTTGAAAGCAGGCAGGTATCTCCAGCATCTATATCAAAGCCTTCCATGCCCATGGTGACATTAGTAATAAATGATGAGCTTCTTGCAGATTTTCAACTAAGCAACAATGCTTTTCCTGTGATTAGGTCAGTTCTAGTATGTTTGGCTCTAGTATTTCAGATATCTCTTGCCAAACAAAGGGAAAAGAATTAGCATGAAATGTGGTAGTTTTATTCACCATAAACAGTGTTTCAATCTAACAAAATAGTTTTCAAGTGAATCTTGGTTATGAAAAGCTTTTGGGGGGTTAATCCAGGTAACTGCTGAGGTGGTCTTGAGTTCTTTCCTCTGATGTGGACAGGCCCATTGGATGGAACTGGTTGGGATGGTTGCCCTAATGGGGACCCCAAGTGGAGTTTGGGTGGGCTTCACCTCTGCCACAATGTAGGGCAGTTGAAAAATGACTCCCTCTGGTTTTCCTCTATCCTCTGCCAACCAACCCTAGCTCAAGCAATCATCAATTGTCATTTGATCACGTAGAAATTTTCTGACTCTTAGCTTCCACTTTCTTCCTGCTCCAATTTAGGAAGCTGAGATGACCTTCTGAAACAAGTGACCTTCTGAAACACATGGTCTTCAGTGCCCTGCAGATGCCTGGCCTCATGTTCATTGCTCTTTCCTTCTTACAGTGTTCCAGTCTTGATGGACTTCTATCACATCTCTGTATCCAGTGAGCCCTTCCCCCTCACAGCCCCTGCACTTGTTTCCTTACCTCGACCTTAACCCTCTTCCTCTCTCCTTCTGTCTTTTAAAAAATTTTTTATTTTTAATCTGTATTTATTTTTAAGAGTGAGACAGAGAGAGACAGAGTGTAAACAGGGGAGAGGCAGACACAGAATCTGAAACAGGCTCCAGGCTCTGAGCTGTAGGCACAGAGCCCGACGTGGGGCTCGAACCCACGAACCATAACCCACGAACCGTGAGATCATGACCTGAGCCGAAGTCGGAGGCTTAACTGGCTGAGTCACCCAGGCGCCCCATGTCTGTCTAACCTCTACGAATCCTCCATGTCTCAGTTAAAAGTTGGTTTCTCAGAAAGTCTTCCCTGATTCCAAAATAAAAATATACCCTCATACTGTTTCTTATATTTTCCCTTCATAGCACTTAGGACTAAGGCTATTTTTTAGTGTATATTTTTTCCATGTGTGATGATTAAAAAAAAAAGTCTGCCTTCCCACTGGTTTATAAACTCAGGCAGGAACCAAGTCTGCTTTATTCATCACTATATCCTTAGCACCTAACAGAGTGCCTGACACATAAGAGGTGCTATAAATATTTATTGAATGAATAAAAAACTGTCTTCTCATGCCATCTGTCAAGTTTATCTATCCTTATTTTTAAAACCACTTCACGGGATGTTTGGTTTCAGCCCTTGGATCAGTGGGCACAGCCTTATTGTGTCCTTTTATGACTGCTTCCTCTGTGCTAGTTTTGAAGGGCCTGCCGCCTGCACCCTTCCTGTTGGGCTTCTGCTTCCTGTCTTGATCCAAGCTGAACCCTTGGAATCTGACCTCATACTGATTGCTCAAAATCTGATACCTAACTGTCCCTATCTGGTGGTCTGAGTCCTTACTCAAAGCCTGTTTAAATGGAGCTCTTTGGGGCATCTGGGTGGCTCAGTCCATTGAGCCTCTGACTGGTGGTTTCAGCTCAGGTCAAGATCCTAGGGAAATAGGAAAGAGCCCTGCATCAGGCTCAGCACAGAGCCTGATTAGGATTTTCTCTCTCTCTCTTTCTCTCTCTCTCTTCTTCTCTCCCTCTGACCCTCTCCCCTGCTCATTCTCTCTTTCTCTTTCAAAAATAAAATAAAATTAATTAATTAAATAAAGCAAAATAAAGTAAAATAAAATAAAACGAAAATGGAATACTTTAAAGTCTTTATATTTTAAAGTGTAGTGTTCTTTTTTAAAAACATTTTTAAAGGTTTATTTATTTTTAGAGAGAGTGAAAATGCAAGTGGGGGAGGGGGAAAGAGAGCAGTGAAGATGCAGGGTTCAAACCCATGAACCACATGATCATAGCATGAGCCAAAGTTGGATGCTTAACTGACTGAGCCACCGGGTGCTCCTAAAGCTGTAGTGTTCAGATAGACTCCTCTGAGGAACAATTGTAACTCTTAATATACAGCACCACCAGAGTCAAGCCATGCCTTACTCAACTTCTTGTCTTGGCATATATAAGTAGGAAGTCCAAGTAAAAATATTTATAAATTAATCTGCATTGAAAATACGGTTGTTGCAATTTATAAGTCACGTTCCTCAAAGTCATGAAACTGAAGAATATAAGTGATATACTTTGGAAATAAAGGTATAAATAGAAGCCTGGTGGATATATCAACTGTACGTTTACCTAACATTCATCTTGACCACTGTTGTTACTAGATATCAAGAGAAATCCCTTTTTAACAAAGTCCTTGTGCTATTGTGACTTATAGTAAACACATATTTGGTCATTAGAATGAAGAAACTATGTATCTCATGTATATTTGGTCTTTATCCATTGTTCCTGACTCACAGTTGCCAAAATCTTGGAATTATAAGAGGCATGGCAGCATCTTTTGTTAATATTTAGTCTCTTGTCTTCACTTCCTGAAACAGCTTTAAAGCCATAAAGTTGAGATGAGTGTGTTGTTCTTCACCACATGCCCCTTTCCATGATTACTGGGCTTATGTTAATGAGGTGACTTTTATAAGATACCTAAGGAAGGGCGCTGGTTGCCAGGAAAACCAACCAGTAATAGACAGGTGGAATTTCAGTCCCCTCCTCTGATTTTCTCAGAGAGGGGATGAAGCTTGAGTCAATCAACTTTATGTAATGAAACCTCTATAAAAATCCAAAAGACTGGTTTTGGAGAACTTCTGTGTTGGAGAAATAGAATGTTTCTATTTGCCACCATGCCATGGGCCCATACTCCACAAGGACACAAGTTCTTTTGCTCAAGATCTTGCCCTATGTATCTCTTCATCTGGCTGTTGATTCATGTTTTTGTTTTTTTCTTTAAATATCCTTTGTAATAGATTGGTAATATAGTGAATGAATACAATGTTTCTGTGAGTTATGTGAGCTGCTCTAACAAATTAATTGAACTCAAGGGAGGAGTGGCGGGAACCTCTGATTTATAGCCAGTTGGTCAGAAGGACAAGTAACAACCTGGGTTTGGGATTGGCATCAGAAATGGAGGATAGTCTTGTGGGACTGAACCCTTAATCTGTGGAATCCCTGGGTAGATAGTGTCAGAATTGAGTTGAATTGTAGGACACCCAGCTGGGGTCTGAGAACTGCTTGCGTATGTTGGGAAAACAAATCAAATCAAAACAAAACAAAACAAAAAAGTCACATTAGAATGGGAGGATCTTTAGTCCTGATTCTAAATTTTGTGAAATTGTTTTACCTTTTATTTTCCATTCTTCTCATTCCAAGTTAACCCTCTAGAGGAGCCCAATTACATTTATTCTTCAAATATTGTGCAAGCACTGCAGTGTTGAATACCTACAGCTCTGAATATACCAGTTCTGTTACAAAGAATTCATCATCACCTTAATGCATCAGGAGGTAAAAGGCAATGATACAGAACATTTAAAAATGCTACTTCAATACATTTGTCATTTTTTAAAGAAAATAATCCTCCACTTCTTATTAATGAATATTATGATCCTGTTAGAAAAGAGCTCTCTGGCTCTAATTCATCTGATGGAATTTTCTATCACTGTAAACAAAATATTAGTAAAAGGTTGAGCTTGCTTCTGCCTTCTTTTTTTGCCAATTTACAAAATAAACATTTACTTATTTGGTCATTAGAGTTTAAACTATTGAACTGAAGACAGATGTTCTTTAAACAAAGATTGAAAAGAGAAAAGTGATCAGAAATTCTCCCAAGGCCAGAACTTAAAACACTGATGATTATAACTTGTCTCATCTGTTACTAGATTCTTTTGAGGAAAAATATGGCTCTGGATTATCTGAAGATGCAGATAGTGTACACCATCCAATAGACTTTGGAAAACCTTTCTCAAGTTTTCTTTTATTAAAAAGAAAAACATTTCTGAGTCTTGCTTTGTAAACTAAAATTTGCCAAACAAGTATATGGAATTGATGCATAACTGAAAGCCCACGTCCCTGTTCATTTTAGGGATTCAGCAAGCATTACCTGGAAAACAAATTAGCTCAATGAATGTCTGTACCACCAAAAAAGTGATTACAATGAAATCAAATTCTTCTCCTCATCTTCTTCTCCTAATACGCATGGAAAAAGAGATGTGATTATTAGGAGAAAAAAATCAGTTCAGGGAGTGAAAATTTTTTGCTATAGTCAAGCTCTGGAGACATTGAAAATATAAATGAAAATGGAAGGTGGGCAGGTGGCAATTTTCTTCAGGACTGAGAATCATGTAAAAAACTAGGTTTGGTTGGAGAGATTGATTACACACAGTGTGACTATTTCTGTACCCAAATCATGGCTTTGTGCCTTATTCTCATTAGTTACAAAATAAACAAACTAACAACAACAACAAAAGCATAACACACAAATGCTCTTGGTGCCTAAAACTCCACCATAAATGTCCATTATTTTGGGAAAGTCAAATTTGTTGGTAGAGATCTTGGTTTACAACACCTTTCCTAGAAAATCACAAACAATATGTAGGGTTTGGTGAGAGTAGGTAATGGGAACCGGGGTGGGAAAAGGGGAGATAAAACTGGAGTCAAAGGAGAGGTGGGAAGGAGTGAAGAAGCACCATGTTGGTGGGGCACACATTTCTGAGGGTCAGTTGGAGAATGGGGGTGCACCAATCACAAGGCCTACATCCTTCCTGGTTTTATCAGAACCAAGGACATTTATCTGGGTGCTGTAGGAAATTAATACTATCTCTTGGCCCGCCTAGAAATGCTCTAGAAAACTAGCCTTAAAATGTTCAGAGAATGGGGCGCCTGGGTGGCTTAGTCGGTTAAGCGTCCGACTTTCACTTAGGTCATGATCTCGCGGTTCGTGGGTTCGAGCCCCGCTTCGGGCTCTGTGCTGACTGCCAGCTCAGAGCCCGGAGCCTATTTCAGAGTCTGTATCTCCCTCTCTCTCTGACCCTCCCCTGCTCACGCTGTCTCTCTCTCTCTCTCTCTCCTAGAAATAAATAAAAATATTTTTAAAAAAATGTTCGGAGAAGACACTGGTAATTCAAATGAAGGGTAATTGATTTTCTTCCTTAGCACAAAGCTTTTTATACTATTTTACGATACATTTGATAAGAAATTTACGTTGTGTGAGGGCACTCCATGGTGGACAAAGAGTTCTTGGGGACATCTGCTGACCATATATGTAACACCTCCAAAGCACTGTAAGAGGCACAGTAGGGAGAGGGTGGTGCAGTTAGACAGTGAGACCACAAAAGGGTCCACACTTACATGCAACATTGTCTAACCTAGACAGAAGAGAGGACATTTGGAAAGAATAGACACATTACAGATCTAGACTAAAGGGAATGTTTTATAAGCTCCTCCTGCTCATTCTCTTTTACTTCTGTGAATATTTACAGAAAATTACAATCCTGTTCTGTATTTTGAGAGGAAATGTAAATCTACCAGTTCCCAACATGTCATAGCCACCATTTGCCATTGCCAGCCACCTATGGATTTCCTATAAACAGAGTTCATTCATTGTGAAAATTAGGTAATTGAAACAATCTATCTGCTTCAGGCTGCTGGCTTTAGGGGTGACGCTTGCCTGTTGCCATGACAAGTAATTTTCAGAGTGAGACTTTAGCCACAATAACTCATTAAACAGTATGTTGTTGTCCTGTACTGTGTTTCAGGAAGACAGGAACGTTTTAAAGATAAAATTCTTTCTTTCTTTATTTTTATTGGCTACTGGAGATGATAAAGCAACCTCCTGCCAATTAGTATTCTAGCCAGCCGTCTTTTTTTTCTGCATTATGATCATCTCCCTTGCTGCAAAGGAAGATATGACAAAAGAGTGCAACTCTGTTGGTGGTGGTCATCTGTGACTCCTCAGTCATACATTCTGGATGGCGGGATATAGATTATAGCGCAGGTCTTGAAGGGATGAAATCAGAGAAGGTGGGAAATCCATAGCTTGTGTTGTTTTGCAAATTTTCATGTGACTTCTTCATCCAGGGGTTAATTATATTTCAGTATAACTAATCAAAAGAAAAGTCTTAAAAGAACAATGGCACAGGCTTGGAAAAGTTTTTCTCTACATTTTGTAGGATTAAAAGGAGTCAGCAAAACCAGAGAGATCAGTAGAGTGTGTGAACTCTGTGAGGGCTGGGACCCTCACATTTTTGTCTCTGCCTTGTCTTGTGTCTGGAAGAATTCATGGCCCGTGAGATACACTGGATAAATATTTTCTGAACAAATGAATGAATGAATGAATGAAATTACTTTCTTCCATTTTACTTCAGACACATTGGATTTTAGTACCCTTCCCTTTTTCCTTATCATCGAAACCTGCTTCCAACTCCATTTCTATTTAAGCACAACTCTGCAACCTGTTTCATGAAAAAGGGCTATACTACGTTTACATAAGTTTGGGAAACTGTGCATGCTAGCTTGTCTCCTTGGTAAATGAAAATATGCATTGGAATACTTAAAGGCTCTTTCTCTTGCAGCTAAAAAATATCTGGTTAACTTTGAACTTAGAGCTTTGTCTAAGTCAACTTTACCTAAACTTTATTCATTTATTTCACCCAGTAAATATTAATTGAACGTCTACTATGGTTCAGGAAATGGTCTAGGTACAGAGAGTAAGCAGACAAAAAAGAGCTTCTGTCCTGTGGGATTCTCATTCTAGTGGGAAGACGAGATAAATAAATAAATAAATAAATAAATAAAACTTTTAGCCTATCAAATCATGGTAAGTGCAATGCAGAAGAATAGAAGCAAGAATGATAAGGAGAACAGTGATGGGGAGTTATAATTTTAGGTTGAGTGGTTATCATTGAGCAGATGTTGGAGCAAAGACCTGAAGGAGGTGAGAGAACAAGCCACTGGGGGAAAAGTATTCCAAGCAGGGGAAGCAGCAAGTGCGAAACTCCTGAGAAAAGGCATGTCTGGAATGTGTGAGGAAACCAAGATGGCCAGGGCTATTGAGTGAATCCAGGATGGAAGAGTAGTAATAGAAAAGGCCATGGAGTTGAGAAGAATGAAGGTGGAGGTCGGGTTATGTAGATTGTATGTAACCGTAAGTGTGTTATGTTGGCTTTTAAGTAGTGTCTCTTGAATTGAATTGCCTTTGCTCAGAACTCTCTTTGATATTTCCACATATAACTAAACATACACACTCACACACACATACACACACACACGCACACACACAGACACAATTGAAAAAAGCAACTAGGACCTGTTTCTTCTTCTGTAAACTGAGAAAAATAATAATGCTTTCCTTTCAAAGTTATTTTAAGAAATAAAAAAATAATTTTATTGTACAATAAGTATTTAGTTAAGGATCAATACATACTGGATCTCTGCTTTTGTTCTCTTTTGCACTCTGTCTCCCACAAACCAAGCTGCCTGCCCACTCTATTATCATGCTGCTATAGTATATAAGCAATGAACACAAAGTGCAGAATCAAAGTCATAAGACAGCAAACATTGAAGGTGGACAGAGAAAAACTAAAATCATCATGGACAAAATGCAGATTTCACTAATGAAAAGGATGAGGAGAAACTAAAAGATTCAACACCAAAGATCAAGAAAGTAGACTGGGCAACAGTGATCAGGATTCTGGGCCATAAATTCTGGTTTCTCTTTCTTTGCTATGTGAGGACAGAGAAAACCAGGAGGAGGGTTCTGCTCAGGAAATGAATCTGTCAGAACCTCGATCCTGGACTTCTTAGCCTCCAGAACTGTAAGAAATCAATTTATTTATTCTGTTTAAGCCACCCAATGTATGGCATTTTATTATAGCAGGTCAAACAGATTAATGGATTTGGTACTGAGGAGTGGAGTGCCATTGTAACAAAACCTAAAAATGTAGAAGCAGGTATAGAACTAAGTAATGAATTTGAAGTGCATGCTGGAAATATAAACATGCAGGGTGATTTTGCTGAGGACTCAGAGGTGAATAAGGAATGTGTTATTGGAAAATGAAGAAAAAGAGATCTGTGTCATAAAGTGGCAAATACCTTGGCTGAACTGTATTCTAGTGCTCTGTGAAATGTAAAATGAGTAAAGAAATTGGATGTTGAGATCTGAGCAAAGTGTTGACGGATTGCCTTGCTTCCTCCTGAGTATATATAGTGAAATTCAAGAAGAAATGAATTGAAGAAGCACTTGTTAAATGAAATGAATTCAGAACTTAAAGATTTAGAAAATTCTCAGCTTATCCTTATTGTAACACTTGAGAAGCTTGTTCTGAAGCGAATGTTAAGGGTGTGGCTGAGCAACCTTTTGATAAGGAGATGATTATGGTTATGAAGCATATCTAATCAGCCTCACTAGTGGAAACACTGTTGGTTTGGACTGAGGGGTGAAGATGCAACAAAATGAGGTAAAGTCTGTCAGACTTCAGGCCATAGAGCTATCTGCTAAAGAATAGACCAATAATTCAAGACAGGAAGAATGACCTCAGAAGCAATTCAGAGATTATCAGAAATTCTTCCTTGGTTTCAAAGTGGGAGGCCTTTACCTCGGGTTCAACAGGTCAGATAGTGGTCTTCTGGAGGCTTGGGGGTGCAATTCCCACTTGGCAGAGCCACAGAAGTGGGGATCCAGCTCTGTTGGGTCTGAAAGGCAGAAAATTGAACCAAACAGGTTTATTCTCATCCCTTGAGATCTAATTGCATTTTTCTTGCTAGGTTTTGGACTTGCTTGGTAACTGTCATGCCCTTCTGTCTTCCAGTTTCTCCTTTTTAGAATGAAAACGACTATCCTATGCCTGTCTCATCATTGTATTTTTTAAAAATTTATTGTCAAGTTAGTTAATATACAGTATCTACAGTGTACTTTTGGTTTTGGGGGTAGATTCCCGTGATTTATCACTTACATACAACACCCAGTGGTCATCCCAACAAGCCCTCCTGAATCCCCATCACCCATTATCCCCTTCCACACCCCACCTCTTATCAACCCTCAGTTTGTTCTCTGTATTTAAAAGTCTCTTATGATTTGCCTCCTTCTCTTTTTGAAACAATTTTTTTCCCCTTTCCTTTCCCTACAGTCCTCTGTTCAGTTTCTGAAGTTCCACATATAAGTGAAAACATATGATATCTGTCTTCCTCTGGCTGATTTATTTCATTTAGCATAATACCCTCCAGTTTCATCCACATTGTTGCAAGTGGGAAGGTTTCATTCTTTCTAATGGGCAAGTAGTATTCCATTGTATATATAAACCATTCTTGTATCTTGAATGCATATAACTTGTCTGGTTTTATAGGTTCACAGCTGGAAGAATTTGTCTCAAAATCAATTGTACCTTGAGTCTCAATTGTATCTAGTTTATATTAGAGGAGACTTTAGACTTTAGAATTGGTGTTAAGAAGTTGGGCTGTTGGGATGGAATGAATGCATTTTTCATGTGAGGACATCAATATTGGGGGCCAAGGACAGAATATGATGGGCCGAATGTTTGCCTCACCCTTAAATTAATATGTTGAAGCCCTTAATTCTCATTATGATAATATTTAAAGATGAGGCCTTTGGGAAATAACTGGGTTTAGAGGAAAGTGTAGATTGGTGCCTCATAATGAGATTAGTGTCCTTGATTGAAGAAGAAAACCAGAGCCATCATTTCTCTCCACCTTGTGAGGATACAGTGAAAAGGTAGCTGACTGTAGCCAGAAAGAAAACCCTCACTGAGAACTGAATTTACTGGAACGTTGATCTTGGACTTCCCAGCCTCGAGAACTGTGAGAAATAATGTTCTGCTGTGAAACCACCTAGTCTATGATGTTGTTATAGCAACCCAGCCTGACTAATACAGAGGGTATAATACTAGATTTGTGTTTTTAATCCACCATCTTAGCCTGGAACTTCCTTGATAAGCTGATTGGGGGAGGGGGGAGAAATTGGGTAAGATCCAGAGAAAAAGATACTGTTGAGAGCAGACAGCCAGAGATTGGTTAAGGTGGGGTTCTGGATAGCTTGAGGCAAGCATGGTGGCCCTTGGTATATTTCAGGTCCCAGAAAAGAGCAGTGCGACTCTTCAAAGGCAAACCTCACCTGCTTTGACTTAATTTGATGTCATTCCTCCTCCGCCCAAGCAATGCTCCAAACTTCCAGAAAACTGAGAAAGACAGAATGCTTTCTGCTGTGAATAAGTATGTTCCCAAGAAGATTCCACTGTCATTTTCAAGAGAAAGTGGCTACATTTAAAATGAGACTTATTTGTTGTAGGTCTGGTGATGGGTAATGAATGGTTTAGCATGTAATCTCACAGCTCCTTGTGGCAGATTTTTAAGTAGTGTACTTGCAGATGACCTTTTCCAGAGGTAAATTGCATATAAGGGGCTGTAAGTGCCACATTTAATAATGCTTCAGGGACATTAGGAGGAAAGTAACAGTTATTATTCAATGATAGGGTCCCGTTATTAACTTATAGCTGCTTGCTGAGCAATGAATCCAGCTTTAGCAACAGATGCCTCCTTCTCAAGCTTTAAGAATTGATCCCAACTGGCAAAGCTATGCTCAATAAGTTGAGAAGGAAAAAGTTAAAAAAAAAAAAAAAAAGGTATGAAAGGAAAAATTCTTGGACTAAGAAAATCTAAATGGCTCGCTTTTAGGGAAAAGCAGCTATCTTTGAACTGGAATGAGATATAAGGGAATCCTAGGTTTACCTGAGTTGGTCCGTTTTCAGTTGTCTCTATGATGCATCCTGAAGGTAATTTTCCTGGAGATTTCCACTTTAGTTCACTGCATACACAGCTGCTAAATCAGAATCACACCTTCATAATACTAGTAAAAGAGTCTTCTAACTTTTTTTTTTCCTCCTTACAGAAGGAACTGAACATTCTTTGATCTGGTAATCAAGAGACTATAATTATAATGTGGAGTTTCCAACCTGACACTCCCCTTCCCCCACTCCTTACTTTCAGGGTATCTTGCTTAGAGCAGATTGCTTTTCTTTCTGACCTCTAATGTATTATGATTATGCATAATTTCCTGCTTTTGTTGTGATATTCTTCCCTTCTTCTTGAATTATTGTAGTCCAGAGATCAGCACAGTTTTCCTGTGAAGGTTAAATAATAACCTTAAATAACAGTTAATAAATGTTTTCAGCTTTGTGGGCCATATATTCTCTGTTGCTGCTACTTTATTCAATTCTGCTGTTGTTGCATGAAAGCAGCCATAGAAAGCATGCAAACAAATGGGTGTGGGGTGAGAGACCAAAAAGGTAACATAGGGGCTCCTGAACTTCCTTCATTTCATGGATGTATTGAATGTACAGCTACCCATGCAACACTTCCCTCTGGAGGAAATCCAGAAACTACATGAGTGATTCCTACAGATCTGGCAAATGAGGAAATGGACACATCAACATGGGTAGGGAAAGGCTGAGAACACTTTCATCATAAATCTCACCCTTAGAACAGCAGCATACACTCAGGAAGGAGCATCTAATTCCTGGCTTCTCCCCAAGGAGCAACGGATTTAGATTATACATCTGGGCACCCTAACTTTAAGACTGCCACCTGAGGGATGGGCCCCCAAAAACTCTGCTCTGAAAACCACTGGACCTTTCATGCACAAAACACACACATAGCAGCAAAGAAAGAAGCAGTTCTTAATCGGCACTTGAACACTCACTGAAGATTTTCCCCAAGGCTGAGGATGGATGGAGAAAGCAGGGAAAAATGGACATTTTTCAGTCTTTCCCTAAAAAGAGTCTAGTTGCATACTTTACAAGGATAAAAAGGGTCTCAACCCAAGTTTATACATCAGGGAACTAGAAAAACAAAAAGCTCAAAGTTAGCAGAAGAATGGAAATAACAAAGATCAGAGTGGAAATAAATTAAATAGAGCCTAAAAAGACAATAGGAAGGGAATCAGTAAAACTAAGAACTTCTGTCTTTGAAAAGATAAAATTGACAAACCTTTAGCTAAACTAAGAAAAAAAGAAGACTCACATAAACTCAGAAATGAAGAGTCATTAGAACAACAGAAATACTAAAGGTCATAAGAAACTATGAGAAATAATTATAACCCTAACCAAGTAGGTAATCCAAAAGAAATGAGTAATTTCCTAGAAACACACAATCTACCAAGATGGAATCATGAAGAAAAAGAAAACCTGAACAGACCAATTACTTATGGGAAGATAGAGTCAGTAATCAAAAACTTTCTAGCAATGAAAACTTCAGAGCCAGGTGGATTCAATGGATTTAAACATTTAAATCGCATGAGGACACAAGTGAAACACATACGGAATACTCAAACTTAAGATGATATGTCAGCAGACTTATTAGGCATAAATACACAACATTCTGTTTGGATAATGGCACAGGTGTTTCCTTGCAAGGTAGTAACAATGTTTGAGGCCATTTGATTTTGGAGAACTCCTACTGGCAAAAGATGTTACTGATTTTGGTAATCATTGTTTAAACCTGTGTTTTCTCTTGCATTTGCCTCCAGTGCAGCGGGATGGCCACCAAAGGAGCTACCTCTTTGCTAATTGAATCCTCTGGCCACTCAGGGCAAACCGTTGAGGGGCATGAGGTGAGACTGTAAGAGCCAACGGGGCCTTTGGTGTGCTGAGAGAGATCAGAAAGCCAAGAAGACTACTGCCCACTGACAGATAGCTGAGATCCCAGAAGCTGAGAGTCCATTCCTCCTTCAGGAAATGTGAGTTCCACTTGCCTTCCTGTCTGCCAGACGCTGCCCCAGGGACACAGCCTTGAGATAGTAATGTGGTGCTGAGGCTCTCTGGCTGGATTTGTGACTGAACCCAGGTAAGGCCTCTATATAAACTAAAATTTGTCAGGCAGGTTGGGAGGTCTCATTTTCATGTCTGCACAAGGCAAGCCTCATAAGTTCCAGTGCTTACTAAACCAGCCGCCTCCTAATTTGGCCTATCTTTTTCTTTGGTCTCTCCCTGCTTTTTACTTAAGGTTAAGGCAGCCAGTTACCCCTGGGAAGCCCCCAAGGAGGTTGCAAACTAACAGTGAAATAAAAAAAAATATGGCAAAGTCCTATAATTGGATAGAATGATGGTTAGGAGGGCCCAGAGGTGAGGGAAAACAGGGGGAGGCTGGTAAACGGCTACAAACTTTCTGTTACAAGAAAGGTCTGAGGGGGCGCCTGGGTGGCTTAGTCGGTTAAGCGTCCGACTTTCGCTTAGGTCATGATCTCGCGGTTCGTGGGTTCGAGCCCCGCGTCGGGCTCTGTGCTGACTGCCAGCTCAGAGCCTGGAGCCTGTTTCAGTCTGTGACTCCCTCTCTCTCTGACCCCTCCCTGCTCACGCTGTCTCTCTCTCTCTCTCTCTCTCCTAGAAATAAATAAAACATTAAAAAAAAAACAAGTGTTCTCATAAAAAAGGTAAATGTGGCTGGTGATGTGTTAATTAACCTGACAGAATTCTCTCACAATGTGTATGTATATCAAAGCATGGCATTGCATGCTTTTAAATAACTAAAGATTTTGTTTGTCAACTGTACCTCAGTAGAGCCCAAAGAAAACATCCCAAACAACCTGAATATGTGTGGCTGAATTTGGCCCTCTGCATGTAGTTTACTTATTGTGCTCTGGTCTCCTGAGTCCTACTGTTTCCTTAATGAAGAACCCAGTCTGTTTTTTCTAGGAGACCTCAGTCTGATGTTCCACCTCATCATCTTTATGGTTGCTTCTCAGTGTTAGCTTGGTGAACTGTGCTTTTCTCATTCTTTTTAGGGTTTCTTCTTTCTCGTTTTCCTGGTCTTCTGCCAGAACCTGAACCAGAATGGAAATGGAGGTGTTTTTTATTTGTTTTCTCCATTTTCTTCACCGTATTGTGTAGCTTAGGTATGTCCAGCTGAATCAAATCTAAGGAAATTGAAGAGCTCCAATCACTGTCAAGTTCATTTTCTTAGTTCTAAGCTCAATATTCTGTCCTGACTTAACATTATTCATTGAGGCATGAAAATTGAATCTCATAGGGGTTCATTAGATCTGATCCTGAGACCATATCAGGGATAGAAATGGAGAAAAATTCAGGTGGGAAAAAAGATCTGTCTACTCTTCATCTTTTGTTTTTCAGTATATTATTTTGAGAGAGAGCATGAGGAGAGAAGGGGCAGAGAGAGAGATAGACAGAGAATCTGAAGCAGGTTCCAGGCTCTGAGGTGTCAGCATCAAGCCCGGTGTGGGGCTCAAACTCTTGAACTACGAGATCATGACCTAAGCTGAAGTTGGAAGCTTAACCAACTGAGCCACACAGGTGCTTTCATGTTTCAACTAAACAAAAACAAAATAATCATGAAAGACACAAGAAAACCCTCACCAAATCTACTTTTAATATTTTAATAATCAATATATTTTAATAAAGCATTAATTTTTTAAATATTTGAAACAATACTTTTCTTTACTTCTTTTCTGTCACCTGACAGATAGAAGGCTTGAATTATCAACCAGTAGTAATTATTGAGGATGTACTTAGCCAAACCTTGCTTCTTTGTGATTTAGGGTGTCAAATAGAGTATTTAGCCTTACATTTTTCTGTCCTTGTTTTCCTATTATTTTTTTTAAGTTTGTTTATTTTGAGAGAGAGAGAGGAAGAGAGATCACATGCATGTAGAGGAGGGGCAGAGAGAAGGGGGGAGAATCCCAAGCAGGCTCTACAGTGTCTGCATGGAGCCTGATGCGGGGCTCAAAACCACTTACTGTGGGATCATGACCTGAGCTGAAATCAAGAGTTGGATGCTTAGCCGACTGAGTCACCCAGGTGGCCAGTTCTCCTATTCTTATGTATCCCAAGTATGTGGACTCAGGCAGTGGCACATGTTATATTTGCTGGATGAGACATTTTTTGTCAGTAGTTATCACCTGGGAAATCTTACCTTTCCATTATTCCATTTAGAAAGCTTTCCAGAACTTTGAGAAAATAAATGTTAAGGTCTACACACCCATGAAACTCAAAAATGTAAAATATAAACATATGAGAGTCAAAATGATTTATTCATCATCTTAGCTATTAGGTAAAACATGAATGTGAAATTAGCATATTAAAATAGATTGATACCTCATCTGGTTAGTAACATAGTATTAATAGCTCAGTTAAGTCCATTAATTATTTTTACTCCCCCTATGACTACTTCTTGTTTATAAGATGGTCTCCAAGGGAAGGAAATACTGAGCCATCCATTACCAACAGGCAGAGATTCTGTGACTTTTTAAGCACCGAATGGAGTCTATGAGCCACATTAACATCTGATAAGGAGAGTTTCAGGTCATAATTAAAGTCACTGAAATAGGGTGTGCTCCACAAGAAGAACAGCCTGTTATAATAATAGTTAGAACAAGGCATAAAAATCCCTCATCTGACTTCCTCCTGGGTGTTTTCTATCAAAACTCCCACCTGCTGCCTAACTTTTTATCATATCATTACTCAGAAAAATGATTGTAGTGTGACTTGAGGTGAAGCCGTTTGAATTTTCATTAAAAGAAAAAATCGGTATGAAAGAAAAAAAATCATTATATTGTCAGTAATACTGCTTTCACTTTTTCTTAAAAATGATCTGAATAATTTGGGAGAAATGGACTGATTGTGTCATACTAGGATTTCAGTATTACATCGCATCAAAACTGAATGGAATTGCCATTTTTGAAAGTCAAAAATAAAATACCAGCGATTTCATATTCTTCAACTTAATGAGAATAGTTATGCATTGATTTTTTTTCACATGTCAGGCTCTCTGCTATGTAAAATCCATATTTTCTTATTAATCCTCATAATAATTATATGAGTGGTGGTAGTAGTCTCCATCTGTTCCTGCCCTCCCTCCCCCATTTTTGCCAAAGCCACCTGAAATGGATCTTGCCAGGCAAATGAAGTTTCAAGATCAATCTCCTACTCCTTCATCTCCAACCAGATCACCTCACCTCCATTCTCTTTGTAGAAACTTTTGTGATCATACTGTTAAAGATACAGGCATTCCTATCATCATACACACTTGACAGATGAAGAATTGGAAGCTCAGAGTTTAAGGAAGAAGGAAAGCTGAAACCTAACTGAGGCAGGATTTGAATCCCAGTCTTGTTGACTCAAAACATTGAGTCCCTTTCACCACTGTCACTTTATCTGTTCTATGACTCAGTTGCCTGTTACGAAGTATGATGAAGGTAACCTAAAAAATTTGGTCCAAATTGTTGAATTTGCCTTGTTTGTATAGTTGAAGTGAGATGGATACAGATGATTGCTCTGTCCTTGTTTTTATATGATGTCGAAGATCGAAGGGATCGCAGAAACTACCTGGATCAAGGGGTTCTCAAATGTTACTATGCTTTGGTGTCACTGAAGAAACTTAGTATAAGTGATGTATTCTGGCTCTTTTCCCCAGATATTACAGATTCAAGTTGGATTGCTTCTAGAAAATTATCTTTTTTTATGTTTGTTTGTTTATTTTGAGAGAGACAGAGACTGACAGCAGGGCAGGTACAGAGAGAGGGAGAGAGAAAATCCTAAGCAGGCTCCACACTGTTGGTGCAGAGCCATATGTGGGGCTCAAACTTCTGAACCTTAAGATCATGACTTGAACTGGTTCACTTGGGTGGCTCAGTTGGTTAAGCGTCTGCCTTTAGCTCAGGTCATGATCTTGCTGTCCATGAGGTCGAGCCCTGTGTCAGGCTCTGTGCTGACAGCTCTGAGGCCGGAGCCTGATTCTGTGTCTCTGTCTCTGTCTCTCTGCCCCTCTCCTGCTTGAGCTCTCTCGCGTGCTCATGCTCTCTCTCTTCTCAAAAATAAATAAACATTAAAAAAAAATCATGACCTGAACTGAAACCAAGAGTTGGATGTTTAACCAGCTGAGACACCCAGGTGCCCCAGAAAATTTCACTTTTCAATAAGTATGCCAGCTGAAGCAGGTGAAAAATGTCAGGAAAAACTTGGATAAACATGAACTTAGTCTAATTGCCTTATTCTATTTACAAATGAAGAAAGAGAAGTCACTCAGATGTGCAGCTACTAAACTCTTCTGCTGGTAGCATTAGTTTGGGAACAGAATCTGATACTCTTAATGAAATACAGTAATTCCTAAACTTTAGTCACAGACTTCCAAAATACATTAATATATGGGGCATTACTTTGGATTTAATAAGTATACATGGAATATTTATCGATATGTACATGAATGGCTTTTAGCTCCATACATTCTTTTGAAAGAACTACTGAATTCAGAGGAGTGTTTTCCTCATATATTTTCTCCATCATCAGCCTGCAAAGTTTCTTTTTAGTGTTAAATGAGGTTCCTCATAACCTGAACAGAGCGAAAGCCATGGTCTAGGGTCCTTTGACTAGCTCTGGCAGCTGCTGCATCTTTTATAATAGTCAAAAGTAGATGCTGTAATTAGGCCTTCACTTGGCAGCTCACTTAGATCAGCTGGGGACATTAGAAATCAGCTAAGGCCTGAAAGCAATCAAAAAGAAGATTGGATGAGACTTCTAATGATATCTTCAAACAAAATGTTTCCCAGAAGTCACCATTTCCAGACTAGCCAGGATTGGAAAGCCCAACTTCAGCTATTTAGAATATACACGTACATTACATCCTCTGCAAACATGGACCTAGAGGAAGCTTGACCTTTTAAGACACGTTATAGGTTTGAAAAAGGAATTTGTCCAAATACCTACTGGGCTGGCTTTGTAGTAATTCCATGCATGTGGTGAATAGGCTGACGGAGCAAGAGTCTCCAGATGAGGAACATATATAGAGAGAGATGAGGATTCAAGAGGGGAGTGCAAATAATCCTCTGTCTCCACCACCACCCACACCAACACCATGTGAGTGGCAAATGTGAGCTCCTTGTACTTGGTAGAATGTTCACACTGTATGTAGAGCTGTACCTGTCCCTACATAGATTTGTAGAGCCATAGAGCTTCCCCCTCTGTGTGGGATCTTGTTGTGTGGTCCTCTGTCCATGTCACTCTCTCTGTCAGTTTTCATATGCTAGTTCATAGAACATATTTGCATCCTTTAAATCTGCCTGTTGGTGTCTTTCCATCCATCATGTCTTCACAGTCCATTTTTGACAACCGTGTCCCTATTCCTTAGGTCATACCAGGCAGGATACAATAAAAGAAGGAGTGACAAGAAAAATTAACAGTAATAATGATTGCTATTTGGAAATTATCACATCTGCCTATTTCTGCAAGGCTCTACAAAATTTAAGCCAAGGTCTTAGGATGTCTACTGGTACCTTGTGGCAGCCTCACCTGAAGTTAGGTCTTCAGTCCCCAAATGTGATTATATTTCATTTTCCTCTATTCTGTTGATGCTCACTTTTTTGATCAACATTTGGTTTGTTAATCTATTTGATGGACGTCTATTGTTTAGGTTTCTAAGCCTATTTAGAAAGCCCTCTTAATTTGGCCTGAATGGTTTAGGTTAACCTTCATAATACTTTATACCAGGCAATTGAGTCACAAAATATAGAGACGTTATGACATCAGTGAAGGAACTCAACATCTTGAGTCAAGATGGTCTGGTTTCAACTCCTGCCTCAGTTATATTGAAATTCTCTTTCTTTGTCAAATTTCTGAGCTTCTATTTCCCTTTCAAGACTTGAGGAATGGCATTCCTGTCTGCCACTGCCTTCTCGGAGTGGCCTAACTCAGCAGGACTTCTTTATTCTAGTTGGTGCCTCCCTTCCTTGCTTCCTTGGTTAATTGTGCTCAAAGGCCCATCCAAGTAGGTTCCCTGTATGCCCTGATATCCTCTAATTCTCTTTCTACAAAAAGTTAAACACAACATGAAGAGTTTTGAGGAGCCATTAAAACCAGAAAGGAAAAAAAAATTACAGTTGCTCTTTGAATTGATTTTGAGAAAATTCCATGCAAAAAATGTTCCATTTTCAAATGTCAGATTTCCAGCTAAGTTATATATTTCTTAGGAAATGAAGGACAGCATTTAGGTAGGACCTCAAAAATGACTTTGGTTTCATGATGGAAATTGCTTGAAAGCCTGAACTAACCACTTACTATTCCCTAAAACTGAAAGTCAAATTCAGAAATACCAGGCTGTCCACTTGGAAAAAAAAATGTCTGTGGTTCTTAGCACTTAGGACACTTCTAGCCACCAGTGTAAAGAAGTAAAACTTTTTGTTTTTTAATGCTGATCATCTTCTTTACCTCCACCTTTCTCTTAAGCACTATAACTCCCTCTGATGCTCTGTATTTATTTTGGGATATTTTCCAAGCCTTTTAATACTTTCTGGCCCTGAGCCTGTCCTGTCCTTATGTGACTGTCTACCTAAGAAGGAAAAAAATTGATTCATATTGAATGTATTGAAGAAAAATTACTTACCTAGATATCAGGGGATTATTATGAATCAAATATACCCAAATAGATAAACAAAAAAATTCAGATCTGATAGTCTTGGAGGGATTAGAAGGTATGATTTTGAATTTTAAGTGGCCTGAAAAGATGATCATAAGCATTAATAACCATTTTTGAATATCCGGCAACAGTGTGATTGCTTAATTTTTGTTGCATGCAGCCTAGATAGACCCCTTGAAAAGCAAAACCATGCACAAAGTGCATACACAGTTTGCAAGTATAAAAAGAAAGAAACCTTAATGTGGCTGGAAATATCCCAACTAAAAGGCCTATTTCTGAGAGATGGGTAAGAATTTTTCAGAACAAGCTTATTTGAAAAATTTGTGCTAGGGAAGAGAGCTATCAGACCCTCTTGAATTTTTGGAATCCTATAAATTGAGTGATCTTAATATAGGGACTGTTGCTTTGTAAATTGAAAATGGATTAGGGCTTTTTATTCCCATTCCTGTAAGAGTGCATTGTTTGGGAGAGATGTGTTTGGACCCATATTTTGTTTGGTTTGAAAGGAACCTGTATGCTAAAGGGTAAGGTTGGTTCTGCTTTGATTATTGTGATGTCAACGTGCGAGCCGCGTGACTCCGGATCAGGAGGCAAATGTGCTTGAGTAATGAGAGATTTTTTTTTCTGGATGAAGGAAGAAATATGCGGCAGCCACATTCTGAAATAAAGGTTAAAATGTTTGTCCTGTTGAGGATGCTGCATTGACTCTAGGTGTTTACATGCAGCTCAGAGAAGACCCTCCAAATGTCAGTGAACTTCCAGAATGCTTTCGATTTTAATTTACATCTTAATTTAAGAATTACATTCTTAATTTAATTCAGGGTACCACCAGAAGGCAGGAAGAAAAAAATTGCCAGAATGGATGACTGTGATACTGAAGGGGGGGGGGGGTGTTGCCTTTATTATAGTTTAAGGGGATGCACTTGAGCTAATGACATATTCCAGTTCCATAGATTTATAAATGCTATTTGATTTTCTCAGAGGATTAATTAAAGTTTCCCAACAGGAAATTAAAATGAGAAGATTCTGAAGCTTCTTGGGGAGAAAGAATTATATAATTTCAGGACTAGAAGGAGAAGGGGAGAAACACAGTGATTAGGCAGACACTTAGCATAGGTCAGGAAACAAGCTCTGTGCTCAGAACCAATTCTTACACTTAATTCTCACAGCTGCTTTACCAGCTTTATGTTGTTGTTTTTGCTTTACTGAAGAACCTGAAGGTCAGAGTAGCCTCCCAGAGTCACAGATTAATAAGCATATGAAAGGACTCTTCACTTCTTACTACCTCTAAGAAGGCACAAAAGTAAGTTGAACTCCCAGGCTAGGGTCAAGTGCTTAAAACAATCTGTTTTCATGGGCAAACAGACCTGGGTGCTGGGGGATGAGTCCTTGGTATCTGTGTGTTCCAAGCTCCTGGCTTCCCTGGGTGGCCCACTCCGTACGACAAAGCTTCCAATGAGGTCTCTCTACCTTAATTAAGTTTATTAGCTTTGTCTAGGGCTTTAATCACACCCTGTGGACTATTGATGGAAACCTGTTTGCCTGTCTAGCTGTTTGCCTTGTTTCCTCTTCTAACTGTCCTAGGGTGGGTGGGTGGATGAGTGAGTTATTTGTTTGTTTCCAACCACCCCGAGGTTCCACTGAAAAACTCATAATAACTGTCCTAGGGTTATTTATTTTATTGCTTATTTTCCACCACCCCAATGTTCCCCTGAAAAGCTCATAATAGCTAATAGCTTGAGCCTTTGATAATGTTTCAGTCCTAGTCTGAATGTTTCCCCTGAAAAAAAAATCTCTGTCATCCAGGTCTACTAAGCATGAAAACTTCTGGTAAATAATTCCCTTCGGAAATTAAGACCATTTGTGTTACCTGATCTTTGGAAATGAATTCATTATATTGGCCACCAATACATCAAGCTCCCTGTAGCTTCCCCCCTGCTATCTTGGTTCTCAGAGAAGTTAACCGATTTTTTTCAAAGGCTGTTAGCAAGTAAATGACAGAGTTAACCACTATTCCTCACTGCAGGTTCCTACAGGGCCAGACATATTTCTAATTATTTGGTATTTATCAGTGGACAGAAGCCATGACCCATTAGCCAAGTCTAATCCATGTTCTATAGGAAAAGACTTTAAAATTTTTCAAGACCGTTATCTTTTCGCCATCAAGTCATCTACAGCCTTACAGGCTTAATATATCCAGTTCTTTCTGTAGATCATCTGATGTCCTCATCCCTTATAGGGAGGCTCATTAGAGTATAAGTGCCAACAGAAAAAGTGCCGTATTGTTTATCATTACATCCTAGTGTCTAACGAAAAGTGATGCAATACATAGTTGTTAAAAAAATATGAATATATCTTGCTTCTGGACCTCTTCTAATTTGGGCTGGCATTTGAATTGAATCACTTTTAGCAAGAATTTATAAATTTATTATTATTTCCTGAACAATGCTACAATACTTTTTATATTATGAGGAAAGATTGATCATAAGGTATTGCTTTAAGGAAACTACATAGAATATTGGTATAAGTGGACTAGTCTTCTCAATGGTAGGCATTGCAAAGAAAAATTAAGCTTAAAACTGCAGATGAATCAGAGATCCTGCAACCAGGGGAAATGAGAACTACAATACAGCAAAAAGAGTTGTAGATATTTGGAGCTTTAGGTTTATATGTCCAAGTAAAGAATTTCCTGAAGGAATAAGCCCCATTATAAATGATCTTATTATCAATGCTAGATCTTATAATGTAGCTCTAACCACCAGAACCTGCCATTTCTGCGTGGACATATTTACATAAATATTTTTAATAAATATTTCATTCTTTAAACATCTAACAGTGCCAATGCCAATTATTTATTTACTGGCATCTCGTAAAATATTGTTACATATTTTTGCACTGTTTTTACTTTTTTCTGTTTGTACTGTTTTTGTCTCTTTAACCAGAGAAAAATTACTTTTTGCAAAAAGGGCACTGTTTTTCATGTCTTTAGGGATCTCATAAAGTCTACATGAATGCTGTTGTATTAGTCAGACTGGGCCAAAATGCTGTAACAAATAGACCCACAGATATATAATGGTTTAAAGTACTCTATTTTTTAATCTTCTATCTTACTCATTAAAGCAAGCCTGGTTTTCCTGTTTGTGTGTGAATTCAGGGCCAGCAACTTTCAACATCTAGTTCCTCCCTTCCAAATTGTACTGCCTCCCTAGTATCACACTTGAGAAGCTGAAGGAGCTTAAAGGAGCTGCATCCATTCTTAAAACTTGGCATGCAAACATAATTTCCAGTCAGTGTCATTGGAGAGATGAGCCACATGGTCACACCAGAGTCATAGGGGATGGAGGATGTGGTCCTTTCCTGAGCAGCCACTTCCCAGACAAGCCTAAAACTTTAGAAGGCAAAAATGGATTTTGATGGACAGCTAGCGGTCTCTGCTAAGCACAAAGTGGGGGTTAACAAATATTTGTTGATGTATTTATATCAGCGGTAAAGATTAAATTGCTTTTATTTCTCCTTGGAACAATGCTATTAAACATCTGAGAAATTTCACAAAATCCTATAGTGGTGTGCACTAGATTATACATTTCTTCAACAATGATTTGAAAGATTGCTGATGTTTATCTAGGGAGATGAGAAGCAATTTAATATTATTAATTGCTAACAAACGGATAAGATTTACCAGAATTGTCAAAGCTTAAAGCTCCAAAAAATCATTCCTCACACAAGAAAATTTATTATGCCATTATGCTTATTTCCATCAGGGTTCCTATAGTGCAATCACTGTTTGCTATTAAATTTTTATTGCACATTTAATTTATTTTTCCCTCTGGTGGGGAAATGTATTAGAGAATTCATTTGACACCAGTATCTTTGCCCCTTCTCTTTTTCTCACTTCTGCTCCCCCTGAAATAGACAGGAATATATTTGTATCTTGGTATTAATCATACAGAAGCTGAGGAGAACAATGCTTGCTGCTGCCTGAAGGGAATTAGCCAGCCAGAATTAGCTTTATGGAGAACCAACTGGACTACCATTATGCATATCCATTTTCAGTGGTTTATAAAGAATTCTGGAAAATATCCATTTATATGTAAAAGCTTGCTTTTCATCGATTAAAATAGAAAGTAACTTGGGTTTCCAAATATTAAAGGCAGACTGCTTGTTAAAGGTTGAAAATGGGGGTGCTGTTTAGTTTATAAAGTACCATATTGAAAATGAAGTTTTGTTTCTAAAGGTGTAGCTTTAATGTGCAAAGCTTGACAGTCCCATTCCCTACCTCTCTGCCTGCTCTGAGAATTACATATGGTTCGATCAAGAGGAAAACAATGATCTAGTAGGACACAGAAAACATCTTCTCCATCACCAGGTCTTTTTTTCTGAAGAGCCAGATTCAGTGGAAACACCCTCAGCTTTGGTACCGTGGTATCCTTGTCTTGACATAAAGGAAGATTTCTAGCTCCTAGGCCTAATTCACTAAGACAGAAGTCAGCTTGTATTATTGATTAATCTGAAACCTTGGTCTCTCACAGGATTTGATAACACACTGCAACTATTTTTATCACATTGAATAACTACCAAAGTTTTGTTTGTATTTTGGGTAAGAGGCTGAACATGACAAAATATCAGTGATCCCTTTTCTAATGTCTAAGTAACATTATATATTTTTTTCTTTTGACTGGACACCGAAGTCTGCTAAACTCCAGAGGGAAATGTAGAGCTGTCCTACCTTTCCCAGGAAGAATTTCTGAACCCTCCGAAGGTGGTGGTTATGGCTTCAATATGCCTTTATTCACTGAGAGGAATTTCCCCCCTGGATCACACCGAGTGTAATTAATTTACATATTTACCAATAACTATAGTTGTCTGTTTCTTTATAGACTTTGACATTAATGCCCTGAGGACAGTGTAATTAGTGCTCCAGAAGAAATGGGATTTAGATCTAACACATACAGGGTTTTGATACAGGAAGGTAGCTTGGGACTTAATAGTTTTGGAGTAATTTTTCCATCTTTCCCTTAATACCTGAATGTAACAGCCAGTCAAGGGAGACTGAGCATGCTGCCAGAATTGAACTGCCTTCCCCATGTGTCTTCTGGGAATACTCTTCTGAAATCTCATAAATTGTGTTTAGCCTAGGCACACCGTGGGGCTTCCACATTAGTCATGGTGTACTTTTGTGCATGCCCTGTCTCAAGCCTTCCTTCAGCCTCAAAGCCACCTGGAGCAAACTTTCTTTCATTACTGATTGCTGTAGTGTAAAATACCAGGGTTTTGGCACCATTGGCCTGAAAGGCTTGTACACTGTGTACAACCAGCACACAGTGCTTAGTAGGTGCTCAATACATGTTTGTATCTGTGTTTTTTTAACTGTTTAATTTTTTTCCAAAGACTTAAGAGATCATCTGACAACATTTTTCCTGGAACGAATTCCCTCCCCCTTTCCTCGGGGAACCCCTCAGAAACACACACGCCACCCTCCCCAACTGGTCTTAACACTGTCAACACTATCTCAGGATATAAGGAATAGAAGCCTGCTCCAACTAGTCCATGGTGATGGAGGTGATTGTTTTAAGATTAGAGCAATCTGCAGACATACAGGAAGTGGCCAGCTAGTACCTGAGCCTGCCCTTCCCATCTTTCCTGGGCTTTTGGGAACTTCCAACTCAGACTTTCTCTACATATTTGCTTCATTTTCTTAATTTTTGTCTGCAGAGCAACTTTCTCAAGCACACCTCTTCTCTGCTTCCAAATTAATTTACCTTGCACGTAACTTGGTTTGCGTGGTCCTGACTGCAGCCTTGACTCTACATGAATATTTGCTTTAATCATACACCCTCAACTGCATTTAGTCTTCATGTGCTTTTGTTTAAATTCTTAAATTCAGACAGTGAAAGTCATCTGTAGCCAACCAACTACAGTCTTCTGTAGTCAGAGTCTGTCAAAGAGAGTTGACCTCATTGACTAGGGCTAGGTGATTTACTTTATTATATAATTTTAAACCATGAGTAGTTTCATTATTGGAGGATATATAAAAGAAAAATTAACAGGAACTACAGAAAATCTGGAGGTTTTGCTAAATATTTTCAGTTAGAAATAAAAGAAAGGGGGGCTTTTCTGTTTCTTGTGTTCTGAAAAAATTTCTGGGTAGAATCTGATTTATACTCTACTTTAAATTAATGATACAATTTGCATAATAGAAAGCCATTTCTTCCCTTAACTAAATATATGTTGAATTAATATTAAAAGAATAGTGGTTTGAAAGACACTCTAATGATAAGTCTGCCCAGGGTACTTGTGTCTTTCAGGCTGTCCGTGGTTGCATCTGGCACTCACAGCAAGTTCGGATCCCACATTATCACCAGAAGCTGTGTTAGGAATTGGCCCACCTTCATGTGTAAGGGAATTTAACCCTGGCTGCCCTGAACTGCTGGCCTAGTCACTCCCCGGTCTAGGAGAGCTTTGGATGGAAGAAAATCTATCCAGATAAGGGATGAGGGAAAGGGGAGAGGCAGATGCCGACCACACTTTGTCTCAGCCAGGATAACTGACACCCTCCCGCAGTCATGGAGAAAATAGACCCCTGGACTGAGAAGAGGTTGATCCTTTACCAGGCTGTTATGTATTTCAGTTTGATTTCCTCTCAGCATGATACCTCCCTACAGAGCCACATAATGCCTTTCTAATTTGCTTAGCATTAATTTAGGCAGCATTAATCAAAAGAGTTATTTTTTTTGTCTCGTTGGGGTCCCTGTAGTTCATGTTTGCTTTTGTTTATCTTGCCTCTGGAGACAGGTTTAGTAAGAATTTGCTATGGCCAAGGTCAAAGAGGTTGCTCTCTGTGCTCTCCTCTAGGATTTTGATGGTTTGCTGTTTCACATTTTGGTCTTTATTTTTGTGTGTTGTGTAAGAAAGTGGTCCAGGTTCATTCTTCTGCATTTCACTGTACAGTTTTCTCAACACCATTTGCTGAAGAGACTGTCTTTTTTTCCCATCAGATACTCTTTCCTACTTTGTCAATGATGAGTTAGCCATACAGTCAATTTCTTGATTCTCTACTCTGTTCCATTGATCTATGTGTCTGTGCCAGTACCATAGTTTCTTGTTGATCACAGCTTTGTAATATAACTTGAAGTCCAGAATGGTGATGCTTCCAGCCTTGCTTCTTGTTTTCAACATTACTTCGGTTATTCAGGGTCTTTTCTGGTTCCATACAAATTTTAGGATTGTTTGTAATAGCTCTATGAACAATGCTAGTGTTATTTTGATAAGGATTGAATTGGATGTGTAGATTGCTTTGGATAGTATAGGCACTTTAACAATATTCTTTCAATCCATGAGCATGGAATGTTTATTAATTTCTTTGTGTCTTCTTCAATTTCTTTCATAAGCTTTCTGTACTACTCAACATACAGATCTTTTACCTCTCTGGTTAGGTATATTCCTAGATATTTTATGGTTTTTGGTGCAGTTGCAAATTGGATCAATTCATTGATTTCTCCTTCTGTTGCTTCATTATTGGTGTATAGAAATGTCACTGATTTCTATAGCAGCGCTATCAACAATAGCCAAATTATCCAGAGACCAAATGTGCATTGACGGATGAATGGATACAGATGTGGTGTATATATATATTTGTAAATATATAAATACATATTTATATACACATATATACACATGTATATATGTATATAAATACATGTGTATATACACAAATATACATGTATATAAATACATATGTGTATACACACAAATATACATGTATATAAATACATATGTGTATACACACAAATATATATATGTAAATACACATATATATGTGTATATATATACCCACACAATGGAATATGACTCAGGAATCAAAAAGAATGAAATCTTACCATTTGCAACAATGTGGAGGGAGCTAGAATGTATTATGCTAAGTGAAATAAGTCATTCAGAGAAAGATAACACATTTCACTCATAAGTCAAATTAAGAAACCCAACAGTTGAACATAGGGGATGGGACATAAAAAAAAAGATGAAAAACAGAGAGGGAGACAAACCATAAGAGACTCTTAAATACAGAGAATAAGCTGAGGGTTGCTAGAGGGGAGATGGGTGGGTGGATGGGCTAAATGGGCAATGGGAATTAAGGAGGGCACTTGTTGGGATGAGCACTGGGTGTTACATGTAAGTGATGACTCACTGGGTTCCACTCCTAAAACCATACTACACTGTATGTTAACTAACTTGAATTTAAATAAATACATTTAAAAAATAAAAACCATGGTTAATAGCCTGGGCATAGTTATTTATATGAGTGTATCTTCCCCCTCTCCCCCTCTCAACTGCTGAACTTTGTTAATTCTGGAAGCCTTGAGTTTGCTTCAGCCCGGAGTCCATACTCCCCTCCCAGATGCTCTGTATGGGCAGTTGCTGCCCACCTGACACTGCTGTCAGTGGCATTCTAACTCAGGACAACTGTCCGCTGTCAGTGTGGTAGTAATGCATGTGGCCCAGAAGGGAAGTCAGCAGCACCTCCAGGCAGGCTGGCTCCCTTGCTAACTCATGGCTGCCTTATGGGATCAGACTTCTCTGCTCCCCAGAGCAGTAGCTTTGCAGGAGGGGCAGGTGGCCATAGCAGTGATGGACTGTACTGTGTGAGAACTTCTGGCTGAAGTGGCTGCCAAGTGCACTGAGAGCCACTGTCATCTATGCAGGGAGAGTGAGCAGAGGGCTCACCTTTGAAACTAGGCACATATGTTTTTCCACACTTGGTGTCACTTGCTATTAGTATCGACAGCACATGGCCATGTACCTTTGCTTCTGACTTCACTGTTCCATGAAGGTTACCCAACCTCTTCTCTCAGCCAGCAGTTTGAATTTGAGTCTTCATGCCTTCTGATTCCTCCCTATCCCATGGACTTAATCCTGCAGTCACCCTCTTTCCCACTGGTGCAATATTACTTTGTGGACAACACGCTTTCCCTAGGCAAGGTCCTCTTCATCTCACCCAGCAAGCACTGAAAAAGCAACCGTAGGAAACCAATAAGAGAAGACTTCTATATAAAAAGTCAGTCTCCATTCTTAATTCAGAGGTGACTCTGAAATAAGGCTTTTTATTTAAGGGAAGTGCTCAGAGCTCTCGCTTTTGGTCTAGACTGATTTCTTTGATTATTTGCATGGTGGTTTCCTGAGACACTGCTGCTCAGCACAGAATTTATCCCTTATAATTCCCTCCATCTCCAGTGGCCCCCCCCTTCCCTGCCTCAGTGTTGAAGGTGTATGGATTAGAAATTGAGTTAAAAGAAAACAAAATAAAAGACAACAGGAAAAGAATTGTGGGATGCAAATTCCAGCCACTTGACAAAATTCATTTTGTTTCATCTCCATAAAACTATTTGTTCTAGCTTCACACACTGATATGCTCCTCTCTAATCGCCACAGATGCTACTATTATAATGTCAACATGTGTCTTAAATTATTGTATAGCCTTAAACTGGTTTCTAGGTCTTTAACTACCACAAATCTTTTTTTCTATAAATTGGGGTAGAAGGGCTTTGGAGGCAAAGGCTGTATCGTACGTGCAACAACCTGAGCACGGGCCTTGAGAAATTTTTCAAAGCCTCAGTTACAATCCCTAAAACAAACATGAGAGAAAGCATTATTGGAGTGTTAGTGATGTTTTTATGAAAAGCATTATTGACTTATTCCTCCAAATCATTCTTGTAAGTGATTGGAAACAGCTCATCTCTATCTTGATATCTGCATGTATACAACGGGATAGATTAAAAAAAAAAACAAAGGTGAGGAAATGGCAGCATCGGGACAATGAAATCAGGAAAATAGCATGCGTAGAGAAAAGGCTTGATGACACATAATGGATATCATAAGACCCTATTCAACTGCTGGAGATAAGCCTCAAATTTGGCTGTAAATTAACCAGCATCTAAAACAAAAAGGAAACACAATCTGTTGCAAATATTATGATGCCCATTAAAATGAAAACCACTCAAAGTCAGAAAAAGCTTACTCTTTCTGGTTTTGAGATCCCAGTGACCTTCAACTCATGATTTCTGAGAAGAGGCAGTGACTTGAATGTTGTCATTGCCAACATGTTGTCATTGCTAGAAACTTCAAAAAACTGGCTAGTTTCTCAGCATCCCCGAATGCATGCTAGTAGCACGTCCTTCAATAAAAATAGTTGTATGAGGGCTCTAATCAGTATACAGGGTGCTAGTATTTTTCTTGTTGAAACTTAAGAATACAGTAATTCTGTGCACTTTGCAGATCAATAAGCATTGGTAATCAACCCAGTGGAGGACAGGTTCAACAAGCACTAAAATTATGGATGTGTACTTGAGTACAAAACCATAAAATCTCTCCAAGAGAGGAAGCCTGAATAGAGGAGTAAGTATACAGATAGGAAAAGGATCCCATTTGAAACAACAGCTAAATAATTAAAAAGATTTATGACCATGTATTCTCTCCTGGTAAATGAAGAAAAAAACAGTCACATTTTAGCTGAATTAGCTTAACTGCACATCTAAAATCACCTCAAGGTAAAGAATAAAGCGTAGAAAATGTTGACTTACAGGTTTTGATGAATCCAGACTTAGGAAATTAGATTGGTAGTTTTGTGTTTAGTACGTTGGCAGTGGCACACTGGGGGGTCTCCTAAGCTTTCAGAAGATGGTGGGAAGCTGGGGAGAAAAAGGCGTAACATGGAAAATATTTACCAAATCACAGTCTGCTAAGGAAAAGAAGGCATTTGCTAAAGAGAAGGGAGAATCAGTCTGATGGTGGGAGATGAGGAGAGGAGGAGAAGCAAAGAAGGAAGAACATGAGCAATGAGAAAGAGAGGGAAAGAGATGGATATGTGAGGGGTACAAAGAGGAGAAAATGAGGGAGATAAATGATGTCCTAACTCTTCAGTGGAGGTCAGCAACTTAACTTTGATGTAGAAAGCTGTCAAGAAAGAAAGCTCCCTCTTGGGAAAGCAGGAAGTAGAGAGAAATGAGAAAGACTTTTCCTTTGCTCTCTTCATCAATCTTCTATCTGCCTTTTAGGTTTTGTCATGCCTCAGTGCTCAATAGCACACTGCAGGTGGAGGATAGTCTTTTCCAAAAGGAGAGTGAGAGATAAGAATTTGTGTTCCAGAACAAGGGAGACAGGGCTCAGAGGTGCTAGATTACCCATGGCCTTATAAGCTCTGACAAAGGGTAGGGATTTTCTTCCTCAGTTATGTGGTGCCATCATGGGATTTTACGTAGGGGAGCAACAGGATCACATTTTTATTTTAGAGATCTTATTTTGGCAGAATTGTGGGAGATTGATTAGGAGGGCACTTGCCTTAATCCTCCTCCTTGAATGTTTTTGTGCAATGAGCTCTTTGATTCTTGGTATCTCATGCCACCCTAAAGTGGGGCGCATTCTATGTCCTCTGTTTCCTCAAGAATGGTCTTATAAAATGCTAAAATACACTATAACAGACACCAAAGACCAACTTGCCAGCCTGCTTTTTCTAAAATGCCATTTATCTTGAGTCTTTTCCTGCCCCCAAACTTAAAGTTCCTAATAGTGAAGAAGAGAAGGCTCACTCATTAGCCCGTCATCAGGAGAGTCCTCATTCTGATGTGTCTCTGTGTCCGAGGTACTTCCCATCCATCTTTCCCTAACTCTGCTCTGTAGTGAAATTGGTCTACTTGTTCCCCAGATAGGTCTAGTTTACTGATGCTGTTTTGTCTTTGTGTGGTACTCCTTCCACTTGGCTTTTCTAAGCCACGCACTACCCAAACTATGACTTGATTCCAGTTTGGCTAATGCAAATACAGCTGCTATAAATATTTGTGTGCAGGTTTTTGCATGAGCATGTGTCTCATGTCTCTGGGATAAATACCTGAGAGTACAGTTAATGAGATGTATGGTAGTTGTTTGTTTCTGTTTTCGTTTTTAGAAAACATTTCGTTTTTACAAATGCCAACTCATGTCCTTAATGATTGTGTCATTCAATACTTTTTTTTTTTAATGTTTTATTTATTTCTAGGAGAGAGAGAGACAGCGTGAGCAGGGGAGGGTCAGAGAGAGAGGGAGTCACAGACCGAAACAGGCTCCAGGCTCTGAGCTGGCAGTCAGCATAAAGCCCGACGCGGGGCTCGAACCCACGAACCGCGAGATCATGACCCAAGCGAAAGTCGGACGCTTAACCGACTAAGCCACCCAGGCGCCCCTCAATACTTTTTTTTTTTTTTACACTCACAATGTATGAGTTGTCTAATTTCTCAACAACCTCAGTAGTATTTAGTGTTTTCATTTTTTTTTAAATTTGGTCATTCTAATAGGTACATAACAAAATGTTGTTGTGTTTTAATTTGCATTTAGTGAATGGCTAGTTATGTTGAATTGTGCTTTTTTAAAAATTATTCTAATGTATACTTACTCTTTGAGAGAGAGACAGAACATGAGCTGGGGAGGAGCCGAGAGACGGAGACACAGAATCTGAAGCAGGCTCCAGGCTCTGAACTGTCAGCAGAGAGCCCAATGTAAGGCTCAAACTCACAAACTGTGAGATCATGATTTGAGCTGAAGTCAGATGTTTAATTTTCTGAGCCACCCAGGCTTATTTTCTATCTGTATATCATTTTAATGAGATGTCTCTTCATTTCTCTTGGTCCTTTTCTAATTGGCTCATTCAGTTTTTCTTTAAAGTTCTTTGAAAGTTCTTTTTATATATTCTAATTCTTTGTCAGGTATGTGATTTATAAATATTTTCTCTCATTGTGTAGCTTATTCTCTTAAAGTCTTTTACAAATCAAAAGTTTTTTTTTTAATGAAGGCCACTTTATCAATTTTTAAAATCATGACATTGGTATTAAGTCTAAGAACTAGACTTAGATCCTGAGAATCCTTAACTGTATACTTTTTTTTAAGTTGTATAATTTTTTATGTTTAAGCTTACAGTCGACTTAGAGATACTCTTTATATAAAGTGTGAGATTTAAGTTGTGGTTCATATTTTTGCTTTGGATGTCCAGCTCTTCCACTGCCATTTGTTGAAAGAGCTATCCATCCTCAATTATGTTGCTTTCATACCTTTGTCAAAAATTAGTTGGGCATATTTGTGTGGATCGATTTCCTAGTTCGCTCTTCTCTTCTATTGATCTGTATCTATTCTTCTATCAATACTACATAGTCTTGATTACTGGAACTATATGATAAGTCTTGAAATCAAGTAGACAGATTGCTACTTTATTTGGTCAGGTTTTTTTTCTTAACTATTTTGATTTATTTGCCATTTCATGTTTTAAAATATTTTTTCTATCTCTACAAAAATCTTAAGGTTTTGATTAGAATTGTGTTAAACATGAATAGCAGTTTGGGAAGAATTGATATTCTTGTTAAATCTTCTAATCTATAAACTTGTTTCTCCATTTATTTAGACCTTCTTTGATTTATTTCATTAGCACTATATACTTTTTAATCCATATATTTTGTAAATGTTTTAAGTTTACATCTAAGTCCTTAATTCTCTTTTGAATGATTGTAGGTGGTATTGTCTTTTAAGTTCTGTTTTCCATATGTTCATCATTACTCTATTAGAAATGCAATTGATTCTTGTGGGTTGATTTTGTATTCCATGACCTTGCTGTACTTACTAGTTCTTAGAAGTTTTTTGGGGGAAAACTCCTTGGGATTTTCTAGATAAACAATTATTTCCTCTGAAAATAGGCACAATTTTACTTGTTCATTTCCAAATGTATGTCTTTTATTTCTTTCCTTGCCATATTGTCCTGGCTACAACTTCCAGCACTGTGTTGAAAAAAAGTGATAAGAACAGACATCTTTGCCTGGATCAGAGAGGGAAGACTGCAGTCTTTCATCATTATGCACATTGTTAGTTTATCTGCACTCTGTCCAGAAAAGGGAGTGATGGTGCCTGGTTACTGCCAGGTGAAGGTAAGGGGAAGTTCTGCCTCCCTGTTTGTTTCTATTTACTCTTGATAGTCTGGATTCCTTGTTACCACTAGGTGAGGCTAGGAGTTCTCGCTCTCCCCATAGTCTCCACTGTCTGAACAGTGTGGTGGCCTTGTTACTACTGGGTGATGGTGAAGAGCCTCATTTTCCAGTTGACCTCTGATGACACCACCTCATTACTGCCTGGTGGAGATGAAGTTTAGGCTCCCTACAAAGTTCACACTGACATCATAGTGGTGGTGACTGAATACCAGCTGGTGGACATAAAAGTTCAGACTCCTGTTAGCCTTTCTGCCATCACCCTTGGGGGTTTTGGAGTGTTTTGTTACTATTTAGAGTGTGGTAGTCTAGACTCCACATTCATTATTGGTGCGTTTTGGTTGACACCATGGTTTTCTCTGTGGTATTTGGTTGGAATAGAGAACCTATTGACTAAAATCTTACTATCTTGCTAAGCTTTCCTTTCCCATATGACTTGGCTAGAGACTTTTGTTAGTGCATTTTTTCATCTGAGGCACTTGGTATTTCTGCATTGCTGATGTCATCAGCTCCAAGTCTAGGGTATAGGAGATTGGAAGAAAACCTACAGAGCTCACCAGTATGATGTTTGTATCTCAAAGTCCCTAGGTGGTCTCCCTTTTTCTCTTGGTCTTAAATTTGTCCTATATAAAATATCCAGGGTTTCAGTTATACTTAGAAGACTAAGGAAAAGTATGCCTATTCCATCTTCCTGGAAATGAAAATTTTCTATGATAAAATTTATAAAGTGTCTGTCAAATAGCTTCAACTAAATGAAAGTGTGCCAGGATCATTTACTAAAACATTAACTTGTATTTCTACTTTGTGTGTGTGTGTGTGTGTGTGTGTGTGTGTGTGTGTGTGTGTGTGTGTGTTTAAATCTTACTTCAATGTGATTCCCTTTTTGTCAGATCCCTGAGGATTTCAAAGCTTCATATTTTATGAATGAATCATGATGCTAGACTAAAGGAGTTTCTAGAATCTGAAGATCAACAACAAAGGACTAGAGTAAATGATCAGAATGTAGTTTGATTTGTGTGAGTCACTTAAAAAAAAAAACTAGTAGATTTATTTGGACAATGGAAGTTGCAGAAAGTGGCCATTGGTTTGCTTGTTCAGTTTTCTACTGTTTACAGGGTCTCTTGCCAGCTTTTCTGAATTTTTAGAAAAAAATTTTTCTGTTTTATTTAATGTATCTTACATAAGTATTTAAATATTATTTTTGCTGCTAATGTCTTACTTTTCTGTTTCAGTATTATAATTCAAAATTAATCTCCCAATCTGATTATGAAAACTAGAAATGGTCACATTATTAGAAACATCAGAAAAGGAATAAAAAGTACAAGTCATGTAACAGGGAGAGTTTTTAAAAATTTATTTTTGTTGAACACTTTTTTTTTCAGTAGGACAGAAACAGTTATGCAAGGCTTTCCTTGCATGAAAACATAGTGTGAACAACATTTATTTTTGTGCATTTTCATTCTAATTCAATTCCTGAAACTTAAAAATAATACCTATTCCTTCTCATAAACTTACAGATATGCCTTTGTTCATTGTGGAGAATATGAAAACTATACAAAGGTACAAAAAACAAGCATTAACAACAACCCCTGATAATTTACCCATTCGCTCCATAGGCAAAAGGAGTTTGTGAGAGAAGGCAGATGATACTATAGGTCTATATGACCAATAAGTCTAGTTCTTAGCCTTAAAATTTCAGGCACCTGGTTTTGTTAACACATTCTGAATGGATCTTTAGGAAGAAATTTAAATGAAATGTTTACAGAGACCTAACCTATAAAATGAGAGTATCAGTGGACTGATTTCCGAAAAGAGATTTAGAAGAGACTGGAAGATTACCTCCCAGTTTGTTTTCTCCAAGGGAAGGCCATACATAAGCAGATTGGTTTGGCAGCCTAGAGTCTGAACATAGTATTTGAGTTATATGATTTAAATACTGAAAGAAATCAGGCAACCCCATTCTGATAAATTGATCCTTTCTATATGTGTTCCCCTGCAAAGTGGTAAGAGAAGACAGTTCTTTGGTTGTTGATTTTTTTTTGTACGGACTATATTTTTTGTGTCTTATTTTCCTCTAAATATTTAAAAATATTATCTTAATCTATATCATATTTTTAATGATTTATTTAAAAAATAGGCCTCCAGTTTAAGGCAGTGTATTAACAGCACATGCTTCTCTTCCTTCTTTTCTGCCACTCCAATTAGAACTATAGTAAATAATAAAAAGGCATAGAGCCAGAAGATCACAGAGGTCCATCTGCTTATGAGAAACTTAATATAATTGCTGGAAACAGAAAAAGCGTTTTCTGATCATGAAATGGAGAAAGATCCAGAATGAATAGATGTAGGAGCTTGCCTTTGTGGAAAGTGTCTTTGTGCTTGGCAGAATTCCAAGAAAGGACCAGCTTTTAGACTTGGGAAGTAGAGTGTTGTCAAGTGGCTTGACAATATGGAGGCTCAAAGGTCAATAGACAGAATTTAGAAATTAGCATCCCCCTATTCATGCCTGGTGTTTACAGTGTAGACAACCCTGGCACTTCTCCAGAAAATCCTTCTCCAGTAACTAAATGACCATCTCACTGAAACTCTCTCCTGACCCAGCCACATGCTGGATGCCAGTCCACTCAATTCTTTACCTGTGAGCACAGATCCCAAAGATGGAAGGCAACTGAAGAAAACTTAAAGAAATAAAAAGTGTGAGTGGGTAGGCAGGATTTTAAAAGATCATGTTAACTAGCTAAATTCTTCTCTTTTATAAAGTAGAAATGAACAGATGAAATCAAATCTTGAAAAATCAAGCGTTAAAGAATAAACACGTACATTGAAAATATATGGACTAAAATCTAGGAGAACAAAACAAATAATTTAAACTGCCGTTAGGTACTGAAATCAGGGGAAATTGAGATGATGAGATGTTATTTTTGATTAGTATTCTTCTGTCCTGCTTTAATTAAAAAATGAGAGATCTTAGTTTGGATAAAAACTCACTTAAATGTTTAATCTGCAAAACAAACTTATAAACAATAGGCTACCAGAATAAAACATACTGCACTCATATTTCTCTAATTTTTGAAACTTACACCACACTTGTAAGAGGAGCACCTAACAGAATCTGACACGCTCAGAAAGTATTTACTGAATGAATCAAGTTAGAATTTTTTAAAACTTTTTGTGTTCTCGTTCACATATTTCTTAGATTTTGTTTAAATAATTTGAAGTTTTATATCTGATTATTTGTATTTTTATTCTGGTGGGGTTTTTTTAAACTTGTAAACTCAGTGGTTAACTCCTTTCAGTGATCATAGCTCATCCTTTTTATTTGACTTTAATTCTTTATTTTATTTTTTTATTTTTCATTCCCTTAACTTTTACATATATATATATATATATATTTTTTTTTTTTTTTTGAGAGTGGGAGAAAGAGCACATGTACAAGCAGGGCAGAGGGAGTGGGAAAAGGCTCCAAGCTCAGTGGGGAGCCTGATGTGAACTCAAACTTGCAACCATGAGATCATGGCCTGAGTCAAAATCAAAAGTTGGAGACTTAGCTGACTGAGCCACCCAGGTGCTTCATCCTTTCAAAATTACAATAAAAAACACTATTTATTTATTTTGAATAATGTTTCCATTAGCTGATATATATCTTTCAGTAATTTTCTCAGAGAGGATATGTAGGTATGAAAATTTTGGATTCCTTTTATATTTGAAAATAAAAAATTGTTTTATTTCCCCACAAATGACAACTTGAATGAATATAGGGATCTTTAGGTAATAACTTTTTTTTTTTAATTTTATTTATTTTGAGAGAGAGCACAAGCACGGGAGGGGCAGAAAGAGAGGAAGAGACAGAATCCCAGGCAGGCTTCATGCCATCAGCACAGAGCCTGATGTGGGGCTCGAACTCCCAAAACATGAGATCATGATCTGAGCCAGATCAAGACTTGGACGTGTGTGACAATCAAGAGTTGTCCGGCTGTGAATATGGAGCCTTTAGGTAACCACTTTTAATCTAAAACCTAACATTGCTTGGCTTTCATGCTGTGAAAGAGAAGTCTGAATCTGGCTAAAATTAGGTTCTGTTTTGTCTTTCTGTTGGTCCTTGAATACCTGTAGAATTCTTTCTCTAAATCTACACTTAAAACTTTTCTAAGTGAGTCTATTTTTGTTAAATTTTCCAAATACTTGGTGAACACCTTTCGCTTTGCCAAAATAAGGTAGAACAAATCCCAAAATGAATGCCACCAGTTGTTCATCTTCTAGCTTGGAATTGCCTTGTTTTCACTCTTAAAGAGTATGGCTACTTTATATTACCATGGCTTTTTAACTGGGCAACTTTTCCTTTAGCTAACTATCCATAGGAGAAAACCAATACGTACAGAAGGGCTGTGATTTCTAGTCCTGGAAATGTATTTAAGTTAGGCTGAAGAATTTGCTACCATGTCAATAGGTGGAAAAAAACACTTATGTACAGTTCCACAGGATTGTGTCTAATTGAATACTTTATTTTTAGTCTGAGTGTCCCTGGTATTCTTGATAATTTTTGAATATCTTGCTTCCTCTCACCGAGTCAAAAATAAATTCAAAGGCAGAGACAATACCTACTAATTGTCTCTAGCCCACATAATGGGATACAGAAGGTACTTAATTAGTTTTGACTGACAGATGTGCTAATCATTCACTTGGATGGGTAATCTTAAAGAATACCCCACTGCGAACCTAAGCTGTATTTACCTGTAATTCAGGTGTGCTTTGAAATGTTGTGTGAATATATATGTTGAACTTCCAGAGCCCTTTAACACGAAGTTCTTAGGACCTTGCTCCTCACAGTGTGGTTTGGGGGACCAGCACCATGGAGGTCACCTGGGAAATTGTTAACCGTGAACAAGCACGTTTACCTGTTTGTAACTTATTTTTTGTTCCCTGCCCTTATTGTTCTGTTAAGTTTCTCACATTCCATATATGAGTGAAAACATGATATCTGACTTATTTCACTTAGCATAATATTCTCCAGTTCTATTCACGTTATTGCAAATGGTAAGATTTCATTCCATTTCATTGCCAAGCAGTATTCCAGTGTGTGTATGTGTGTTTGTGTGTATGTGTGTGTTGTGTTTTCTTGATCCATTCATCAGTTGTTGGACATTTGGGCTCTTAACATAATTTGACTATTGTTGATAGTGCTGTAAGCATTAGGTTGCAAACAGAGGAAAGCAAACCATAAGAGACTCTTAAATACAAAGAGCAAACTGACGGTTGATGAGGGGTGGGGGGTATGGGGGGATGGGGAAAATGGGTAATAGGTGTTGAGGAGGGCAGTGGTTGGGATGAGCACTGTGTGTTATATGTAAGTGATGAACCACGGGAATCTACTCCCAAAACCAAGAACTCACCTTATACAATGTATGTTAGCCAACTTGATAGTAAATTATGTTCTTTAAAAAAACATGTTTCCCCTGATGTTCTACCAGATTAGACACCACACATTAGATTTTCATAAACACTGTATCTGGAGATCGCTGAAAAAAAAATGCATCCCAAAGAAAGCATTGACAGGATGTTGTCAAAACTTTGGACATTCCAGCTTTCTCTTCCTGGGTTGGATATGATGAGCTCAATAAAACAACTAGGGAATGTTGAAATCTGTTTGGAACTTGAATTCAGCACTCTCCGCAGCTTTGGTGTGTGTGACTTTGACACCTCCAGGAGACAGCTCCAGAGCTCTTGGCAGTGCTCAGATGCCCACGACCTTGGCATTGGTGAACACATTGGCACCTGGACTGGGCATCATCTGTACTGCTGCTGCTCTTGGCTGTGTGGCAACAAGAGGCTTTAACCCAGCAAGCTGGAGCCAGAGAGAGGAAAAGTATGATCAGCTTTCTTTTGCCAAGAAGGCTAGTTTTTGGAGCACCATCTCACTGGGTACTTCACAGGGAAAATGGAGCCATCAGATGAGTGGCCTGCCATTTACAAAATTGCTTTCATCTGCATCTATTCTTCCCTTCTTTTATGTCTATGTTCTGATTCTATCACATTTTGCTTTCTGAGAGATCACATGTTTGTTTATCCCCTTACTTTTCTGTATCATTAATGTCTGTTTTAACACTGGTACCTTCTGATAACATATTTAAATATAACCATTTTTTTTTTAAATGGTTCCTTTGACTTTGTCTCCTATGCTAGTTTTCTCTGTAAATTCATTAATATTTTGAAGAGGGCATATAAATATTTTTGTCCTTTTAGTGTTATTTATTTATGGCAGGTTTCTTTCCAGCTTTATTGAGACATAACTGACACATAACATTATGTAAACTCAAGGAAGCTTAATATGTACAGCATAATGATTTGATCTATTCCTCCTTAAAAGTTATTGCAATCATTGCTTTTTTTTCTTTAGTTCTTTCATTCTTTCATTTTACTGTTACTGATTTTTAGAGCTGTGCAATGTAATATCAGTATAGAAAAAGCATATAATCAACCATATATGTATGACTAAACAATATAGTTTAATTTTCATTTTTATAAAAATAAGATCACATCTATCTATCATTCTTGACATCCTGTTTATGAGATGTATCCTTAATGTTTAGTGCTGCTATAGTTAACCTTCACTGCTGCATTTCCTGTTGTATGTGTATGCTGTAATCCACTTGTCTATTCTTCTCTAAGTGGATTGTTCCTAGTTTAGAATTATTATGAATACTGCTTTTATTAACACGCATGTACAAGTATCCTGGTACATATATGTAAGAGTTTCTATAGACTATTTTCCTGGAAATGGAACTGCTGAGTCATAAGTTATAGATCTTTCATTTACTAGATACTAATAAACATTTTCCATTCCATCAACCACACGCTGTGTTCAGTTTCTTAGTGTCCTTATCAATATTTGATAGTGTCAAACTTTTAACCCTTTGCCTAGCTAATGAGTGTGCAGTTGTATTTAATTATCACTTTAATTCTGATTTCCCTGATTATACATGAAACTATACTTTATCACATATTTGACTGCTTTTATATAAGTGAGTATACAATTTATTGGTTCATTAAAAAATTGGATAGTGTAGTTCTTACTAATCTATAGAAATTTTTTACACATCCTGGATACTTCATGTTGTTTATGTTACAAATGCCTTCTTATCTGAACTTGTCTCATTACTATCTTTATCAACAAAAGTTTTTAATCTTAATGCGCTTGAAAGTATAGGTATTTTTCTTAATAGATAGTAATTTTATACCTTGTTTGAGAAACGATGTTGTTGATCAAAACTTCTAATGAATTATCTTATAAAATATTTATTGTTTTACCTTTTACATTTAAATCTTTAATCTACCTGGACCTGGTTGTTATGTATAAAGTGAGGAAAGGCTCCAATTTCATTTCTTTTTGTATGAATATTTGTCTAAGGGCTTTCATTGTAATGTCTATCATCTTCCCACTTAGCTGACCTGCTATCTCTGTCATATGTGAGATATCCATTATGGATAAATCTATTTCTCTGTATCATTGCTCTATTTGTCTACACATTTTTTATTGCTAAGTTTAATAATAATTTTAAGATATATTAGAGGAAACATTCCCAGCCCATTTTCATATTTATATGTCTTGATTGTCCTTGTTCCCTTTGTGTTTCAAAATATTTTATTTTTCATTTTTTGAATTTATTAACTGATATCCTACATTATATTAATTTAAGGTATACAACATAACGATTTGATATATTTATATATTGTAAAATGGTCATCATGATGTCTTTTTTTTTAATTTTTCTTTTTTTTAATATTTTATTTATTTCTAGGAGAGAGAGAGAGACAGCATGAGCAGGGGAGGGTCAGAGAGAGAGGGAGCAACAGACTCTGAAACAGGCTCCAGGCTCTGAGCTGGCAGTCAGCACAGAGCCCGACGCGGGGCTCAAACCCACGAACCGCGAGATCATGACCTAAGTGAAAGTCGGACGCTTAACCGACTAAGCCACCCAGGCGCCCCCATGATGTCTTGTTAATATCCATCACTATCCATAGTTATATAAAGTTCTTGTGATAAGAACTTGTTAAATCTACTCTTAGCAACTTTCAAATATGCAATACATACAGTATTATTAACTATAGCTAGTATACTGTATATTACATCCTCATGACTTATATGACTTGGTTTATAACTGGAAGTTTGTATCTTTTGATCTCATTCAGCTATTTTACCTGCCCCTACCTCCTTCTGGCAACCACCAGTCTGCTTTCTGCATCTATAATTTTTTTTTGTTATATTCTGCATGTAAGTGAGATCATATGGTATTTGTCTTTCTGTCTGACTTATTTCATAATGTCCTCAAGGCTCATCCATGTTGTCAAAAATCGCAAGGTTTGATAATTTTTTATGGCTGAATAGTATCCCATTGTGTGTGTGTGTGTGTGTGTGTGTGTAGACAATTTGTCATGTTTTCTTTATCCATTCATTCATGGATGAAAATTAGGTTGTCTCCACACCTTAGCTATTATAAATAATGGTGCAATGAGCATGGATGTACATGTACATTCTCAAGTTAGTGCTTTTGTATTTGTTGGATAAATACCCAGAATTGGAATTGCTGGATCATATCTATTTTTGGTGAAACTATGTACTATTTTCCAAAGTAGCTACACCAATGTACATTTCCACGAGCAGTACAAGTGTTCTTTTCTCTACATTCTCATGAACATGTGATTTGTTTTATACTAGCTATTCTAACAGGTGTGAGGTGATAGCTTATCCTAGTTTTGATTTGCATTTCCCTGATTAGTGATGTTGAGCGTTTTTTTTCTTTTAAATTTTAATTTAAATTCTAGTTAACATATAATGCATTATTGGTATCAGGAGTAAAATTCAGGGATTTATCACATACAACACCCAGTGCTCATCATAAGTGCCCTCCTTAATATCCATCACCCATCTAGTCCATCCCCACCCACCTCCCTCCATCAACCCTCAATTTATTCTCTATCTTTAAGAGTCTCTCATGGTTCATTTTCCTCTCTGTTGAGCATCTTTCCCTCTGTCCGTTGGCCATCTATGTGTTTTCCTTAGGAAAAATGTCTGTTCAGACACTGCCCTTCTTATAATTGGTTTGTGTCACAGACTAGGAGTCTGGAGTTCTCTGTAGTCCAGCAAGAGAGTGGACCCATAAATGAATACAAGAGAGGCTTATGTTTGGGAGAAGAAAGCCCTGAACAGGGGTGTTGTCTCCATGTTTATTCAGCTTATAAAATGGTGAATGTGAAGAAAACAGTCAGATGGTATTCATTAACTTGTGTGTGTGAGGACAGGGTTTGGGGGCAAGTGGAATTTGTGATCAAGACATATTGGCACCAGATGGAAAGTAATTCCCTGCAGGTGATATAACAAGTTACTCATGATCCCATTACAGTATCTTGCTAGATAATCTCAGGTGCTTTCACTCCATGGTGCTGGCTTTCAGCCCTGAGCTGTTTTGCTTTTTTTTTTTTTAACTCACTTATGTAAACATAGCTTATTTCCCCACGTGTATGGGGTCTTGTTGTTGTTGTTGCTACTGCTATTATAGGACTTCCTTTATTTATTTTGGTTATTAACTTCCTATCAGATAAATGATTTGCAAATATTTCCTCTCATTCAAGGTTGCTTTTTCCTGTGCTGTGTAGAGCTGTTTGATATAGTCCCATTTGTGTTTGCCTTTGTTGCCTTCGCCTTTGGTGTTAAATAAAAAAAAATCACAAAGACGGATGTCAAGGAGTTTATCACTTATGTTTTTGTCTAGGAGCTTTGTGGCATCAGGTCTTAAGTTTAAGTCTTAAATCCATTTCGAGTTCATTTTTGTGTTATGGTAGAAGATATGGGTCCCAGTTACTTGGTTGGATTTGGCTCTCCAGTTTTCCCAAGACCGTTTGTTGAAGAGAGTATAATTTGCCCACTATATATTGTTGGCTCCTTTATTGTAAATTAATTGGCCATATATGTGTGGGTTTATTTCTGGGCTCTCTATTCTGTTCTCTTGATAGGTCTCTGTTTTTGTGCCAGTACCATCCTGTTTTAATTACCATAGCTCTGTAGTATGGTTGGAAATCAGGAAGTGTGATACCTCCAACTTTGTTCTCTTTTTCAAGATTGCTTTGGCTACACATTTTATTGTTGTTGTTTGTTTGGTTTGGTTTTGTTTTTGCAAATTTTAGGGTATTTTTTTTCTATTTCTGTGAAAAATGCTACTGGAATTTCAATAGTGATTGCATGGAATTTGTGGATGGCTTTGAGTAGTATGGACATTTTCCCAGTTTGTGAGAACAGAATACCTTTCCATTCATTAGTATCTTTAATTTGTTTCATTAAGTCTCGGTTTTTATTGTACAGATCTTTGAATTCCTTAGTTAAATTTATTTTTAGGTATTGTATTTCTTTTGGTGCAGTTGAAAATGGGATTATTTCCTTAATTTCTCAGAAATAAATCACAAGGAGAAACTAAACTGTGATGCAGGATATATAAGCTATATAAATTTGGTGGGAAACTCTGGAGAAAATGCTGCCCACAGAAGTATAGACCAGCATTGGGTTTTCAGCATTGAACTGGACTCTTAAGTCCTTTCTCCACCTAGTTATTAGATGTGGGCATGGCCCTAGGATAGGCAGCTCTCTACGGTTGAGGCAGACCCTGAAGTAGTTGATAGATGAAGATTATCTGCTGACTGCACTGTCTACAGCTCAGCAGCAAGTCTTTTTCTGAGGAAGAGTCTGGGTCAGATTAATTTTTGTTAATTTTCACACATTATTATTTTCTACTACATGCATTAAATCTACAAATTTTATTCTAACTTCTGCTTCATCTTTATCTCACAGATTTTGCACTGTAGTATTTACTACAAACAACTTTAAATTTTTTCAGTATGATTTCTTGATGTAACTAGAGGTATTTTCTTAACTTACAAAATGTTTGTGTTTTGCTCGTTAAATTTTTTGTTACTGCTATCTAATTACAATATGGTTGTAAATACAATCTATATGATTTCATTTCACTAATTTGTTGAAATTTGCTTTATGCTCCAATATGGGTCATTTTGGTAAATGACTCACTTAACAAGAATGTGTATTCTATAGTGTTAGATGCTTTATATTTGAGAAGCTGTAAAGAGTCTCCAATTATCAAGATGGATGGATATCTGCTAGTTAAAACTATGGATTCCTTCTTTCACTGTCCTTTAAAATGTAGTCATCCTGGAGCACCTAGATGGTTCAGTTGGTTAAAGTGTCTGAGTTTGGCTCAGGACCTTAGTTCAAGAGTTTCAGCCCTGCAGTGGGCTCCTTGCTGTCAACTCAGAGACCGGAACCTGTTTCAGATACTGTGTCTCCCTCCACTTCCTGCAGTCTGTCTTAAATAAATAAGTAAAATGAAACCATCCTTCTGGGTCTCCTGGATGGCTCAGTTGGGTGAGGGTCCAATTCCTGGTTTCAGCTCAAGTCATGATACCATGAATCATGGGTTGGAATTCCATATCAGGCTCAGCGTTGACAACATGGGGCCTACTTGGGGGTCTCTCTCTCTCTCCATCTCTCTCTCTCTCCTCCTCCTCTCTCTGCCCCTCCTCCCCTGCTCATGCTCTTTTTCTCATTATAAATAAACTTAAAAAATGCAAACATCCTTTGGAGCATTGAGTCACTAAAGACCTCAATTTGGATGTGACAATGAACCAATTACTGAGGAGATGGAACCTGTAAAGGAAGTAGCACTTTTATGTAGTATACCATCAGAAGGGAACATTAGTATGAATCTTGGTGGAGACTGAAAAAACAAATGCCTGATGCAAGAAGAAAGTTTCTAGGATATGAGAAAGAAGAGTACAAAGTAGAGGGAGGTAGGAATGCTTAGAAGGCGAAGTCTGCTTACAGACTACCTTCCTTCTACCAAGAAGACTTGATGTACTCCTCTGTGAAACAACTGTGACTTTTTTTTTGGCAGTGATCTTGTAAAATAGGGTTTCTTATTTGGAGCACTCTTCCTTAAGGAATATGGGCAAAGTATCCAGGAAATAGCTAAAGGTTTAAAGTGTCAGAAATACTTTGTCTGTTTCCATCTGCTATTGAATTAGTAACAACAAAGCCACTTGCTAGATGGATTCTCCTCCTAGTGTTTCCCTGGTACCTTCATTCTACTTGTATCCCTGCTTCCCTTCTCCAACTCTCCAACCAAAGGAGGGAAGCACTAAGTAGAAAGAAAAAAGGGAAGTTTTTTTGGCTTTAATTTTCAATATTCAGAGCCCTTGAGGATTCTGAGAGGACTTGAGGTAAAGACAAATACAGTACTTGGGAGATACAACTTTGAGAAGACTAGAACTCTTCCCATATGCAGAGAAAACCCCACAGTTTGGGGAGAAGGCAGGGGCAGGATGGATACTGAAAGCGGGGTTTGGTGCGTCCCACTAAGAGGACTTTGCTTACTCTTCCTCTGACAAGAACTCGGAGAGAGACAAACCTGACAATTGATGATGTTCTGTATTATCTTTAGGCAAAAATATTCCAGAAAGAGAATGGCTGCTAGGCATGGCAGACTGGGCCAGAGATGTTCTCACATAGGTGTCTTTTCCAGAAGGGAGCTGAGAGAATGAAGGAGTTCAAGACTGGAACTAGAATTGTGTGACCTGATGGCAAAGGTCCTGATATTTCAGTGCATACCTGTGAAATAGATGCCCCTACCCAATCTCATACCTTGGAACTATATAAATGGTTTCCTTAAATGATAATGGAGACCTCAAACTAGAGGACATAAGGCCTGCATGATACGAAATAACTAGGAGTTCAAAATACACCTTTCACACACACATCACTATTTATGCAAGTTTATTGTTTTTATGTACATTATTTCACTTAATCCCCTCAGTGAACCTGAGAGAAGGGCATTAGACCTGTCTCCTAAATAAGAAACTGAGTTAAAGAGCCTAAGGAGCCTGCTAAGATTTGAACTTTAGAGATGTCTGATGCTGAATTTCATGCTCTTTTTTTTTTTTGTTACAAATAGTTTATTGTCAAATTAGTTTCCATATAACACCCAGTGCTCATCCCCACAAGTGCCCTCCTCCATGCCCACCCCTCCTCCCCCCCACATCCATCAGTCCTCAGTTTTTGTCAGCATTCAAGAGTCTCTCATGGTTTGCCTCTCCCCTTTCCCCCACCATTTCCGCCCCTTCTTCTCCCCCTTGGTCCTCTGTTAAGTTCCTCCTAATCCTCCTATACGTGCACACATATGATATTTGTCCTTCTCTGCCTGACTTATTTCGCTCAGCATAACACCCTCAAGGTCCATCCATGTTGCTACACATGGCCAGATTTCATTGTTTCTCATTGCCATGTAGTATTCCATGGTATAGATAAACCACATCTTCTTGATCCATTCATCTGTTGATGGACACTTAGGCTCTTTCCAGGTTTTTAATTAGTATGCACTTCTCTCTTCATAACTCTCTTTTACACTCCAATTTTTGGTCACCTGATCCCACGTTGTAGTTATCCATAGATCTGTAAGGAATTTTCTCTGATTCATTTGGATATTAGAAAGATAAGTTATGGCAGAATCGCTTACTCTTTAAGGTAAAGTTTTGAACATTAACAGTTAATGGCTTATCAAATGTCTACTTTGCATAAAGAATTACGAATCCAAGATTATAAGTTCAAGTAATAAAATTTAAGGGAAGCAGAGACTCTTACTCCAAAGGGACATAACCCTAGCAATGGAGTTGGAGAGAGAGAGATGTGTACACACAGTGCAAAGTCATGAAGGGGTGGGCTGGTTTTGGAGTTCATCACTTCTAAGGGTGCCCAAGGAGGAGACCTGTGCCAGGAGGTGGACATTTTAAAACTCTGTCACAGCAGCGAGGTTGACCATAGAGCATCATATTGGAGTGTGAGGAGACAATATAAGGGCCTATTTTAAATTTCTTTCCATAATTGGAGTATTGATTGTAGAATATGGTGAATAAATGAAAGTTCAAACACAGGGTCTGAAGAAGACCACCACATTTTGTAATAGTTGCTTAAAACTGTGAATCAATATTCCAATAATTGATCCCAGAAATTTTAGAGTGCCCATTAGAGAGGAGAGCAGGACCTCATTGTAAGACATACATTCAGGCATCTATGAGGTATAAGGAAAGGTTTCCTGAAATGTTGATTTCGGGGCACAGAGCGTAGACTCAGAGCACTACTTTGTTCTCCAATTTCCTCTTTCTGGCTGCATCATTGTCCTTTATTGACTGTTTTATAAACTCCCATTACCTCAGCTTGGTTAAGGAAAGCAGTCTTTAATCCTGGCAGAACTGATAAGGACTATTAAACTCTGGGCCTGCTTGCTGAGACAGATGATGGGGCTGTCTTCCTGGAACATTCTACTAATGTTATGGATTCTGTTGTTACCCGTTCTGTTCAGAACATGTTGGGATAGCCAGCATGCTTTAATGTCCCTCAGATGTGTTTCTTTCATTCTGAATAAAATGATCAGCCTGATTCTTTCTGGGGTAGAATTGAGATCTGGCTTTTTTGAAGAAAAGTGGGTGCAGGTTTGTGAAACTTTCCTTGGTTCTTCAGTTAGAACTATTCCTTTTCTCTGGGATCCTGCAGCCTTTTATGTATGTATGTATGTATATATGTATGTATGTATCTATCATTTCATGATTTCCCATATCAGTGTCTGATATGTATTACGTGTAGCTGTTGGAGAGTACATCAACTGTTAACTGTTTAAGTCTACTCAGCACTACTTACCCAATTATATTTTCAGTGGTATGTCATTCGGAAATGGTCACCTACTCTGTGCAATTCCAGTGGAGTTCCCAATTAAAATACCAGGTTTCTCTATTACAGGATTGTGTATAAGATCCAGGCATGGCCAATCAGAGTACACCATTAACTTGGTCTCAGTGATCAGCTTACGGATGTAATAATGAACCTAAAGTAGCCAATCAGAGCTCTTTCCTAGGATCTTTTCTTTTTCGTAGTAAAAACTGAATGATTGTGACTGCAAAGTTAATCATGGTTATATCCTCTAACTTTGGAATGGTTTGAGGAAATAAGACTAAACAACTTTAAACCACATAAGAGATAAAAGAGGAGGGGACTGAGAACTGTGATGCCCTTTGAATCTCTGAATGCACTCTTGGCTGAGGCAAGGTTGACTTTATTCTTTTTATCATAATTGGTAAAATGACTCTTTATTTTAAACATGAATTAGATATAAGTTCCATAAGTGAGTGCAGCAATTTTTATTTTGTCTCACTTCTCCAAATAATAATGCCAAATGCCTAGCATGGTGCCTATCACATAGTAGGCACTCCATTAATATTTGTATGCTGAATATTTGCAACTAAATGAGCCGTGAAAAAGTGTGAATGTCTTTTCAACCATTTTATGGGATTTTGGGGAAAATCCTCTGGAGTAATTAGATAGACTTGTAAGGATTGAAGCTAGTTGGTGGACTGTGGTATAAATTTACTGTTGTGGTTCTATAAATCTTAAATTTTTTTGAGAAGAGTTGATGCACAGTGTTCCAGTAATTTCAGGTGTACAACTTAGTGATTCAAAGTTTCCAGACTCTATGTCATGGTCATTACACAAGTGTGGGTACTGTCTGTTACTATACAGTATCATTGACTGTATCCTCTCTGCTCTACCTTTTATTGTTGTGACTTACTCATTCTACAGCCGGAAACCTGTATCTCCCACTCCTCTTCATCTATTTGGCCCATTTCCCCACCCTCTTCCCTTTGTCGACCATCAGTTTGTTTTCTGTTTTCATAGGTCTGCTTCTGCTTTTTTGTTTATTCATTTGTTTTGTTTTTTAGATTCCACATATAAGTGAAATCATATGGTATTTGTCTTTCTCAGTCTGACTTATTTCACCTAGCACAATCTTTTATTTTGAAATATATCACACAAGAAAAGTGTGTAACACTGTGTAAGGTGATGCATTATAAAGTAAAACCTGTAAGCCATCACAAAGGTCAATAAATACAACATTGCCATTTTTCCAGAAGCTCCTGTGTGTTCTTTGTGGACTATTCCCACCTATCTTGACTTGCTAGTGGTAACCACCATGCTGAGTTTTATGGGAATCCTTGCTTTGCTTTGCCTCATGATTTTACCACCAATAAATGCATTCATTATCATTGCTTTTTAGTTTGTAGTTTGTGAATATAATATACACAGTGTTGTCATGAATATATATCTATATTCTATTGTGCTTTTTTCACTCAACATTATGTTTATATAATACATCCAATTTGACACACCTTGCTTTAGTTTATTTCCATTCTGTTGCTGAAAGTTTCCCTGGGTTTTGGCTATAAAATGTGTGCTGCTGTTTAAACTATTGTACATCCTGAAGCCTATATGTCCATGTTTTCTATGGTATATTTACATAGGAGTTAAATTGCTGAGTCATAGTGTATGTCTATTTTTAACTTTACTAGACAATGCTTTACATTGTCACTGATACAAGGCTGTTTCAGATTTTTTTCCCTCAAATTTTCATACAGCTTTCAAGTACAGTTCTTAGAGACATATTTACTCTGTGTTTTTTGTTGTTTTTGTTAGTTTTTTTTCCTGAAGAATAATTGACACATTGTATTAGTTTCAGGTGTAGAACATAGTGATTTGATATTTATGTGCGTTATTAAATGGTCAGCACAATAAATTAGTTACATTTGTCACCATATAAAGTTATGATAACATTGTTATTAGTTTTAAATTTATTTAGAGGGAGGGAGGGAGGGAAGGAGGGAGAGGCAGAGGCAGAGAGAGAGAGAGAGAGAGAGAGAGGGAGAGAGAGAATCCCAAGCAGGCTCTGTGCTGACAACACAGAGCCCAGTGCAGGGCTCAATCCCATTAACTCTGAGGTCATGACCTGAGCTGAAACCAAGAGTTGGATGCTTAGCTTAGCCATCTAGGCATCCCTATTTTTACAGTATTATTGACCATATTCTCTATGCTCTACATGTTTTATTTATTTTATAACTAGACGATTGTACCTTTTAATTCCCTTCACCTATTTCATCCACCTACCGAACCCCTCACCTCTTGCAACCATAATTTTTTCTGTGTATTTATGAGTCTGTTCTATCCTGTTCATCTTATTCATTTGTTTCCTAGACTCCACATATAAATGAAATTATATGGATTTGTGATTCCCTGACTTCTTTTACTTAGCATAATGCCCTCTATGCCCATTCATGTTGTCACAAGTGGCAGAGTTTATGGCTGACAGTAATCTTGTGTGTGTGTGTGTGTGTGTGTGTGTACACTACTGCTTTTTTTTTGTATTTCATAGTTTAGTTTTTATTTACACCCAAGTTAGTTAGCATATATTGCAACAATGATTTCAGGAGTAGATTTCTTAATACCCCTTCCCAATTTAGCCCATCCCGCCCACCCACAACCCTCCAGCAACCCTCTGTTTGTTCTCTATATTTAAGAGTCTCTTATTTTTTTGTCCCCTCCCTGTTTTTATATTACTTTTGTTTCCCTTTCCTTATATTCAACTATTTTGTATCTTAAAGAGCTCATATAAGTGAAGTCATATGATATTTGTCTTTCTTTCACTGACTAATTTCACTTAGCATAATACCCTCTAGTTCCATCTATCTCGTTGCCAAAGGCAAAAGATTTCATTCTGTTTGATTGCTAAGTAATTCTTCATTGTGTATATATATACCACATTTTCTTTATCCATTCATCCATCGGTGGATATTTGGGCTCTTTCCATACTTTGGCTCTTTTTGATAGTGCTGCTATAAACATTGGGGTACACATGCCCCTTCAAAACAGCATACCTGTATCCCTTGGATAAATACCTAGTAGTGCAATTGCTGGGTCATAGGGTAGTTCCATTTTTAATTTTTTGAAGAACCTCCATACTGTTTTCCAGAGTGGCTGCACCAGTTTACATCATCACCAGCAGTGCAAAAGGGTTCCTCCTTCTCTGCATCCTTGCCAACATCTATTGTTGCCTGAGTTGTTAATATTAGCCATTCTGATGTGCATAAGGTGGTGTATCATTGTAGTTTTGATTTCTATTTCCCTGATAATAAGTGATGTTGAGCATTTTTTCATGTGTTGGTTGGTTATCTGGATGTCTTCTTTGGAGAAGTCTCTATTCATGTCTTTTGCCCATATCTTCACTGGATTATTGGCTTTTTAGGTGTGAGTTTGATAAGTTCCTTATAGATTTTAGATACTAACCCTTTATCGGATATGTCATTTGCAAGTATATTCTCCTATTCCATTGGTTGCCTTTTAGTTTTCCTGGTTGTTTCCTTTGCTGTGCAAAACTTTTTATCTTGATGAGGTCCCAATAGTTCATTTTTGTTTTCGTTTCCTTTGCCTGTAGAGACATGTCAAGTAAGAAGTTGCTGCAGCCAAGCTCAAAGAGGTTGTTGCCTGCTTTCTCCTCTAGGAATGTGGTTGCTTCCTGTCTTACATTTAGGTCTTTCATCCATTTAGAGTTAATTTTTTTATATGGTGTAAGAAAGCAGTCCAGGTTCGTTTTTCTGCATGTTGCTGTTCAGTTTTCCCAGCACCATTTGCTCAAGAGACTGTCTTTATTCCACTGGATATTCTTTCCTGCTTTGTCAAAGATTAGTTGGCCATACATTTGTGGGTCCATTTATGGGTTCTCCATTCTGTTCCATTGATCTGAATGTCTTTTTTTGTTCCAGTACCATACTGTCTTGATGATTACAGCTTTGTAATATACCTTGAAGTCTGGGATTGTGATTCCTCCAGCTTTGGTTTTATTTTTCAGGATTGCTTTGGCTATTTGTTTTCTTTTCTGATTCCATACAAATTGTAGGATCCTTTGTTCTGGTTCTGTGAAGAATGCTGGTGTTATTTTGATAGGAATTGCATTGAATATGTAGATTGCTTTGGCTAGTTTGACATTTTAACAATATTTGTAATTCCTATCTAAGAGCATGGAATATTTTTCCATTTTTTGTCTTTTCTTAAATTTCTTTCATAAGATTTCTACAGTTTTCAGTGTATAGATTTTTCATCTCTTTAGTTAGATTTATTCCTAGGAGTTTTATGGGTTTTGATGAAATTGTAAACAGGATTGATTCCTTGATTTCTCTTTTTGTTGCTTCATTGTACACTACTACTTTATTCATCTATCAGTGGACATTTTCATTGCTTTCACATCAGCTATCATAAGTAATGTACCATGTGCATAAGGGGTGCATATATCTTTAGAATTAGTATTTTTGTCTAATTCAGATAGATACCTAGAAGTGGAATTGATAGATTCTATGGTAGTTCCATTTAAAATTTTTTTGGAACCTCCATAGTATTTGCCATCATGGTTGCACCAATTCCTACTAACAGTGTGTGAGGATTCCTTTTGCTTCACATCCTAATCACCACTTGTTATTTCTAGTCTTTTTAATAATAACCATTTTGACAAGTACAAGGTGATATCTAATAGTTTTGATTTCCTGAAGGTTAGCACTGTTGAGATTTTTACATGTGCTTGTTCACCTTCTCTATGTTGTCTTTGGGAAAATGTCTACTCAGTTCTTCTGCCCAGTTTTTAAATTGGATTTTTATATTGAATTATAGAAGTTCTCTATATATTTTGGATATTAACCCCATATTGGATATATCATTTTATTTTCACATTCAATAGGTTGCCTTTTTGTTTTGTTGATGGTATTTTTTACTGTACAAAACTTGTAAATTTCATGTAGTCCTATTTGTTTGTTTTTGCTTTTATTGTCCTTGCCTGAGGAGACACATCCAAATTGCCTTACTAGGACCCATGTGAAAGAGCTTACTGCCTGTTTTCTTTTAGGGGTTTTGTAGTTTCAAGTCTTATATTTAAATCTTTAATACGTTGAAAGTTTACTTTTGCATATAGTGTAAGAAAGTGGTACAGTTTTATTCTTCTGCATGTAGCTGTCCAGCTTTCCCAACATCTTTTATTGAAGAGAGCATCTTTTCCTCATTGTATATTCTTGCCTCCTTTGTTGTAGATTATTTGAAGGCCTGTGTTATTTCTGGGCTTTCTGTTCTGTTCCTTTGAGCTATATGTCTGTTTTTGTGCAATACTGTATTGCTTTGATTACTACAATTTTGTAATATAGTTTGAAATCAGGAAGAGTGATAACTCATCTTTGTTCTTTTTTCTCAAGATTAGCTTTACTATTTAGGGTCTTTTGTGGTTTTAGAAATTTTAGGATTAGTTGTTACAGTTCTGTGAAAACTACTGTGTATTTTGATAGGGATTGCATTGAAACTTTACATTGTTTTGGGTAAGATGGACATTTAAAAAACACTCTCCTGAGAGATCTCTTAGAGAAATTAAGATGGTGGAGTAATAGGAGGGCCCTGGGCTTGTCTGGTCCCTGGGACACAGCTAGATCAGCATCAAATTATTTTGAACACCCAGGAAATCCATCTGAGGATTAACAGAACAATCTCATAATTTGAGGGAAAGCGTATGGTGGGCATGTGGTGTGAAGAGGGGAATTGGAGAGAGAAGAGTTGAGGTGTTCCAAAAGGGTAGGGGCCCTTTTTTATGGAGAGGAGAAGGAGAGCAGCACAATGGTTTTGCACATGGGAGGCACTCTCCCAAGACCATTGATGGGGAATCATGGGGTACTGACTCTGACAAGTTTTTGCAACGAGTGGAGCTGAAATTCTGAGTTTTTGGAGGTCTTTGCCATTTGTTGGAGTAGGCCCAGGAGGGCGGTGTGCTTCTGGGGAAATGGAGGAGAGGCCCAGGGACAGATAGTGAATAGCACAATGTAGGGATCCCCTGGGTGTCACTGGGAAAAAATATTCCTTTTCCTTAAGTGCATTTAGAAGAGAGTATGTTGCCTCTCCAAGGACAAAGAATCCATCTGGTCCCTTTGACTGGCCCTTCAACAGAAGGGGAGAAAGGTGCTTGCAGAGGGTGAGTAAAGTGGTCACAGCTTTTCATTGTGCATTACCATAGGCTCCAGGCACCTATAGGGCTGTGGAACTACTTTTCTAGGAAAAGACAGTGCTAGGTACAGCACTGTGAGGCTCTCCTCTTGAGGAGGGGAGCAGGTCCATGCCTTGTCATTTTTGGGGGGATTTGGAGTTTTGAGTTCCAGTCATATACTGGAGATAGAAGAGCTGTAGAAGGAGGCATGTCCATGGCCCAGGCACAGAGGGGTTGAGGCCAGGGACCTGGTGGAGGCCTGGGACACAGGAGGGGAGATTTGTTTACATGGCTATGGGGGCTGCCTGTGCAGAGGTAGGCACAGGCTTCCCTGCCTCAGAACTGGAGAGCAAGGTGGCTCCTTCCTCCCCTGTCTACCAGAATGACTAGACTTCAGCAAGCAAAACTGTGCCCCTAGTTGAGTCTGGAGCCACTTCCACCAAACCCCACCCCTGTATGCCCAACAGAGACATCTTTGTAAGGGCAAGTATGACATCTAGTGCAACAGACCTCTCCCCAGAGGACCAACACAGGCACCCTGCATGCACCAAGTCTACTGATCATAGAGTACTCCAGATTGTCAACTTCAGCTCTGGTGGAAATAGGGCTAGGCTTTTTTTTTTTTTTTAATCAGGTCTTACAAGGTTTTTGTTTGTATGTTTGTTTTTTCGTTTCCTTTTCTCATTTTTTGGAACAGGTTTCTCTTTATGTCTTCTTCTTTACTTTTTCTTTGGAATAAGGCTTATAGTTTTTATGTTTTGCTCCTTTTCTGTTTCTCTTTTTTTGGATAAGGACTTTTTAAAATCAGGCTTAGTTTAACAAACAAATCAAAGCATACCTAATTAAAGGTCCAATATACTCCCCCAGTGCAAACAAGGAGGAAGTCTTCAGAGGACTGACCTGGAGGAAAGAGTACCCAAATCGTAACAGCAGGGTGCACACTGCATAGAAACACTGCCTGAAGCACCAGGCTGGACAGGATATAATCTCTTCTTAATATATCATTACACTCAGGAGCAGGAAACATAACAAGCTTTCATAACACAAAAGACAGAAACTGACAAAATGACAAGACTGAAGAATTCTCCCCCAAAGAAAGATCAAGAAGAAACCACAGCCAGGGCTTAGCTCAAAACAGATATAAGTAATATATCTGAACAAGAATTTAGAACAACAGTCATAAGAATACTATCTGGGCTTGGAAAAAGCATAGAAGACTACAGAAAAACCCTTGCTGCAGAGATAAAAGATCTAAAAATTAGGCCAAAATAAAAATTGCTATAACTGAAATGTGAAACTGATTCCATATAACTACAATGAAGATGGAAGAAACAGAGTATTGAATAGGTGCTATAAAGGTAAAATCATGGAAAATAAGCTGAGAAGGAATGGGAAAAATTATTAAATCATGAATATAAACTTAGGGAAATCAGGGAGCCTTTGAGGTGTAATAATATCCATATCATACAAGTCCCAGATAAAGAAGAGGGGGGAAAGGGACAGAAAGTTTATTGAAACAAATTATAACTAAGAACTTTGCTAATCTGGGGAAGGAAACAAGCATTCAAGTCCAAGACTCAGACTTCCCCTAAAAATCAACAAAACAGGTCAACACCATGATATACCATAGTGGAGCTTGAAAAATACAAAATCCAAAAGATAAAGAGAATTCTGAAAATAGCTATGGATAAAAGGTCCTTAACCTACAAGGGTATGTATATAAGGCTAGCAGCAGACCTGTCCACAGAAACTTGGTAGGCCAAAAAGGAGTAGCATCATCTATTCATTGTACTCAATGGGAAAAAATACACAGCCAACAAAACTTTATCCAGCAAGGGTCTCATTCAGAATAGGAGATAGAATTTCCAAGATAACCAAAAGCCAAAGTAATTAGTGAACAGTAAACCACTTCTGCCAGAATTACTAAAGGGGATCCTTTGAGTGGAAGAAACCAAAGACACAAAGACTAGAAAGAGAATCTACAGGAACAGCAGCCTTGCAGGTAATACAATGGCACTGAGTTCATCTATAACAATTACTCTGGGGGGCCTGGGTGGCTCACTTGGTGAAGCACCTGATTCTTGATTTCAGCTCAGGTCATGATCTCATGGTTTGTGAGACTGAGCCCCACAGAGTCTGCTTGGGATGCTTTCTCTCCCTTTCTCTCTTCCCCTCCTGTGCTCTCTCAAAATAAATAAATAAACTTAGTAAAAAATAATTACTCTCAATATAAATGGACTAAACGCTCCAATTAAAATATTTAGAGTATCAGAATAGTTAAAAAAAACAAACAAACAGGACCCTTGTATATGCTGCTTACAAGAGACTCATTTTAGACCCAAAGTCTCCTCCAGACTCAAAGTGAGGGGGTGGAGAACCATTTATCATGTTAATGGACATATAAGAAAGCTGCAGTAGCCATACTTCTACCAGACAAACTAGATTTTAAACCAAATACTATAATAAGAAATGAAGAAGAGAACTATATTATAATAAAGGGGTGTATCCAAAAAGAATATCTAAGAATTGTAAATATTTATGCCTCTAACTTGGAAGAAGCCAAATAAATAAGTCAATTAATAACAAACTTAAATTCAATGATGATAATACAATGATGGACAGATCATCTAAGCAGAAGATCAACAAGTAAATAATGGCTTTGAATGATACACTGAACCAAATGTACTTAACAGACCTATTCAAAAAATTTCATCCTAAAGTAGTAGAGTACACATTCTTTTTGAGTTCACATGGAACATTCTCCAGAATAGATCACATACTGGGTCACAAATCAGGCCTCAAACAGTACAAAAATATTGAGATCATACCATGCACATTTTCAGACCACGATGCTACAAAACTTGAAGTCAACCACAGGAAAAAATTTTAGAAAAACCAACAATGTGTGGAGGTTAAGAAAAATCCTGTTAAAGAATGAGTGGATTAACCAGGAAATTAAAGAAAAGAAATAAATACTCAGAAGACCATAAAAATGAAAACACAGCAGTCCAAAACCTTTGGCATGCAGCAAAGGTGATCATTAGAGTATATAGCAGATAAGACCTTCTCAAGAAGGAAGGAAGTCTCAAATACACACTTAATCTTACACCTAAAGGACCTGGATAAATAACAGCTGATAAAGCTCAAAACCCGAAGAAGGGAAATAATAATGATCAGAATGGAAATAAATGATACAGGGAAAAAAACAACAGCAGTAGAACTGACAAATGAATCTAGAAGCTGGTTCTTTGAGAGAATTAACAAAATTGATAAACCTCTAGCCACACTTACCAAAGAAAAAAGAGAAAACACCCAAATAAAATCAGTAATGAGAGATCACAACCAACACCACAAAATAAAAAGAATTATAAAAGAATATTATGAAAAATTATATGCCAACAAACTGGAAGATCTGGAACAAATGAATACATTCCTAGAAATATGTAGACTATCAAAAATAAAAGAGGAAGAAATAAAAAAAAAGAACAAACCAAGAACTAGTAAAGAAATTAAATCAGTAATCAAAAATCTCTCAACAAACAAGAGTTCAGGGCTGAATGGTTTCCCAGGGGAATTTCACCAAACATTTAAAGAAGAATTATATTTATTCCTTAGAAACTGTTCAAAAATAAAAATAAAAATAAAACGGAAGAAAAACTTCCAAACTCATTCTATGAGGCCAGCATTACCTTGATCCCAAAACCAGACAAAGACTCCACTACAAAGAATTACAGACCAATATCCCTAATGAACATGGATGCAAAAGTTCTCAAGATACTAGAAACCGAATCCAACAATATATTACAGGAATTATTCACCACAGTCAAGTGGGATTTATTTCTGGGATGTAGGGATGGTTCAATATCTGCAAATCAATAAATGTGATATATCACATTAAAGAAAGGAAAAGATAAGAACCTTATGATTCTCTCAAAAGATGCAGAAAAGCATTTGACAAAATATAGCATCCTTTCTTGATAAAAACCCTTAAGAATGTAGGAATAGAAAGAACATACCTCAATATCATAAAGGTTTATGTACAAAAGACCCACAGATAATATCATCCTCAATGGGGAAAAACTTGAAAGCTTTCCCCTTAAGGTCATGAACATGATGAGGACATCCGATCTCACCACTGTTAGTCAATATAGTGTTGGAAGTTAGCAATCAGACAGCAAAAAAAACCAAAAGGCATCCAAATTGACAAGGAAGAAGTCAAACTTCCACTCTTTGCAGATGCCAAAATACTCTATGTGGAAAACCTAAAACACTCCACCAAAAATTTGCTAGAACTAATACATGAATTCAGCAAGTCACAGGATATAAAATCAATGTATAGAAATTGGTTGCATTTCTATACACTAATAATGAAGCAGTAGAAAGAGAAATCAAGGAATTGATTCCATTTACAATTGCACCAAAAACCATGAGAAACCTAGAAATAAACCTAGTCAAAGAGGTAAAAATTCTGTATATTGAAAACTATAGAACACTTAAGAAAGAAATTGAAGATACAAAGAAATGGAAAGACATTCATTGCTCATGGATTGGAAGAACAAATATTGTTAAAATGTCTCTACAACACAAAGCAATCTACCCAGTCAATGAAATTACTACCAAAATAATACCAGCATTTTTCAGAGAGCTAGAACAAGCAATTCTAAAATTTGTACAGAACCAGAAAAAGACCCTGAATAACCAAAGTAATGTTGCAAAACAAAAAGAAAAACAAAAAACATGGGAGATATCACAGTTCTGGACTTTAAGCTGGTTTTTTGTTTGATTTGTTTTTGTTTAGTTTGGGTTTTTTTTGTTTTGTTTTGGTTTTGTTTTCCACTTAAAGCAATCTCTTTAATACTTTTTGTAAATGTGGTTTAGTGGTGGTGGACATTAGCTTTTGTTTGTCTGGGAAGCTCTTCTGAAGGAGAACCTTGCTGAGTAGAGTATTCTTCTTTGCAATTTTCTTTTTCCTTTCAGTGTTTTGAGTAATTTGTGTCATACCCTTCTGGCCTGCAAAGTTTCTGTTGAAAATTCAGTTGATAGTCTTATGGGGATTCCTTTCCATGAAACTAGTTGTTTTCTCCCTTGCTGCTTCTAAGATTCCCTATTTATCTTTAATTTTTGACGTGTTTATTATAACATGTTTTGGTGTGGATCTCTTTGGGTCCATCTTGTTATGGGCTTTCTTTTCTTCCTGGATCTAGATGTCTTTTCCTTCCTCAGGTTAGGGAAGTTTTCAGCTATTTCCTCAAATAACTTTTCTGCCCTTTTTTCTCTCTCTTACCCTTCTGAGATCCCTGTAATGTGAATTTTAGTACTCCTATTTTGTCTCAAAGGTCCCTTTAAATATTCTTAATTTTAAAATTAGGAGCGCCTGGGTGGCTCTGTCGGTTAAGCATCTGACTTCGGCTCAGATCATGATCTCAAGGTGGGTTTGAACCCTGCGTCGGGCTCTGCACTGACAGCCAGCTCAGAGCCTGGAGCCTGCTTCAGAATGTGTGTCTCCCTCTCTTTGACCCTCCCCTGTTCACACACTCTCTCTCTCTCAGAAATGAATAAAAAAAATTAAAAAATTTAAAATGATATTTTTTATTGTGTTCTGTTTGGGTGAAGTCCACTACCTGTCTTGAAAAATCTCTTGACCCATTCTTCTGTATTACCTTATCTGCTAATTACTCCCACTAGTGTATTTTTGCTTTCTGTATTCTTCAGCTGTTATTAGTGTGTTCTTCTATTTTCTCTTTTTCTTGAAAATCTCACTGTGTTCATCCACTATTTTCTCACATATGGCAAGCATCCTTATTACCATTATATTGAACTCATTATCAAGTAGATTGCTTGTTTACATTTCATTTAGCTTTTCTGAAGTTTAGTCTGGTTCTTTCTTTGTAACATATTCTCTTTATACTCATTTCCTCATTCTTAGTTTTTTTGTTTTGTTTTGTATATTAGGTAGTTAAGCTATGTCTCCTGGTCATGAAGAGATGGCATTATGTAGGAGATTTCCTATGGTACTCAGAAGGGCAATTCCCCCTGGCCACCAGAGGCAGGTGTTCTGGGATGTCACTTGACACATGTTACTTCCTGTTGTAATAGGGCTATAATGGCTGCATGTTAACTGTTGGGCAGAGGAGGCCCTGGTCCAGCTTCTAATATTTTTATTTTATCCAATTTGGTGTATAGTTGTAGTTTGCTGTGTAGTTGTAGCTCGCCATAGTTTTCATGTGCATTTTCCTGCTTATTAAAGAAATGGATCTTATTTTATTTATTAGTCATTTGGATTTTCTGTTTTCCAAAATACCCAGTTAATCTTCAGCATACTGTCTTTATTGATTTATCTAACACTTTCTTATCTATTTTTAGTGCCTTGTATATTCAGTATACAAGTCGTTTGACAGTGATATGGTTAAAGATAAATTCTCACATTCTGTAGCTTGATTTTCCTTCACTTTGCATTTTTATGTTCTGATTAATAGAAGCTCAAAATTTTATTCTTACATCTAAATCAGTATTCTTCCTTATGAATAACATTTTTTTGTGTGTGATTTTTGTGACCTGGTCTCTGAAAGGACACACTGACATTTTTTCAATATTGATAGAAACAGTCCCATGTACAATCCATGATTAAGTGAAAAGGAATAGGGCTCCACCTTTTCATAGGGATTTCAAAGAAGGTTTAGGCATCTTTTAAAATCATCACATATGATAAAAGCAGGTAAAAGTTTTAGAGAAAAGAGTTTCAGATACATGTAAATGAAGGAAAACTTAAGAATGAATAAAAATAGAGACTGGAGAGAGGAGAGGTCAGAATATGTATGTTTTCTCTTTCATAGCTCTTATGTTTTCCTTCTGGGCCCTGAAAGAACAAAGGCTGTGTGTAACAGATATGGACACTTAAACATAATTGTTGTTTAGTAAGGACTTAATTGTTAGCTTCTTTTTTTAAAAATAATAAATGAATTTTCAATTCCTGAACAAATTTCTATGGTAGTTCCTCCAGCTGATCTCAATTTAAAATACTGATCGACCTGCCCTGAATACTGAAGTTACGGTTGGATCCTAAAATACCAAGTAAAAGAAATAAATTTCAGGCCATGATTAGAAGTCCCTATTACTTCAGTCTTTAGCTATCTAATATCCTCGAAACTCTCCCCTATTTTTTCCCTTTTAAAATCAGTCATTGTATTTTTCTATTCCCATTCAATCTGTCATAACTGGGGAGATCTGTCAAATTTATCTTAGATGAAGAATTACTCTTAATAGCTTAATTGAAAATGGTTGTATGGTTTTATCTAGGTGGTTGGGCTTGGGTTTTTTTTTTTTTTTTTTTTGCATTTTAGTAGTATATTTTGGAAATACAGAGCTTTAAAATAATAACTTTCCTGTGAATATATGGTAACATATTGTCCATTAATTTATATCCTTGTTAATGTCCAAGGATTTGGAACAAATACCATTAAAAGACACAAGCCATTGTATTTATGGGCAAGGATTCTGCCATCTAACTAATATTCTGCGTTGCCTGCTATACTCATTTGTCCTTGAATTTATCCACACCCAAACCAGCAGCATATTTGGCTTTGCACTTGTGTTTTCATGCAGTCTGTGACTTTTCTTTTCTTCCCAATTAGCCACCTCTCTAATCAATTTAATCTATCTTTGACAGCAAGCCATATTTTCCTACCTTGTTGATGAGCATGTCATGTGGAACAGAGTCAGAAGCCTCCCTGAAGTCAAAATATATTATGTCTGTCCCTTCCTCCCTGCATACAAGGTCTGCTCCTCTGTCAGAGGAGGCAATTGAATTGGTCTAACATGATTTGTTGGTCACAAAGTCATGCTGGTTATTACCCATCATTCTGAGCCCTTCCATGTGCTTGCAAATTGATTAGGCATCTTGATCTTGTGGTTAATGTACTTTTTGTCATTGTGTAGAGCTGGGGACACTCCAGTGCAATCTTGGGCTACAGTAAGCATTCATTTACCATCTATTCCCTATGCTTTAAAGATAAGGGGCTCATTTGCTTTTATAGCTCGGCTATTTTCAAGAAGAAAAGTTAACGTTTACAAGGATTCCTGGGATATTTTGTTCATAAATTAGATTTGGTATCACAAAAATTAAAAGAAATTAGGTTTTCTATCCTCATTAACTGGAAATATAACAAGTAGTTATTGATTCATTGTTCTGTGAAAAGTGTAAGGTTGGTATATTTTGTGTGAGGTACAGTGATATTTAAGATGGTGTAAAATTTTGTGTATAAAAAGCATGAACAAGTGGAAGGATCATTGACAATGATGTTTTGTGTGGATCATAAATAAAAAGACTAAAACTTTTTAGTATGTTATGTCACTAGTTACCATGTTTTCTTTGTTCTTGATGATAAAGCTATTATTTGTATATTTCTTTTTGAGTTGACTGCCCTCTGAATATTTATTCATCATTTACCTACATTTTCAAAATTTCTAACGGTAATGAGATTGATTTCCTCATGTTCTCATTGTCGCTATATATATATCAATATATGTATATTGATAGGTATATCGATATATATTCCTTTTGTTGTCTTTGTCTTTCTGTTTTCTACCTTTTCCTCTTTATTAACTTTATTAAAGCCCACTTATGTACTTCTGGATATATTCTTCTAAGGTGAAGAGATAGTTGCAAGATTGTTGATTTTTAGGGTTTCTGGGGAACTCTCATCCTACTATTTCAACAATGGCTTTATAATACCATATTATCAGGATTAATAAAATATGAAAAGGGATATAATTCTTTAGAGTCATAAAGATCTAACACTTTATGAAAAAACAACAAATGATTGGCAAAAAATACCTGATGATCACCTTTGTTTTTTTATAAATTTATTTTAAAATACAATTTACAAATGGAGAATTAAGTTAAAAATGTCTCAGGATAGACTGGAAAATTTGTTACTGTGCTAAATTATTAACTGTTTTTAAACTAAATTTATTAAATACATTTTAAGAAAATATCTTTTATATTACTTATGGGTAGGGTTTCTGCCATTAAAAGTTTCTACGTCTTGATAGTTGGAGGAAAGGATATCAGATGATACTAGATAATTACTGTTAGGCATGATGATAATATTAGGGAATTGTTAGTTTTAGGAGAAATATGTTGATTAACCTAAAGTGTAGCAATAAAGGTAAATTTCTTTGAAATGTTTTGGCAATATAGAATGCCTGCATATGTATATATACAATCGTACATATATATGCTTTCACATATACTATATGAAGTCTCACATCTTTAGCTCAGAAGCCGCATTTATCCCCTGCTTTTTCTTATCAGTACCTCAGTTCATGGCTTCATCACACCACAGTCTCTTTCAGTCATTCACTTTCATGTCAATTGGTTTGTCTCTTGCTACTGGCTCCAACTACTGCGTCCAGTGCATTACTCATGCGCATATACTATTGTCTAGTCAGTGTTTTGAGCCTCACCTTGTCCTTATGTCTAATTCTTCTCCTTGTAACCAGGTTAAAAAAAAAAGGAGGCAGCAACTGCTAGGTTTGCATTAAAACAAGCAATACATCTGTGCACCCCTGCTTTCTGCTTTTCTCCTTCCTTCTAATGCTGATGGGATGTGACAATGGATATTTGGTGAACAAACTAGTAAAAACAGAAAAATCAATCAATGAATGATTCAAACAGACATGTGGCCCTCAATACAATATGTAATGTATTACTGAATATGTAATACAGGTATTGAAAATGTGCCCAAGGACCTTCTCCCAAAGCCATCACGTAAAAGGCTTTCTTGATAAGGCTTATTTTTCTACAAACATAAAGGTATAGACACATTTTTAAAAAAGAGTGATATTGTGATAACACCTGGCACTTTTCTTGGCATAAACAATATATCCTGGGAGATACAGGGTTAAAGTGGATCTAGTAACCTTACAATTTTATTTTAATAAAGCAAAATCAATTAGTATGATGTATGCTGTTGAAATTCAAGCAAACGCTAGCATAGTGTAATTGCACAAAAGTGTCTGTGAAGAAAGAATGCAGATCAATAATTGATTTTCTCTCATTTAAATTTTTTATTCTTTGTTGGTCAGGATACAGACTAGAGGGAGTTGAAGACCTTTTTAAACTCCCTGCTTATTTGAAGTGTGCAATGGATGGATAAAAGCAAGCTTCTTCCAAACATAGTTCTCTTGCTCTCTTATCATTTCAAATCTGTGAATGTGAAGTACATAGAGGAGCAATTTTTGAAGTACATTAAAAATAACAGCTGCAAAAAGATCAGACCTAAGTTAATTAAGGAGAAGTATAGACTAGAGTATAAACTTGCTGTATAAAGCACATAAAACTACACTTTTCCTGATTATCATTCATTTATTAATTCAAAATTTTGTAGCAGTTTAGAGATGTAAAAACTTTAGAGGCTTTTTAATTTGATTTTCTATTTTTAGGACTTGTAAGTGGTGGCCATCTTGCCCCCAGGTGCTGGCAGACTCCCACCAAATAAAAGCTAGATCTTCTTATTGGACAAGTTAAATTCTAAGAAATATTCTAGTTATATTACACTGCCATTTAATTTGGTAATTTCTGCTGTTAGGTCCTGACTTTTTCTTTTGGATTTCTAAAAGATAGCCATCAGGGGAAGCATGATATTATGGAAAAGTTGTCTTCAAGTGTGGTCCTTTGGCCACTAGCATCAACCTCACCTGGGAACTTGTAAATGCAATTATCAACTTCCACCCCAGAAATACTGAATTAAAAGCTCTGGGGGGAGGGGGGAGAGGTGAGGCCCAGTAATTATGGATCAGAAATGACTGTCTTACAAATTAATATCTAGTTGATGAATCTTACAAGTGTCTCTCAAATATCTATTGCATCTATTATTAAATATCTAATATTACAAATAAATATCTATTTGATGAATCAATGAAGAAAGAGCAATCAAGACAGAGTTTATAGTAAGTTGTCCTTTCATTTTCAAAGAGTAGAAAAGGCAGGAAGAGCTTTTATATTCCAGAGAAAAGAGAGTCAGCAGAAGCTTTAGGAATAGAAAGCAATGTGATTGAGGTGGACTTTGAACTGAAGGTGGTAGTAAGGAAAATCACTTCTGGGCTGCAAAGAATGCATAAATGTTGGCAAGGATCCATGAGACATTTGGGGGACTTTGAGATGAAGGCATGATTTTTCTATTATTGTAACTTGGGCTCCTTGAGTATCTGTGAACTGTTGCATAATCTAAAAATATTACGCATCTGGATTTTTTTGACCTTGCAGAAAAGTGGCTTGAAAATTTAAGTTCATAGGTAATGGAAGTGTTTCTTTTGGAAGGAGTTTATAGTATTTGATATTACTATGATATTTGCTGAGGTTCTTTTTGCTGAAACATGTGGCTTTCTGATTTTTGTTCCTGCGCACTACCCAGTGTGTTGATCTGTGAAACAGTCATCAATAGTCATTTACTGAGCAGCTATAATTAACAGGAGAGAATGTGCTTAGGACAAGAAACAGAGAAAATGTAAAAACTGTTGACTGGACTAGCTCCCAGGCTTCAATGCTCTGACAGTACCCATCTTTGTATCCAAATGTTCTGTTCTAATTAGATACACGTTGCTAGATTACAGATAGCAAATTAAAATGTTCATGGGACTGGGCAGGTAAAACAAGTGACTGAAGCAGGTGTAAGGTACATATGCTTACTCTAAGCAGCTGGAAGTTTGCCCTTTCAATGACAGCAGCTGCTCCAGAAACCCAGCTACTTACTGCTATAATGGAATGTCAGCCCAGTTGCCATATATTCCGATTTTTTCAAGAGAAACTAGGTATATGGGTTCTGTGGGAAATTGCCTAATTTTTAAATATGTCTAGAATTTATAAAACATTGTCTCAGCCATACACAACATGACAGCAGCCCTTGTTTGGACCTAGACTTCAATTTGTAAACTTGGAAGCTAGATGAATTTCAGGCACTTCCAGGAAGCACATCTTTGGAAGAATACCTGGATATTTGGTCTGGGGTTCTGTGATCTTTCCCAGGTACTATAACCATCCTCTGACTCCCTAAGACGTCTATGTCTGCTCCATGCTGTACCAAGTCTGATTTGCAAAATTTATGTCCAATGAACCTCCTGTTAGGGAATTTGATTTGGCATATGTCTCCTTCCAAACCTCAAATTGTGTTTCCAGCCAGACAGTGTAATAATCATGCCCAAGATGTCCCTAAATGCCGCTAAAAACTGCAAGAATCAACTGACGTTTGAATAAAAATGCTAAGTGTATTTTTATGGATTGGGAGTACTCACTACCTCCGATCCAGATAATAAAATGAAACAATTAGGCATTTTGAAAATGTCTGCACAGTACCGCATTATAGAATCAGCTGAATGAGACCTCCTACGGCGGGCATTGTGCAGCTTCTGGAGTCTGTGTGGAAACCACAGAAGGTGCATTTATTCTGTATGTTTATGATGTGTCTGTGACTTCAGTTGATACTGATTATAAAGACCATGGTCGTCTGCATTACAAAATAATAATTGGTCGTAATTTCTCTAGAATATGTTTCTTGAATGTTTGGATCATGACCAAGTCCGAATTATGTTTTTCCTTGTTATCTAGTATGTGCACACCCACACAAAGCTTCAAGAAATTATTTTTATTCTTACTACGTAAAACGCACTGTGGTATTTTATTTTTTCATCTTTTTATTTTTCTTCTAGACCAGTCAAGCATAAACTGTTCAATTCTAATACATTAATAAATCATGAAAAAGATGTTATAGTCCACTAATGAGTTATGATTGCTCTGAAATATGTTGTATTTATAGTGATTCTTGGTTAATGTGACTGCCCAAGGTTCATGTATAAATCCTTACAACAATGACAATAAGAAAAAGGTTGGGGAGAGAAAGGAGAGAGAGATGGGAAAAGAGGGAAAAGGAGAAGGAAGTAAAAGGCAATTCTAATGGATGGTCCCATTCTTTAGGTAGTTTTCTCATTTATCATCCTAATACTTACTGAGCACTCACTGAGCATTACTTGAGTCTCGGTTGAGGTTGGAGTTAGAATCGAGTGAATGAGGATCCTAGGGTGCAACATTTAAGAAAACATTTATGTTATTTTAGATTGTTCAAAGACTCTGTGCTAATCAGTCCAACAAATAAATTGAGCTGAGACTTGAGGCAAAAATCAGGACAAAAAGATGCAATTCTATTCTGTAAAAGGATACAGTATATGTAATTTTAGATGTATTAGAATAAGTGTAGTGTGTTTAGAGGCAGAATATTATACTAGGATTTGGTCTGGGATATGATTCTTGGAAATCTTGAAAATCTAAGTCATAACTGTGGTTCATTTATCTTTTTGTGAGATTTGCTATAACTAGGTCAGTCCTGGATAATGCTGATGTTTTTGTTGTTGATGAAGATGATGATAAATGTGGTGGCATTTACAGCCTCAGGCACCAGGCTTAGAGATTTACATGCATTAGGTAATTCAATAGCTAGTATCTTGATTCTTCCCCATCTTGCTGGAGTGTTCTTCCCTCACATGTAGATGGTTCTCCCGTTTGGTCCTGCATGCTTCCAGGATTTGCTGCTTTATAACTGTCTTTGCTAAGTGCTCAAGGAAGGCTGGTTGATGGGGACACAGTGACTACAACCAGATTGTGCTTGATTTATATTCATGGACAATCTATCACCTTCCAGACTTTGTAGAGGACCCTCTTATCTTTCCAGTTTTACTGGTCCTTTTCAGTTTTTCGCTGCTTTTCTTTCCCCTTCTCTCCCTTTCTCCCCTCACCTTTTCCCCCTATTTATTCCTTCTTGTCTCTCTGACCTTTAAATGTTAGAGAGTTGCAGAGCTCAGTTCATGGAACTTTGTTGTTTTACTCCCCAGGGGAATTTGTCTAGTGTCATTACTTTAAGTGTCATCTTTATATTGATGATTCCCAAATTTGTATCTTCAGGCCAGAGTTTTTCTCTGAACTCAAGATTTGTATAGACTTCTGCCTACTTGACATCTATACCAAGATGTCCAAAGGGCATTGTGCACAAAAGAGGTCTGACCATGGAGTTTACAGCAAGGGTGATACTGCTGTTCTTAGAAGAGTTTGCTTACAAGACTGGCCATTGGCTGGCATCTGAGAATTTGACCCTTGGGGTATTTCTAGTCAATAGTTAACTGATAAGTGTGCCTCACTATGACCAAACAATGCAAACAACGTGGTTTATGCTGAATATGTGCTTCTCTACTGGAAGTCTGGAATTTGGGTGAATGCTTGGCAGAAGATGCCTACATTAACAGCCTTTAGGACAAACGTTGGACACTGAGTGTATAATGAGTTTCCCTTGTATACGACATTTTGCATATGTCACTCCTATTTGTTGCTGGGGCAATTAAGCCTGTCCTGTGTGTTTCCACTCAAGAGAACTCTTGGAAACATACCTTGGGAACCATTTTCCCACTGAACCACTCAGGACCAAGTAATATTTGTTGAATGAATAAATAAATGGTGAGTAATCACTCCTGTTCTACACTGTTATTCTTTTCATCTGTGCATTATTGTGGCAAATTGGTTGCAAACATTATTCTAACTCTTCACTCCTCCCTGTACATGTTCTTTGCAACATGATTTCCCTGCTTTTCCTATCAAGAGGTGGAGTCTGTTTCCTCACCTACTGAATCTGGATTGGCTTTTGGACTCACTTTGGATAACAAAATATTGTGGAAGTGTTAAGCATACCAGCTCCGGACCTAGGTCTCCAGACACCTTGCTTGCTTCCATTCTCTTTCTTAAAACAGTTTTTGTCATGGAAGCAAGCCCAAGCTAACTTACTGGAGGGCAAATGTGAAAGAGAGACAAATCATCTAGCAGAGAATATTCTATATCAGCTGACCTACTAATTGACCACAAGACCTATAAGCAAGACTAGGTTAGATTGACCAAATTATGCCAAGATCGGCAGAGCAGCTTCTCAGCTTACCCACAGATTAGTGGACAACAGTAAATGTTTATTATTTTATGCCAACAGGTTTTAAAGGTTTAGTGACTGCAGCCCTTATGGTGGTAATAGATAACTAAGCATCTGACAGTGACTCTAAGAAGTATTTTGCATGTCAGAGTTGGCTTTTATCTTTGAGAGACAGCCCAGCTTAAAAGAAAGCTCATGGGCTCTGGAATCAGATCAAATTGGGTTTAAATCCCAATTCCCTCACCTTAAGGTGTGACCTAGTGCAATTTACTTTTTGAGCTTCTCTTCATAAGTTGTAAGTTAAAGATAGGAGTACCTGCTCACAGAGATTTTGTGAGTATAAAATGAAAAAACTGACATGTCAAGCACCTGGCACAGCTATTGCTGTTGATATAAAAATATCACTAACTTCCCCCCACCCCAAATTACTTGAGGCTGAATCACCATAAATTAATCTAAATGCTTGTAGACATTATATATTATTTTCTTATCACGACTCATCAGCTTGTTATACTTGCTATTGACTATTCAAAGCTGTGCTTCCCTTTGGTCCTCCTGACTGAAATCATTCAACTTTAAGGAGTAACCCTTATAGCTGATAGCTGAAGGTTTAATGATCCGGCTCATTTTTACTCTTTTTGTACCCTTCATGATCTTATTGACTTAGACCAAATACTTTCGTATTGTTCTGTTTCTGAACTCAAGAGGCCTATTGCTAAACATTAGCCTGGAGGAAACTGGATGATTCTCATTCAGTGCCTTATACCTGGAAACTGACTGAGGTATTCCCAGCAGCGGTTGGTTAACTCCCATAAGTCTAAGTGAAATACAGGCTTCTCAGTGCAAGGACAGAGGTCCTTGACCTATCCATTCACAGTCCCATAAATCTTCCTGTTAATACTTAGGCAGCTCTTTTTGAGTATTTATTCTTTTATTTAATACAACCTCTTCAATAAAAGCTAGAGAAGCAGCTTTTAAATTTGATGTCATGTCTTGGGACTTAGATGTAATTTAGAGAAATTAGTGCTAAAGAGAAACAAGTTTTTTTAAATTTTTCTTTTTAAAATAAAAAGTTAGCTTAAGCACTACTTTCAGGTGAATGCATTCTATAACTGACCTCATTTTTAAGTGCTCTATATTGATTAAACACTTTAGCTGGATTTGTAAGTCTGATCAGAAAATATGAGTTGTAAATCAAGATGTGATTTTTTTTTCCCCTTTGATCCCATTTTAGCTTTCTCTTCTCTGGGTCAGAGGATGGATAAAGAGTGGTGATAACTTCTGACAAAATTTTGGAAATGAAAATCAATTTGATTGATAATGATCTCTCTTGCAGAAAAGCTTAACATAAATTTTTTTGTTAAAATGCATGAACAGGGATTCATTGATACTTGTTTTCTAAAGAATAAAATTGATTTTCCCATATTAATCATCTCTTAAATAAACTGTCACTCTTCTGGTCTAGTTATTAAAATGATTCCATCTCACTTTTTAATCTAAATTATGAACTGTAATTTTAGAAATAAATCTTCAAATCAATTAAAATTTGAAAGCAAGGACTTGATGTCACCTTTTATACTTTACTAGTAGAGTATAGCTTCCATAAGGGTCCTCAGGCAGCTTTCATATTTACGCAGTATTAGTTATTAAACTTCCTGCATTCAGATAAATCTTAGCATGCAACCATAAAACTCTCCAGTTACGTGTAACAAGAACATTCAGTATTTGGAATACAACACCAGAGTTTATTGTGGTAATGAGCATTGTACTGATCTAGGCCTCTAACTCTCCAGGCCATGTGGACAATTGAGAATGGGAATGGATTGTCTGGTTGATGCATACAGAAAGCCATTTTTGGTGATATTTAGTGTTTGGATGGCATTATTTCTATGTTTTGGGTCTAGATTTTATAAGTCACTGTTTTCAGGTAAACTGAAGTTGAGCTACGTAAGTATCATAAAGGTTAATATTTTACTAAATATAAGCAATACCCAAAGATGTAAAACATAGCAAATAAGTTGGAATTTATCCTTTCAAACTTCCTACTTTGACAGATGGAGTGGAAAACTATGCACTAAAATTAGCAGTAGATCCCAGGTGTCCTTATTGCCTGGGCTGGTTTTTTTTTTTTTTTTGATGTTTTATTTATTTCTGAGAGAGAGAGAATGAGAGACAGTGCAAGCAGGGGAGGGTCAGAGAGAGAGGGAGACATAGAATCTGAAACAGGCTCCAGGCTCTGAGCTGGCTGTCAGCACAGAGCCCGACGCAGGGCTCGAACCCATGAACTGTGAGATCATGACCTGAGCTGAAGTCGACGCTTAACCGACTGAGCCACCCAGGTGACCCTGGTGCTCTTTATATGAAAGGAAAGTGCTTTCTTGCTGGCAGGTGGTTGTAGGAAGGGATGCTTTGAGTGAAGGAGTAAGTGTGTAGTGGGTAAGAGATCAGGCAATTTCCTCTTCTCCCATCCTTAACTCCCAAGTTTCTCCTCTGGGGATATATGCTTAAACAGAACAACACAGGTGAACCTGATCAATGGAATGGAGAGCTAAAAGTTCTGTCGAGCTTTGGCAACATGAAAGAGCTACAAAAAGAGGTTTGCAAGTTAATGCAAATTCTATTTTATTTTATCCCTATCATCTTCCCTCACAGCAGTCACAGGTTCTCCCTAGCCCATCTGCTAACCCCACACATATGCAGTAGAACTGTAAAGCCCTGAGTGTTTCTATTACTCTACTGTGGGCAGTGTACTCCAAACTGCAGTTTTCTAGGTCATAGTATTAACTGATCTGGACTAGTCTGACCTTCAGCAAATCCTTATCTAGTGTCAGGTGAAAGTACTAGTACTGAGGTCTAGTGCTAATTAGGGAGCCCATGTCAGGTATGTGTAATGAATGAGCAATGAGCAGAGGGGATTATCCCAAAATAATCCTGATTATTTTTATCAGAGACAGAAGCAACAAATGGCTTGAATTGGGGATCATAGCAGGAAATAACAGTCTTCACTAAGATAAGAATTTTTTTACTCTCTAAATAATATTTTAAAAATCAGTATAACAATCCACTTATTGAAAATGGAAAAAGTCTAAGTGAGTATACAATTATATAATAAAAACAAGTCTTCCTCTAACCCCATATTCCAAAGGCAACCATAAACTACTTTTTTCACTTTCACCAAATTTTCCGTGTGTACTTATGCATTTGTCTCTCTACTGATTTTTTTATATTTTGTGAACTTACTAATTTTATGTTTCTGTACCTCAGCTCAGTTCCTGGAATGTAGAAAATACCTGGTGATGCTATCCATTGCAGTTACTTGTAGATTTTAATATGTTTCTGAGTCTTCTTTTTTTCCATTCCAAGACAGTAGCTAGGTCTGTACTGTATCATTTTTCTCTCAATCACCTGCCCACCATTACTGACAGTCATGGCCTCTGACCCTTTATTAGAGCGAACTTTGGCATGATCTAAGGCAGTGGTCTCAACCCTGACTATGTTTTAGAATTGCCTAGGGAGCATTTAAAAACTATTGATGCCTGGGCCTTGACCCAGGCTAATTAAATTAAAATCTGTGAGTAGATCCCAGGCCTGGCTGGTCTTTTAAAGCTCCCCAGCTGCTGCTAACATGCAGCCAGAGTTGAGAACCACTGGTGCAGAGTTTCAGCTTGTCAGAGCCACTTTGATCCCAATTCTGTTACCTAAGATTTCAGCCCTTATTCCTAGTTTTGGATTAAACATAAATTTAATAAACATGCCTTTTGTTTCTTTATTCCTGTCACTGGCAGACAATCTTTGCTGTTTTTTCCTTTTTATTTTGTGAGATAGTCAACTCTTTTTCTCTAAACTCAAATATAGAGAACTTCCTGATAAATTGAAGGTTTGGGGTTTAATTTCATTCTGTACAACTGAGGTTTCATCTACTAAGAAAATAACATGGTCCCCAGTGATAAATGTTAATTTTGCAGCTGTTATATCAGTTTTGCTTATACTCATCCCTCTTGGTCTCTTTCTCTTGTTGGGAATTTCCAAGCTAGTTTTCCATTTTTCCACTATTAGACATAAATACATACCTGCATGAGCATCACCCAGCACTGGTAACTAAGTTACTGAAGTCTTTACCAAGGCTGTTCTCATTGATCATTTTCTAGAAGTAATGAATTTACTTGCAGCCTACATTGTTTATATTACATGGAAAGCCGACTTTCCATGGGCATAGCTATTTAAAGAGAGTTAAGATTATTTAACATGCATTTTTAAGAAAGTAAAAGTGTTTTGGCCAAGTTGTTACTGGTGGAGAGTCATGTAGAAGTTTGAAAGGCCATGTATCACCTCTACCTTTGATCTCTTGGAACAAATCCTGAGATTATAATAGAGCAAGTTTCTGCTTTTACAAACTGCTGTTTCTAAAAAATCCCATTTTTGTAGAATGAAAGAAAATGTTAAAATGTTAAAAAGGTGTTTCAAGTAATATTACTGAGTAGGTAAGGATGACCATTGCTCCCATTATAGAGGAGCTACTCAGGTTCCTGACCATACAGTGTCATCCATTCTAGGATGGATGGGAAAGGATGGTAAGTGTGGCAGAGAACACTTAGGCCTGAAAATGGACGAAGGAACTTATAGGAACTTCTTCACAGGATTCCCTTGGACATATCAGTTTTTTCCCCACATTTCTCTACCTTAAAATGATTTACAGTTTTATTGGTTGAGCACTTCCCAATCCTATCACCCCACTACAACATTTTTATAAGACATACTTTACAAACTCTTTTTTACTATCTTGAAATGTAAATATGTGTATTTAATAACCTAACTACACACTAGTTAAAAGTATCATTATAATGTCCTAATTATAATATAAAGAACAGTAAGGAAAATAATTTATGATTAAATAATATGTATTTCAATACAGAAATGCTCAGACATGCTTTAAAATAAAACAGGATACAATTTTCCCTACATTTACATAATAGTTGAATTTTAGAACAAAATCAGTTAATATTTAAATCTGGCAAAAATACTACTGTTTATAAACAAATAGAATCTAGGCTCAGATACTTAAAATTAAACGTATTCACTCAAAACATGGTCTAAAAAAGACCCGAGCCTAACAATAGCAAATGAAGATATAGTGCAATGGAATTCTCATACAATGGTGATGGGATTGTAAAGTACTAAAATCATTTTTGGAAACTGTGGGAAGGGTTACTCAAGATGAGCATATGCCTACTCTATGGCCCACCAGTACTACCCACAGGCATATATATTCAACAGAACTGGCATATATATTGACAAAAGACAAGTGCAGCAATGTTCGTAGCAGTCCCAAATGAAGATAAGCAACATCTCCATCACTAGTAAAAAGTAATTTATGATATATTTGTACAATAGAAAATGCTATAGCAATAAAAGTGAACAAACCACCACTATATACAGTAACATGGGTGAATCTCACAAACATGTTAAACAATAGAAGCCAATAATTAAAGAGTGTGTAATGAATTACTTCCTTTATATGAAATTGGAAAGAGGCAAAACTAATACGTGGTCAGAATAGTTAACTTGGTGGAGAGGAGCTTGGGGAACATGGAAAAAATTTCTGGGACAGTAGTTGTGCTCTGTATATTGATCTAGATAGTGGTTACACATGTGTATTCGTTTGTAAAAGTGTGTTAGGCTGTGGAATTACAGCATATGAATTTTATTTTAAAAACATTTATAATGACAAAACAGAGGATTCTCTTATATAAATGTATATAAATGGTTTGGGGTGGATGTATCACATGGATTATCAGGCTTCTAGCACCGTTGGTTCCTGCCCACTAAACTGCTGTGATGCTACATTACAATATTCACCCAGAATTTCAAATTGTCCCTAGAAGGCAAACCTGCTGAGAACCATATGGAGTTCAAGATGTATTCTAAAACAAGGTTTCTCAGTAATTTCCATACCACTCAAATTATTACTTATAATTTTTCTTTTGACTTGCCTTTTTAATTTAAATAAATGTATTTTAAGAAAAACATGCTACTTACCTAAGTAGAAAAATCTCTTATTTGGCATAGATGGAAAGTAATTATACAAACAAATGACACTCTTATATTCCAACAAAGAGTTATTGACCACAGAATTTTAGGATAAAACTTGCTATCTTTTAGTTAGTGTTAGTCATACTAGATTGATGTGAAAATCAGAAGAGCATCAAAATGAGACACATTAACATAATTAAAAAGTTTGAAAAATAATTGTGGTAATTCCCACTCCAGGACTATTTGTTACCAATTGTTACATGGGTTGTGAGTTAGTATACCTTCATATATCTTCAACCATCTTGCTTTTTCCTGAGTCTCTCACGGCAATAATAATAATTTTAAAAATCCACATTAGTGTGTCTTCCTAGGTGGATAGACTTATACTCCCTTTGTAGCAAGTAGTATGATTTTCCGAAGAATGAATAGACATGGGAATTAATAGTTAAAGGAAGGTAAGGTATTACATTTACCTGATTAGCTATGAGTAAATGTTAGGTGGGTGAGTGATTTAGGTCCAGTCATGTCTACTAATATAACACTTCAAAAGAATTATAGGAAAATCAACACAAATAACAAATTTTTGATTCTGTGTTGATTTTAGGTAAGAAATTATAATCAGGAATACCCTTTACAGGGTAATGGGTATAAATGACAAATATCTCACTGATTCTTTTGGCACTTCGGCTTTCAGAGATCTATCCCAACATACTGACATAATTCAGCAGTAGTTGGTAGTTAATCCTGTTTATGGATACTGTACAAATAATCACACAAATCACCCAAATCAAGTGCAATACACCTTACATGTTGGAATGAATGCCCCAAGGAAAAGAGGCCCAAACTCCAAAACACACAGGAAAAATGACTACAGTATTAGGTTAAACTATAAACAGTTGAGGTTTTTGAAGGTGAAAAATCGTCAACTATTGGTAATTTCCTATGTTTCAAAGTCATACCTCGTAATAATTAGAAATTTGTGTATAATCAAGGTGGAATGTGGTCCTATGGGTGGAATGATGGACAAACTGAGTTTTGATCCAGCAGTAGGCTCTGCCATTTAACAGTAGAGTATTGGGTAAAGTACTTCTCCTTGGGTAGACTTTGCCCTTGCTGGTGGAGAAAACATTAACTAGATTTGTATTTTATAAAATATGTAACTTGGCCTCTATGAGTCTGTGGAGTTAATGAGGTATGTTCTGTAGTTCATTTTCTAACCATACACATTCTGCAGTAGGAAAAAATTACATCTTGCACACATATTGCATCATATGTTGCATGATGGTAAATGAAGCATAAATTAATGCATTTAATTAATAATAGAATTTTATAATTGTATATTTTATAAATTATAAGATTAAAAGGCCACCATTGCATTTGAAAAATATTCCTAATTGTTTTGGTTTCATTATCATTGTTGGAAGATGGAACTGTTTCCTATCCTCAACTAGTGAAGGATAATTTTAAGAAATGCTTTGAGCACAAGAGCCAGTTAATAACCAGACTAGAGGCAAAGACAAATCAAGGATGAGGGCATTGATCTCTTGCTTATCAAGGTGATGCCTAATAAATATTTTCATTTGGGCAAAGGAGCTTATGGAGAAGAAACTTAGGACATGCTCTCTCATAGAAGCTGGATAAACTCATGTTTGAAATGAAGTGTTGAGAAAGACAGAAGCCACACTGAAAAATAATCAAGAATGTGGCTCTTTTCACTGGAGATGAATGGAATCAAACTGATAAAAAGCTAACTTGAATTTTGAGAAGGTTATATGGCCCAAAGAATTCCCAAGTTGGATTAAAATAATCTGTGAGTATTCAAGATTTATTATGATCTTTAGGGCTTCAAACTTGTTCAAATAGAGAGCAGACAGAAAGCTTTGCAACCTTTTAAAGGATTTCCAATATTGTCTTCATTTGGGTTCATGAAGGATAGTGGGAAATTAAGGGGTCCTAGAAGGCAGAGCCAAGAACTACAATTAGGATCTAAAGAGATAATTTCCCAGTCCTCAAGAGGTGGGCTGTTGCAAACAGGATTTGAGAATTAAAACAGTATTTTAGAATTTCTATAGTCTGGTAACTCTCTGTGCCTCCAATTCTCTTTCTGGATGGAATTGTATATTATGATTATCCCTCTTTGGCCATCATCTGCTGGATATATGAGGGGCATATAACTAGTTTTTTTTTGTTTGTTTTAGCTCCTAGGTTTCTTGATCAAGAGGAGTCACATCTAGATTGGACTCTAGGTAGTTTCAAGAAGTCTCAGAATATGGGTCTTATACTCTAATTTTATGAGACTTTTTATGACTTTTTTTCATGGGAAGATGAATGTATTTGGTGGACATAAAAGAAGGAAGTGTATGTTTGAATAAGAGAATAATCTGTGGTAGACTGTATAGTTTCCTCAATTTTCTGCTGCTCTACCATGACAGTTATACTTTGTGTTTCTTTCAAGTCAGGCTTTGTCATGTCCCTTGCTTTTCTCCCCTGCTGCCATAGGAATTGCATGCCCAATGGGGACTTCTGATGAAGCCTGGGTCTCAGAAAGAAGACGACCTAGAACAGGTGCCATCTACACTTACCTGACATAAAACATAAGCAAGAAACACATGTTTGTTTCAAGTCATTGACATTTGGACGTTCTAGTCTACTGAAGCATAATACAGTAAAAGCAGATTGATCTTCTATAGCAGAGCCACAAGCAGAACAAGAGCTATTGGTGCCCATTTAGGGGAGACTTTTCATGGCATCTCAACTCTTTTCATGAGTTAAGAGTTTCAAAAGTGGTCACAATTTTTAAAATACTGTTAGAACACACATGGCTATTAGAATATTATGGTAGTCGCATAGGTCCTCAAACTATACCTAGGACACATCTACTCAGACAACTTAACTAGGAAATGGAAGCAATCGCCCAAATTCTGATATTGCTTGCTTCATTTATGTATATATTTAAAGGGAAATATATTTAAAATTATTCATTTTTTACTCTCTTTGGTTTTAGGTTTACTTGAGTATAGATGCCATGTTAAAGTTTCCAGATTTCCACTAAAGCCAATTTGAAGTATGATAACTCTTGGAATGGAACACTAGATAAAAATGGCCTCTTTTCCCACTTGAGAACTGGATCCAATAAAATTCTGACTAAATTAACTAGAAATCCTCTCACAAGGGTCCAAAGCCACAAAAAATTATTACATGGAACAGTTTTGAATTATCACACATCACTGCCAACTGCTAAAAGTAATATTCAAAGCAGTATCATATTTTAGTGTCCATCTTGGACATACCATTTAATCACTTTTATCTCACTTTGGATTGTCTGGTTTTATGGAACTGCCTTAGCCACTCCCCCACCCCCCACACCCTCTTGGGCTAATGAGCCTAATGTACCACTTTCTGTGTTCTGAGGTGACTGCTACTTAAATATATTCAGCCTCAACTGTCCTTTATTAAGGTAAAAGATCTCTGCTCCACAGCTGAATTTGAAAGCTATTTGGGATAAGATTGTGTCCTTATAATAAACCTGCCATGGAGAAGCTGCCAGTTGGCTCCTAGAATGTTTTATTGCAGGAAAAAAAAGAAGCTGAGTATATTCACTTTATTTTCTATCGTTCCTATCCTATTTTCCTATTCTCTTGGTTTAGATGGTTTTCGTCATTGTTGTTGTTGTTTTTGCCTAGGGATAATTTTATTTTTCTTTGCTCTTTAAAATAAGTTATGGCAAAATCTATTCAAGAATCCCTGGATGTCAAGAGAACAGAGAAGATTTTAGGAACAACTTTTTTAGGAACAACTTTCTAAATTAGCCAAAAAAAGAAAAAAGAATGTGGGGGGGGGGTAAAAAGAAAGAAATACAGACAAGGATGTTGTGTCTAAAATACAGAAAGAGTTTGCTCTGGTGATTGTGTATAATGTTCTAAAAACTGTAGCCTGAATAAAAACACCATCACACTGAGTTTCAGAGGTCCAGGTTCTTGCTCGGGGTTCTTCCCTAGCTGAGAGCACAACCAGGGACAAATTTTTTCCCATTTCAATTTCCTTATCTATAAATTGAAGGCTCAGATCTTTTGTGACCTATGATTCTAATGAAATCACTTTAGGAAGAGGAACTGTTTGGTCTAAACAGGGGGCTTATGCAATATGAGTTCAGAGAGCTAGATGGTCTTCATGAGTATACGCAGCGCTACTGTCAAAGTGCCTAAAAGTTCAGGAGATGAAAAAGAAAGTCTAACTACTTTCTAAGAGCAAGGCAATGCTTAACGTCCTAATGCTGCTGGCAGTGCATTGCTACTCTTATTCTGTAACAGTTCAGCAACCCTTGTTGGGTCTAAAATGACCTTTTCCTGGTTTCGTTTTTATTTTGTTTTTCTCGGACCTTGAATTGTCAGCCACCCAGCATGAAATGTAAGTTATTTTTTGTAAAACACTTTAAAGGAAATATACCCATTCTGAACATTTCTTGAAGAAAATGACCTCTTGCCTACAGAATTGCCAAGGCATTTGTGTTAAAGAAGTGTGTTTTCCACCAGGAGGCAATTTGGTGTATTTTGATTTATGCCCTTGACATGTTTTAAAGGTTAAGAAAATGTTCAATGTATTTCTTCTTCTAAAGTTAAAGGAGTTGCTTCCTCAGAAAAGGCTGCTTAATGTTTAATACTCTTTACAAATGATTAGAAAGCTGGAATCCGTGAAGGAGCAAGGTTCAGTTTTTGCATGAAGTATAATATGAAGAACTGCTGTTGTTTGGGGAAGTTGAAGCAATTTTAGGGGAGGGAGGGTGAAGATAGGAGGTGTTTGAAAAGTCATTTCTCTTGTAACTCTCTTTCTGTGGGGCTGGATATCTTGTTTGACACTCAGGAGATGTAAAATAAGAAGGTAAAAGAAATACGCTCTAAACCACAGTTTCATCAGGAGTTTATACCTTTTGCTTGTACAAATGAGAGCTGAAAGCTACAAGGACAAAAGAGGTTAAGTGTGAGCACTTCTCTTGCATTTTAGCAATAAATGATGAGTTTGAAGTGATGTCAAATTGACTTTGGGGTTTTTGATTCTGGGTCAGTGGTATTGTAAGTGTGATGACATAGAATATAGACTACATTCTCTCCCTTCAGGTTAACCCATTCCACAGAAGTTAACCTGCTTTTTCGTTTCTGGCCCTCACTTTCTTGTCAAATGAAGGTGTTGGACTTGATGAATTTTAGGGTGCCTTATATGAAATTTCTCAATTTTGATGTTTTTAAAATTATTACCCCTATTTTCCCTTGTCTTCACCTCTAGAACTTTCCTGATATCCTGCCCTTTCATGTTGGAAAAAATGGATCTAGTAAGAAGGACTTAATGTGCTGCTTTCCAGAGACATTTAATTATTTTTGGTTGTCATTGTTGTATATTTTATTAAAAAAATTTTTTTTAAATGTTCTTGTTTATTTTTGAGAGCAAGAGAGACAGAGCATGAGTCAGGGAGAGGCACAGAGAGGAGGTGACACAGAATCCAAAGCAGGCTCCAGGCTCTGAGCTGTCAGCACAGAGCCCAATGCGGGGCTCGAACTGACAGACTGTGAGACCATGACCTGAGCCAAAGTCAGACGCTTAACTGACTGAACCACCCAGGTGCCCCTGTATATTTTGTTTTTAATCTGACTTTGAATACCACATAATATTACGATTATTGATTTATGTCAACACTTATTTAGATTTATCTACATTTTTTTTCACTTCTTTGCTCTTTATTCCTTGTATTTCAAGATTTCTCTCTATGATCATTTTTCTTCTGCCTAAATTCTAGCTGCCTTCAAAATTCCCATTTGCTAGGCTTTGCCTCTATTTTAGTTGGGACATAGGTTTTAGTTGGAACATAGTGGTCTATTAAGATAAGCTACCATTATTATCTAAATATATGTGTTATATTTACTCATTTGCTTATAACTTATAGACTCCACTAAAATGTGGAGGCTCTAGGAGGGCAGGAGCTCAAACTGTCATAGTCCTCATTATCTTCAATTATCAGACCAGTTGTGCAGCACATTGAGGGTTCTCATGAAATATTGAATGCCTGAATGAATTCACTCAATCACTCACTCATTCTTTCAATCCACACTTGTTGAATAGGTATCCACTGTGGGTCAGACATTGTGCTAGGTTTCGGAATTACAAAGATAAACCAGATTTCATCTCTGTACTAATGGGGCTAACTCTTATGGGAAGATTTAAGCAAAGATATTATGGAAGTACTTGTAGGAAGCACTCTGAGATATTACTGATAAATCCATGGGACTGGTGATAGGGAGCAGAAATAAGCTTATGAATACGGATCTTCTAAATAGCATCTTCTATTATTAGCTTGTGTAGGATTGACTCAAGATTTTGGCTTCTGGAAGTGATCTTGGGTAGGTGAAAGTGAGAAGTAGAAATCTGGTTATTTAGATGTCTGACATCTCATTCAATTTCTACAGTGCAGGGAAGGTGAATTTGTGAATCAACAGGCATATTCCACTGAAACTAATGAGTTGGAAAAAATAGCCTGGAACAAAAAGAACTACTTTGTTGAAAGTGGCCACATTACACTCCACGGAATAATGATCATAGATGGCCATTACTTCAGGTTATGATGATGGTACTTTCAGTTACCATGGCCCTACTGAGACAGAGCAATATCCTTGAGAGTTTTCCTTTAAGGACAGAGCACCTTGTTGAACTTGAAACAGAAGGATCTTGAAAAATATTTTAAGTCAAGGTAAGAAAATAGGCATCATGGTATAGCAAAACAAGTAGACTTCTGAATAAAGCTACTAAATTCTAGCTTCTTTATTCCATACCTCTGTGATACAGGGTAAATGACTTCACCTCTTTTGGGACGTTTTCTTATCTTTAATATGGGGCTTAAAATATTTACAAAATTGTTTTGAGTATTAAACAATGTATATAAAATATTTGGTACATAGTAGGCCTTCACCGTCATATAAGTATTAATTGATGGTGGCAATAAATGTGCACAATTATGCAAAGGAATATGCAGGTTAGCTCGCAACTGTTTCTTCGCTCCTATTTTTATTATTGTTGATAATTTCTTCCCCACTTGCTAGCAGCTTTGGCTCCCTTAACAGTCATTAGCTCAGCTAGGCTATGGTAACCACCTTGCCTTGTTTATTCTAAGGTTAATATAGTGCTGCTTTTCTGATTTTGTGTGAATGGATTTCAGGAGTCACAGAAAAATCTCATCAACTGTCAAATCCTATCTGTGAGTTTGAAATGCTTTCCCAAGGGCAATGGTTTCCTTCCTCCACCCCCAAATTAAAGATAAGGCTTAGATACTATATTCTTCATGGAAAACTTCTTTGCTCTCTCCTCTTCCCATTGGTCAGTTCACCATTTCTCCCATACAGCTTCCAGACAAACTTAGTCAATTCTGTGTGGTTTGTCCACATTGCTTACATTCACTATAATTTATGGAAACTAAAATGTTATGTATTGTAAAATGTGTGTAGATACTATAGATGTTGTAATGTGGTAGACAAAAGGTCTCTGAAGGTAGAAACTATATTCAAAGAAATTGGCAAAACTCCAGCTTCATGGGGCATAAATAACCAATTTTGAAGTTTTTGCTGTGGGCTGATTTAGATAGCTGTAAAGTTTAGAAGAGGATGGAGAAATCATAAGGACATTTGAGAGTATGTGATTAGTGGCTGATGGAAATGAAAGGAGGGAGAAAAATTATGCACAGAAGGAATATAGCCATAACAGAAGACAAATGTCACCAATATCCAGATTTGATGAGGACCTTTCTTACTGAGAACATATTTACAGTCTTAATTTTGCAACATCTCCAAGAAATATAGTTATTCCATACCCCCCCCTCAAAATAGCTTGTTGGAATATTTTATGCATATAAGAATGTGGTTTTAAATTGATGAATCCCAATGCATTAAACCCAAATGCACGAAAGTATGTTCCCATGCCAATGAATTCATTTTGTAAATAGATGACTTATAAGTAATTATAAAGTAATTGTGTAAAATTATTAAGTGATAATGAGTTAATATGACATATATTTATAAGGGATGAATTATTGCTGAACATTTAAGACTACCAATGTTAATTACTGAAAGCTGTATTAGAGTTTAGGAAAAAAAGTCTTTGCTAATCTATGCCTGAGGATATCAGAAGCAAGCAAGCAGTATCAATCTGCACCCATTTGTATTCGATCTATAGTATTTCTCCTGGTGTATTGACCTTTTCTAAAAGGTAAACTAGGTCATTTAAGAATACGCATAGCTTATTCTTTGTGCATATCGATAACTGTTTTGTTTCTTACTTCTTGCCAGGAAGGCAGAAATCTGGCAGGGATTATTAGACATTGCATGAAACTGTCCCATTAATTCCTAAAGTGACCTTTTTTTTTCCCCCAACTAGGAAACCATGACCATAATTGCTGACCTATTCTCACTTCTCATTATTCCATCAGTTCTCAAAGATTACTAATATTTGTTTCATGATCATGTTCCTGTGTAATTTTAGTGTCCTGGATTAATTACTATGGACTTTCACTCTTGAATTCTTTTATAACAACTACCTACTTTTATCCCAGTTAAATTTAGCAAAATTTGTCCTTTAGTCCAAAATTTTTAATCTGGACTTGGAGACCTCTCAATGCTTAAAACCAGACTTGATGCATCTTTCTTATCTTTTAACCATGACTCCTAAGTCTCAAGGAGATTACTCCCAAAAGAGATGCATCAGATTTATTACACTAATAATTATTGCTTGTAAAACCATCTATAAGCTTTCTTGAATCAGGAGTTAAGGTCTAGGAGAATAGATTTACAACTAGCATTGGGAAAGGGAAACGTATGTAACTAAAAAGCTTCTTTTACTTTAGCAGAAGCATTTGTGCTAATGAAGGGAAAAGGTTGAGGAGCATTAGCCAAAACCAGATTTTCATAATTAACATACATCATTTTGTTTTCTCCCCTTTATATCTGTGCTTACACCAAATTGCCTGAGAAATAATTGGGATATAATTGAACCAAATGGAAAGTTGGGAAAGGCCATTTCAGGCAGGTGAAATCACATATGTGACCCATATGAAGTCTTATGTGGTAGTGATATTTTGCATTGAAGGCATTTGAAAGCTAACAGGGCTGCTATAGAGAGAAGGGCAAAGAGGTGTGACTGATGAGGTGTTTATGGAAGAGCTAATGGAAGAATAAGGGGCTGGAAAGCAAGGATTCTGCTGAATTGTGAAGGGTCGTGTATAAAATGCCAATGGACTTAGATTTTGTCTAAAAGCCTTTATAAGCATTATGCCCCCCAGGCAGTGCAGTCTTATTTTAGAATGATCATCCTGAGGGTAGTAGCATGAAGAGCTGAAGGTGGGAGAATGCCAAGCTCAGTGATGTTCATTACTGTAAGAGTGCAGAGGAAAGATGGTAGGAGCTTGATCCACCATGGAGAAATGAGGAGAACTTACCCTTGTGGGGCTCTGGAAAGTTCTAGGTAGCCAAGGAAAATAGCTATAGTATTTAGCCTAAAAGAGTAGAAAAAAGTCACAGAATAGGAGTGTATTGTTCTCCTAAATTCCTTTTATTTGGATAGTTTAACTTTCCCCCTCAAATTCCTTTGCCCACTCACAGTGGCACCCAGTGGGCTGTAGGGACAGTTGACACCACTACTTGAGTACAGAGGTCCACTTTACACTGGCAGTCTTCCCATCCATGATCACACGTTAGAGCATAATCAGTGTCACATGCCTGGACTGGGGCATTGCAAATAAATTGCCAGAGATGATTTTGAAATGGTAGTCTTATCACTGTTGAATAATAAAAGTGACCCCAACAAAGTGAGTAGTATAAACATGCCCAGGTTCAGTAAACCACCTTACTCTCAGACCACCCAGTGCTGAATTCCTGGTGAGGACTCTCCTGAGAGAGCCTGAGACTGGGTGGTTAAAAGCTGTAAAGACACAAGCAGAGAGTAACCACTCTCTTTGATTGATAGAGTAGTGCCCAGAAAGGGAGCAGGTGCCTGTTAGTTAAAAGAATGAAATCTCTTCTTGAAGAGACCAGTGATAGGAACATAACTATGCGTTCACCTCTCATCTCACCTGAAAGAAATGAAGGGAATTCACAGGAGGTGAGAAGAGCACATGGGTCAGACTAAGATCAGGACATAATCCCTCAGCAACCAGATGGTTCTTAGGAAAGGGGGAGTAGGGACCTTTTCTTTTAAAGTTCATAAACAGAACCTACTTGTTTTTTGTTTTTTTTTTATGTGCAAGATTTTTTTCCAAACTCTGACTTGAAGAGGACTTTCAAACAGCAGAAATCCAAAGAACAGCCAGGTGCAGAGGAAGCTCACATTCTCTCACCTGACAGACTACCTCATCAGCAAACATAAAATAGTCATGACTACTCGATGTCTTTGAATGTGGATAAGCTGCTTCATATATCAAAACTTTCCTTCATCCACCTCTGTGAGTCCCAGATTTTGAACTTTTGAATGTCAGAACCTACTTTCAAAATTCATATTCCATAAACATTGGGGTACATGTGCCCCTGTGAATCAGCACTCTTGTATACTTTGGATAGCAGCACTTTCAACAGTAGCCAAATTATGAAAAGAGCCTAAGTGTCCATCAACTGATGAATAAAGAAGTGGTTTATATACACAATGGAATACTACTTAGCAATGGGAAAGAATGAAATCATGCCATTTGCAGCAAAATGGATGGAATTGGAGGATATTCTCCTGAGTGAAATAAGTCAGAGAAAGACAGATACCATGTTTTCACTCATATGTGAAACTTGAGAGACTTAACAGAAGACCATGGAGGAAGGGAAGGGGAAAAAATAGAAACAGAGGAAGGGAGGGAAACCCTAAGAGACTCTTTTTTTTTTTTTTGTTACAAATAGTTTATTGTCAAATTAGTTTCCACATCACACCCAGTGCTCATCCCCACGAGTGTCCTCCTCCATGCCCATCCCTCCCCCCCCCATCCATCAGTCCTCAGTTTTTGTCAGCATTCAAGAGTCTCTCATGGTTTGCCTCTCTCCCTTTCCCCCACCATTTCCGTCCTTCTTCTCCCCCTAAGAGACTCTTAAATACAGAGAACAAACTGAGGGTTTGATAGGGGGTCGAGAGAGAGGGGAAAATGGGTGATGGATATTGAGGAGGGCACTTGTTGGGATGAGCACTGGGTGTTGTATGTAAGCGATTAATCATGGAAATTTACCCGCAAAACCAAGAGCACACTGTACACACTGTATGTTAGCCAACTTGACAATAAATTATATTAAAACAAATTAAGAAAACAAAATTTTTATTCCAGAAAACCAAAAATCTGGCAGGTACATTAATTGTATTTATTTATTTATCATATTTATAATTTGTAATAATATCTTTACAAGTTAGTATCTTTCTTCATGCTGATATTCCATTCTGTTTTCTAGGGTGTTCGATACTCAATAAAAGGGCATATCATTTTACACACACATATAACCCCAAGGCCTGTGCCAGTGCAAAAGATACCAGGTCCTCACATGGGCCAGGTGGAGTATTGCTCACTGGTGCTGCAAGCTGTGTCATCAGAGGTGTTCATAAAGGAGAGAAGCCCAGGGCTTAGACCTGGGAACTGTGTCAGTGTCAAGCACCATGAGACAGCAAATTAGCAACATGTGCCTTAAAAGGGAGCATTAGATGAGTTGAAGGGAATGTTTTTGGATGGGGCCTATACATGAGGTGAACTGTTAGGAGCCTCTTCTTGTGAATGGTGGGTTTGTGGAGAGCAGCGGACCTGCAATCTAAAGGCATAGGGCATGCTCAGGCTTCAGTAGCAATTTGCCATGCTATGGTAGTGATTTTACAAGTGTGTTCTTTGGACCAGCAGCATCCACATCACCTGGAAACATGCTAGAAATGCAAATTACTGGACCTTTTCCCATATCTACTGAGTTAGAAACTAGGGGATGGGGTCGAGAAATGTGTTTTAATGAGACCTCCCAATGTAAGATGGTATAGAAATGTATGCACATGGGAAGTGTTGATAGGGACAGAGGAAGTTATGGGCTGGGAAAACTTGAGTTTTGTCTCTTCTAGGGGTAAGTGGCATTCCCTTCCCTTCTGAATTCATGAAGGGTGGAAGAGTATATAGTAAGAATCCTACCTTTCCCAACAATATTGAAGTTGATAATGTAATGGATTGTCTTCCATAAGAAATCAAGATGGTACCTACTTTGTTGCTTTCCTCCCACATTTCTAATTCTAACCATGATGATTAAACAAAAAGCCTGCTACGTTCATTTAGCTGAAGCTCAACCACTGCTGATTAGTATAATCACCTTGGATATGGAGGCCACAGGACTCTTAGGGGAGTGACACCTTTCAAATCTTCTCAGCCAAAGAACCCTAATAGCTTCCGGCTCTTGCCCCCTTGCCTTTCTGAAGCTGTTTAAATAGTTGATAGGGATTAAGTAAGATTTTTCAAATGATATTAACTTGGAATATTTTCTGTGAGTCCCCCAAAGATTTAACTTTTAAAGATGTTGCTTGATCATTAGCAAATTTGGTGTCCTCATTAATAATCTGAGCTGCCAACATCCACATCCTGGTTACCTCTGTGCTCTGCTATTTACAAGCTGGTTGCAAGGGGCTCTAGCAAGTCATTGCATAATAATCAATTTGCTTTGCTTTCCTACTAGATTCATTAAATTGTCTTGATGCCCATTAAGCATGCATTACTCATCAACTAAGTGGTCTAAAATGAAGGCCTTTGAAACACTTCTCATTAGCTGTGTAAAGTTTAGAACAAAGTTAACAGAGACCCCAAAAGGCCGTTGTTTGTAGTTTCAGGCCACAGATTGATAGTTGCCAAGTAATGCAAAATCAAGAGTATAGTTTTTCTTCCATGAAGATCTCTTTGAAACACCAGGATAAAAGGAAATGCACTATTTACAGTAGTTGTCACATTCGTGGCTAATAATTGTTAATGAGGTTAAGTCACTTGCATAAGAAATGTGTTGTCTTACTTGGGGAGTGATGAGCAGGTTCTGCAAACCCTTCAGGCTTTTACTGAGACTGGAGCCACCAAGGATAACTTCTACGAGATTGTTAAAGTACTTCAGAGTGGGAAACATCTTCTTCTTGTAGGAAATCATCTATAAAACAAACTCTTAGCTATCTCCAGGAATGGAAGGGCCTTATCAGGGCCACCTTAAAGGTGCTCAAGTGCCATGTTGAGAAAAAGGAATGATTTCCTAGAAGTGTCCTCATAGATGAGCAGTGGTTGCCATCTTTGGCTGTGCACTGGAATAATTTGGAGAACTTTGAATAACTGGTGATAACTGGACCCCACCCCAGATCATCTAAATAAAACTCTCTGCTGACAGTATAGCCGAAGCATAGCGTTTTTTTTTTTTAAAGCTCCTCGAGTGATTTTAATGGACAGCCTTAGTTGACCACTATTGTCTTAGAATCTGCTAGTCATCATTTTCCAGTTCCCAAAGAAGAAATACTGGGCTTATCTGGAATAAAAGGATGACCCTTCCACGCCTTACTCATTAGAGAATAACTCTTCCTGTATATCCTTTACAGAGCAGTAGCACAGATTATCCAAAACTCACTTGTGTGTTTTATTGATTGCTTTAGTAAATCTTTAAAAATGTCATCCAGATGAACTTTGCATAAATAAATAATAAAATTTGTTTGCATTCAAACTAATCCCATAAGCATTCATGGGCTAAGCCTAGAGATGCATTTTGGGGTGGGGGTAGAGGTGGAAGCTACTGATCTTAAAGTAGACCCTCAAAACAGAGCAGATAAATTTTGCTGAGAGTCAGCTCTGGAATAAATTTTGAGCTCCATAGATTGTTCCTTTTACCTTAAGGTTCTAAAGTGTTCTTGTAGAACCATGGCCCATACAGGCAAATTACACAGAGGTTAACATATGACACAATGGCTCCAAGTGGTTTTCAGCTGTGGCCATGTCCTATAAACTACAATAAGACTGACAGAATTCCCTAACAGTGGTAAGCAAGAGTTACCAAGGTTAAATCATTCATGCCATGTCTTCATGTACTCTAAATATAAAAAAATTTAGTAGTTTCAAACTAACAATTGTCTTTTTTTTTAGCCAGCTTAGAGTTTTAAAACCTTGAGCTAGGGGTGCCTGGGTGGCACTTTCAGTTAAGCATTCTACTTTTGACTTGGGCTCAGGTCATGAATGCATGGTTTGTGAGTTCTAGTGCCAAGTCAGGCTCTGAGCTGACCATGTGCAGCCTGCTTGGGATTCTCTCTCTCTCTACTTCCACCCTACTCCTCACCTCTCTCCCTCTCCCTCTCCCAAAAATAAATAAATAAACTTAAAAAAATAAATCCTTAAGCCAACTGAATTCTTTGAGTCTCAGAGTACTGTGAAACAAGAACCAAATGAGATTTGATATTCATGCCTTCTGGAAAGTAGTCTTATGGGGAACAGGCTTTCCTGACAGATTTTCTTCTTAACAGGGCCAACAGACCAACATCTCATGCTCTCTCTTCCAAATCTAGCAGATAAATTTTTGAAGTCCTGGACAACTGTATCATTAATAAATATTTGGTGGCATGTTTTGTTGTCTTATACACATAAATATTACTTGCCTCCTCATTTTTTTATGTTTACTCTTTGACAGAGTGTGAGGGTGCACACACAAGAGAGAGTGCGAGCGTGTGCATGCTAGGGAGGGGAAGACAGGGAGATGTAGAATCCAAAACAGGCTCCGCACTGTTAGCACAGAGCCTGATGCGGGGCTCAGTCTCATGAACCGTGAGATTGTGATCTGAGCTGAAATCAGGAGTTGGACATTTAACCGACTGAGCCACCCAGGTGCCCCACTTGCCTCCTCTTTTAGGTTTAGGCAGAGAAGAACCATTTGTCGGTCTTTTATACTTCTGGGAGTGTTAGACCTATCACCGTGGTTAAGCAGGTGCAGGAGACAAGTGGTACTACTGGAAGACACACAGAGTGTGTGTTACACATACATATATAAATGTGGTTTTGAGAGGAAGAACTTAAGGTCATGCTTAGTATTTTATGAGTGGGACCACTGTCCTTGCTAGTAAGCATGTCACCAAGTACAGAAACAAATATCATAGAAGAGTATGGATGTTCTCACTGTATCAGATGCCCTGACTTCACACACTGACTGCCAGATGGGAAGTAAATGACCCAAACTAACATCTGGTGATGGATATTTTTACAAAAAGAGACAAAAGTTAGTAAAGGCATTTTTTTTTCTTGCTTTAGGCCTTGGTTCAAACTAATTTCACTGTGTCCTCTGTAGCTTCTTATGATGTAGAATTTTATTTTCTGGGGAATTGCCGACTCTCTAGAAGAGCATATTAAACGATTATTCTTATCACTGAAGCCTGTTCTTTGACAGGTACACTCAGAGGCTAAAGAGAAACACCCTTCCCTGGAGGAAATGGGAAATAAAGGGAATGGAATCAAAAGATAGTTCTAATGTGTTACACATAGTCTACCTGCACTAGAAAAAGGTGATGAATAATTCAGGAAAAAATAAAGTACAAATTTGAAATCTTTTGTGAGCATACTAACAATCTTAGAGGAAGAGATAAGTATACTTGGATAAGACTTGAGCTGGATCATTGGGTGTTGGCTAAGAACTCAGTAGTACTTTGAGTAGTTGGCCTGGTTCCAGTCCAGAGTAGGCATGGCTGAAAAGTGAGGGGAGGATGGGCCATGAATCAAATATAGTGGCCTACAGCAGTGCAAAGTACATTTCTTTGTGCAGTAATAGAGGAATCTCTGATTTCCGTTTCTGTTTTCATCATGCTGGTATTTACCTAGAGACCCCTGGTAGGATCACATCCTGATGCCCCCTGTCACTTCCCCCTCCCCACACACCCAGACTAAACCTAGTATACAAGGTGGAAAAGATAATAATCACATAATCCCAGCATTAAAATTCAATTCAGGGGGTGCCTGGGTGGCTCAGCCAGTTAAGTATCTAAGTGTCCGACTCTTGATTTTGGCTCAGGTCATGATCTTGCTGTTTGTGAAATCAAGCCCTCTCATGGAGGTCTTTGCTGACACTGCAGAGCTCCTTTGGATAGTCTCTCTCTCTCTTTTTCTCTCTCTCCGTCATCCCTCCTCCCCTTTCTCTCTGCTCTTCCTGTGCTCATTCACTGTCTCTCAAAACAAAGAAATAAGAAAAGATTTCAATTTTGCTTATTCTGGTGGTGCTTTGACATTCTGGTTTCTAATCTGTGCTTGTATGCTAGGCTGTGAAACTGGTATGGTTTTTGTCTTAACAATGCACCATGCCTACCAGAGAGATCCCACTAGTATTCATTGAACTCCTTCCCCTCAGCTTCATTGTAACTCATATATTCCCTGTACCTAGAACTATTTCCTCTCTACCTGTACCCAACCATGACTTTTTTGTCTTCCTTTCTTCTCAAATTCATTGATATGTGAGAATCTAAGAGTACTTTTCTTCTCTTGGATTTTTCTGAGTTCGTGATGGTTTGGGGCTCCCCTCTTCCTCCATCATCAGGCAGGTAGTTTGGAATTATTATGAGATTTTTACCTGGGACTCCATGACTTGGAAATTTGAAGATCTGGGAATCTTGCTGGGTGTCTTCTCAAGTCCCAACCTCTATTCGCCAATTGGAGATTGCATTCAGATGCCTTGGCTGCGGTGCCTTCAGAAATCACTATCAATCAGATTCCTATTTTAGCTGCCAGAAAATGGGCAACTGAGACAATTATTCTCTAGAATGCCTCTGGCAGGAAAATCACAAACCAAAATTGTTTGCTTTTAATAAAAATCTGAAGTGATCCATGAGTATTCTGAAGGCTTTTTTTTTTTTTAAGTTTATTCTGAGAGAAACAGTGACTGTGTGAGTAGAGGAGGGGGCAGAGAGTGAGGAAGACAGAATCCCAAGCAGGCTCTGTGAAGACAGTGCCAGAGCTCCATGCAAGGCTCAAACCCATGGAATTGTGAGATCATGACCTGAGTCAAAACCAAGAGTCAGACACTCAATGGACTGAGCCATGCAGGTGCCTCTGACATCCTTTTTAATGACTCTTTCCTAATGGGATTATGTTTTCCTACAGTTGGGAGAGGAGATTATGTATGCAGGGATGAACAAACTGGCTGCTATCTTTAGCTAAATCTCAGTGAGAGGGAGGGACAGAATATTTTAAAAAGAAAAAGGTGAAAATTAAAATTTAAAGAACCAGTAAAAATAAATGTGATCTTCTTTGTATCTTACAGAAATATGTATCTTGGTGCTATGGGGAAACTCCCTCTTTGTATTGTGATTTTAAAGAAGGTCTCCACTTTTCTGATGAGTTGTGCTCTGAGAGCTCATTTGTAACATGGATTTTGATGTTTGGTGCATTTAACAATGCTGAAATAACAGTCAGGTCCCCTTGCTTAACCACACAAATCCAGTGAATTCACAGAGCAGCTGAAATATTGCATATTTGCAACCCATCAAAATCTTCAGTGTTGGTTTTTAAGAAGGGTAAATTTAATTTAAAATCAAACTGGGAAATAGATGGAGGCTTTTAAAAAACCCTGAAAGAACTTGGAAGGGTCTTCAAGGAGCTTAGAGCTCCTTTTGTTTTTTTAGTTTTTACATTTTTTTCTTAAAGTAATTTTTATCTGTCTTTCCTTTTCTTTGATTCAGGTATTTCTTTACTATTTTTTTTTCCAAAGAAGGTATGATTAAGATCATTTCTTGATTTTGGTTTTGGTTTAAAGAATGTGGGCAGGGGGAGATAAAGAATTAGATGAGAGATTTTCTGTGGTAATTTAAGTATTGAAAAAAGCGATTATTAAAAAGAAGAGGAGATAGGTGAGAAAAGGAATTTTTGAGATGACCTTATCTTTATTGGCGAAAGGAAAGCAAAAACCTAAGTTGGCTGTACAGGTCTTGCTTTGCCCAGTTCTGATATGCATGGACTACAGTTACCACAACTGGTATAAAGTGACACTAGCCCTGAAAATAGGGTTCAAATATGAGTAATCACAGTATATTAACTGTACATAATAGCATAAAGAGCAAACTTTACTGATAGTGCCAAATTACTAAGTAAATACATGCACATCAAGGTCAATGGCCAACTATTTCTTTCAGAGTCTGTGGTAATTGGTCACTGCACATTTATTATTCAGCCACACACAGCCAGCAAGGCTTATAGCTGTGTTGTCTCTCTGTCTTACAGTGGTGAAGCCACTTGATGTTGTGCAAAACCAGGGAAGTGAAAGAGAGAAGAGGCCAGCAAAATGGAAGTGCAATAAACAAAGAAAAAGTGGTGATACTAGGAGAGAAATTCAAATTGAACATAAGTGGAGTTATAGAACACAGAGCTAACTTGGGAAGTGTTGACACTGCAGTCGTTTGAGAGAGTGCACATACAGCCAGAGAAACCAAGTGAAGGTAAACTTACTGACAGAAAGTGGTTTTGATGAAATGGGTGAAGGTGCTCTGAAGGAAGTGATGTCAGTAAAAACTTGCAAATTAAAGGAAATCTCACATATTTCATAGCATTGAAAGTGCAAAGGTAAAATGTTGGAAGCCAATCTAAACTCAGGAATATGACAGTTTACCAAGACACAGAAAAGAAGCTTACTCTATTTTCTAAGTTACACAGTGAGAAAGAGAAGCACTCTTCTAAGATCTGCTGATAAGTTTTTACCAAGAAATAAGTGCTTTAATTCTCAGTATCTCTAATGTCTTAAATTACAGTGTACTAAGTAAATAATAATGTTACTATTTTTATTACTTTATACATTTATAATTGATAATGTTTTTAATATCTTGATCAAAAATTTTTAAAGATCACCGACCATTTATAATTTTCTCCAGTATTAAAGATCAGTTTGCCTAATATCCGCTTGCCCAATTGTTTTTATGGTCATGGACTACAATGCAGAGTGAGGACTGCCAGTATTTTCATTAAGTAAAAAGAGATATTGGGTTATATCTTTTACTGTGCACAAATGAAATGGTAATATTGGTGCAAGATAATTTGACTGAGTACCTGAGAACCTCTGCGTACAGTGGGGCAGGGAAGCTGAAGGACTCCATAAAAATCTTTTTGCTCCTTTTCCTACTTCTATTCTTGCTAGGACCTGCACCTCCATCCTACTTTACACATGCCTCATAATGTCCTCCTTATAAAGGAAAAGGGGTTAATGATACCTTTAAAATAGATAACATCTAAGGAAGGACCAGGTGAGTATGACCAGATGAAGCTATCCTATACATATTTCAGACCACTGGCACTGGACAGTCTTGGTGCCAAGGAGTGTTATTCCTTGGACCCTCTTCTTTGTGCTAACAGGTTCCCGGATGCCCAGGAGGATGCATACACCAGATCACACCAGACCAGCATCCTCAATACCCCTCCCCCCGTCCCCAGGCTTTGAACAAGGATGAAACTCTCTCCTTTCCTTTGAGTCTCCTGGACACTCTTTAGCCGTGCTCTCTCTATACTTTCAATAAACTCTTCTTTCGCCCCCTACTGGCTCACATTTGATTTCTAACCTGTCTGAAGCCAAGGACCCTCTTAGCTGGTCTGGTGAAACCCCCTCTGGATCCTTGGACTGGGGTGGCAGGGTTCAACAGGATATAAATTAGAGTTCTGGAATTTAACTCTGCTCTGAACCAACAGAAATCATATCCTGCCTTTAACCAAGTTCTTAATATCTTGGAATCACAAACACTAAGATTGGAAAAGGATATTATATGGCTGCAGTTTACAGATGATGGAACTGAGGCTCATACAGGTTTTAAGTGCTGTTACTTACCTGAGCCCACATAGTTGGTTAGTGGCAGAGGGTTAAAAAGAATTAGGATCTCTTGATTTGTGGTCTATCTCTTTCCTGGGTGAAATAGATTCAGAATGTATCCTTTATGAGACCACCATGGAAGATGTTGGGGAGGTATCTCCCTGTTCACTGCATGGCTCCTATAGATATAAATAATGGCTGCATCAGAAATACAAGCCCTCAGTGAATTCTTCTGTTTGCTTTTAAATCTTCAGGGCTTTTTTTTTTTTTTTCCTGCTCACCTATAAGAATGCTTTAGAAGAGCATTTGAAGTAGGACTAGATTTCCCTTGACACTGTTAAATCAAGATCTTTTTCAAGGTATTTTCTTAAAGGCTATTTAAATTTCTCACTAGATAAATACCTTCTACTCACCCACTAATTCCTGAGATTGTCTTTGCTTGATTGCCTATTTAATTTGTATAATTTAATATTTTGGTGTCATATTTGTCTTAATTTTTCACATTTCTTACTAGAGGCAACCAGATAGATAAAGAATAATGATTTGTGACTCTTTCTAGCTTGAAATTGTTGTCCCTTTCTGTTTCCCCTTGAAACTTAAATAATTTGAGGTGAGTAAGGATTGTTTATACATCTGTGGAACTTGACTTTTCAGAAATTCAGTGCCAAATCACATGTCGAAATTTCTCATGAATTTAATACTACAATTTAACAAGTACATGTCATATTACCCTATTTTGTTCTTTATATTGTGTATCAGTATCCAAAGTTATTATTTATAATGGCTAGTTACTTGGTTGTTTGGTTTTCTCTACTAATATCTAAGCTCTAGTCTTGTCACTCTTCTTCATATGATCCTACATTAGTGCCTAGGGTATAGTAAGGCATCCAAAAATAATGTGGTATAATTAATCGGTAATAATATAAGTCAACACAAATAACAATATAAATAAATAATAAATACATTAAATGAGAAGGGCCATAGCAAATATTGGGGGGGGGTGTACAATGATGAATAAAACAGTTCTTGAAATAAAAGAAAGCCAATCTAGTCAGAGGTGTGAGGCACACATGAAAAGAAATATACCACATTGCAGCAAACAAGAAAAAGAGAAGAACATATTTAAAAAGCAAAGAAACCACAGTGTGGAGAGGGCAGACAAGGTGTGAACTCCATTTTGAAGGAGGGCCAGTGGCTCACTTAGCAGACAGAGGAAAGAAGAAAGAAGATTCCTAAGAAAGGAAACAGCAAGGGTGAAAACAGAAACACAAAAGAACAAGGCATTTCCAGAGAGCTGTCATTGCCATGGGGTATTGCCAGAGTCAGAGCAGGAACTGGCTTCAAGTGCCAGCAACAAAGGCCAGGTCAGATGATGAAGGAGCAAGTCACCAGCATCAGCTAATAATTTTCCAATTGCTTTTCCTTGTAAAGTGTTGTGAAAGTATTATAGTCATCAAGAGGCATAAGGCATGAATTTTGTAACAATGGTTTAGCTGGGGAGACCTGAGATGAAGCTAAAAAAATATAAATAGCAATACCAATTAGCATGGTCCATATGTCCAAGGGTCTTTTCTCCACTTCTCTGCATATTCTGTTCCCTCTGTTTGCTCCTATTTCTCTGACTGGCTTATTCTCCATTTTTTCAAGACTCAGGCCCTTTCCTCCTATGGGAAGTCACCTGCCACCTTACACATTGGCTTAATAACCCATATACACTCCAGTAAGTGCCTTGTTCCTCTCTATTTACTTTCTGTGGCATTCCTTGAGCTTTACTCCCAGTGGTATTTTCATGTACACCCTGTCCAGCCCTGGAGATGTCTTCCTGAAAGAGTCATTTCAGTGCCTCAGCCATATTGGTTATTACAGCAGAATCCCTAAAGATTACATTTTCAGTATTTTGTGAGGGAAATTGTTTTTGTTTTCTCTTCTTTTCAAATTCCCTGAAGTCATAACTTCAGGTGTCTTAGATGTGTTTTCTTCCACTTATTAAATGAGAGGTCAATTCTTCCAGGTCATGGATACATCTTTGATAGATCTCATAGATCAATCATGGATTTACATCCCCCTTCTGCCTGCTACTCTTTAGTGTCAGTTCTTTGGACTAATTCCTAGAAAGCACTTCCTTGAAGATTTCATTGGGACATTTTTCTATGTGTCTGTGTAGGTGTGGCTGGCTTAGTGCTACTGCTTATATAACTATTGTCAACCATTCTGGGTCAAAACTGTTCTACGTTGCAAATAGTAAACGATGAAAAGAAGTCTGAGAGATGTGAACAGCATTCTGAAAAATAAACTTACTGGGGATAGCAAGGTAGAATTTTCTTTGCCTGACAACAGAGATAGTATGGTTTGTTAATGTTCATTGGTCTAAATTATACAGTTCATTCTGTCTCCCTAGTTCTCATTGGCTGGGAATATTCAGTAATACTTATGTGTTAAAACACTAATAAATACTCTTTTTATTTTGGAAAAATAATTGAGTTAAATGGCATTAGGCATTGGGCTACGTATCTGGCATATTAGTGTCCTATTGCTGTTATAACAAATTATGATACATTTAGTGGTGGAAAACAACACAAATTTATTCTCTTTCAGTTCTGGAGGACAAAAGTCCAAAATAGGTCTCAGTTGACTAAAATTAAGATAGCAGCAGCAGGCTTGCATTCTTGGAGGCTTGAGGGGGAGATTCTGTTTCCTTGTCTGCCTTTTTGAGGTTCTAGATACTGCTCTCATTCATAAGCTCATGGCCCCTTCTTCAGATCTAGAAGCACAGAATCTTCACTCTCTTTGACTCTCACTTCCTCTTTTGACCCTCTCTTCCACTTTAAAGAATACCTGTAATTACATTGAACCATCTAAATAATCCAGGACGATACCTTTATTTTAAGTTTGTTTATTTAGCAATCCTTACTCTACCTGTAATCTCGATTACATCTTATCATGTAGCATAATATGTTTATCAGTTCTGGGCAATTAAAATGTTTATAGGTTTAGTGTGGGAGCACTTTTCTATCTACCACATCTGGTTACTTACCTATCTCTCCATTAGAAAGGGGCTGAGGGCTGTGATTTCCCTGCTTCACTGGCACACACTGGCTCTCTCTCTCAGTAGGTATCAAGAAGTAGGTTCAGAAATCCATAGAAGGAGGCTATCCTTCAGAATATGTGTTGTCTGGAAGAAGGTTTCTTCAAGGGAATGAAGCTTCATTTAGGCCTTGAAAAACAAAAGTTATAAGAATATGGGTGTGGATTATCTAAAGAGGAAGAACAGAGGGAGAAGTAGTACAGAAGAAAGAATATAAAAGGCATGTTTATAGAACTCTAAGGAGAGTGGTGAGAAAAATTTATTTTCCTATGAAGCAGGGCCTTCACTAAAGAAGCAGTGCTGTGGGATGTAAATGACATTTACAATTACTTTTCTATTTCTTTTTCATGGCTGATTGAGCCTCAATACTGTTGGGGTTATGGGAGATGCTAAGGAATGAAGCGTTCTCTGACTTGACAACTGAGCCTTTATGAGTCCCTTATTTCACAGGGGAGTGTTGAGGTGACGAAAGGGAGATTCAGGGAAAGTTTGTCCTTAGCCAAGGACTCCACTACGAGTCTAAGCATTGGCTCTTGTTGGTTACCATTTCTTCCTTTCCCAAATTTCCAGAACAGTCACCTAATAGATCAGCATACATTTTTATCTTCAACCAATCTGAGATCAGTGGGGCATGTGTAATACACAATCTGATGGAGGCATGTGGCACTGTGGTGGAGGCTCCTGATCACATATCCCTGCATTTGCTAAGGAAGAGACAGAACCTTCAGATTATAGAATCTTTTAAGTAAGAACCCAAGGATAGTGTAGTACACTTGCTGTATAATCACAGAAGACCCATTCCGACTTTAACTTCCTTGATCTCCAGTCTCAGATTGATCACTGTATTAGTTTCAAAGCATTTCTCCCTGCCTCCGTGCTCATTTATTGCATAGTAGCCAGAGTGGCCTTTTAAACTGTACATAGATTATTTCACACTGCATCTTAGTACCGTTCAATGGCCCCTCTGTCTTCAGCATAAATTCTTTACCAGTGCTTTCCATGGCTAGCTGCCTACTTAGCATCAGCTCTTGTTATTTCCATCACCCACTGGTACCTGCATGTTCCACTAACTGTGGAGCACCCCCATTTGACCAAGAAATACTCATTGAGAATCTGTTTTGTGCCTTTACATGTGCTTTTGGATTTCAGTAAAATTCATCTAACAAATATCTTTTCAAGACTTGTTGGGTTCCTTTGCCTGTGCTCTCTAATGCTTGAGAATAGTCATGTTTTACTTATTGGCCTGGTATAGACCACCTTGGCCAAAGCCTTGGCTAGGGCCTGACTTAGCTAGAATGTACCTTAGTCGGTGAACAGGACATTTTCAGAGCATTATTTTTAGGAGCAGACATGAAGGGGAGAAATAAAATCAAAAGAGCAAATGGCTTGTGTAATTGTGCCTGGATCAGTTATAACCTCTGCCTTGATACTCCTGGCCATGTTCTCAGCCACTACACTGGTTCCAAGCCAGCTACAGAATTCTGTTCCCCCCCCCCCCATCTTAGAGTCTGAATCCTTGAACATCTTTTTCTCCAGTCGTCTTTCACAAGTCTGGAAGTTTCAACTTTTGGATACTTAAAACACAGAATATCTGATTTTATTTTAATTTCTGAACAGTGAGAGTAATTCCTCACACTGGTAAAGGCATACGATCATTTCAAATCTCTCCACACCTTCCTCTAGAGTGGAGTTTTATTTAAAGTCTAAATTAGAATATGGTAGCTCACCTAAGAGTGAGTGCCCTGTGACTTCAAGGTGATATTCTGTCACTGCCCTTTCTTAAAGAGAGGGAAATATGAGACATACTGCCCAACTTGGCTGATATGAGCCATATAGGTATTTGCTAACTCATACCCACACAGAGGGGCACTCAGAGGCTGCAGCAGTCTGAGCTCAGTCAGACCTATTAATATGGTCAACTGTATTTATTCTGATGATTTGTCCGGGTCTCCATCCTTAAAGAGGGGATTTAATTACAATTTTTATAATCTTTCTTTGCCTACCAATTAATCTAATGTCTCCAGACTCAGCAACCTTTCAGGAAGTCCACAAGCATCTTTGCAGATCATTTGTCAATTGACAAGTGTGAAGGAAGGTATTACGTTTAGAAGGACTTTCTTTCCCATTAGTCAGGTGTCAAATGTGCTGGCTGACTGGGTTCTATCCATTGAGGGTAGTCTTCCATTAAGGGCAGTCAGACTCCTTTCCATTGAGCTTCTCTAGGCATAAGTGAGGGCAGGTGATTCCCTCTGCCCCCAAATAAGGAGAATCACTTGAGCTTTTCTGCTTAGGTTTCCTCCAGGGTGGCTGACATGGGCAGGATTAGACCTATCCACATCTAGGGGCATGACCAATTTCTTCTAATGCAAGGTATCTTTAGTGGATGTCTCATCTTTTTTTCCTTATGCATCTCTCCCTTCTTGTAATAAACTTGATAATTCTTTGAGAAGTTAACTACTCCACAATTTCAATATGAGTAGGAATGGTAAACTAAACATCCAACCTAAACATTCTTTATACTATTCAAGAGCATGTTGATGACACTAAACACTATGTTCCATCATTGACACATGAAGATTGGATGTTTCTTTCACTGGAAAAGTTCTACCAATCATACTATATTACTGAACTCCAGCAAAGGGATCTGGAATTTCTTAAGTATCTGCACTGGGATTTACTTCTTCCATCTGGGGCAGAATGAAGCTGTAGTTGCTAGAGGCCAGCTAGGGATGGCAGGCAATATCAACATTGCTAACAACAGCCATCAATCAAATGGTCAGCTAGATTAATGTAGTATATATAGCTATGGGTTATAAAGATTGTATTTGGTTATGAATAATTTAAAACATTTCCTAGAACTTGAGGTAGATTTTTGGCCCAATCTATTGCAATACAACTTTTATGAATCTTCCTCTATATGCAAAAAATAGTTCATGTTCTCCTCAAAAGACTGTATAGCCTGGTAAGGCAAGGCTACTTTATTACTAAATGCAGCTGATTCTTTTTTCCTGTGGTTTCCTGTATGGAGAACATTAGATAGCTTTTGCATAAATCTTCATTTTTCTTAATGGGGGTTGAATATCGGCCTTGGAGATCCCTGACAAACCAGGCATCATATGTTTAAACCATTCTTCTGAATGGAACCCTTGGACTTGAGCTGTTTGGTTCCATAATAAATTGCAGGTGTTGAAAGAGATTGGCATAGCTGTCCTTAATTGCTTGTCACACAGCTAATCTGATGAGGGGGACATCTGTGCCAGGGAGATGTGTTTTAAGCAGAAGCAGCTGGCAGTTTTCTCACTCACGAACTGAAGCAGATTCTTGGACTAAGAAGTTGGGAGACAAAAATGTCAAGGATTCCTCTCTTATAAATCGTTCTAAGAATGTTAGTTGAGGTCTGGCTTAAGTCTGTGAACAAAATGAAAATAAGAGTAATATATATTTAAAAGAACCTAGATTTCAGTGTAAGAGTCCAAGGTGAAAATCCTACGTAGCTTATCCCTGTTAGCTATGTATGCTTCAACAAGCTATTAAACTTTCCCAAGTCTCATTTTCTCCATTAATAAAATGGGGATGGAAATACCTAACCTTGTAGGCTTGTTACAACTAGTCGTAACCTAAATACTATACTGAGCATAGTGGGATCCAGTAGTTGTCAAAGTATGTGGGCTCTGGACAAGTAGCATCAGTATCACTGGGAGCTTGCTGTGAAAGCACTTTTCTTTTTGTTTTTGTTTTTGTTTTTTTACTTCTCTTTACCCTCTCCCCAAACCAATTGAAAGAAACACTCCATGGCCCAGCAATCTGGTTTAACAAGGTCTCCAGATAATTCTGATACAAGCTAAATTTTGAGAATTACTAGTATAGGGAGGCCTTCAAAAAGTGACTGTTTAGGGGCTCCTGGGTGGCTTAGTCGGTTAAGCGTCCGACTTTCGCTTAGGTCATGATCTCGCGGTTCATGGGTTCGAGCCCCGCGTTGGGCTCTGTGCTGACAGCTAGCTCAGAGCCTGGAGCCTGTTTCAGAGTCTGTGACTCCCTCTCTCTCTGACCCTCCCCTGCTCACGCTGTCTCTCTCTCTCTCTCTCCTAGAAATAAATAAAACATTACAAAAAAAAGTTTTAAAAAAAGGTGACTTTAAATAAAATGGAGCCAGGATTCAAAACATAAAATAAACACAAAAGAGTCAGAATTTGAAATCTAATTTCCAGAAGAAGAAAGAAGAGTTGATGAGCAAGAAAGACCATGTAAAATGCACCCTAAATGGAGTGCGGTGGGATTCTAAGCACATAGCTGCATATCATTGGTAGGACAGTCCTTGGGGACTCATCTGAAATTACTGGTCAAGCTGAGGACACTGTATTCCCTTTGCTTGCTCCTAGGCAGATGCCTGAGTTCCATCCCTTTCATATCTTCATTTCTAATCACTCTCAAATCAAGTCTTCTGGAGTCTTACTTTTCCCTAAACAAACAAATGTTTAGATTTAAATTTGAAGTATTTGAAATTTAAACATAAACTTTTATAATAAATTACATTTATTAATACCCTATTTAAAATAATGCAAATTATTTTATATTGGGAGAATTATAAACTAGCTTATCTCTGAAAAAGAGCAATTGTGTAATAATTACAAGTTTTGCATATAGTCCTTTTTTAAAAAATATTTCCAATGAGGATTCTGAATATATTTGACCTATGTAAGAGAAATTATAACATGAACAAATTTTCAATGTTAGTAACAATACCTAAATTTTATATAGCTTTTTGGCAGACTCCAATATATGTGTTCACATTTATTCATTCAATCTGATTCCTACCATAGCAGATCAAAAGGAGTGTGAGTTCAGTTTTCTCCAGGAATTGGAAGATATGGCATAAGTGTGCAAAGTTGAGACCATCAGCATTTGGGCATCAGTTTAGACTGCGGGGTGCTATGTTGCAACATCAGAGTCCACAGCACCTGTGAGGAGCAAGATGGCAGACACCATCTGCACAGGCTCAGTCTGAGAATTCCATCTATAGTCAGCTGGGGTGCTATCCACACCTCTTGGAAATGCTCCAGCCTTGTAATTACATTCTAAAATCACACCTCATCTTTCTAATTGAATAATGCTCCTTTTCATCATGCTCATTTTAGATACTTTCTCTTCACATTTCCAGAGTTAAGTAACAGACATCTATCACAATTCAGAGAAGGTATAGGAGGAAAAACAGCTCTCTCGAAGTAGGTTTCATTCCTTGAGGCACCTCCCAGCTATCAGGCTAAGACACTCCACAAAGGTCTCTCTCACAACCTCCTTCATGCCCACAGTCACCAGCTTTTCCCACACATGCAATCAGAAAATTGACTGGCCTGAAGGGTAGCACCAACCCATGGGACCATGGCTTGCTGATTAGAAAAGAAGGAACTGCTTTTGCCAGATTTTCTTTTCAGCTTCATTACAGAAACCTCATTTAGTTACTCAGCTGCTTTAAGCAATATTTCTGAAAGAAGAAATTCTATTATTTAGGAAATTTGTTAGTTGATCCTCATTTGCTGCCTTTGGCTGTTATCCCTTCTCAGTTGCTGTGAGAAGATACAAGAGAAATAATAGATTTAGTTCTTCTCACCACTCATTGAATTAATAACCCTTGAGTAATTACCATGCACAAAGCAATTAGAATATGGAACTATGGATCATATCTAGAATCCATCTTTAAGGAACAAGGAATTTTAAGCTATGCTCTGCTTACTAGTCTGATGGCAAGTCCCCCTGGGAACCATATTCTACAAATGTAAAATCAATGCAGAGGTCATGAATTTCAAGTGGAGTCAGGGCAGAAGGCTGTAAAAATGACCCTTAGGATAGAGGTGATTCCACTGAACAGTGTCTATTACTATTAGAATAGTTCTATTAGAGAAGTGTCTGTCTAAAAGACATTTCTAACTCAAATGCTTTGAATTAAGTAGGAGAGAAAAACAAAGTCCCAAACTGTAGAAGTACATCAAGTTAAAGTTCAGGGCAGCTGCGTATAGTGTAGGGACTGTCTGTGTGCTACTCCTGGGGGCACCATTTACATAGATTGTTACATATCCTGCACTGTACAGCCTGTACATATACATGGCGCAGCTCTTTGTGAATTATTCTGCCAAGACAAAAATACTGACTTTCTTTGAAGATATAGTATATACCTCTTAATTTAACTATTCATAATTTAGGATTTGTTAATAACCAAACCAGATTCCAGGTCTTTTGTTGTCAAACTACATTTGAGGCATATCTTCTAAACAGGGTATGGCAAAATTTCTCCTCTGTCAACTTTCCATGAAATGCCCTACTCCTTCCTTTTAGTAGCAAGTTCAGCCCTTCTATCATCCTAGATTTCCCAGCTAGGAAAACTACTTTTGGGCTTTGCCCATGGACAGTGCTCATGCTCTTTTTTTTTTTTTCTCCTGTTGACCACAAAACTTTACTGTTTTACATGACATTCTTTTATACAGCTCTTCTCTGCTCAACAACTACAAAACTAGTTTATATTACAGTACTGAAGGCATTAGTGTGCTTTATAAATATCTCAGATAATGCACACGTATTGGACAAAGTGATTTCCAAATAACGCTGTAACTCCCTTGTTCTTAGGATGTGAAGATTTTTCTTCTTTTTCAAAGGTCGTTTTATGTCATAATCTTGGTCTTTGACCATCCACCCACATTTGGGGCTCTTCATTCCTTTCCCTTGAGGTTATTCTTACCCTAATTTTCCCAAGATGTCTCCTCCGTACCCACTTCCAAGTTTAAATCATTCCCCCAGCGTAATCCTTTGGAGCACAAGTTGAATAAAGGTGTGGGTTCATGAAAGGAGTCTCTTCAGGAAAGCTGGTGGTTATCGTTGGAACTCCATGTCTTTGAAATAGAGGGAGAAGAGCAGAGGTGAAGCTGAGGACCCTCAAGGCAGTTGGGAGGAGTGCAACACCCCAAGTAGTTTGATGCATTCCCATGAGAAAGATGTAGAATGTCTCTTCATGGTGCCAGTTTCTAAGTGTAACTTTTCAATAAGATGTGTATGCGTGCTCTCAGTGTACACAAATATTCATTTTCCAAAGAGAGATGTAGGTTCTTTGTCTGAACACCCAAAGAGAAAAAGAAACAATCATTAGTGCCCAGCAGTTTGCAATGCTACCTCTTATTAGTGGAGTTAGATTTTAACATTATTAGGTAGAGAAATAGCAGTTTCTATCCTACCTGGTTTATCTAGAAAGCAGAGCCTCAGCCAAAAATACAGTGAGTATAGGCTTATCATTTCATTAGAGTTTAATACCATGGGATGGGTGTGAGAGAAAAAAAAAAAACTGTGAAATGTGACAGGGAAGTCAGCACTTTCTAGAATTCCTTAGAGAGAAAGAAATTATTAAGTGTAACCAATTGTTCAAGTTCCACAAGAAAAACTGTGTGTTGGGATTATCTATTGGAGTGAAAGAAGGGAAAATGTATCTGGTAGTCCTATATCTCACTTGTCAAAGTTTAGGCCATAGGGAGTTAGTTTCCACCCGCTTAGATTGTGCATGTGTGGACACTAGGTAAGGTTCTGTGATGATTTTAATAGGGAAACTCAGGAGGGGAGGTAAGAGGGGCACTGTGTGGGCAAGAGGCGAGGCACTGAGCCTGTACCTGTGTGAAGTGGTGGAACCCAAATATCAGTGAAGCAAGGGAAATCTAAAGCGGTCCCCAAGAGGTGTCTGATAGACTCTCTTAATTTCCCCTGCTTCTCGAGTCATATCTCCTTGGACAGGAGACAAATTAGAAATCAATTTATTACTGTGCTGTGTGTAATCTATTTTCTTCCTTCCTTTCTTCCTTCTCTCTCCTCTTCCTTTTTTTACATTGTATCACAGAACACATGTCTGTATTCCACTCCCCCCACTCTCTCTTTCTCATACACACACATGGCCAAATGGTACCAAATGGGTTATGTGAAAAATAACTATTCTTCCTCTAAGTTTTACTCCCAAAAGAAACCACTTCTAATTTTTTAAGGAAAAATTAGTTTACTAATTTTCTTTTAAAAATGGCATACTGACATAGTAAAATTCAAACAAAATAAAAAATATGACAAGCTAAAACATTTTTAAAAATCAGCCACTGACAAATTACCATCATTAATAGCTGATGTGTAGATTTTTAAAGAACACTAACTATAAAGGTGGAGATAGGTTGATAAATAGATCAGTAAGTGATAGATACTGCATCATTTATTAAATGGGAGAAGGCTTGTCATTTTTTGTCAAATTAATTACCTTATTTTCTTTTTGTTTTTACTGAAGAAAAAGGAGAATCCAATGGAAGGAATTACAAGTAAGTGTAAAGATTGCACAAATAATACTCAGATAATTATTTTTAACCACAAGAAACATTTAGCTTAAATATTGTAAAATCTATGTATAAAAACAAAAGAATGTGAAACTCAGTAAGAATTTACAGTGATTATATATATTTTTTAATTCCATGCTTAAATTGTATACTACACCAGTTAACCCTCAACGTGAAAGATGTGGAAATTAACACTCTCATATTTTTTCACTGTTTTTCTTCTCAGTTTTCATTGTTAATAATTTTTTTATACTTTCAAGGTTGATAACCACTGTAGTCTGTTCAGTAACCATACTTCCCACAATAATGTAACATTCTTTTTATATTTAATTGGATTCAGTATTCATAACCATAGTTTCATAATACCTTCTCCTCATTATTTATCAAACAGTTGGATGGATTTTAGTATTAAAATGGCTTCTTGGAGTCATGTTCCTTGAGTTTTTGCATGCTTAAGAACATCTCTCTGTTGCCTTTGTGCTTAAAGGCAAAACATGTTTCTCTCACATGCTGCCCCATGGACTTCCATCATGACTATTAAACTAGGCTGAATCTTCTTAAACTATTAAATCTTCTTCTAATTGACTGGATTTGTTTGTGAAATGTTGTCATCTGTTTGACATACAATATCATATTAGTTTCAAGTATACAACATAGTGATTCAGTATTTTTGTTCATTGTGAAATGGTGGCCACAATAAGTCTAGTTACCATCTGTCAACTTACAAAGTTACTACAAAATTATTGACTCTATTCCCTATGCTATATTTGACATCCTGTGTCTTATTTAGTTTATAGCTACAATTTTGCACTTCTTAATCTCCTTTACCTCCATCCTAACCTCTCTGGAAACCACCAGTCTGTTCTCTGTATCTATGAATCAGGGTTTTGTTTTGTTATGTTTGTTGGATTTATTTTTTTTAGATTCCACATATAAGTGAAATATTTGTCTTACTCTATCTGATTTATTTCCCTTAATATAATACCCACAAGTCCATCCATGTTGTCACAAGTAGTAAGAATCTCCTTCATTTTTATAGCTGAGAAGTACTCCGTTGTGTGTACATATTCTATTGTATGTATATTGTGTGAGATCTATATCTCCCATCTTTAATTCATGCATTGATGAGCATTTAGCTTGCTTCCATATCTTGGCTGTTATAAATAATACTTAAACATAGGGATGCATATATTTTTTCACATTAGTGTTTTTTTTTCTTAGAATAGATACTCACTAGTGAAATTGCTGGACAATATAGTATCTCTATTTTTAATATTTTGAGAAAACTTCACACTGTTTTCCATAGTGGTTACACTAAATTACATTCCCACCAGCAGTGCACAAGGGTTCCTTTTTATCTACAGACTCATCAACAGCTATTATTTCATATCTTTTTATAATATCCATTCTGGCAGGTGTGAGGTAATTATCTCATTGTGTTTTTGACTTGTATTTCACTAATGATTATTGATATTTACCTTTTTTTTTAATGTTTCCATTGACCATCTGTATGTCTTCTTCAGAATCATATCTATACAGATTCTCTGTCCATTTTTTTATTAAATTGTTTGGTTTTTGTTGAGGTAAATGAGTAATTAATTCATTCATCCATTCAAATATAAATTAGTGCAATATTGGTTTCAGAAGTAGAACCCAGTGATTCATCACTTACATATAGCACCCAGTACTCATCCCAGGTGCCCTCCTTAATGCCCATTACCCATTTACCCAATGTCCCCACCCACCTCCCTTCTAGCAACCTTCACTTTGTTATCTGTATTTAAGAGTCTCTCATGGTTTGCCTCCATCTCTATTTTTATCTTACTTTTCTGCCCCTTCCCCTATGGTTATCTGCTGTGTTTCTTAAATTCCACTAATGAGTGAAATCATGTGATATTTGTCTTTCTCTGACTGACCTATTTCACTTAGCATAATACATGCTAGTTCCATCCATGTTGTTGCAAATGGCAAGATTTCATCTGTTTGACCGCTGAGTAATATTCCATTGTATTGTATCTGTATACTACATCTCTTCTTTCGTTCCGTAGGTTGCCTTTTAATTTTGTTGATGGTTTCCTTCACTGTGCAGAGGCTTTTTGATTTGATGCAGTCCTGTTTATTTTTGCTTTTGTTCCACTTGCCAATGGAGTCAGATCCCTCTCCCCCTACAAAAAAACATCACTAAGACCAGTGTCAGGGAGCTTATTGGTTGTATTTTCTTTTAGGATTTTTATGGTTTCAGGTCCTATATTCAAGTTTTTAATCAATTTTGAGTTAATTTTTGTATATGGTATAAGATAGTGGTCCAGTTTTATCCTTTTGCAGATGGCTATCCAGTTTTCCCATCACCATATATTGGAGAGACTGTCATTTCCCTATTGTATATTCTTATTTATTTTGTTGTAAATTAGTTGATCATACATATGTGGGTTTCTTTCTGGACTCTCTATTCTGTTCCATTGATTAATGTTTTCATGCCAATATTATATTGTTTTGATCACTATAGCTTTGCAGTATATTCTGAAATGAGGGAGTGTGATACCTCTAGCTGTGTTCCTTTTCAAAATTGTTTTGGTTATGTGGGGCCTTTTGGGTTTCATATATATTTTTAAATATTCTAATTTTATGAAAAATGTTGTTAGAGTTTTAAAAGGAATTTCTTTGAATCTGTACATTCTTTTAGGTACTATAGATATTTTAATAATATTAATTTTTCAAATTCATGAACATGGATTATCTTTTCATTTATTTGTATTCTCTTTCTTTCATCAGTATTTCTTAGTTTTCAGAAGATAGGTCTTTCTCCTCCTGGGGTAAATTTGTTCCTTGATATTTTATTCTTTTGATGCATTTGGAAGCAGGATTGTTTTCTTTATTTCCCTTTTTGGTAATTTACTAATAGAGAATAGAAAAACAGATTACTGAGTATTAATTTTGTATTCTGCAACTTTACTAAAGATATGATTGCTTCTAACAGGTTTTTTTTTTTTTTGGTGGAATCTTTAGGGTTTTCTATATATAGTACCATGTCATCTTCAAATGATGTTAGTTTTACTTCTTCCTTTCCAATTTTTATGTTTTTGTTTTCATTACTTTCCCTCCCTAACTGCTATGGCCAGGACTTCCAATAATATGTTGAACATTAGTGGGAATAGTGGACATCCTTGTCTAGCTCCTTGGAGGAAAAGCATTCAGCTTTTCACCGTTGAGTTGGATGTTAGTTTTGGGTTTGTCATATACGGCCTTTATTAATCTGAGGTATATTCTCTCTAAATCTACGGTGTTTGAGATTTTATCCTAAATGGATGTTCAATTTTGTCAAATGCTTTTCCTGCAATTATTAAGGTGATCATATATTTTTAAAATTTTTGTTTTTGCATCTTAGAGAAAGTGCAAAAGAGGGGGGAAAGAGCAGGGGGAGAGAGAGAGAGAGAGAGAGAGAGAGAGAGAGATATGAATATCACATGTAGGCTGCACGCTCAGTGCAGAGCTCACCGTGGGGCTGAAATCTCATGACCATGAGATCATGACCTGAACTAAAACCAAGAGTTGGAAGCTTAACTGACTGGGTTACTCAGGTGCTTTGGTGATCATATGATTTTTAATCTTTTATTTTTATTACTATGGTGTATCACATTGATTGATTTGCAGGTGTTCAACCATTGTTGCATCCCTGGAATAAATCCCACTTGATCACTGTATATGATCCTTTTAATGTATTGTTGAATTCAATTTCCTAATTTTTTTGAGGATTTTTACATCTATGTTCAGTGGGGGGTATTGGCCTGCAATGTGTGTGTGTGTGTGTGTGTGTGTATGTGAGAGAGAGAGAGAGTGCATTTTTGTCTGGTTTTGTCTGGTAGCAGGCTAATTCTGGCTTTGTAAATGAGTTTGGAAGCCTTCCCTCTCTTCAGATTTTTGGAAGAATTTGAAAAGAAGGTGTGAGATCTTTGAATATTCAATGGAATTCACCACTGAAATGTCTGGTCAGGGAATTTTGTATGTTGAAAGATATTTGATTCCTGATTGAGTCTCCTTACTGGTAGTTGGTGTATTCAGATTTTCTGTTTCTTCCTGATTCAGTCCTGGAAGATGGTAAATTTTTAGGCATTTATCCATTTTTCTAGGTTGTGCAATTTGTTGGTTATAATTATTCACAGTAGTCTCATGATCTTTTGTATTTTTGTGATATCAGTGTTAATTTCTCCTTTTTCATATCTGATTTTAATTATTGGAGCACTCTTTTTTTTCTTGGTGATTCTGACTAAGGGGTTAATTTAGTTTATATTTCTGAAGAGCCAGCTCTTAGCTTTTTGATATTTTCTACTTTCTTTTTAGTCTCTATTTCATTTATCTCCACACTGATGTCTACTATTTTCTTTCTTGTACTAACTTTGGGCTGTTTTTCTTTTTCTGTACCTTGAGCTGGAAAGTTAAATTGTTTGATCTTTTTCTTGTTTCTTGGGGAATACCTTTATTACTATGAACTTGCCTCTTATTGTGGTCAGAAGAAATGCTTGATATAATTTCAGTCTTTCTGTTTCATTGAAACTCATTTTGTGGCCTCACATGTGATCTATCCTGGGGAATGTTTCCATGCAATTGAGAAGAATATGTATTCTGCAGCTTTTGGATGGAATTTTCTGTATATGCCTACTAAGTGCATCTGGTCTAATGTGTCATTTAAAGCGATGTTTCCTTGTTGACTTTCTGGTTGATCTATCTATTCATTGATATAAATGGGGTGTTAAAGTCTCCTGCTATTATTGTATTGCTGTCAACTTCTCCTTGACTCTGTTAATATTTGTTTTATATATTTTGGTGCTTCTATGTTGTGTCCATATATATTTACAGACATATCTTCTTCCTGGAATGACTCCTTTATCATTTTTTCATGCCCTCTTTGTCTTTCATTTCACTCTTGTTTTAAAGCCTATTTTGTCTGATACATGTATTGCTATTACAGTTTTCATTTCCATTTGCATGGAGTATCTATTTCAGTCTGCATGTGTCCTTACTTTTGAACTGAATCTCTTGTAGGCAGAATATAGATGGGTCTTTTTTTTTAATCCACTGAGCTACTTTACATCTTTTGATTAGAGAATTTTGTCTACTTAAAGAATAGTTGATAGGTATGTACTTATTGCCACTTTGTTAATTGTTTTGTGTCTGGTTTTATAGTTTCTCTTTGTTCCTTTCTTTCTCTCTTCCTTTGTGGTTTATTTAGAGTTATATTTAGACGTTTTTTTCATCTTCTTTTGTGCATTTACTATAAGTTTTTGCTTTGTGGTTATTGTGAAGTTTATATATAGTATCCTATGCATATAACAACCTATTTTTAACTTGATAGCAAATTAATTTGAACACTAACCAAGCCCTAAGGTTTTACTACACATTTTATGCTTGTGATATTACATTTTACATCTTTTTATTTTATGTCTCCTTTAACTCATTATTGTAGTTTTAGTTAATATTTTTTACATTTATCTTTTGAGGCTCTTAGTAGCTTTGTAAGTGATTAAATCACCACCTTTATTATGTATTTGCCTTCTCCAGTGGGATTTTTATGTTTGTATACTTTCCTGTTATTACTTAGTGCTGTTTCTTTTCAGCCTAAAGAAGTCCCTTTAAGATTTCTTGTAAATCTGATTTGGTAATGATGAACTTCTTTAGCTTTTGTGTGTCTGAAAAAGTCTTTATCTCTTTCGAATCTAACTAATAACTTTGCTAGATAGAGTATTTTTAGTTGGAAATTTTGTTTGTTTTTGTTTTTTGTCTTTTTCCTTTTAGCACTTTGAATGTGTCATGCCATTCCCTTCTGGCTTGCAAACTTTCTACTGAAAATTACGTTGATAGACTTAAGGGGTTTCCCTTGTATGTAACTGTTTGTTTTTTTATCTTGCTGCTTCTAAGGTTCTTTTTTTATTTTTAACTTCTGAAATTTTAATTGTAATATATCTTGGTGGGGCTCTCTATGAGTTCATTTTATGTGGAACTCTCTGAGCTTCCTGGATCTGGATGTCTGTTTCCTTCCCCAGGTTAGGGAAATTTTTAGCCATTATATGTTCACATGAACTTCCTGCCCCTTTCTTACTCTTTTTTTTTTCTAGGACCCCTATAATGCAAATGATATTCCACTTGATGTTGTTCCAAGTGTTCTTTAAATTATCTTCATTTAAAAAAACTCATTATTTTCTTTTTGCTGCTCTGTCTAGGTAAGTTCCATTGCTTTAACTTCCTGGTCACCGATCTGTGCGTCTACTTCAACTAGCCTGATGTTGAAAATCTCTAGTGTATTTTTCAGTTGAGTTATTATTTTTCTCTGTGACTACTATTGGCTGCACTCTTATGTTTTCTATCTCCTTGTTGAAGTTCTTACTGTTTTTATCCATTCTTCTCTCAAGGTGGTGAACATCTTTATGGCCATAACTTTGTACTCTTTGTCAGGTAGATTACTTATCTTTGTATCATTAAGATCTTTTTCTGAGCTCTTTGTCTTGTTTTTTCATTTGGAATATATTCCTCTGTTTCCTCATTTGGGTTGAATCACTTTGTTTTTATGTATTAGGTAAAAAGCTACCTCTTTCAGTCTTGAATACATGGCCTTGTGTAGGTAATAAGCCATCTTCTTCAACCTTTCCCTAGCTCTTGCTAGTCTCTCAAACATTTGTGATTATGTAAACTACCTGATTTATTCTTGAGTATGCTCTCCTTGTTAGGGGTGTGCCAAGATCTTTCAGTGATCCAAGGGGAGGAATCTCATTTAGTACCTAGCTTTAGGCTGATTGGAAGGCACACATTCAGGTAGAAGCTTTTAAAGTTACAAATATATACAGTACCGTGGGTTTGTATTCATAATCCCTGTGGCCCTTTAGACCAAGGGGTTTGAAGGTACTGCCTAGTCAACAGTTAAAAATATCAGGGTTCTAAAGGAGTATATAAGTTTCCTTCCTGAAAATTCTGGTCAAGCTGGAGTGAGGTAATGAGGGTGTGCAAGGATCTGGTCAAGCTGTAGTGCAGTCAAGGGGGTGTGCAAAGATATGTCTTTTCACTTATTTTCCCTGAATGTGCCTTCTTATCTTCTGGATGTGTGGGAAACCTGAAGCCTTTCCTGTAGGCTGAAGTTCCAGGGTAAGGAAATAGGTATTTTTCACAGGAAGACTGGGCTGATGTTTAAGTCTGCTGTTTGTGTAGTGCCTGGGGGGTGATGACCTGCCAAAAGCTGTCTTTCCAATTGTTACAGTCCCACAGAGCTCTGGAACTCCAGTCGTCTTGGCTACCACAGCCATGCAGTTAAGGGATAGATTTCACATGCCTTCTGTCTTTAGCAAGGCAAGGACAGTGTAGGGGGTTGGCTTCAGAAAGGCAGCAGGAAAATGGCTGGTTGTATGGACGCCTATGAGCTTCAGTACTGCAGCAACAGAAAGCCTTGTCTGTGCACACTTGGTTTAGGCTGTAAGTGGCAGCCCCAATCAGGGGACAGAGGAAGGTGCAGTTGCCCACAGATTTTTAGCTAGGGAACAGAACTCCAGGACTATTTACATTCACCCACTCAAGCCAGGGAGTGGGGGAGCACTGCAATCACCCATTCTCTCCAGCTTCAGCAAGCGCTGCTACCATAAGGTAGTGGGAGGATGCCAGATCTGAGCTCACCCATATGTGCTAGCAGGCTATGTAGAGAATACAACAGTTGTGTCTGCCAGGGCTTTGTCTCAGAGAACGTTTCAAATGTCTATCCCCACTAGAGCCAGTGTCCCCAGATCAGCAAATGAATCTTTCTCACATATAATCTGGGTGCTTTTCAAACTACTCCTTCACCCCCAGGTCTCAGGGTAAGTAGGACCATGTGTGAGCCCTCTCAGAGGGAAATCTCATTTTTCTATATAGCATTTTGGGATCCCTGAACATCAGCCCCTTGGCTTTGCAACCCAGATGTTGAGAGATGCTTATTCTTAAGCTAGAGATCCCAGGAGTGCTGGGGCCTCCTATATGGGGTATCAACCTTTTTCTCCTCTAGGAGACATGACTTTCTGTTGAGTTCCCTTCATATTGTGTGTCACTGGGCCAGGGTTAGGTTTTTTCCAAAACCATGTCTATATCCCTTCCTTGCCTTGACGTGGCCTTTTTATCCTTTGTTATGGAGAATAGTTCATTTAGCTTTCAAATCTTTTTCAGAGGGAAGTGATCTATAAGGAGCTGTAAATTTGAGTCTTCCTCCTTGGGTCTTAACATATCCACTTGATTTCTTTTATATTCGAGAATGTCAGATTATTACCTTTAAAATCGAATAACGTTGGTGATTATCATTCCCTCACAATTTCATGCCTTTTTTCTTAAAGTGTTCCCTCATATTTCTTTTGTAAAATACTTGTATATAACTTTATTGGTTTCAGATGCTTTGTGATTATTAAAATTTTAATTACATTCTTAAAATAACTCTTCATGGGCCCTACTGTCATCCTCATTTCATTGATCAAGAAGTTGAGATTAAGAGAGGTTAATAATTCTCAGGGTCTTAGACAAGTAGTGGAGATATGATGTATACAGGTCTACCTGTTTCCAGAGTCTCGTCCTCCTCCTAGATGTGGAGAGTCTGGGGATGTGGCATACATGGGGCAATGTGAGGTGTGGCCAGTTTGGTAAATGGGATGAAAAGGAAAGATGATTTTGCCTACTGAATTCTATTACTAGATATTCAAAGAAAATAGTACTTCCAAGAATCCTGAAGTCAAAAGTAAATAATGCTAGTGAAAGTAGAGAATATTTTTTAGCCCTGTTCTCTTTAGAAGATGTCTTTTCAGGTTGACAGTTTCTTGGAATTCTAATGGCCTGGCATAAGGTTCTTTGCTCTATCATACTACCATAAAAAATGTCTCCTATTTAGGAAAATTAAAGATATTACATCAAATCCATACTCTCATGTCAGCTCCATTATCTTGAGTCACATTTAATAGCTGTAATATTTGATATCTGTTGTTATAAACTCTCCTTTGGGGTTGGTATTTAAAATATTCCTTATGCCTAATCAATTTATGTGATTCTATTCCTGATGCAAGCAAGCACCTTCAGTCAAGTGGCAAAGTGGTGAGCATCTATGAGCAGAGTTCAGAATAGCTATGACAAAGACCCCATATTTACATATATAAAATCTCATAAGACTTAATGGTTTGTATATCTCAAATGGGATATATGAACTTGATAGATTGGGACCATTTCATTATTTATAGTTTAGGAGGAAATTAAATTATATGAAGTATAAAACCCAAAAGGATCTCTTTAATCTAGGAAACTAAAATTTCAGATTCTGAGTTTCCACTCAACACAATCAGAAAGTTTGTCTGTGTCTTCAGGATGAACTTAAGGGCCACCTGACAATGACGAATGCTCTCCTCTTCCTTCCAGGACTTCCCACAGCCCTCATCCTCTTTATTACCTCTTGGCACCTCATCATTTCATGGCATTAATTTTTTTTTTTTTTTACAACAAGGGGCATTAATTTTTTAATTGATTAATTTCTTACTTATTAACATCCACCACTAGATGTTAGCTCTGGAAGGAGCCATGTATACCTTCCACCTTGTATAGTGCTTGGCACATAATAGGCATTGAATAAATATTTGTTAAGTGTTGTGTTTCCTCTAAGTCTTGTCTTCTGAACTAAATTATAAACTACCAAAGGACAGAGTTCACAGTTCATGCTCTGAATGGTCCACTGGACCCAATAATATAGAGGGGACAGCAGGATCTTGATGATTTGTTATACTGGGTTGAATTAAATCAGATGGAATATGAAAGGCTGCCTCCCTGGTTTTCAGCTCTGACCTTCCATCATACCTTTGTTTTATAGCCTCTAATCAACTGTACTTTAACTTTTTATTTTAACATCTGGCTATCTCTCGCATTTTGTATTCTCTAATAGAAGTATTTATATTTCATTCTTCTTCGAATAATTTTGCACATAGCAAATGATGTGTAAAGAAGAACTAATATTCTATTATTTAGCTACTATGCCAAGCATGTGACTGTCTTGTGTGCTTTACTGATAGTAATTCAATTAATTTTCACAAATCCTATGAAGCTGGTAATTTAATCTTCGTTTTGTAGCTGGCAACACTAAAACCCAACATCATGCATCTGGCAAGATCAAGACTATAAATAGGCACTCAGATCATTACAACTCCAAAACCCTTATCATTCTTCTACTGTGCTGACTCACTTTTGCATTATTTAATGAGCTAACTAATGGAAATAACCATGGTAGGTTACAAGTGGAGCTCTTCTGCCTACCTCACAGTAAAATCTGAATATTTAGGATGTTCTCACAGGGCACCATTTTCATTTCAAACTCTTACATTTAAGCAATACTTCTTACTCCTATTCATCAATATTTGCTTTATTCAGGTATAATATTCCTCATGTTAGTAAAATTAGAATAGGATACTACACCAGAAAAATTTGTTTTCATTTCTGTTCTAGTGAGATATATGCCAGAGCCTCAATTTGAAATCACTAAAGATAGCCTATGTACTTGCACCAGCTTTCAGTTCCAGAGATTAAGTGCAGACAACTTGAAATGACTTGGGCTTCCTCCCTTAGATAGATATAAATCACCTTTGAGTAACAAGGATGACTTCCTTAAAAAGTGTAAGGATAAGCCTTCTGGAGTCTCTGATGACAACTGCCCTTGGTAGGATTAGTGAGTAGCTTCATTGCCAAAAAACAAAACAAAACAAAACAAAAAACAAAACAAAACAAAATGTCATAAGACCCCTCAGGTAAAGGAGTTTAAAAAGAATTTGTACCCCAGGGAAAGATTGTGAAGGGTTATTCTGGGTCTGTCAAGTGATGAGTATTTTAATAAAGCAGTCTTTAAACTTTCTTAGAGCTACTTATGGACATAGAGAGCTTTAAGGATATCAGGTTAGAGATTCTTAATTTCCAGATGTATATATATATTTTGTTTCCTAAAACTTACCTGCCTGGAAAATTTGCCCAATCTTGCTCTTGTCAAGATTATTTGGCATATTGCTGGGGTGCCTGGGTGGCTTAGTCTGTTAAGGCTCTGGCTCTTGATTTCAGCTCAGGTTATGATCTTGAAGTATGGGAGGAGTCCTGTGATGGGCTGTGCTCTGACAATGTGGAGCCTTCTTGAGATTCTCAATCCTCCCCCCTCCCTCCCGCCAATAAATAAGTAAGTAAATAAATAAACTTTAAAAAATGTTAGGTTGATAGACTTGTAAGAAAAAATATTTGGGGCTGTATTGGGATTTCTGATTTCAGATACATGGTAAAGCAGGATTGTGGGGCTAATTACAATATTCATATAGTGATTTTGTCTTGTGTACCCTTTATGTATTGTCAAAGGATGCATTCGTCTTAAGGCAGAGTCCTGTAGGAGCAAAGAAAAGAGACTATCACTATGAAGCACTGAACACAAAATCTGGCTTTTCTTCCCATGCTTTTAGAAGTAGGCATTTCTTTTCAGCTCTTGTCAACACTTATTCTTATGATCTGCAATGTGTTAGAAAGGAAAACACCTTTAAACAGCCAAAGAACTAGATTTTTTTAAATGATTTGAAACGTGTTCAAGAATTACAAAAAATTCAGGTTATATTCAATAAAATCCACCAACTAAAAAGATATAACATGATTTCTTTCATGAAAAAGTTTTTGTCTTAAATCAAATGACAACATTGACATTTCTTTTAATTGCAGTCACTCTTTATTTGGTTGAAATTTTGTGTCCTATTAACAAGATATAAATTTATGTACTAGGTTTTAGTAGTTTTTAGTGGTATATACTTTATTATAAACTATGCCCCAAAACTTTGATTAGGAACCTTAAAAACAGATTGAGTTATTTGTGGTTTACAGATGCCACATAGTATTTATATTTTATTATTATTATTTATTTATTTAAATGGCTATTTTGGGGAGAGAAAGGGTGCTAGTGAGAGAGCGGAAGAGAGAGAAGAAGACAGAGGATCCAAAGCAGACTGTCTACTGACAGCAGAGATCCCAATGCAGGGCTTGAACTCACGAACTGTGATACCATGACCTGAGCCCAAGCCCTATGCTTAACTGACTGAGTCATCTAGGCATCCCTATATTTAATTATTTTAAAAATATGTGGAAGAGAGCTATATCTATCCAACATGTATACATAATTCAGAGGAATACCATTTTCTTATCATATTTTTGTTGTCCAAATAAGTTAAAATTTGGGTATCCATAATATTTAAATATTGATAAATTACATATTTACTTATTTAAAAATATAAAGTATCTTGATTTACATAGTTTTATTCAGATTACTTTTGTTTATAGTTCATAATGTGATCTTCAATTTATCTCAGTAGTTTTAATAATGTTTCTTTAAACAATTATTATAATATTTTTGGTATTTTCATAGGGATTGCATTAAATATGTAGATTGAATTGGGTAGTATAGACATCTTGACAAAGTTTGTTCTTCCCATCCATGAGCATAGAATGCTTTTTCATTTGTTTATGCCCTCTTCAATTTCTTTCATAAGTGTTCTATAGGTTTCAGAGTATAGATATTTTATCTCTTTTAGTTAGGTTTCTTCCTAAGTATCTTATTATTTTTGTTGCAAGTGCAACATGGATTGATTCCTTGATTTCTTTTTCTGTTGGTTCGTTATTAGTGTATAGAAATGCAATAGACTTCTGCATGCTGATTTTATATCTTGCAACTTTCCTAAATTCATGTATTAGTTCTAGCAATTTTTTGGTGGAGTCTTTCCAGTTTTCTACATAGAGTATCATGTCATCTGTAAATAGTGAAAGTTTGACTTCTTTCTTGCCTATTCAGATGACTTTCATTTCTTAATGCAATCCCTACAAAAATGCCATCGGCATTTTTTGCAGAGCTAGAACAAACAATTCTAAAATGTGTATGGAGTGACAAAAACCCCCAAAGCAATCCTGAAAAAGAAAAAAAAAAAACACTGGAGGCATCACGATTCCAGATTTCAAGCTATATTACAAAACTGTAGTCATCAAGACAGCATAGTACTTGGACAGAAGCAGACACATAGATCATTGGAACAGAAAACCCAGATATGGACCCACAACTGTATGGTCAGCTCATCTTTTACAAAGCAGGAAAGAATATCCAATGGTGTGGGGAATGAACAGTCTTTTCAACAAGCAGTGTTGGGAAAACTGGATGGTGACATGCAGAAGATGAAACTGGACCACTTTCTTAAACCATTCCCAAAAACAAGTTCAAAATAGATCAAATAGCTAAATCTGAGATAGGAAACCAACAAAATCGCAGAAGAAAACAAAAGAAGAAGCCTCTTTGACCTTGGCTGGAGCAACTTCTTATTAGACATGTTCCTGAAGGAAAGGGAAACAGAAGCAAACATGAACTACTAGGACTTCATCAAGATAAATTATTCTGCACAGAGAAGAAAACAATCACAAAACTTAAAGGCAGCCTACAGAATGGGAGAAGTTGTTTGCAAATGACCTACCTGATAAAGAGATAGTATCCAAAATCTATAAAGAACTTTTCAAACTCAACACCCAAAAAACAACCCAGTTAGGAAATGGGCAGAAGACATGAATAGACATTTTTCCAAAGAAGACATCCAGATGGCTAACAGACACATGAAAAGATGCTCAACATCACTCATCATCAGGGAAATACAGATCGAAACCACAATGAGATACCACCTCACACCTGTCAGAATGACTGAAATTAACAACACAAGAAACAACAGATGTTGGTGAGGGTGCAGAGAAAGAGAAACTTTTTGCACTTTTAGTGGGAATGTAAACTGGTACAGCCACTCTGAAGACCAGTATGGAGATTCCTCAAAAAACTAAAAAGAAAACTACCCTATTATCCAGTAGTTGCACTATTAGGTATTTTCCCAAAGGACACAAAAATAGAGATTCAAGAGTGCAACCCAATGTTTAGAGCAGCATTATCAACAATGGCCAAACTATGGAGAAAGCTGAAGTGTCCATTGACGGATGGATAAAGAAAATGTAGTATGTATGTATGTATGTATGTGTATATATATATAGAAGTCGGATGTTTAACCCACTGAGTGACACAGGTACCCCGAGAGACTCTTAATGATAGAGTACGGTGGGTGGGAGTTGAGCTGTGATTCATCAGTCATAGGTATAAAGGAGGGCACTTGTTGGGATGAATACTGGGTATTGTATGTGATAAATCACTGAATTCTACTCCTGAAACAAATTTTGCACTGTATGTTAACTAAAATAAAAAAGGAAAAACAAACAAGTAATCAAAACCTTTTTTGAATTAAAAATTATAGTCTGGTTTGTGGATTGGATTGAAAATGAGGACTAGCTTAGCCAAACTCTGTTATCTGTTACTCAATATTGTTAGGACATATTTGTTTCCATGCAATGGCTGAGCTGCATCAGCAATGTCAAGGTTTAGATGAAAATATTCTTTTTAAAAATGTATTTTATTAAAAATTTTTAAAGTTCATTTATTTATTTTTTGGAGAGAGAGCAAGCAGGGCAGGAGTAGGTGGTGGGGGAGGGGAAGAGAGAGAATCCCAATCAAGCTCCGCTCCATCAGCACAGAGCCCAATGCGGAGCTTGAACTCAAGAACTCTGAAATCATGACCTGACCTGAAATTAGGAGTCAGAAATTAGGAGACTGAGCCACCCAGACACTCCTAGATGAAAATATTCTTAAAGCATTTGAAAACATAAAATATTGTACCAAAAATAATGTTTGAAATAATTAATGATATTAACATAATTTCAGCTTCCCCAAACCTTTCTCAGCATATTAGTTTTTACAGGCACCTCTAAGTAAAAGAATAAAAGATATAAAAAACAAATCTTGGTAAAATTAGATAATCAATAAAATGGCTAGATACCAAGTCTTTTTGCTATCCACATGGTTTTTCTAATTTGTTTTCAACAATCAGAAAGTGGAATATTGAACTTTTCTCCTCTGAGGTGATGGATTAATTAGGAAAATATAAGGGATTTGATTGTGTGTGCATCCTGAGTTTAGCAGAGTGGGACATATTGAGTTACATAAACGATAAGGAATTGTCAGTTAATTAATCCCGTGGCTCCATGGAATAAGGGGTTTCTAAATACACAGTTTTGACATCTGTTAAGTGCCTAATCAACATAATAAAGAAAAAGTTTCTATCATTCATCCCACAAATATCTTCAAAGTTCACTACATAGACGTTGACCTAGCTTTTGTGGTGCTACATTATATGTCAGAGATAACCTCAGTCCACAGTGTCTCCTGTTCAGTGAGCAGAGTTAGACAATAACAGAAAAATAAATAAGATTCTTTAAGATTGTGGTATTCATGATGAAGAAAATAATACAGGAAAATGTGGTAAGGACTGACTAGGTGGCAACGAAGGAATTCCCTTAGCATGGGCTGTCACAGCAGTTGGAAACAAGGCTGAGTCCTTTAGGACATGAAGTAGCAGCTAACTGAAAACTTCTCAGTAAGGGGAATAGCAAGTGCAAAGTCTTGAGGTAGGGAAAAGCTTGATACTTTGTTAGGCTTACATCTTAGCTGGTGAGAAGCACCTTCCATTCTAGCAGCTCTTTATAGTGGCTACAGATTTCCCACTCTTGATATTTCTAAGTTCTATTTCTTGACTCAACTGCTCATTCTGCAAGACTAGTTCTGGAATCCTCACTACTCAGAGACTCTCAAACTGGAATATCCCCCTCTCTGTCAGCTCTCAAAATTAAATATAAAGACACACAACTTTTGTTTTTGTCTGGTCATCAAATAATGTATATCTATTGTGAAAATGTTGGAAACATTTCTGAAAGACCAAGAAACCCGACAATTAAACAAAGAGCTAAAACTTTGAAAAAAATAATAGTAAAATATGTTGAAAAATGCTGAAGAATATATAATGAAAAGTATGAGGCCAAAAGGAAAAAGCTATAGAATTCCCATTTCTGGAATGAGTCCCTATGAACACTTGCATGAATTTCTTTTCTTTATTTTTAAGCAAACATGCACACATGTACATGTATGTACTCATAATAGTGCATTTTATTCCTTTAATCATGTTTCTCAAATGTTTCTCTATAACCTATCTCTATATCTTCATCTATATCTATACTTATACCTGTCTACCTACCTACCTATTATTATACATAGAAGCAGGGAAGGTAGTGACTAGTTAAGCCAACTAGGGCATATTTTAGTTTATTCAGTATTGTTAAGTTACTACTTTCATGCATTATAAATCACTCTGTCTTTACCTAGAATTGCCTTTTCATACTGATTTGTTGATATAACGCTGCCAAAATACTGTTGATATGAACAGGAATAGAGAGATTTAGGGAATGTGTAAAATATGAAGGCTTTATTTTCTTTCACTATACCTTTCTACTTCCCTAGGAAGATTGACTATTTCTTCCTTTTTGTCTCTGCATGTTACTTTTATGGTGCACATTCCTTACTGAATTTATTTGAATAGCAGAAGTGAGCTTCCTACCTGAAGCAGGTGCAAAAAATATCAAATTCTTCATTTTCCTAAGTCAAGTCAATCTGGAGCTAAGCTTTTGCATAAGCACAAACTAATTCCTGTTTCAGTCGTTTGGTTCCTTTAATAATACAGGAATACAGTGATTACATGAGGAAGGTGGAAAAACCTCTGTTATAACAACTGGTCACCCAGGTGCCCATTTCCTTTTTTTTTTTTTCTTTTAATGTTTTATTTATTTCTGAGAGAGAGAGAGACAAAGAGACAGCATGAGCATGGGAGGGTCAAAGAGAGGGAGACACAGAATCTGAAACAGGCTCCAGGCTCTGAGCTTTCAGCACAGAGCCCGACGCGGGGCTTGAACCCACAAACTGTGAGATCATGACCTGAGCCGAAGTCGGACACATAACTGACTGAGCCACCCAGGTTCCCCCCCAGGTGCCCAATTCCTAATCCCTCTGAGCTTCTCAAAGACATGCGATCTCACTCCCAGAAAGGGGACTGCATTTTCTTGGTGATTCTTGCAGACCTATAAATCCTTCATTTCATTAAGGCTCTTAACTTATGATTTTATAATTTTCCACTAATGTTGCATCTTTTGGTGAGAGGAACATTGAGCATCATTCAAAGAAAATCCCTTCTTTTTAAGGTCTTCAGGTGTTTCTCCTCTTTCGAAACTCTGACTTCTGACTTTCTCAAGGATTCTAGACTCCCAAAAAGAAAACCTGGGTTTAGAATGATGTTCACTTATGCTGCAGCTTCTGCTTCTATCCCACACACCAGGATTTATGTTGTCTCCAGATGAGAAAGGTAGAAATAGGGAAGGAATTATTTCAACTTAATTTCCACAATGAAAAACTAGCAAGAAGTTAGCATCATGATAAAGTAGCATGATTATTTACATGTTTATGTCACTCTGCAGTTCTGGATTTTCTCTAGCTCTGCATCCCTCAGACTCACACAGTGCTTGGCACATAGTCCTATGTCCAACAAATGGTAGTTGAATAAATAAATTCATCACTACTTCTGACTTCAAAACATAAGACAAAACATTTTGTATTTCTGTATTTCTCCATTACCCACAATTTGGAGATCAAGGTCCTTTTTCTGGCCACCCTATATCTTCCCACCTCTATGGAGATACTGGATAGTAAAACAGATCTTGAAATATTGTTATTTTGACTGGGCAGTTTCTGGAAAGAAGGATTTGAGAGCCTGAAACAAAGAATACCATATATGGGTGGTTGATTTTTTTCCTCTGAGAAAGGAAAATATTAGAATCTAAGAATATTCATTCTTAGAATGAAACATTTTGTATTTGCTCTATTGCAGCTTTCGCCTTACTTGAGGAATTAATTGTAAACTATTGCTGTGGATCTACCAGAAGGCAAGCTGAGACTTTGTGATGGGCTGGTGTGGAGTGAAAGTCAGCAGCACATGAACTGGGAGAATTTTCAGTGCTTTGTGTTGACCCTTTGCATAGGCACGGCGAGGGGCAATTAGCAATCCAACTCAGTGTTTAAATGTCTGAGAAAACTCAGGGTCACTCGGGTTCACATCAGTCAGACCACAGGGCAAGCTGATCTGGTGGGTGGAATGTTGTGGCAGAAATTTCTAGTTGTGTCCTGGGCTATCTGAACTATTTTTAAGGACCTAGGAAGGTGATTTTTACAGATATAAAGGACTATTAAATTGGTTATAATTTAATATCCAAATCATCGATGCTACAAAATTCAAACCTAGATTAAAAAATACCTGTGAGTATACATATAATTTCTTAACTTCTTTAAGGATATAACACAATCCGAGTGGAACACTTTGAGAATTCCAGCATGCACCTTGGATTGGAGAGTAATAAAGAAGTGGCAAAGTTATCTCCGATGACAAAGGTAGCAGAACTGGTCCTAGGACTCTCATTCCCACTCTCTTCTTTCATCCTCATTAAAAGGGAAAAGGATTATGAAAAGACAGAATGGATAGAATTCCTAGGGGGTATAGAGCCTTTAGAATTTTTCTTCCTCCCTCTTCTTTATGTGTCCATACAAGGGGGCTCGAAGAATCTACCCAAGATAAAAATTGCCTGCAAAAAGGGGACTTGACATTTTACTCCTGGGCTGGAAGTTTGCTAAAATGCAAAGAGCCACTGTGTCAGATGTGGTGAAAGAGCTCTTAGGATAACTTGACATATGTGTCTAGCAATTGAGAGGAATGCTGAAGAATGGAAATGAGCTACAGGAATCCATGAGCGCAGAATAAGGAGAGAGGGCAGAAGCAGGGGAAAGCTTGTACTTCCACAGTTTGGCCAGGCAATGATGCATGTGATTCCCCATGTAGAACGAATATTCAGGGAGTACTTGGCTGAAGCCAAATTGAAAGACTTTCTACACAGGAGTGCTGCCTGCAGAGCAGTGCCAGAATCCTGCATGTGTGCTGCGGTTGAAAGTAATTTACTTCACTGTTTGACTTTTTTTTTTTTTAAAGATATGTTCTTTATTGACTGGATTATGCACTCCCTCCCAAAATAACTATACAATTTCATAGTCATCTTCCTGATATGAGTCACAAAGGAGACCTGTAATATAGTTTCATATGCCCTTTAGTTTGAAGCAGATTATTAATCCAGCAGCTGATAAAAGAAAAACCAACTCATGGCAAGGAGGGTGTGAGAAGAATTAAGGTTGTAATCCTGGTGAGCCTCAGAGAGGGAGGCTGAATTTGCTGGGAGAAAAGAGTAGATCTAAGGTTCTGGGATAAAGTTCCATGTAGGAAAGTTATGGTCTTCAAGACTCTTTGTCCAAGCTGATTCCAATGTTCTGCTCTTAAATATTTTTAATTATAGACTTATCACCTTTTTGGAGGGATTGAGATAGCAATGATTTTAGTAGCTCCTCCTTTTCAGCAGACTTATGTTGCTTATCAAGAGCCATATCAACTATTTCTGTTTAGTGGTGAAAATGTGCTTGACAGAATAAGTCATCACCTCTGTGGATATAGTCTGCAAATGATCAAACTTTGCTAGGTTCTGATTGGCTAGACATGGAGGATGGCCCAATTGTTCTAAATACCCTTTCAGTGATAAAAATCCTAGGTATGTAAGCTAATGGCCCATTCATGGCATAAAGTGGTTTTGTTTTATGTTTTATTAGCACATAGACATATTTTTTGCTCAAAAGATCTGATAATATCCTCTTTAACAGATTCTTTTCTAAAAATTTCTTCCTCCAGAAGAGGCTAAAAATACATATGCGTGTATGTTGTATAGCTTACACCAGTCACAGTTATGTGAACAAATGTGGATAACTTCAAATGCAATAGAGTGTTTCATATTCTTCTTAAAAATATGTTTACTTATTTATTTTGAGAGAGGGAGGGGCAGACAGAGAGGGAGACAGAATCTCAAGCAGGCTTTATTCTGTCAGCACTGAGCTGGACACAGGGCTCAAACTCACAAACCATAAGATTATGACCTGAGCCAGAATCAAGTGTCTGACAATCAACTGAGCCACCCAAGTGGCTCATATTGTTTTGAATTCATGTGTTAAATTTGGGAGTAGGGAAGGGGAGGTGGAAATATTTTTCATAGTCTATTATGGGCTGATGCATGGATAACTTAAAGTAGGCCTGTTTGTGGGACATTAAGGGAGAAGACTGTGCAGTCAGCAGATTCGTGGAATTAAGGTTGGGCAAGAAGTTTACTTCTTGTTGGTAGGTATTTAGAGAAATAACTGACCTAAAGAAACCAAACTAATTCCATAGTCTATACAGTGGTTCATTCTGGCCTTTTTACATATTATCAAGCATGGTTTGGATTGGGACAGAGTCTGGACATAGCGGCTTTATATATGTCAATCCTTTGTGCTGGCAGTCACTTAGGATTAGGAAGAGAAACTTTTGGACATAAAAATTATTTGGAAAAAGCATGTAGAATGACTTACTGGGCAAGTGACAGAGAAACTAGAATTATAAAAGCAAATAGAATTATAAAACTTTATCCTTAATTTATTGTTTACTTTATCAATATAAGCGAATTGGTATCTTTTGTCGGGATGGAGGAGGAAAGTGAGAAGTTCCTCAATTGTGGATGATAGCTAGGTTTTGAATACTTAGGTTTTTATGTTTTTATTAATAAATATTTACAACATGAAATCTTTGGTTTAAAATTTTGTGATTTTATTAAATTTAAAGCCACTGTATTTATCAGGAGTCTGTTCAGCCATAAAATACGAAGACTTTTGCTTAGCTCTAATTGAAAAACGTAAAGACATATTTGCCAAACAACATGAGAAGTCTGGCATTCATAGCCCAGAGCAGGTGGATTTAATAATGACCTTAGAGACCTAGGCTTCTCTCATGTTTCTATTCCACCACCCTTAGGGAATTGGCATTTATGTTTGTGTATATTGCTTCATGGGCACAAGAGAGCTCCAGGCTTCATGACTATATTACAGACTGTAGAACAGGCTTTATAATACTTAAGCAAGGGGAAGGGAAAGAGCATTGAAAGTGCAGGTTGCATTAGTCAACCTTTAATGTTGGCCTACAGTCCTTTTACAGATAAATACATAAGCAATTGTTAGATAACACAATATATTCTAAATTGTTAATACTTATCATCTCCAAAATATAGTACTATGAGAGCTGGTAGTTTTACTTGTTTTTAGCCCAACTTTTCTTAGATTTCACCTGGTTTCTGCTATACCTGAGCCTGTTTGTCTGTGAAAAAATGGAAGGCTGAGTTATACCCAGGTATGGCAATTGAGTTCTGTTGTACATGCTAATTCCTCCCCAATTGGAAGGGTTGCCAAGACTGCCATGTAGAAACGGATTTTGAGGTTTTCCTAAGGTGTGGCAGGAAAGTGGGCCTTGATATTTACCATGAGGGAAATGGGGAAAATGTTTGCCCATGTGCTTAGTATCTGTTCTCCCTTTCTATACAATTCAACTACAGTATTAATTATTTCATGGAAATTGTACTAATTTTTCATCTTTCCCCATGTAACTCTTTAATGACAGGATTTATTAAGCAGGGCAAAGTGATGGTTTTGCTAAATAAAAATGAGTTCATTTGAGAAACTCTTCTATTTTAGAAAGGAAAGCCAGGTAGGCAATCAACTAAACCTGTTTCTTTGAAAATTATGGAATTGAACTAGTCTTTGGGGTATCACCATAAGTTGCAAATCCTGACTAAGTCATGTGCAAAAGAGTGACAGGTTCCATGTTAATTATGTTGGAGTTTATGCTCTTATCCTTGTAAGTAGTTATCAATGTTTTATGCCAAAATAGCATCTTTATATTTCTCTACTCAGAGATAGTTCTCAAGATGTTCTATTCATATAAATGAACATTCATATTCCCTTATACTAGTTTACTCAGGCTACCATAGCAAGGTGCCATAGACCAGTATAGTTTAAATGCCAAGTATTTATTTTCTTATAGTTCGGGAGGGTGGGAAGTTCAAGATCAAGGTCTTGGTAAAATAGATTTCATTCTGAGTTTTTTTATCTTAGCCTACAGGCAGCATCCATCTTGCTCTGTACTCACATGACCTCTGTGTTCATGTACAGAGAGAGAGAGAGAGAGATTTCTGGTGTCTCTTTTTACAAGGACACTTACAGTATCAGAGCTCCACCCTTACAATCTCATTTAACTTTAATTAACTCTTTATAGGCCTTATCTCCAAATACAGTCACATTTGAGGGTTGGAGCTTCAAAATACTAATTCTGGAGGAATACCATTCAGTCCTTAACATCTCTATAAGATGTAATTATAAGGAAGTTTTCATCATAAAACAGAAGACGTATTTTTTCATTCTACGTCTAGTAAACTCTTTTATTCAAACCTGTATCAGAATATCCTCATGATATTGAGGATATGTCATGATATCCTCAATCTACAGAATGTTCAAGGTTTTCAGGAAGATTTGTGATGAAGCATGAAAAGCAACTCACATACACTTTTCATTACAGTCCTTTTCATTACAATATTTCTGGCTAGAATTATTCAGCACGAGAGGTCACCAAGGATGATAAATACCAGCAGTCCAAAGGTTGAGTCATTTTCTTCCACATAAACTTTAATCAGTTTTATGATTTTTAATTCTTGTTTTAATTAGATATCAAAGAATTCTGAAAAATTCCCTCTAATGAGTTTTTTTTTTCTTTCCATGAGACATAACTTAAGTAATTGGGCTCGCCAAGTGTATATCAGCTCTTGATTAGGGAAATGGTTCTGAGCTATTTAATATAAAGTTTAAAACCAACAACATAAACAAGCCACATCAGTGAGCTGATCACTGTGATTTGGTGGAAGAAAGACTGAACTAGAAATTAAGGAAAAATTTAAAAACATAGTTTAACTTCTGGTGGTCTCTGGACTCCTGATATAAATTCTAAGAGAAGAAAGCCAATACAAAAAAGTGGCAAGAGACCTTAGATTGGAAGTTAGGAGATCTGAGTTTGAATGTTTCACTATTAACTTTTCTGAATCTCAGTTTCTTTGTGAAACGAGATTATTCATTTCTATCTAAAAGTATGGGGCTATGAGTATGAATATATTTAGAATTGTGTCAGCCATATTATTGGCATGAAATAAATTTGTACAAGGTAATTAGTCCTGTGTGGACAGATACACATTGAACTAACAGTTGTAACTCCAACACACTTTTAATTTTTGATTAAATAGACACTCAGTGTTTGCTGAATGAAGGAAAGACTGTGTCATAGACAAGTGACTCATCACCTAGTTTCCTTCCCTCCAGAGTCTGCCCTCTGTGATCTCCCAACTTTTGCAGCTTATAATATTTGAAGTCAGAATAGGATTCAAATTCACAACTTAAGTCAGAAGGACAAGTGAAAAATCCCACGTTAGGCATGACAAAGTGTGTGCTAATGGATTAGCCAATAGCTCTCCACAGCCTGAACAAATTTTTTTTCTCTTTTTGGATTGCAAAAGCAGTGTATATCTGTTGAAAGTGTAAACAAATATAGTCCTGCACACAATTTTTTTAAATAAAAGAAACTCTTGCTTTTCTCCATCCTTACCTTCCTTCAGGTACTACTTCCTAAGAATAAATGATGACAAAGGTTTGATGCATATTTTCAGATCTCTCTCTTTCTCTCTCAGAAATTCAGATGAATGAATAGATGGATAAAGTATTTTTAATGAATTATGCCAGACAGTAGGTACATTTATAGTTTATAAAGAAAGGAACAGAGAGAAAATCCCCAAAGAATGACTCTGCTCTGTACAATTTGCTGTGAAACCTGACAGGTTTCTAGGATTGGACATGGTAAATAAGTTTTTGTCCACAATGATTTCTCCTGGAACATTACATTTCATAGATGACAATCTTTTTTTCATCTATCCTGGACTGGCTTGATAATGATTGAACTAGTTTAGGTTCCTTCCTCCTTTTTAAACCTAAGTCTGACATTAAATAATTAAATTCTTCAACTGATCATTAGGATGGGGTGGGTACTCATTGGATCAGGCATTGGGCAGAGTTACTGAAATAGCTGAGATATGGTTTCAGAAAATGTAGACTTTAATGGACGAAAATCCAATTATATTTCATTAATTTAACATGTTGCTTTTTTTTGTTCTAAGAGATAGATGAATTGCCTGTTAAACTGTACTTACAGTTTGTCTAAAACTTACCACTTTGAGAAGTTTATATTCCAGCATTACCAGAAGCTGAGGATGGTTAAATTTTTGAGTTTTCATTGTGACATTTGGTGTTTATGTCTTCAGCTTCTGTTTGCTTTTGGTCATGTGGCACTTAGCACTTCATGGCTCTTACTCAGATTGGAAATGGAGACCTGGGATATAGCTATACATCTTGCATATTCCTTAAAAGGTATATTTTTAAATATCATCAATTGTTGTTTCTATGAATTATAAACATGTCCTAATAAAACCTTGAGGTCTGAGATCCTCTGCAAGGTTGTTGGCACTGGGGGCTGGCACAGAATCTCCTAAATTCTGATTTTGCTTCAGGACTCATGACTGTGCATTCCACATTCCTTATTTCTATCAAAATTTCCTCCAGTTTTTATAGATGGCTGAAACAGGGCAATTATTAGAAGGGATAGGGAAAGGATAAATGACCACCAGCCCTCTGACATATCCACCCAGGGTATCATGTACACGAGTAACCCCATGTCCCATAATTCCAGTCCATTCTGAAGACCTTGCTTGGTCTAGGGTTTGGATGGTATAAAAAGCGCTTCAGATTCTGTAAAAAGAATGTAGATAAGTGATATACTCTTAAGAAGCTCAGGTTTGAAAAAAGTGTGAGTAGTAAAAAAGGAAAAGGAAGAATAGAATAGACTTCCTGGATAGGAACAATCTGTATCCACTTTTGGAAGAGACAGGACTAATCAGCCATTGTGCACCATAATGAGCTTTCTAATATTTTTTTTAAGTTTGTTTATTTTGAGAGAGACAGAGACAGTGTGAGTGAGGGAGGGGAAGAGAGAGAGGGAGAGAGAGAATCCCAAGCAGGTTCCACATTGTCCACACAGAACCTGATACGGGGCTCAAACTCATGAAACTGTGAGATCATAACCTGAACCAAACTGAGAGTCAGACACTTAACCGACTGAGCCACCCAAGCACCCCTGAGTTTTCTAATACTGAAGTACTTCTCTACTAGAAGGATATTTCCCCATGGCTTTGCCCCCAGTGACCACATCTGTCTGGACGGGAAGAGGTCCTAGGATGATAGAGCTAGCACCTGGTAGATACTATAGATAAAAGGAAAGAGCCATTAAACCCATAATTAAAAGTTTGGACTATTTTCTACTTGAAAGGGACAAAACATTCCTGCACACGAGGTGAGACAACAGACACAAGAGGACTTAAAGGAAAAGTAAGAGAAAATTCCACTGACAGAGGGAACAGGACAAACTGCTACTATGAATGTCAGAGTTGCAGAGACTTCTCTGTATTAGGAGACAGGGCAGGGATCAAGATTAAAATGCTTTGTAACATTCAGCCCAAGCTCACTTTGCAATATATCTGTACTTGTCAGATGAGTTGCAAACACTGACCACAACCAAATCTGGTTTAAAACTTTGCCACCCCATCAACAATGCTGGTTGAGTAGCCGCAACATTGCTCAACCTGCCCTTATGTATTGGTAGCTGATTACCAAATTAAAGGCACCATTATCTGCTGCCTCAAAAAGAGTTATGTGACAAAGCACAGAATATCTGCCAGGGTAACTGGCTCAGTGCCTCAACTAGGTGGACTGGGGTTCAAGCTAAACCATTCACAGGAAACTCGGAACTTTCACTCAGTGGTATTACTACTCTCTTCCTTCTGCTACTTCTGTGTTCTGAATCCTTTCTCAACATCAAGGGCCTCTGCAGGACATTAACCTAGCCATTCTTTCAATCAATATTTATTGGACTTCTGTTAAATGTCAGCCACCAGGCAATGGTGAAAAATAGGAGATGCTAGGAAGTTCATTCTGATTTGCCATTCACTGATAGAAGAGTCTGAGTAAGGGAGATGGTTTTGGTTTCAAGTGGACCTGGGTTTCAATATTGACTCCAGTGTTTAGTAGCTCTGATGCTCATTAATCCTCAGGCAAATTAACCTGAGTCTCAATTTCTTTATTTGTACTCTAAGGGCAATTTGACTTGACACATCTTGTGTGGTTAACTATGAGAACAAGTAACTTGTAAAAAGTGCTGGGGGAGAGGTTGATTCATAGCAGTGATACCATAAAGGTTCATTTCATTTCCTCTGTCTTCTAATCAATACAGGACTTCACATCTGGATATTAAAACAGTGTGAAGAATGGACTCATCAGCTTTAAAGTTATTAGTGTTGTGCAGGGAGAAGTTCAAAGACGTGAAAAATTTCTGTAGCTCCTTTAAGATCTCAATTACCTTGTCATTTGAACGAATTTCCATGGGGTTAGGGGTGGGCTGGCAAACTGGCAAGTGGAAGAGCAAAGAAAAAAACCCAATAGCCTGGGCATTTTGCCAGAGGGAGAGTGCAAGAGAGAGAGGAAGTGTCTTCTAGACTTTGCCTCCCTTCCTTGGTGTTATTTAATCATTGTAGCGTTACTGGAGTTCTCCAGTAGGCATTTATTATTGATATTAGGGCTGTTCTTTTTGCTTTGCAGTTCCCAGTGACACAGAACAGCTGAAAATCTGATCGCAACATGCCGTTTTGAGTTCACTTAATGTTCTCTCCCTCCCAGGCCCCATAAATAAAGAATCAGTGTGTTTGGAAATTTACTTGGGAGCCTCGTTTGTCTTTCGTGTCTCTAAGTATAGGAGAACTGAACGGCAGAGTCTGCCTCATCCTGCAGTCGGGGGCCTGCAAGCCAAAGACAGTGAAGAGATTCTCCCTGAATCTAAGCCCTCTCTTACCTCTGGATAGGTCTTGGGTACAGATTTTAATCACAGTGTATCATTGACCCTTTAGTGCCACGTGAGTGAAGATAAAGCTTTTAGGGGGTACCAGTACACTTCTGTCTGCAGTCTTAACAGTACTGTGTGTGTGCGTGCATGCGCGCGCGCACGTGTGTGTGTCTGCGTGAGATGTCTGTGTTTGAGAAGCATCTACCGTATTACCTTTACTAGAGTTTGAGTCCCCATAAATCAGGAATGAGAGAGCCACACCCCATTTGACTCCCTTGGCATTTTCTGCCACATTTAGCATAATGATTCGGAAAGAACTTTGAGTAACAGTAAACATTAGTATGTAATGGGGACTACATCATTACTGGCATTTCAGCCATATCCTAATCAAAATTCTTTCCTGCCTTATGTCGCCTGAGTCACTAACACAGCTCTTTTTCCATTCCTTACAGTGTTTTTCTCTCGTGGATTTCCATTGATTTGACACCTTTCTTTGCTAACTGACTTCTCCATTTTTTCTGACTCCTAAAGAACACTGGAGAATTTTTCTAGGAAAACTTCTCCTTTCTTGAGTATAAACACCGCTTTTAGCTTCTCGTTCTAAAATTACAATGAGCTAGCAGAACATTTCTTGAGTTTTCTTTTTTCTATAGAGTTTCTCCTCTGGGGTCTTAGGGTGCTTTCATGGTCTCATACCGAAATCACCAGGTGGGTGGTGGTGGAGAGCACCTTAAAAAATAATACCTTTGGGGGCGCCTGGGTGGCTTAGTCGGTTAAGCGTCTGACTTTCGCTTAGGTCATGATCTCGCGGTTCGTGGGTTCGAGCCCCGCGTCAGGCTCTGTGCTGACTGCCAGCTCGGAGCCTGGAGCCTGTTTCAGTCTGTGACTCCCTCTCTCTCTGACCCTCCCCTGCTCACGCTGTCTCTCTCTCTCTCTCTCTCCTAGAAATAATAAATTAAAAAAAATTAAAAAAAAATAATACCTTTGCCTGGGCCCCACCTGATACCAATCGACTAAGACACTTTGGATACGTGGCATCTAAGATGATTTTAAACTTTAGCTAGTGTTGGCAACTATTGGGTCCTGCTTCCATTTCTTAGTTTAGTAATTATGAAGAATTTTTAATGTGTTAGCAAACTCGGAATAACTTTGCAATATTTGGTTTTTCAGTGACAGTGGCAACTACATTTTTGGTTCTGATTACAAGGGTCTGACGTGATCTCTCAAGTTGTCACCTGTAAGCATGCATACTGGTTCGTGTAGTGCACTGTGCCTTAGCTACTGCTCTCATCCAGCAAATATCAGGGCTAGGTGTTCTGCCTCCTGGTGCCACCCACTCTGAAGTTGTCCTTCAAACGTAGGGGACTTGCAAGTATGCATGTTTGTCCTCACATGTGGATTTCAAGTAATAAAAAAACCCTTAAAAGTAGATAAAGTTGTGGGCACCTGGGTGGCTTAGTCGGTTAGGCACCCGTGTTCTGGCTCAGGTCATGATGTCACAGCTCATAAGTTCAAGCCCTGCTTTGGGATCTGTGCTTACAGCTCAGAGCCTGGAGCCTGCTTTGGATTCTTTATCTCCCTCTCTCTCTGCCCCTTGCCCATTCTCACTCTGTCCCTCTCTCTCCCCCCTAAAATGAATAACCATTAAAAAAATTAAAAAGTAGATGAATTTGGGGTGCCTGGGTGGCTCAGTTGGTTAAGCGCCTGACTTTTGACTTTGGTTCAGGTCATGATCTCAGGCTTATGGATCGAGCCCCATGTTGTGCTCTGTGCTGACAGCAGGGGGCTTGCTTGGGATTCTCTCTCTCCCTCCCTCTCTGTCCCTCCTCAACTCATGTGCACACACACTCTCCCTCTCAAAATCAGTAAATCAACATTTTAAAGGAGAAGGGATACCTATGTGGCTCAGTTGGTTAAGCGTCTGACTTTAGCTCAGGTCATGATCTCGTGGTTGGTGAGTTTGAGTTTCACATTGGGCTCTGTGCTGACAGCTCAGAGCCTGGAACCTGCTTCCATTTCTGTGTCTCCCTCTCTCTCTGCTCCTCCCCTGCTCACCCTCTGATGCTCTCTCTCAAAATTAAAATTAAAAAATTTTTTTTAACTTTTAAAAATGTAGATAAAGTAAAATTAACAAATCAAAGGAACCTCAGGGAAATCAAAAGAGACATTGTTGGGCCTCACAGGGTCCTGGAACCAGAAACTGGGGAGTTGGAAGCCAGACTACTCCTCTGTTTCTCTGCATATCTTGTCTTTTCTGCTCCTGCTGGGCACATTTTTGTGTTTTTTTTTTTTTTTTGGATTTGGCAGATATAACCCAGATGTGGTTGTCTTGGCCTCAACTCCAGCAATTCAGTTTTTCTGGCTTAAGTTCCCAATAGACACTGACTTTTTTTCTACTTTTTAAAATTGCATATCCCAGAAGGAGAAGTTTATGTTTCATTATCTGGTCAATCTTAGTTGTCACCATGAGGAATGAGCTTCTAGTGTCTGTTTACTCCTTACTAGAGGTTGTGAGAATTAGGTGGGGTTTTATTTTTTAAGAGTTAAGAAAACGGGAAGGAATTCTATACACACACACACACACACACACACACACACACACACACACTTGTACATACACAATATCCATGCATAAAAAAATGATATATAAATTGGTAAACTGAGGTTGAGAAGACAGAATGAAACACAAGAAAAAGCCTTGAGCTGAGAGGAGAGAAACATGGACTCTTCAACAGCCATCTTGGGCAACTGACTTACCTTCTCTGAACTTTATTTTTCTCATCTGTAAGGGAGAGGGCTGGAAAAGTGATTGGCTATGTACTTCCATAACACTTGTTATTAAAAAAAAAACTATTAAAGAATTGTGGACTCCGTATCTGGTTTCGTCTTTAGTTTAAATTAGTGGTTGTCAAACATTTTGGGTTTGGAACTCTAAGATATTTAATTAATTAATTAGAAACTGAGAAACCCAAAGAGCTATTGTTTATATGGGTCATATCTATTGATATTGATTGTATTGGAAATTTAACCTGAAAACATTTTAAAGTATTTATGAATTCACTTAAAATTCACAATAGCATACCTATTATATAAGTAACATATTTTTATGAAAAGTAACTATAATTTCCATATCAAAACAAAATGTCTTTAATGTCTGCCTTAAGAGAGAATAGATGGATTCCGATACCTATGTCTGCATCCAGTCTGTTGCAATTTGTTACTTTTGTTAAAGTGCATAGAGACCACTGAGTTCACATAGAAATGTGGTTGGAAAAGAGTATTTTAATAGATTTTTCAGATAATTGTGGGTCTTTTTCTTTGATACCCCACCAAACCTCTACTAATGGTAGTTTCTTAAAAGCTATTTGCAATGTGGAATCTGAAATCATATCAATTAAGTTTTCACTGTAAAAAGATTATTGTACTGTTTGTACATTGAATCTTACCTATATGAGATTCACTAATATCATGCATTGGTCATTTGGAAAATATTGGTTTACTGACTTACTTAAATGTTCCAAATGTTGACAAATTTCATTATATAATAAATATATCAAATTTGTTAATATCATCACTGATCTCATCAGAAAGGCTTTATTGGGAAGATGGTAATCTCACATGACAGACATGGTTTCCTAAATTCTAATTTTGACTTAATATTTCAGATTTTATTATTGGCAACAGTGTCAATTGTTTTCCTAGTCATTAGACTTATGTTGTTCATCTTAGAGAAAATATCTGTCAAATATGCAAGGGTGAATAACCATAGTTTGTCATTCAGTTTTTTCTTTTAAAATTTTTAATGTTTGTTTGTTTTGAGAGAGAGGGAGTGTGTGAGCAGGGAAGGAGCAGAGAGAGAGGGAAACACAGAATCCAAAGTAGGCTCCAGACTCTGAGCTGTAAGCACAGAGCCCATCTCGGCTCAAAGTCCCAAACAGCGGGATCATGTCACGAGCCAAAATCAGATGCTTAACCAACTGAGGCACCCAGGTGCCCCTGTCATTTGTTTTTTCAAGTAAAAATGCTATTCCATTGAAAAACAGCCAATTTACAGCTTAATTACATAATCATTGTATTTTGATTAATAGTAGTGCTTTTTGCAATTTTAAGAAGCCTTGATGACTATGTAATACAAAAGCATTATAAGAAAGAATATGTGGGAGGTATATATTTTGTGATTTATCTGAAGATACCTTTGTTTGATCTTCCTACTTGATTAATAGTTTGACTAGTTGTAGAGTTCTGTGTTAGATATAATTTTCCAAGTGTGTTGTGCCACTTGGCCTACCAATTTACAGAATTTCTGTTGAGAAACTCATGGCTACTTTGATCTTTGATTCCTCATCACTTACGTACAACACTTTTATTTTTCCTCCATGGAATCTCTCAGAAACTTTGTTCAATATATTTTAAAATTTCACAGTGATTTTGTTTTGTGTTTTTTGTGGGTTTTTTTTTTTATTGTTAGGCACTCAGTGAGTATTGTCAGTATGAATATCTGACCCTTCCATTTCTAGAATATTTCAGAATTATTTGGTTGATCATTTCTTCCTTCCTGTTCTCAGTTCTTTCTTTCTAGAATTCCCATCACTTCTCTCATCACTCTTAATGATAGTTTCTTTGGTACTTACATTTTTTTCTCTTCATAGAATTTATTTTTTTCCAACTTACTTTTCCCCTTATTTATTTCATTTTATTTAATTTTATCTCACTCTTAGAGGTAGGGAATTTTCTCAAATGTCTAATAGTCCTTCATTTTCTACTCATGATTTAAAATAAGATCAAAATGTGATTAAAACTCTGAACACATGATCAGGGCTCAGAGAGTTTGATCTTCTTTGCAGGGTGATCAAAGTGAGTTGTTAGGGCTCTTAATGTTAGTGATTTTGGCTTTTCCTTGGACTTTCCAGTCTCTTATATGGAAAATACAGGTCAGCTTACCAGAGTCTGGACATGAAGAAAGGAGGAAGGGAGTTTGATCAACACCCCACATGTGTTTGGTATTCAATCTTACTGATGTTCAGAGAGCCTCCAGCATTTCAAATGCATCTGGTATCCCCTTGTGCTAATACTCTCTACACTTGAATTTAGCCAAAAGACCAAGAAGCTATTGCTAAAACCCTCTATTCATAGTCAGAGTTGAACTCTCAAGAGGTTCCTGGGTAAACTGCCAGAATTCTGCTGGAGTGGAGAACTGATATTTACTTAGAGGCATAGAGTAGGGAAGGGTTCTGGGGATCTAATAATTTCTCAAAACAAATTTAAATCAATTATCATTTTGCTCTTCATTTAACTCCCCTTCATGGACTAGTATCCAAAATCTTTAAGGAACTCCCCAAACTCCATACCCAAAAAACAAATAATCCAGTGAAGAAATGAGCAGAAGACATGTACAGACACTTCTCCAAAGAGGACATTCGGATGGCCAACAGACACATGAAACCATGTTCAGTATCAGGAAAATAGAAATCAAAACCACACTGAGATACCACCTCCTGCCGGTCACAGTGGCTAAAATGAACAACTCAGGAGACTATAGTTGCTGGCAAGGATGTGGAGAAATGGGCACCCTCCTACACTGTTGGTGGGAATGCAAACTGGTGCAGGCCCTCTGGAAAACAGTGTGGAGGTTCCTCAAAAAACTAACAATAGAACTTCCCTATGACCTAGCAATAGCACTGCTAGGAATTTGCCCAAGGGATACAGGAGTGCTGATGCATAGGGGCACATGTACCCCAGTGTTCATAGCAGCACTTTCAACAATAGCCAGATCATGGAGAGAGCCTAAATGTCCATCAACAGACGAATGGATCAAGAAGATGTGGCTTATCTATAATGGAATACTACATGCCAACGAGCAAGAATAAAATCTGTCCAAACAGAGAAAGACTGGTATCAAGTTCAGTTATAAGTGGAACAGGATAAACTTAACAGAGGACCATGGGGAAAGAGAAGGGGAAAAAATAGTTGGGGAGAGGGAGTGAGGCAAACCATGAGAGACTCTTAAATACTGGGAACAAACTGAGCTGATGGGGGTAGGGAGAGGGAAAGTGGAGTGATTGGCATGGAGGAGGGCACGTGTTGGGATGAGCACTGGGTGTTATATGGAAACCAACTTGACGATAAACTATGAAAGAAAAAATAAAGAAAGAAAATATAAAAATAAAAATATAACTTAAAACTCCTCTTCACTACCAGTTCCAAAGGTATCTGGGGCTGTCCCTTCTTGGACATTTCAGTGGTTCTGATGTACAAATATGATTGTTTCTCAGTCTTCCATGGTATGTGCTTTAGGCATCCACTTCTTTCAATCTGCTAAATCACTTAATGCTCATCTTTCAATCTTCCAAATTTTGTTGTAATTGAAATCTTTGTCGTGCTTGCCATCCTTGAAAGTTTGTATCTTTAAAGGAAAAAACATTTTTACTCATCTGATGGTTTTTTGAAAGGGGGAAAATTAGATGCATATATTCAACTTGTTATCTTTTTCTGAATTTGTCCTTTTTTTATATTTTAAAGGAGAACTGGAATGCCTTAACCACCATAGTAAATAGTGTGGCCGGTTCTGGCAACCAGTAATAGTGGAGTAAGAACTTGGAACTCTGGTGATCTTTAATCTGTGCAATGCAGGGTGCTGGTCCTCTGCCAAGCTGATCCTGATACCCTTGTAAACCACTCTTTGGCATTACTGCTGTGGCCTTTTCAGCTAGACTCTTACTTCTCTAGCATGGCTTTTTTATTATTCTTGATCTGCCTGTGCACCATTCTTTTCAGTAAGTAGGTGTTTATGCCTTTTACAACTTTTCTCTAGCCCAGTTCCCCACTCCTTCATCCCCATAAGCCTGTGCTAACTCTTATTTAGCTTAGAATTTGTTCATGTACTTCAAGTTCTCTCCTTGATGGAAACAGATCTGTAACTGACCTCATATGAGCTTCTTTTGTTTCCAGATTTATTGAAAATGGAAAGCTCTTCTTTGTACAGACTGATCTTCCCTTAATTCCATTTACACAAATTTTTTTTTTCTGGCAATTGCTGCATTATTTTTTTTCTTGTTTCTTTCCATGTTTCTATCTTGTTAACTCCCATGTCTCACCTTTGATGACCCAACTCATGCTTTATGTCTTCTCTGAAGCCTCTTTTGACCCCACACTCTGACAGCTGGTTGATCAATACTTGGCACCACCATTTGACCTTATCTCCTCATACTTAAATGTGAACTTAGTCAAGAGAATTATTGTTGCTCACTTTTGATGCTAATGTCTAGCATGTTGCTTAGAACACAATAGATGTACAAAATGTTTTCTCAATTAATCAATGAATGCTTTAATCTTTGTGATAAGAGCTGGAAACTATTAGAGTTCAAACTTCAAACAGTTCTTTCACAAAAATTCCTTAATAGGAAAGCATCTTTTCAGGATATTTTAATTCTAAATCATTGCATTGTTTAGCCCTCAGGAGCACAAAAGGAAATAACACTAACAGTGAACCGGCTCTACTTCTAAATATAAAAACCTTTTATATTATAATAGTGAGAAAACTCTAGAATTTAAGTATTGGTTTTGCAAAACTCAGAGTAAAACATAGCTCCCTAGGTATTGCTACCTCCTTTGCTACTGTAACTTCAGACCATCTATTTTGCTTAAATTTTCTACTAAGCTCAGCAGCATATCTGCTATTTGGTTCCCATGCTGCCTCATATCTGATATATTTGCTGGGGGGGGGGAGAGGATAGAAAGATTTAGTAATATTTTTAGAGACAAGAAGAATTTAGCAGTTTCTATAGACTTCGTGATTTAATAGTAATAATAATTTTTATTTATATGGTGCTGTTATCTTTTCCAAGCACATATTTCTCTTCCTAGCTAAGTTCCTTAAGTGTGGTATATATACCCTGTGTCTATTTTCTCACCTTTATTCACCCTTTGACTCATTGAAATATGTTTCTTTTATCATTCCACCAAAAGTGCTCTGAGAAATGTGACTTATTTTTGCTGGACTTGATAAAGAGGCTTTATTTGATAGTTAATAACACATGCTATTGTTTTGTGTACATACTAGCACAAAAGCATTTCATGGTGTATGAAGGATTTCAACCCATAATTTTATCTCTCAAAAAACTTATGGGAAATTTAATAGATATAAAATAATACAAAACCCAGTTACTAAAATCAGAATGTGATTAATATCATAAAAGAGAAAGATAAAATATGAGAATGAAGAAGTCAGCTTTATTTGGAGAAATATAGAGGAAAAAAATTGATGAACTAAGATTTTAAACAACCATACAAGGTGTGCAATGATTGGGAATGGCAGAGAGGGAATAACATTAGCACTTTTCCAATCTTCTTGCACAAGTTCAGAAGTAATCCTTTTAGTTCTGGTTTTAGGATCCTCCTGGAATGGCACAATAACTAGGCTGTGTGAGGAGATTGTTTGAATTTGGGTCCTTTAAGTGCACTTCCCAAGGATTATAAATGATTGATTTGTTTAAATACCTCTCCCTGGATTTTCATTCCATAGGACTGGATGTGTGGCTTTAATTTTGTTGAGATAGAAAAAAATTTCCAAATAAACATTTTATTCTCTTATAAAAAGTACACATACTAAAGCTACAAACCACACCTGCTATGATACCTCCTTATTGTTACAATCATAGAAGTTAGTCCTCTGAGTTGGGCACTATCTCCAGTTGAAGATATGTGCTTGCTATCTGTTTATTATAAAATAGAGGGGACTAGGTTATAGAAGTATATGGTTCCTCACTCTGATGATTAGGGAGTATGGGTCGTGCAGAGGGATCCAGGTCTGAATGCCTGCCAAAGCTCCCCAATGGTAATAGTGATTGCTTTTTTGGACTTATTAATTATCTGCCTTAAATGTGAACTTCATGCAAGTCATAAACATTGGGATAGCCCTCAGAATGGAAAGGATTGAGACCAGGAGGAATGGTTGACCAGGGAGCCATAGTCAAAGTTCCTAATAGTTGGACCCTGGAACTTTAGAGTAGTGCAGGGTGGCTTGGGAGACTACTGTCACTAATAGCTGAACTGGATGAAGTAGTCTGTTCCTGGGTGTTGAGGGAATATAACACAGTAGATTTTATGTGAGCATTTCTGTCTTCACAGTGATTTATTACCTTGGCCATAGAGAGAATTTATTGAAGACATTTGTCAATGATTGCAGAGCAGAAATTGTTTTTGCTTACATGAGGAGTTACCACCAATGTGTATTTCTGTGTATTCATGTACACATCTATATGTAGAACTGGACATTTCTATGGCACTTTTGGGGGTCCTGTTTGCTGAATTATTGCAACTGGAGAACTAGAATTTAGGATAGCTCCAAAAATCTCTTGAGAGGGAATCATGGCTACCTATTTTGGTGTTCCATAAATTTAGGGTTTTGATCACATTTTCAGTTGACAGTTTGGCAAAGAAAACTATTCTACAAAACATAAATGTCACCATTAAAAATGAAAACATAGACTGAATAACATTATCAGAGATAATGTGGTGTCTTTTAGTGTGGAATGCCATTTTGGGTAAGAAATAATTTCTGAGGTTTTGATGTTTCGTTCTAGTTGATAAAAAATGGGGGTGAAGCAAAACGTGTCAGGAATGTCAGTCAACTGATCTGTGACAGTTATGTACCCTGTATATACCCTATATTATACGTATATAATATATACCCTGTGTACTTGGAAGAAAGTAATTATCAGGGTAGGTGCAAATTATAATCATGAAAGGAAGTCAGGGATCAGCCAAATGTCCAGCCTAAGGAGTTTGTGGTAATGGGTAAGAGATGAAACAAGGAAAAAAGAGTAAAAAAAAAAAATCAGAAAGCCAAATCCTATAAAAACAGATATAGAGAAGGACAATATATACTCATTAATGGATATTGGATTTGTTCTTAATGGATGTGGAAATGGGGAGCCAGTTTGAGAGCTTAACTGCACAAGCCAGACAACAATTTCCCTTATCAATTCTAATTCCTCCTTATATCTATGTGGCTTTTGGCAATACCTCATGAGTGAGAGTAATAAAATGCTTTATTATTTAAATTGAAAATGTAAAGCAAATGCTCCCCAGATGATATTGACTTATATCCATAGATTTAGAAATCATCATCTTCATGATTCCTTGAACATATTATTTAGTTGCAATATATGTGGCAGTATTGTGGAGAGATGGGTTGTAGACAGTGAGTAATAATGAAGTTGACCACCTAAAATAAAAGCTTAGATATTAATTTTTTTCCTCACAGACTTGCATTTATTGCTATCTGAGAGTTTATAGCACTATCCTTAGGCTCTTTCAAGCAGTCCTTGAAATGATTCCTACTGAAAGAATGAAAATTGTGACTTCTACCTTTTGTTGTGTTAGTGAAATTACAATGCTTAGAAAAATAAAAGAATCTGTCTTTCCCTGGTATAGCACAGTGGGTTAACAGTATATATCCTGGATATTGTCAGAGCTGACTTCTCTGCCACCAACCAAAATCCCCAGATTTTGTAGAGTTATATATACTGGCAGGGGAAAAACTTACACACTTAGCTTACATTGAACTCTGGTATTTTCCTGCAAACAAGAATTATTACAGGTCTGTGTCCTACCCCTGATTACCCCCAGAAAAATATACTATGAAAACCCTGTTGATTACAGGACATATAGGATAAGGAAGTTCTGTCTTCCTTCCTTCCTTCCTTCCTTCCTTCCTTCCTTCCTTCCTTCCTTCCTTCCTTCCTTCCTTCCTATCTATAATCTCTTCTAAAGGAACTTGTCATAGGCTGCAAAGCCTCAGATTTGAGCATGCTGGCATTATGAAGAAGACTGGATAGAGAGGCATATGGCTCTGTAGTATAGAAAAAGAGCGGCAATACAGTTGTGATTATTAGGGCTGTTTACTAAAATTATGATTCCATTTCCTCTTTGGACACAAAATGGAAGTCACTTCCTTATTACCTAAACTTGGTTGTGACCGTTAACTGGCTTTGGCTAATGGAATGCAAATAGAGATGGTATATGCCATTACTGAGCAGAAGCCTTTAAATGAGAGGATAGTTTGCCATGTTTTCTTCCCTCTGCCATGCTGATTGTGGAAGTTCATATCAAGATGGAGCATCCATCAGCCTGAGTTCTCTTAAATAGGAAGAATCTCTCTGACAACCTAGTACTGACATATAGCCTCACAAGAAATAAACCTTCATTATTTTAAGACCTTGAGATTTTGAGGTTATTTATTATTGTAGCATAACCTTGTGTGATTTGATGGACTAAGAATGTTTCTAGGAAATTTAAATTATTTTTTCTATTTTTAAGTTTTTTAATGTTTTATTTTTGAGAGAGAGAGAGAGGCAGCATGAGCAAGGGAGAGTCAGTGAGAGAGGGAGACACCGAATCTGAAGATAGGCTTCAAGCTCTGAGCTAGCTGTCAGCACAGAGCCCGATGTGGGGCTCGAACCCACAAACTGTGAGATCATGAGCTGAGCTGAAGTCGGATGCTTAACCCACTGAGCCACCAAAGTGCCCCTAGGAAATTTAAATTCTTAAAGAGGGTGCAAGAATTAGAATTATACCAGTGACATCCACCTGGATTAAATCAGGAACAGTCTGAAGCTGAGCGGTTATCAGAAGCAGATGCCATTTATGGAGAAATAGGTAGAAGGCAGGAGTTAGCCTTAAATTTCAAGTCAATGAAATTGATGATTTGAAACTATTTCCAGTTTTAATGAGAAATGCAAAGGACTCGGTGGGTAAGACAAGCATAAGTTCATGACATACACAGTGGGTGTTAAGAGGAAAAGGTAGTTTTCTCTATGCTTATGTAGAACTTGGATTCTTTCTAATGGACTGCAAATATCAAAGAAATAGCCTAATAGCTTTTTGGCTGGCATTCTAATTGATTAAGGCACTGGACTTGCCTGAGCTTGCAATCAGTAGATCACCATCATGACCAGCTGGTTAGGACTAGAGCAGACAGGGCCTGAATCACACAGAGAGCAATTCCTAGTAGAGTCTACTTAACAATGTGACAGTGTTTTTTCTAAAAAAATATTTCCATTAAGCTAGTTTTAGCTCTCTCTTTCCCCAATCCAACAATAGTTGTTCAAGTAACCTCATAAGTTATATTTTCTAAAATTAGTACCATCCTCCTTATCTTTTTGCCAAGAGGCTAGAAGGAACTCATCCCTAATTTTCCACAAACTGAGGACCCTGAAAATTATAAATTTTTATATGATTATTACTAGTGTTGGTTAAATCTAAGATTGGTTCTTTGGATTAAATTGTCTAAAATTCTGGGGTGCTTGGGCTACTCAGTCAGTTAAGTGTCCAACTTCAGCTCAGGTCCAATCTCAACATTTCTGAGTTCAAGCCCTGCATCAGGCTCTGTACTGACAGCTCAGAGCCTGGAGACTGGTTCAGATTCTGTATCTCCCTCTCTCTCTCTGCCACTCCTCTGCTCATGCTCTGTCTGTCTGTCTCTCTCAAAAATAAATAAACATTAAAATTTTTTAAATAAAAAATATAAGTTGTCTAAAATTTCTAGTTCACTATGATTCACTGTATAGTGTTTCTTGAGTGGACCTAAACATTAAAAAAAATCCTACCATGTGAAAAACTATGATGAAATTTTGCAGCTGTTTTTACACTAAACATACTGAACCAAATATATCCCAATTAGAATAATTGTATATGAATATATCCTTCTTAAACAGTATTTATATATTTTTTTAGCATTTGGCTAAAGTTTTTAAATCTCTATCTTTTCTGGTTGTACATTCCAATTGAACATATTAAGATACAGCAGATTTCACAAAATTATGAAAAGTCTGTATGTTTGAAATAGAAATGTTAAAATTGCTATGGTTTTAATTTTCTTGATTCATGAAATGATAATGTGCCAGGGAAAATAATATCAAAACCGAGATTTAGGTGGTACATTTTATTGTGAACAATTGATTTTTCTCCACCGTGGGACTTGGAAAGGGTTACACGGTGTAGACTAGTCATCCCTTTCTCTTAATGTAGATTCCATTCTTTTTATTTATAAAATTCAACATTGGGCAGGATTTTAGTCATTTACCTATAGATAGTAATGCCGGTATCTTTTTTGCATCCTGTCTACCTTCCAGGTGGGAGTTTTGAAGTATTTTGGAAAATGAATGAATTCTCATGTGATCTGGGTGCCCATGCTCTATTTGTGGGAGGCATATAAATATTGGCTATCATACTGGTGACACCTTCCATACTGTATGACGTGTCTAAGAAATCCTATCTTAACTTTTGTACCCTGTCCCTCTGGACACCGCCACCCCCTGCCATTATTCCTGGACTACCCAGATAAGTTAATTTGGAGGTTCCTCAGATATCTGCTACTAAGTAATATCTAAGGAAGAGCTGAGCCAACTTTACTGGTGTAGGATATTTATTTCTTTAGAGATAGCATACTGTTCAGTATATGTTACATGGTTCACGGGCTTATTCACTGGGTCATATGCTTTGAATTTTTTTTTTTACTTTATTAATTTTTCTTCCATTCTTGTTATTTGTTCCCTTGTATCTTATTTGAGTTTGTTTTACCATTCTTCTTATAAGTTCTTGAGATCAGTATTTGGCTTATTAATTATTAATTTTATGCTTTTTTTGCATTTCAAATATGTATATTTAAATACATAGTTTAAATACTAATCTCACATAGGATACAATTTTCATTATTTTCAAATACATGTTTTAACTTTATAATATAAAATATTCTTCAATTTATGGATTATTCCGATTATCATAGGCAATAAAAAGATAATGTAAAACACAGTATCAGTCATATTTTTGGTTTAAAATCTTAACCTTTGAGTCACCAGATTTCTTGGTCCTCTGCTTATACTCAATATATTGTTATGGTGCTGCTACCCCAGATTCTTGGACAAAAGTTTTTGCCTGCTTTTTATTGGGTCCATATCGTTGCTCATGATTTCCTTGATTACTTCAGTACTCCTGCTGTTACCTTTTCTGGCTTCAGACTGCCTGATCTCGCTATTCTCTAATCCTTACCTCTACTATGCTGCCAGAATTATCACCCTTGGAAACTCAGTCATTCTCAAACATTTGGACTACTGTGCAGAATGTTTATATCCCTTTCCTATTTCAGAACAGGAAATACTTTTTAAGAATAACATATAAATTTAATCATGTAGCCAAACTTATTAGTTTATTTCTTCTCACAATAGTGTTAATTAGTAATGTTTTTGGTCCCTCGTAAAGCTTCCTGAGAGCTTCATGCAGTTCAGTCTTATAAACTTGGCATTTCACCAGCAGGATATATTTCTGATGGGTAAAAAGGGTTAGTCTTCAAAAATACATGAGACATACACACTCAGCTTAGGCTGCATTCAATACTTTATAATAAATATTAGGAAATAATACACTCCATTAAGTCAAGCCTACTGGATCTCTTATTTCCAACTAGGATATTTTCATACTAGTTGGTGCTAATGTGACCATGGGGACTGGTTAGTCCATCCATAATGCTCGTTCATAAGCATTTATTATTTATTTTGCAAAAATAAATGTCATTTGGGTTAGGGAGGTAATTACATGGGAAGTAGAATTGGCATAAGCTAACTACTAGTTTTTCCCAGAAAAATTTTTTTAAATGACATCAAGGAAAGAAAAAAAATAAGAAAAGAAAAAAAAAAAGAATTAATTGTCTTACTTTGGTGCAATGTCTAGTAACTATTATGTTCGAAAACTTTTTTATATACCGTAAGCTTTCTCACAGCTTACAGAATAAGAAGAGTAACTATCTGAGAGGCTGTCACTGCAGAATTTCTTACATATCCATAGAGAATGTAAATCCTTTACCATATTTAGTTAAAACCTACAATGTTATGCCAGGCAACAGGTCCTTTCCCATTTACTACTGTTTTGACTGTAAACACCACCTAGGAAGAAACAGAATTTGTTATCAGAATGAGAATGAATTACGGTAAAAAAAAAATTGAGCAGAGAGCAGGAGAGAGGCTGATTTCTTTTGCACTGAAAAAAAAAAAAAAAGTATAAAGTGGTTAGAATCCGGAGAGTTGAGAGTGTCCCTTTAAACTGTGGTATTGCAATTGATCTCTGTATATTTTCTGGTATGCGTCCCTTTGAAAGGAGAATGAAAGCCAAGATCATTGGCTGTACTCTAAAGCTGTTACATCTCAGTACTGAAAAGGTACAGTACAAGTGAATTGCAACAGTCTGTAGCATTCCATTCCATATCGTCAAGAGCTTTGAGACTGATGAACCAAATGAATGCTTTATTTAGGGCTGAGATACAGATCCCTCCAATCTGACAGCGTTTCAGCCTCCGGAGTGAGAAAGCAGCAGCAGCAGAAGAAGCAGAAGCAACAGCAGTAGCAACAGCAGCAGCCCCTGCTCAAGTCCACCAATTCACCCTGGAACTCCACCTGAGATCGTGCGCTGTCCAGGGTCCTGAAACATGAACCAAACGGCCAGCGTGTCCCATCACATCAAGTGTCAACCCTCGAAAACAGTCAAGGTAGGAACCCAGGTTTCCTTCTTGCCTCTGTTTCTGCATATGTATCTTCATTCGTCTGCTGAACACATGGGTGTTGATATGGCATGGCACCGACAGTGAAGACAGCTAGTTGCTCTGAGTTTAAATTAAAGGTTGGATCTAAGTAAAGAATTTGGTTCTGTTTGCATGTGTTTATAGACTGGAGAGAGTAGTTTTCACTTAACAGTTTGTTTACCTTGATGACTTTTGCTTTTCTGACTGAGGCTCTATCAGTGGTATATTTCAGGAAGAAAGTTTAGTGAGCTTTGAGCTTTCAGAGGAGTTTTTATTCCATGTCAGTTTTTTTGATGAAACTAGTGAAGAATTTGCAAACTGCTGAAAACAGATAATATTAAATTATATACAAATTTTATAACAGAATTTCATTGTCGTATGGATTTGGAACTCCTTGTCCTTTTCAGAGAAGAAACATATTCATCATAGTGAGTGTTGAACTGTTGGTTATACTAAAGTGGCTATAGTGATGGAGTATAAGAGTCTATAGAGGGAGTATATAAGCATATACTCTTAGCTAAGCCATCATATAACTCACGAGGCTGTTTAATGCAAGTGCTTGTTTTAAATTTGAGGCTTGTTTGACATGGCTAAAAGAAGCGGACAAACCTTGGAATTTTACCATTCTGTTTTAGTTTTAAGTAATGTTTGTGCTATCCTCTTTGTTCTTATTTTGATGTTCTTATAAGGAGACTTCTTACAAAACAGATTCCAAATGAAGGATTCATTCTATCTGTGTGGATATTTTGCATCCTGGGAGAAAGTGATGGGCTCCTTTCAAACTCTTTCATGGAAAAAACTGATAACTGATCAATAATTTTTAGTAACTATAATCTCTAATTCACAAACAGTTGCATGTCTTCTATTGATATTCCAAAATTTGAGATGACTCGCTTTTTGTGCTTATGTTACTTTTGGTTTATACCTAAGGTCTTTGAAAATGCTGCATAAACCGTCATTAAAAAATATAATTTTCAGCAGTTTTTTTCTTGTGAACTTACCTACCCTTTGTCAGTCTTTGAGTTATAAATATATCATAAACTGAACTCCATTTATATGCAATTTTTAAAAAGCAATGAAGTATCCAGGATGTATCAAGTGATATGTAATTAGACTCTCAGCATATATAAACATACAAAGTTGACTGAAATAATAAAGAACTCAAATTCAGATAATTTATACCATCTCTAATGGCAAAACCAATGCCTTTCTCAGTACCAAATTTTCTGCATGGTGTCCAAGTCTAGAAATAAAATACTATGTTTAGGATACAAGTTTTCCTCTGCATGTCAAATTCTCATATATGTCATTCATGTAAACATACCATCACTGAACAATGACTACACAGTACATATATGACACTCCACATTGTGATATGGTAGAAAATATGTGTTGTAGTCTAATGTGGGGTAGAATTACACACTGACTATCTACCTTTGAGTATGTTTAGGAAACCATAAAATGACCACTGGTTTTCTGTTTAAGTGTTTGAGGTCATAGGAGTCAAGTGTTTTATTTGCCCTTTTATTTATTGGATAAGGACAAATGAATGCTACTTTCTGGACTTAAAATCCCTTTCCTTACTGGTCCTCTGGCGTTGACTGCCCTCAGACAAACTGTGGAGGCAGAAAAAAATATGTTTCTAGTGTAAGGGTTTTGCATCATCTTGCTGATCTTGCAGTTGCTGGGTTTCTTTTTTTTTTTTCATTCTAACTACAGCCATTGAATTGAAATGAAAGGCATCATAAAAATTGGACAACCCACCACTTAGCAATGTATTATATTAATGGCTTAATGAAAGAATCTTGAATCAAAGCACTGGATGATTTGGTTAATTGTACAAGTTAAGTTCTTTTGTGTTGCCCTCCCTCCCCCATATGCTCTGGGGAGCAAAAGATGCTTGTGATGTTCATAAAGTATATAAAGTTGCAAGCATTGAACTATTAAGGGAGTAATTACTTGAGTATTTTCCAATTTGCAACAGTAAAAGGGGATGAGTGGAAAAGCTCTCTTACTTCAAATTATGTGCTCAATTATGAAACATTTATGGCTTTTGGAATTTATACTAAAAATGGCTATCTATATTTAGGTAATGCATTAGCCTATGAACACAATGCGGCAACAACCTAAGGAAAAGTCCTGAGATGAGAAGGTTTTGGAAAGCTATTAGATACTGGAGCTCAAAATACTTATTGGATTTTTGGAATCTATCTTCTTTTTTTCAAGCATGATTTTTTTAGAGTTAATTTTCCCCTCACTCTTAAAGTTACTATCTGAAAACTTTAAGCAAAACTCCCTTATGGAATCTGATTGGCCTGAAGATAATGATAAGTGACCCACTTTGGGGCTCCAGAAATACCCAGATACTTAATAACTTGTAAATTGCTCCATTTTGGAAATTCTGAAACCTCTAGGGACTCTCCTCCCCAGCCCACCCCCGCCCCCCAGCCACCCCACAGTTCAGTGTAATAATCCTCTAGGGAATTGTTATCCCTTTTGTCAGTGTAGTAAACGCTGGCTGTTCCTTCTCTTGACAGTTTAACTACTGCTAAAAAGAATGCAATGGGAATGAACAAAAATGAATTGCTCTGGCTAAAAATAGCTTTAAAGGCCAAAATGTGTTGGAGGAGAAAGAACAGGTGTGTTTATGTGTCTTTTCTCCATCCGAAGTTTAAAAGTGATGATATCTGCAGTGAGTCAAATTTAGCAGCTGCTGTCAGTGAAAGCTGTTTGTGGTCACACTAGTGGCAAAGCTGAAGAAGGAAGAGTTGGGAGGAGTCATAATGGAATAAAATGGTCAACATTGTTCAGGTTGCTTGACATTTATTTTTGTCATCCTGGCCAATCTCCAGCTCTACCAGTCTCTGACACATTTGTCCTGATGTACTTGAGCAGGTATGTTCCTGTAGTCAAAACTGATAAGAGAAAACAGAGCAGAGGAAGTTAAATTAAGGTGTCAGGCTTGTTCTCAGATCTCTTTGGACAAAATGTTGAATGCAATGCACTCATAAAACCCTCTCTCATTTTAGAGCTTGAAAAGCAATAAAGCTTTTCCTGAAATGATTACAAATCTTACCGTCAAGGTAGCAGCACTCTAAAAAAAGAATCTTTGAGATCTGTAATGGAAAGTTTTAGGGACAATCTGGGAATGCTAAATACAGATCTAATCTTGGCTTATTATAAACTTCATTTCTGAAAAATTGTCCCCACTTTGGGCAACAAACTTGGTTTTTTCTTCCCTTAGCTTCTCTTGGCTAAACTGAAAGCAAATTAAATCTTCCAGTCAGATCTCTGAACTTCGTTTACTTTTTTTCTCCAGCAGAATTTCAAATTTAGAACTTTGCCTTAAAAAGTGAGAGGTTTTTCCTTTCTTATATTTGAATAGAAATCATTCACCCATGTGTGTCTAAGGGTAGTGGAAGAATGGTCCATGCTTTCTCAGAAGTTGAAAGTTGTGTGTCAGTCCTCAGGGTTGGTGATTCCTCTATCAGGGATCATATGTATTTTATTGTATTATGGAACTCCAAAATACAGTGCACAATATTTCTTTATTTTTCTCATCTAGTGACTCTTTCATATCAGTGTCTTTTTTTTTTAAGACAGATGTGGCTAATTCTGTCACCACCTTCACACTCAGGTTCCCAGTTCTGTGTGAAATGGATCCCAAAGGTTCTATATTTTTGTGCATACACCTGGACAAATTGCTACACATTTTTACAAAGTGTATATAAAGGTGTATTTAGGATTTTCACTGACTTCAGAGTAGAACATCTATGAACAGATAAATACTTTTAATGACAATTTTGACTGCCATTATACTGTAATATTGAAGTGTTATGCAAATACAGACACTTCCCTCTTAGGATCTCTCATCCATTGCTCCATCCAAAATTATTGTGTAGGAAACAGAAGATAAAATTGGGGAGTTAAAGAGAATGAAAATCTTCTCACATGTACATTTTTATTAAATATATATGCTTGGAGGCATAGTCATTAGAAAATAATCTGTCTTTAGCCGTTGATACTTTGGAGTGTGACATTGTAATAAGTTGGCATGGTGAGACTAATTTCGAAATTCACTAACTGGTGCCAGTTTTTACTGATTGGTAATTCCTCACTCCCAATTTAAAGGATGGACATCAGGGACACCTGGTTGGCTCAGTTGGCTGAGTGTTCAACTTTGGCTCAGGTCATGATCTCATAGCTTGTGAGCTCGAACCCCACGTCCGGCTCTGTGCAACATCTCAGAGCCTTGAGCCTGCTTCGGATTCTGTGTCCCTCTCTTGCTCTGCCTCTCCCCTGCTCATGCTCTGTCTCTGTCTCTCTCTCAAGAATAAATAACAAACTTTTTTTTTTTTTTAAAGTATGCGCACCACGTCTGTGTTTCACATGGTACTTGAGCTGGTATTGCATTCAGTGTTAAGGAGTATTTCATAATTACATCCACAAAAATTAGGAAATATAGACAGAGTATAAGAGAAAATTCCACCTCTTTATGTCATTACAACATGCAAAACTTATGTCTCAAGTTTCACTATTACATGAAATTCTAAATGGTTATAATATGCTTCTGTAGTGTATTTTGACTTAGAGAGCCTTCTTGGTCTTTATCCTAAACACTTTAGTCATAAGGAAAAAAAAATAAAGAAACTTTATTACATTATGATCTTAACACAGACTCAGACACACTAAAGAAAGAGTTATCATTGGTATTCAGTGAACCCTATAGTTCCATTTGGCAAGGTACAGATTTTTCTTTAGCATTAGGAGAATGGGCCATTCTCTTAAGTGGTGATATTGAAGCCAAAAAAGAAGACTTACAAAAAATTAGAATGAAGGATATTGTGTGTGAGAACTTTTTTCTCTAATTTAGAAATGGTCTACATCTTTTTAATTATTCTGACAGAACTTCCTCATATGCTTAAGGCAAAAATCACAGCCCGTAATGAACATGAATAGGACCACAAGTTAGAAAATGTGCCGATGACCAATTTATAGTCCTTTATAGTTTGCATTTATGCTAAATATTTAAAATTACTTATTCTATAGTCATTCTAATGACTAGATCCTGCTCCTTTTAGAGGAAGCATTAAATGTTTTTATTTTTTTAGTGAAGAGTGACAATGTTATAAAGACTGGCTAGTTTTCTGTTTTAATTGATTTTTTCTTAATAAAATATAAAGTTTCTTTTTTATTCAACATTTTAAGTGTTTGAATGGGCAGCTTTTACTCTGAAGACATATTGGGATAGAACATATTTTTAGTTACATTTGAACTATTTTAGTATTATTTAGTATAATAATACTAAATATTTTATTTAGTTATTTTATTTTATTTATTTTATTATACTAAATAATACTAATAAATATTTAGTATTTAGTACAAATAAAATATTTAGTATTATTTTATTTGCTTCTTGGAAAAAATAGGTGTTAATAATTTCCTAGAGACTCATGTTTTAGTCAGGCAGTAAAGACATTTTTAATGACAAATCTGTGATGACAAATCACTAATTTTCACTGAAAATACATAGTTCAACAAATGTAGGATGGAATAAACGAACCAAAGTAGTGCTTCTCAAAATGTGGTCCCTGGGCCCATAACATCAGCATCTCCTATGAACTTGTTAGAGATGCAAAGTCTTGGGCCCTACTGAGACCTAATCTATTAGAAATTATGGGGGTCGGAACCAGCAATCTGTTTCGACAATCCTTCTGGGTGATTTAATGCACATTAAAATTTCAGAAATCCTGAGTTAAAGAACTACAAAATAAGGCAAACTTGTTCTCTAGTCCACCTGTAAGAATTGTCTGTTTGAATATCACAGATGGAGACTGAACAATTTCAGAATGATGCTTAGGATTATTTAATAATGTGAATTGTATGATTTCTGAGATCTCTTCAGGTATTTCTTTTCTCTCTCACAGGGCTTCCTTTATAAAAGCACTTCACACAGTAGACTTTGAATATATGTTTATTGATTATTAAGTGACTGTTAAGGTCTATCATCTCTAAAATGAGCTAAATAAAATTTTAAGACCTTGTTTAATTGATCACCTGGTTGAAAACCTTGTTCTGTCTCTTAAATTCACAGTAAATTTCTTTTAAAAAATTGTATTGACATTTTGTTTGGCTTTCAATGGTTCTGTTCTCTGATTTGGGTTGAGGCCATTTGGTAATAAACACCTTTTGGTAACTATGGAGATAGTCACACTAGGCAGAAAGTATGTTGGACAGTTTTCTCCCTTCTTGCCAGCTTCATGTGAAACTTGGCAAAACAGTGGTAGCCAGGAATATCACCATAACTGCTCTCCTTTCATTTATGAGTTTTCTTTAGCTCTTGGATATGTGCCAGGTTGGTAGGATAGAACTGGAAGCAATATACCACAACTGAAACAAAATCATTTGTAAACCTGCCCTGCCCTGGACAGACCCAGCATGGTGTCACATTAGCAGAACTAGACTTAATCTGGGTGATAAGCCTTGAAATAAAGAAGTTTACTTTCTGAGTAATCTTATCTCTTGGGAATTTTTCATGGAACTCATGTTTTTGTTTGTTTTTTTTATAGTTAGGATTGGGAAGAAAGGTCCAACGCATGCAGACTAACCCAATATATACAAGTGGAGTGTAGGGCAGATTGGATAGGTTTTCCTTTGGAGGGTCATCCCTAATTTAAATTCTCATTCTGCCTGTACCACAATGGATCATGAGGCCTTGGGAGAAGACAATTAACCCTGTTCAGGATTTTCTTCCCACTAGCAGAAGGGCAATAAACTTAAATTATCTCCCCAAACAAAAATGCTATGTAAGTGCTTTGTATTATAATTTGTTCTAGTAGCAATTTTTAAAGGATATGACATTTTCATAGAGAACTGTATAGTGAGAATCAATTTTTATGACATAAAAGCTAAGAATTTTATTTGCAATTATTATTAACTATAATGATGATAAAAACTCATTTTGAAGTCACCAGGGAGCTGAAAAGTATCTTCTAATATTGTAGTAACATCTGCAAGATCTCATCATGGATCTGTACCAGCAAGGTAGGGGAAGAAGAATATTGAGTTTAAATGCTATGTAAAGGACTGATTAATTCAATAAAAAATGCAGTTACTCATCTTGGTGCTTAACTACAAAAATGGAAGACACCTAGCTGCGTGGATTGTACACATGGTTGAATTGAGGAAAATGTACCATGCTGTAGATACAGCTTTCCTACTATCTCTGGACCCATTGTTTCCTTTATGTATTCTATCTTTCCACCTAAAGGTCCTTTTAAGAAACCCTATTTTTACTTCAAATCTCAAAGAGAATGTTCCCAGTTCTCTGATTCTCTTAAGTGGAAGTCATGGTCTCAGCTAATCACCTATGTTCTCACATAATTTTCTCATTGCCTGCTTAACAACAATTAGTCTTCTTCGCTCTAATTACTTGTTTCCATATAAGTCTTTCTACTACTACTCTTATTTCTACTTCTCTTAAAGGGTCTTTGTCTTTACTTTTGGTAATTGTAGTGCCTAGGCTTATATCCAGCATACAACAGGTCCTCAATTAAGATTCTTTGAGTGAAGGAATGAAGAGGGGTATGAACTCGTTTGTCTTCCTAAGAAATGCAACCGAACTTTTGAGTTCAAAAACCTATTAGTCCTCCTTATTTGAAGCTGAACCGAACATTTTACTTTAAAGTATGAGGCAACATTTGGAGAGATGACAGAGGGGCCTCAAGGATCGTGACAATAGATATGCTAACCCTCTTGAGAAAGAATGGCTTCTGTAAGTCAAAAATAGGTTTCACATTGCAAGTATCTTTTACACTAGGGTTGTGGGAAGTCCAAACAGAGACAATCTTTGCCCCTCTGTTTTAGAGCCTGAGTTAACACAGCAGATACAAGTTGCTGTTGATTTTAATGGATGGGGCCCTGTAGGGGCACTATTGGCTCTGGTCCCTTAAGTGAGACTCTTTCTCATCAGAAACCTTAATTTTCAAGATGAATCACTGCTGCTGGATTTCAAAACACTACTTCTCACAACTCTCATTTCCAGGATTTTGTCCTAAGAAAAAATGGACTCCACTTTATTTTAATGGAAAGTAAAGGGCATAAAAGTACTTACTGTATTTAATAGATGGACCCTTTACTTGAATAAATTTTTTGAGACAATAAAGGAATTAGGGATAGAGAAACTATGCAAGGTTTATATATATTTATATAAAGGTATTTTTATATATTTATATCAAGGCATATATAGGTATAATGGTATAATGGATAGAAGCTTGAACTTATTCTTTCATTATTTTAGTCATTTGACATTTACTGGAAAAAGACTCACATAGAGCAATGCTGCTTGCTTTTAAAGAGCACAATCCAGGATGCAAGTTCATACTATTACAATATAAAGTGGTAAGTGTTACGAGAGGTAAATATAAGGTTTGGGCAGCATTTTCAAAGCCCAAACCAGACACTATTATAGGAGTTAGATTAATTCTTTATTAATTAAGAGGAGAAGAAATTATTTCAGACACAGGCAACCCTGTGCAAAAGATAAAGAAACAAGACAATGTTACTGTCCTGAAAGCATTTATTAGTTGCTCAAATACATGTAAGGACCTGGACTTAGTATTGTCTCTGAGAATTTGACTCTACTCGGAGGGAAAAGCTTAAAACCAAATAGCTCAAAGACAAGATCCAAACTTGGGACCCAGTTCTGTGTCCTTGGGAAGCACTCCTAAGGTTTGTGTCTTTAGGTAGAAAGTGAACATGGAAACACATTCCTGGCCCATATTCAGGATGATCCAAGTACTGTCTAAGATATTATTAGACAGACAGGTGTTACTAAGGGTATATGTTCGTAAGAACAAAAGGTTTTTCAACAACTTTACTTTATACCACCCACTTTCATGAATGCTAATAATAGTTGGTCTTCAAAGCTTTGATTTAGTGGTAGCTTTTTAATCCAAAAGAATCTTCTGACTAATGACCATCATTGGACTGTACCAAAATACTTCTCTTTAATATTTGGAGATAACATACAGATAACTATTTTCTTGGCATATTGATTACTAATGGTCTTTTGAGCAATACCAATGCCACATGACTGACCTCTGTTAGTGGCATTGGATTTAAGCATAAAATATGCCTGGGAATTTCAGATGCAGAAGTGAGAAAGTTCTTTCCTTCCTGGTGTCCTAATTACATAAGCCATGTGTTGTCTTTGATATTGATACCTTGGATTTCTTGAAGGATTAGTTCCAATGGTCTCCCTCAATAGTTCATAACATATTTCAGAGGAGACAGAAAATACTAAAATACCCTTGATGTGCAGCAGTTCTACAACCATAAAATTATAAGTGTTTCTTAGAGATACCAAAGTTTCATTTTGCAGAATAGAAAGCTGAGAATTAAAAAGGGAAGGGTGAGGGGCACCTGGGTGGCTCACTAGTTTAATTGTCCAACTTTTGATTTCAGCTCAGATCTTGATCTCAAGGTTGTGAATTCAAGTCCTGCATTGGGCTTCATACCTGAGTGAAGCCTCATTAAACAAAAGGCAGGTAGGAAAGTAGGGGTGCCTGGCTGGTTCAGTGAGACCAGCATTTGACTCTTGATCTCAAGGTCATGGATTTTTGCCCTCCAATGGGTGTAAAGTTAACCAAAAAAATAAACTTATTTTTTAAATGTTTATTTTTGAGAGTGAGAGCAAGAGAGAGGGAACAAGCTGGGGTGGGGCAGAGAGAGGGTAGTGGAGGATCCAAAGCAGGCCCATGCTGACAACAGTGAACCCAAAGTGTGGCTGGAACTCAAGAATTAAGATATCATAATCTGAGCCAAAGTTGGATGTTCATCTGACTGGAGCCCCAAAATAAATAAACTTTAAAAAAGGGAAGCTAGGTGAGGTGCATCCTTTTAAACAAGAACACCCTCTACACAAACACACCCACACCCACACATCACAGAATAACTGAAAACTCTAAATGAATTGGTTAAAGGGATCAGAAAAAATGATAATTTTACAAATGAAAAGACCACTTCAAGAGGCTATTAATTCAGCGCCAAAATAGCGTGACACAGGTAATTCATACCATTCTGCTTTGTCTTTCTCAGACTAGCTTCTGTCATGGTCAGTCCACGGCTGCTCTAGTTCCGTTAACTGGCCTGCAGACATGACAAATGAAAATGTTCTGTGGACAAAGAGAAGTTTCTTTCTTGAGTTTTTGGATTTTTTAAAAGAAAGAGTTCCAGACAGATTTTTCCTCAACTCTTGTTGCCTAGAACTAAATCTTAAATCATTTTTTAAAAGTCAATATGCTTGAAGACACACATGCACATGGTTAAGTACAGGAATAAAGAGGGGATTATCCAAATAAAAATGAGTTCTTTTAGAAGCAATGAAGAAGGCTGGATGGTTTGCACAGAAGAACCAAAAATATGTATCACAGTGATCAGCAAGAATGATTTTAGAACTTGATGGACATATAAGATATACCATACTGTGAAAGACAGGTGATGTAATGATCCAAGCACTGTTCTGACATAATGTAATAAACTCAAATATCATATTGTTTCTGATTGCTTCATAGCAGGGACCTCTTCTGTGATTTTTGAACAAAAGGATGGAAAGAGAGAATCACAATATTATCTTATTAAGGTAACCTTTTCTCCTTTAATACCAGATGATTCCATGTTCAATCCATTTGCTTTGTATTGTCATATTTTTTTTTTATCTGTCTTTGGTCTCTTTTCTGTTTGCAGGTGATGAGTTTGGGGATGATAAGGGGAAATTATGGTGATATTCTTTATCAAATAATTAAGGTTGCTCAGGGCCTATCATAGTGACTTCTTCTCTGGTACCTCTAGGGACTCAGTATTCTGAAGTCCTCAGCAGCATTTATTTAAACACTAAATGCCTCCAAGTTTAAGAGGTAACATAAACATTATGGTTAGCTGCAAATTGAAACTATAGTAACTGGAAAGGGCATGACCTACCTGAAGGCATATCAGAACAAGGCTCATTCCCCTTTCCAAAGAAATACCTTGGAGGGGTGTTTCTGAGATGACAGAATATATGGGATCACACCAAAAATATTTTCAGGGGGGGTCGGAACATCTGGTTTATAACTTCTGGCAGAGTGGTGTTGATAAACACCATGGGTATATTCATTATTATTATTATTATTATTATTATTATTATTTTATTATTTTATCAAAGAGAGGGGGAGGGAGGGGAAGGGGCAGAGTGAGAGAGAGAGAATCTTAAGCAGGCTCTGTGCTGAAGCTCCAACCCATGTCCTTGGGATCATGACCTGAGCCGAAATCAAGAGTCACATCACTCTGCCACCCAGCACTCGCTAATACCATGAATTTAATTTCCAAATGCTGAACACCAGAAGACCATGTCTCCTACCCAGACCTCTCCCTTCTCCTCTATTCTTGGAGGTTGCTCTGTACTCAGTATTCTCACTTAGATGTCTAATAGAAACCATCAACTTTTTCTCTTTTTTTTAAATGTTTTATTTATTTCTGAGAGAGAGAGAGAGAGACAGTGTGAGCAGGTGAGGGTCAGAGAGAGAGAGGGAGATACAGAATCTGAAGCAGGCTAGCTGTCAGCACAGAGCCTGATGTGGGGCTCGAACCCACAAACTGCGAGATCATGACCTGAGCCGAAGTCAGACACTTAACAACTGAGCCACCCAGGCGTCCCATCATCAACTATTTTTTTTTTCTAATAAACCATAAACCATCAAGACTTTTGATTGCTACTGTCTACCCCTTTCTTGCCTTATGTCATTAAATGATACCAGCATCTTCTTTTCAGAGATTTGGACTAGAATCTGGTTTATGCTAAGATTTATCTTTGTTCTCCTCATCACCCAGTCCATCAGAGAGTTCTGCCCATTCCACCTCCTGAATATACCTTCATTCTCACCATTCTGTCCATCTCTAACACCATCACCAAACTCCTTGGACATTTACCTGAATTATGGCAAAAACTTCACTGGGTTCTTGGCTTCCAGAAGATTTTACCACAATTAATTCTCTACTTAATAACCAGGTGGGAATTTTAAATTTTCCTCCACTCACCTTGTACACCTTGTTTAAACTCTAGGATTGCTTAGAAAACAACCCCTGCACCTTCATCTTACCCTGATGACCCTGCATTGTCTGACACCTGTTCTTCCCTCTGACCATATTGTGTCCCATTATCTCTCCTCCTGCTCCACCTCATGACTATTCTCTAACCAGTGTTGTCCCTTTCTGACTCTGAAACAAGCCAAGTTCTTTGCCAGATGAGTTTTTATGCTTGATCTTCCCACTGCCTGTGTACTCGTTTCTTCTTCCCATTGTACCTTGCGAGTTTCAACCTAGGCCTTTTCTGATGCACTTGGTTCAACTAGGTGTGGTTGCCTTTTTGTCAGTGCTGCAGAGGCTCATAGTCAGAGGTGATAATTATCTTGCTTTATGGGGATAGCACTGCTCTCAAAGTCTCAAGGCCGTAAAGAGATGAGGATCTCTTCTCTCCATAGAGGCTTTAACCTTTGTTATATTTCCTATCAGAATCCTGATTTGTTTAGGGTTTTACTTTATAAAAATATTCTGTATTCTAGCTTCTAATAATGTGTTATTTCAACAATAATATGTTATTTTCTTAATAATATGTTATTTCAACACTTACCGAATATTCAGTAGATGCTATGTTGCACAGATGAACATACCAAAAGGCATAAGACACAGAGCCAGTCTTTAAGAAGCATACAGTTTGGCTTCTTTTCTTCACTCCCTTTGCTTGGAATGAAGGCAGGAGACATGGAAAACTAAGTCATTGATGAACATGGAGTGTAAATATGCCCTGAGAGATCAGTGAAGTTCTAACTCCAACTTGTGGAAAGAAGTGAACTTTGAACTGAGACTTGATGGGCAAGCAATTGTAATCTTGGTGGAGAATTTGGGGGTAAAGCTCATTCCAGATGGTGGAATGTATGAAAGTATCCAGGTAAGAAAGAGCAGAAGCAGCAGAAGCAGCAGCACCACCACTACCATCATCATCACCATCATTATCTCTTTAGCATCATCGTTAAGTGCCCACACCACAATACACATAATTCTAGGTGTTTTATGGGATATCTCTAATTTCCACAAAAACTTACCAGAGAATGAGTTATTATTTTATAGGTGAAGATATTAATGTGCCCAAGCTCTCAGACTGAAAGAGACACAGCTCATACGTAAACCAAGACAAGTTGCTGTAAAACTCAAGCTGATACTTAGATGTCCTGGCTCCCGGATTCATGCTGCCAGCTGCTCTAAGGAACAGTTCATTGCTGTTGCCCAGGGACTTTTGCTGTTTTAAACCTCTAACCCTGTTTTCTCTCATAGGAATGCCCTGTGTCCCTCCTTTTTGCCTCCCTGGTTGATAGTGCTCATCATTTTGGATTCACTTCACAGGAATTTACCTCCTCTCTGAAGCTGTGTCTCTTCTCATTCCCTTCTTTTCAGCGGCAGGAAGACTCCTTGTTTTGTGCTTTACTGGGCCTGCAACACACCCTTTCCTTTATGTATATTTCTCTTCTTATCCTCTTTCCCTACCCTCTTCTATATCCTGTCCACTTTCCACTGCACATCCTACCCATAGTTAGACTATAGGCTCCCTGAGGCAAAGGACGTATCTCATTTGTCATTGCAACATTAATGTCTAGTGCTGGCATTATTCTGGAATGCATGCTCAAAAAGGGCTTGCTGAATAAATGAATAAGTAAGTGAAGGCCATCCAATGTGGAGAATAATAAATTCTTTCTTCAGAATGTATTCGAGTTTGAGCCCCATGTCGGGCTCTGTGCTGACAACTAGCTCAGAGCCTGGAGCCTGCTTCGGATTCTGTGTCTCCCTCTCTCTCTGATTCTCCCCTTGTCAAACCATCTCTCTCTCTTTCAAAAATAAATAAAACATAAAAAAATTAAGAATGTATGCAAAAGAAAGATATGTTCTTGTTTTTCTCAAAAGATTTTCTTCTCTCATTTTTATATGTCTGTGTCTGTGTGTCTGTCTGTCTGATAGGCAGATAGAGTTGGGTTTTAAAAATGTAAATATAATTGCAGTTGACTTATTGCTAAGTTCTTTCATTAGAATTTACCTGAAAAGGCATTAAAGTAATTTCAAATGTGGAGAGTTTATTATTTTTAAGAATGAAAAATTCACATAAGAAGGAAATAACTGTGCCAGAAATTCTCATACCAACATATTCATTTCTTTTTTCCACTTCTCTGCTAAGGAAAGGAGTTGGAGCCGGCATTTTAAATAGCTGATCTTGGTGATGCTGTCTGCATTTAGTAGCTCTTTTAATATTGCAGGGCAGACACATTCCTCATTCTACCACAAAATATTAAGGGCTTAATGGTTTGAGGAAGGAGGAGGAAGATCTGGGTCTCTTACACATTCCTATGTTGACTCCACGGTTGAAGTCCCTTTCATTATACCACACAGAAAATATCCAACTTAAGGGGCCTTCTTCCTAAAACATTCAGGCACTTGATTCTCCTGGCATTTGTTACATGCTGACAGAGTTACCTTTGTAAACTCACATTTGCACCTGTATCGCTAATGGGTGGAGCCAACCTGGAGATACCAGAGACAGAAACCCAGGATTCAGTGAGTCAGGAGAAACAATAGAGTCCACAAAGTACATCTGATAGGAATACCCAGTGGGACATAACACTACCAGCTAATTTCAAAGGATAGCTTGTGTCCGATAGATGGATGTTCAGGAGTAAGAACAAGTTCACAAAGGTATAGATGGGCAGTAATTTTAAGTCCATTTGGGCCAGTGGCTTCTTAATGTTAGAGTCCCAGGCAGAGGAATCTATAGCAGCTTGCAACTAGCTAGAGCTAGAGTAAGTATATTTATAGCAACCACATCAGAAGCATGTTTGTGTTCCAAGTATTTGCAAGACAGTTTTAGATAGCTTCTTATTGAATGTCAACTACAATCTTGTGAAATGTATATACTCATTATTGATAGGCTATGACAAAATAAAGAAGGAGTATGTGGGGTTGGAATAAGAATAATAGTTTATGAGGTAGTATGTTTACACTATGTAATTTTTTTAATAATCAATTGCTTAAAATTGTAATCAATTTTGAAAAGGCAACTGCCAAAGAATGTGATTGTGATTATTCAGACAAATATTTCAAACATTTAAAGTGTTGGGTTTAAGTTTTGCTGCTCAGCAAAATGGGGCAAAGAAGACCGCTTACATTCTAGATACCATTTGAGTGCAATGGGCTAGAGACCATATAAAGCTCGGACCAAATGAGGCAAAGATAGCAATAAATATCACACCACTGTGTATGTATTCTGAGCTTAGTCACCATGATTATAGAGTCTGAGTTCTGTTGTTGATGGCACACTGAGAAAGCCCTGGGTGAATGTAGAAACAGTAGATAAGTGGAACTACACACACAATGAACTAGCTTCATCTTGGAGGAAGATCTGAGGAAGAACTTGAAATGAGTTTATGGAATAGGCCAAGAGTATGAGCTAGGAGGGTTGTCTTGGGTGAAGAAATAAAAACTGAATATTCAGATGATACCACATACAATGTGTCTGTTTTATCTTCCACTGAGACTGTCAGTCAATAAAAATAAATAAAGTTCCTTGTATCCATTTGGTTTCACTTTGTGTAACCCAGAATTTCTCAGCCTTGGCTTCAGAGACACTTTGCGCCAAAATGTTCTTTGTTATGAGAGCTATCCTGTGCATTGTAGGGTGTTTAGCACCATCCAAGGCCTTTGTCAGGGACTCTGTGCCCAGTTGTGTCTGATCTGCAGACATTACCAGATGTTCTCTGGGAAGCAAAATTGCCCCTGGATGAGAACCTCTGATGTAGCTGGTGGTGATTGCTACAGGTGAACGAAGTCTGGAACTGGGAATAAATGTGGCTCATTCTTGTTTTGTCGCTTTTTTGAATTGAGGGTCACCATGACCCTTTGTCACTAGGCTTCTTGATACTGAGGATGGTTGAGCCACTTAATGGCACTCAGAGTATTGAACAATTATTATCCAGGACTTAGAGATGGAGGAATTCAGACAGAGAGCCAGGGGTCTGGCACTAAATCACATGAAAGAACTGATACTTGAACCCCAGTGGCATCACTCAATACTCTATCTCTTTCCGTTTTTCATTCGTTGATTTCCAGAATTCCAAGCCTTAAGTATTAAGGGAAAAGCAAAATAGGTAGGTCTTTGGCCCACCTACATTTCCACTTCATCCCTACTCTTACTTTGCCAAAGCAGCAACACTGTTCCCATCCTGAGTTGATAATGGTTACTATTCCTATTAAAATAATAACAGATAAAATCATCTGCATTATTTCTTTATGCCTCTTTAGACTTGAAGAAGTCTACACCAGTTTTAACCCAGAGAGTGGCTCAACAATATTCCTTGTGTATTGCTGGAAATCTAGTTTCAAGCATGAGACAGGCTAAAGCCGCAGGGTTATTAAGTTTGCTGATATGCACAGTAGAAAGTTACAGGGACCAGGACCCAAAAAGAGCATTTCATCATCCATATCTGGTCTTTTATCCAGTCATCTTCTTGCCTCAATATATCACTCTTCCGAGGTACCCTGAATTGTCTCCTGGCAGAGTACTGACAGCTGTACCCCATTCCTGAGAATCTAAATTCTCATCCTGGAGGCATCTTGCTTGGCAATCTTCAAATTCCTAACTCCAGTTTTTCATAAAATAGTCAGTATCTGTGGGTGGGAGAAAAACAGTTTGACCATTCACATTTTCCTCTCTGCCTGTTGTGATAATCTGAAATTTTACATTTGGAGATTGACTTTGTTAAATAAAGAGATTGACTTCCTTAGTTATCATTTTCTTAAAAGCAGATGAACTTGAAAATTTTGACATATGTATATTTTGTCAGCCAAAGGCAAGCCATCTATTTCAGGAGGCAATATTGCATACTTGTTAATTGTGTGCTTTGGAATGTGTGCTTTTGAATCAAACTTCCTCAGTTCTTATTCCAGGTTGCCACTTGTAGCAATATTATTTCAGACAAATTTTTTAAAATTTTATGAACCTCACTTCCTTATCTATAGAATGGGGGTGATAATGCTATGCATTAGAGTTATGGGGATTAAATAAGATGATACATTTAAAGCAGTTTTAAAGATGCTCAATAAATAATAGCCAGGTCCAATATGATTACTACTTCATTCATAGGGCCATCCTGCATGCATATTTTACATTAAGGAGATCATTGATAAAAATAAATGTAATATTGGAGATTATCTTGGCAATTTCACAGTCATTTCCATGTTATTGGAAAACAGGGTTATAATGAATAGATTAATAAAAATATAACTACAGCAAGGGAAAATGATATTAAATGAGTTATACTAAATCATCCTGATAAGAATCAAATTCTCACTGTAATAAGCTAGTATAGTCCATATATTAGACATTTGAAAATGTGATATACTTGTCTTCCTATTGTAAATCCAGGGCTAAGAAACTTTGTAGACTTCTAGTGGAATTCCCATTCTGTGTTTTGACTGATACTTCCAGAGGACCAAGGATTTCTAAGAGTGAATCTTGCCTTATGCATTAGAAGTCTCAAAAGGAAGTGTTAATATGGCTGAAAGTTATATCAAATATTTTGTTTCAGATATAAAAAGAGTTTTATGAAAACTGGGTACTTAGCACAGTTACCTAAGTAAGTGTCTTCTGACCAATATTATATCCTTCATCTGGGGCTTAGAGGAGAATAGTCAAATTGCTACTACCTTTACAAATTGGGTAGAGTCTAGAAATGTTAAGAAAATCACAGTGTAGAAAGAGCTAAATAAATGTTTACAGAATGAATGTTGAAGACATTCAGTTCTCAAGGGTTGCCATTCTCTGTACCGGGCATGTTCTTACTGTTGCTGTGACAGTGTCCTGTCAGCCAATTGCACATTGTGACACAGCATGTAACATGTATCATTGGGTGATGTAACTAGTCACCTGATTATTATGCCAGGATTTTGTTCTAGGGACCTAACTTGTTAATACCCATATCACTGATTTTATTACCCAGTGGCATTTGTTACACACCACATGACCGCGTCAGGGGTGAGAACTACTAGTTTCTGGAAGTAGGCCTTACACAGAGCTAGGAAGACCCACATCTATGTAAAGTCTACTTGCAGACACTGGTCACAAAGTCCTGAGACCTGAGAAATGATATATTCTTTACTTTTACCTGGACTTCCCCCACCCCAATTACAATACATGCAAAGCCAATAGAGTCCCCTTAGGATTGCCAAGGGGGTTCTCTCTTCTATTTTACAAGAAGCCTCAAGATAACCTATATTTTATTCCAAAAGGATAAAAGCAATTTAAATTAAATAGTGATAGATAATTATTTAGTTTATCATAAGGCATTGCCCTTCTCATTACATTTTCACTTTAAAATTTTTATGTTAATAGTTATTTTCTCATTTTATATGTCACAGTGCAAAAACATACTGTTGCTTTAATAAGATTGTGTCTCTCTCTTCTTCATCTTCTTCTTTTCATTTTTGTTCTTCTTGTACTTCTTCCCCTCCCCTTTCTATTCCTCCCCTCTTCCCTTCCTACCTCTCCCTCCTCCCCCTCCCCTTCCTCTTCTCCCTCCTCCTCCCCCTCCCCTTCCTTCTCCTTCTCCCTCTCCTCCTCCCTCTCCTTCTTCTTCTTCTCCTTCTTCTTCTCCTCCTCCTCCTTCTTCTGTTTTTGACTTGTAGTAAAGAGAGTTACCTCCTACTGTTACCATGGTTTACCCCTATCATTCATTCCTAGGAAAGCTACTTGGCTGTCATGGCCTATGTAGTGACAGGTTATTCTTTGGTGGACTTAAAGTGCAATGGATAGAGACCATTTACATTTCCTGAAATCTTCTTACAAACCATCTACCAAGATGTGTTAAACCAAGGAAAATGTCTTTCATTCCTTCCTGCTGATTATAAGTAGCAATATGATAGGATGATAACAGAGCTGGGTATGAACACAGAGTATCTTTTCTAAAAATCATTCCATTGCAACCAAAGACATATGAAATTATTCTTTTTAATTTTTTTTGTTAATTCTAAGAGTATATGTTTGCGTTGAAATTTTTGTTGCTGCTGATTCTTGACCCTTAAATTTTTTTTTTTTTATGTTTAGTTTTGAGAGACAAAGAGTGTGAGTTCGGTGAGGGGCAGAGAGGGAAGGAGAAACAGAATCTAAAGCAGGCTTAAGGCTCTGTGATGTCAGCACAGAGCCGGAGCCATGAGATTATGACCTGAGCCAAAGTTGGATGCTTAACCGACTGAAGCCACCCAGGAGCCCTCAACCCTTTTGAAAACATATAAACAAAAGTTCAGTGGTAGTCAACCTCAGTCCTTTCTTATATTTTCGTATAATACTGATGTTTTATAATCTATAGACATTTTGTGTATAATTTAATATTACTTGATATCTCTAAATTTAATTAAGCTACACCCTGCCTCCGAAAAAAAAAATTCTCATTTGTCTGAACTGCAGTAATTCTGAGTATAGTGGTTTTGATGTACCTCTTATAATTGCTGAGTTAAAAAGAAAGGTACTGCTGAGCAAATTCAAAATTTGTACAGGATAACACAGAGTGTACATTTAAGCTATTTATGTAACAAACTTTTTCAAGCTCTTCATTTTATGGAAAATATAAAGCCCTGAGTATTCTTCTCTATTCATTAAAGTCTAATTCAGACTAATTCTCTTTTAGAACCTTCTTCTGCTGTAGGCTTTGCAGCTTGGTTTGTGTTACTTTTTGTATATGAAACTGGTAGAGCTGTGTATTTTAAGTAGATATCAACCTTTTACTAATTTAAAATGTCTAGTCCTTTAATTAATCCAAATTAGAGATTATGTTTCTCCCCAAAGAAAATACATCCTTACATCAATTAAATGAGAGTTTTTGATGAAATGTTCCCTAACAGAGAGTAAGTAATTGAGATATAATTGTTTGTAGATGAAAAATAACTGCCACTTTTATGGCGAATGTGAGTTTAATGCAGATGATTTCCATGATTATGGTGTGCTTTATGTGGCTTTTTATACCACTGTTTTGGAAGCATTCATAGTGCCAGTTTATGCAAAAGTATCTTAATGTTTGTTTTAGCGTTTGGCAACAAATACAGTCTATAAAATATGTAGTAGTTAATATTAAAAGCTCATGCCAGATTGTAACATAAAGAGTTTATGCAGTCTCTTTAAACGCATCAATTTAAAGCTTCATCTGAATTGGTTCTTATTTAGCATTGGTTTCTTATGGTTTTCAGCAGGTGAGCTCTGGCGAAGTTAGGAGGTATGTTTCTTCCCCACAGATTGGCATAGCCTGAAAACAGAGGACTCTTAATGAACTCGCCTGCTCCTTTTTTTCGGAGAACCCCTGAGGCAAGCACCTGCAGTGCCCAGGGGGTTTGCTTAGTGAGCAGAGCATGAACAATGCTCCATTGTGAGAGGGTAGGATGACTGGAAATGCCGGGCTTACTCTCTCCTGGTCCCTTTGGATCACCAGAAGAGAAAAATTTTCTTTATTGTTGCATTTTCTCAAGTTTTCTGTTACTTAGGATTTGATTACTTGCCTCCTTCGTACCCACTCCTTCTATACAGTCCACTCCTGCCAATAACGAACAGGGTCCTTTTAGAAGTCAGGTTGTACAATTCTTTATCATGTTACATCACATGCTTGAAGCAAGTAAATCTAAAATGATTTAAGAAAGACACACCAGGGACGCCTGGATGGCTCAGTCGGTTGAGTGTCTGACTTCAGCCCAGGTCATGATCTCATGGTCTGTGGGTTTGAGCCCCCATGTCCAGCTCTGTGCTGACAGCTCAGAGCCTGGAGCCTGCTTAGGATTCTGGGCCTCCCTCTCAGTCTCTGACCCTCCCGTGGTTGTGCTCTCTCTCTCTCTGCCTCTCAAAAATAAATAAACATTTTTAAAAAAGAAGAAAAAAAAAAGACACACCAGTGTCTTGATGATATGGGACCTGTGCATGGGGTGACAAATGGTAGCTTTTCAATTTGGTCAGATAGCTGCACGTATGAGCCACTTAGCCATGGGCAAGTTATTGAAACCTCCGGGACTCAATTTCCTCATCTGTAAATTAGAGGATTAGAAACAGTACCCAGTACATACTGAATATGAGAGAAGAAGGACGCCTCGGTGGCTTAGTCGGTTAAGCGGCCGACTTCAGCTCAGGTCATGATCTCACCGTTTGTGGGTTTGAGCCCTGTGACAGGCTCTGTGCTGAGAGCTCAGAGCCTGGAGCCTGCTTCAGATTCTGTGTCTCCCTCTCTCTCTGACCTTCCCCAACTCACACTGTGTCTCTCTCCCTCAAAACTAAATAAACATTAAAAAAAACTTGAGGATGAGAGAAGATAGTGTTAGCATTTAGATCAAGAATGGAAAGACAGAAGAAAGAGAGAGAGATGGGAGCTGTGTGTGGAAGCTGGGAGAGGTGGGGGGCTGGTTAGGAAGTAATGAGGCCTGGACCATCTAAGCCACGGGGGTCCTCCTCATGAATGGAAAGGGAAAGGAACGGTGGGATTCATCCAGATGCAGCACAGTTGAGGAACAATGGCAACAGATTGTGCTGATGTCAGAATAAAGGCAGGAGCAGAATGATCAAAGCAAACACATGTGGAGCTTTACTAGAACAGAACATTATGCGCTACAAGGTAATTTTCTTTTTTAAAAAACACATTTTTAGTTTAGAGTGCTTTCATATTTACAGACAAGTTGCAAAGATAGTACAAAAAGCTTCCCTTTTTCGGTTTCCCCCATTGTTAAGGTTTTACATGTGGCACCTTTGTCACAGCCACGGAACCAACACTCATATGTTTTATTAACTAAACTGCATACTTTATTGCATTTTATTAGTTCTTTTCCTAATGTTCTTTTTCTGTTCCAGGATCCCACTCATGATAGCACATAACCAACATTTAGTTACATGTCTTCTCTGGTTTCTGATGACATTTCTTAGTTTTGATGACTTGGGCATTTTGAAAAGTCCGTTATTTTCTAGAATGTCAAGTTGGGTTTGTCCAATTTCTTTTTCATAGACACAGGTTGTGGATTTGGGAAAGGAAAACCTCAGAAGTGATTTGCCAGTGGTCTTCCTTTCTAATGCCTCACAGTCTCAGATTAGGTTTTATGTATACTTTTGCCTTTTATAGAACACAGCCTTTTCAGATAAGTTTCTTTTACTTTGTAATATGCACTTAAGATCCATCCATATTGTAGGATGAGTTACGAGTTCATTTGTTTTACTGCTGAATAACATTCACTGTGGTCATATCACAGTGTGCTCTCCCATTAGCTTTTGGAGAGCATCTTGGTGATTTTGAATAAAACTACTATAAACATTCACATGATCATTTGTGCACATAAATTGAAATCATTTGGGCAAATTCCTAGGAATGGATCTGATAGGACATATAGGAAGTCTATATCTACCTTTATAAGAAACTGAAAAACTGTCCCCCAAATTGTCTATACCATTTTTGAAATTTTGACCAGAAATGAATGAGAATGCTTTGCCAGCAGTATTGATATTGTCAGTTGTTTGCTTGTTTGTTTGAGATTTTAGTCATTCTAGTATGTATGTATGTAGGCACATCTTAGTTCTTTAATGTGCAATTGCCTGATAAATGATACTGAACATTTTTTCATATACTTATGTGTTATCTGTACATTTTCTTTGGTGAGGTGTCTGTTGAGTTATTTTGCCTATTTTTAGTTGGGGTGTTTTCTTGGTGAGATTTAATAAATATTTTTAAGCATATTTTGGTACAAACCCTTTTTTAGGTATGATCTGGGTAAATATTTCATTCTTTGGCTTGTGTTTTCTTTTTCTTAGCTCCTTCTCAGAGCAAAAGTTTGTTTTTAATTTTATTTTCATCCATAACTATCTCCTCTACTAAATGGAACTGCTCAAAACGTTTTTAGAGTAAATTACATTAATTTTTGTCATTCTGCATAATTGCCCATTGTTTTCAAGGGAACTTCTCTTTAGGGAGTGGTACAACTTGTAATCTTAGTTTTTCCCATTTTGCTTGTAATGACAGCTATGTCTGTAAGAGCTGCCACACAAGACATGTATATGTATAATCATTGGCAAACCAGGGAATGAGGACTGGGAATGGAGGAAACCTATTACATTCCTACAACAACCATGGAGATTGCACTCAGGGACCTTTATTCAAATTCTACTCTTAACATTTTCTTGTTATGTGAATTTTCTATGTTATGTGAAAGAGACAATGCTACTTAATCTTACTTGGCTTCTCATCTGTAAAATGACTATAGTATCACTCACTTGTTTTTAGATGCTATTAAATGACTATACATTTGACCCTTAAACAGCATGGGTGCAAACTGTGTGGGTCCACTTCTACGTGGATTTTCTTACAGCACAGTATTGTAACTGTATTTTCTCTTTCTTATGATTTCCTCAATAACATCTTCTTTTCTGTAGCTTATCTGATTGTAAGAATACAGTATATAATATAATATGTAAAATATCTGTTAATCTACCTTTTGTTTTCAGTAAGCTTTCTGCTCAACAGTAGGCTCTTAGTAGTTAAATTTTGGGGAGTCAGAAGTTATATATGGACTTTTGACTGTGTGGAGGTGATTGCCCCTAACCTCAGTGTTGCTCAAGGGTCACTTGTATGTTAGCACACGACCTGGCACAGAGTAAGCACTCAGTTAATGGTAGTTCACACCGTTGCTGTTCTGTGGTTCACATTTTATTTCAGCCTTTCCTGATTTTCTCTGGTAGAATTCCTTACTCTACTGCTAGTTTTCATCCGCTATTTCTATTGTAATGCAGAGTATGCCACTTTGAGGTGTTTTTCTATTCCCTTCTACACTGCAAATGGCTCAAGATGATGATTTTCCTGTTCTAGTGCTTCCTAATATCTAGATCACAGTTATTGAACAGATCAGTGGAATATCTGTTAAAAAGCGACACGTCTGCAAGCTCTCCTTCCTCTGTCCCTCAATTCCAGTTTGTCACCAAACCCTGTAAGTTCAGTTGCATAAAGATCTTTTCGTTCAGCCTACTCTGTGATTTGATAGAAAGATGATATTATTAAAATGATAATCCTCTCAAAATTAATTACAAATTTAATCTAACCCCAGTTAAAATCCCAGTATGATATTTTTGTGGATCTGACAAATCTGTTCTATAATTTATTTGGAGGAGAACGTGTTAGGGATTAGCCAAAAAATATATCAAAACATATTATAAAGCCATAATCACTAAAGCAGTCTGATATTGGCTATGTATATTTTATCAATAGAAAATAATAGCATGATCATACATTTATATGTATATGTAGTATATGTGTGTAGTGTGTGTGTATGAAATATATAAATTTAAACACATTTTAATGGTAGTATTTCAAATTATCAGGCAAAGGCTGGACCACTTCGAAAGGTCTGTACTGCATGATAGTTATGAGCATTAGTCCTGTGACTGGATTTACTGGTTTGAGTTCTGGCTCTGTCATTTCTCAGCTGTGCTACCTTAGGCAGGTCATTTACTATCTTGGGGTATTACTTCAGTTTCCTTTTGTGCTAAATAGGAGAAAAAACAACTAATACCTACCTCAAAAAGTAATTGTGAGGGTTAAATGTATTAATGTAGGCAAAAGCTTAGAACAGACATTGGGCCTAAGCAGTAGTAAATGTGAACCATTATTATTGTTATTGAAATAGAGTCTAAACAGTTTTTAAACCATTTTGAAAAGCAACCGTTTACACGCCTAGTTCAGAGTCCCATGGACAGATGCCCATCTAATTGTTGATTTTTATGATATAAATATATTTTGACTTTTTAAAATAAATAATTTTAAACTTTCTTATGAAGGTAGTAAGTAGTAAAAGATTCTTTAAGAGATACCTTTTTAAAATTTTATTTATTTTGAGAGAGTGAGCAAGGGAGGAGCAGAGAGGCAGAGAATCTCAAGCAAGCTCTGCTGCCAGTGCAGAGTCTGACATGGGATTCAACCTCACAAACCATGAGATCATGACCTGAGCCAAAATCAAGAGTCTGATGCCCAACTGAGCCACCCAGGTGCCCCAAGAGATATCTTTTTAAATACACTGTGCACAACAGGAATTGCAAACTCAACTGCTTAGTGGGGCCCGTGGGTAATTCATGGAAGTAGCCTCAGAGAGGAATGGGATGAGAGGGAGACCTCATAGCCCACATAAAAGACATAACTGCTTTTCAACTCCACCTGAGTATTGACGTGCAGAAATGGGAGTGCATTTCGTTCAAGAGAATCTGGAGATTTCATGTAAAATTTTCATGCAAATTTTGTGTTTCTAAATATTGATTTGAATTCAGATTTTTAAACATTGTGAGGAACAAATGTGTGTCTGCAGGTCAGAGTTGGCTCATGCTGTTCATTTGCCATCTGAGAGTTAGAATCTTTAGGCTAGACTGCCCTGTCTTCCCGCCTGCATATCCCCAGTGAAGCTCTCCCAGTGCTGTCTCGATAATAACAGCTCAATACTTGTTTTTTGGTTAATCAATTTGATTTTCTTCCTGAGTCTTTCTGATGCTGATCAATACTTTGAATCATTAATAATAATGCCTCCATTAGTTAGCCATATATTTTAAATTTAGTGTGCTGTTAAGGGCCTCTATGTGCACTCCTCTGATAGTTACAATACTTCATCAGGTTGTTTTTTTCTCAGTTTTGTAGATACAAATAGAAACTTAAGTTAGTTTTCTAAAGTCTAAGACCTGTGGCCAGGATGGATTTGATACCACATTGTTTAGGTCTGCTCTTTTGAGTTAGAGTCCCAGAGCAGTAATGAGAGGTTCATATCTCTCGAGGCTATAATGTCCTGGCACCAGCTAGCTGAGGGTGCTGACCACCTCTTGTTCATCTGGAAAAACTTTTTCCTAAGATCATTCTGTTGGGTGACCTTGTCAAGCTTACCACTTAGAATGCAGAAAATACAGGATGAAAGAAGTCTTCCACTTACAAATGGGTAGCTTTCCAAATGTTCATTTGTAAATCAGTTGTTTGGAACTCAGAATTCATTTCCCTGCAGAAACAGTTACAAATGGCAGTTATGTTTCCCCTGAGGCTTGTCCACAAAAGACTATTTAGCCTTAATGTATCTGAAATAGTGTACGTTTGCCATGAAAATGTGTAGAAAATAGAACTCTTGTAATTCTAGTAATTAAATAAAAGAAAAAAAGTAAAATTGAATGAGAACTTTAAAATGTATTCTGAATGCTGATGCAAAGGAAAGGAAAATTCACCAAGAGAAGGATGTAGAATTTGGAAAATAATTTTGTTGGGATTTTTAAGGGGGTTTTGGACACTGTCAAAGCACTTGCAAAATTAATGGAACCTTGTCTTTGAAATATCTGATTTCATTTCATGACTTCTGGATTCTCCATGATTAATCTCCCCATGATTAAATGCTGTTTATAGTCTCCATTTTACTTTATTTTTTTTAATTTTGAGAGAGAAAAAGAGAGAGAGTGTGAGCGAGCAGGGGAGGGTCAGAGAAAAAGGAAGACACAGAACCCAAAGACAGGCTCCAGGCTCTGGGCTGTCAGCACAGAGCCTGACACAGTGCTCAAACCCACGAACGTGAGACCATGACCTGGGCCAAAGTCAGACGCTCAACTGACTGAGCCACCAAGGCGCCCCTCTAGTCTCCATTTTAGATAAAGATGAAAGATAGGAGAGGGAGTACAAAAGAAGATAAATGGAGATAGATTTTTTAGTGAGGCAAAAGTTGAGAGAGACAGCAAGGGAAGAAACTTGAAGAAGATCATGTTCGTGTTTTCATAACCATGACAGAGGTGGAAATAGCTCTAAATTATGAGTAGTGGAAAGGGAGAAACATAATTCTTGATTCCTCATGAAACCTTTTTTTCTGAGAAATTCCAGAGGCTGTTACTATCCTTAGCCCATCATTTCAGGTATCTTGATGATTATCCATAGCAGTTGTAGGATTGGTACACAGTTGAGTTCAAGAGTACAAAAGACTTATCAGAGGCACTAAATATTTAGAATTCTGAATATTTATCTAAAAAGGGAAGGCTTGGACATCAAGTAAAAATCAATTTAGTATTTTACAGCCTAGGTTTTATGTTCCATTTTGTTTAACTCCTAGACAGAGGAGTGAAAGGCAGAGATTCTATCTTTGAAATGGTCAAATGGTGGAATGGGAAGAACAAACCATGTCCTGACACTTCCATTGTGTATTTGAATGGTCACCTGAACAACAACGTAAACAATAATATAAAGTGCATCAGCACAGCACAGATCATTCCTGGGAAACACAGCTTTGTCTAGATGTAGAGAAGAGAAGAGTGGTCATGGTCATGATCATAGGATGAAAACCAAACAACGTGAAGAAACTGACCAAACTAATGGGGCCAAACTAATGGGCACCATGTAGTGAAGAGGGTAGACATGCATGCAGTATTTCCCTTTTTGGTTCTTTCACCAATCAGATGGAATTATTCCACTGACCCTCCCTGTCAATACATCTTCCTGGGTTAGTTGGCCAGTGAGACTGAGTTGCTCCTCAACCAACTCTGTACTAACAGAAACATCACAAGCATTATTGTGTTCCTGCAGCCCCTGAAGACTATCATTGACACAACTTTGTTAAGTGAAAATTAAAAAAACTTTTTAAAAACATTTATTTTTTAGAGACAGAAAGGGACAGAGCATGAGCAGGCAAGGGGTAGAGAGAGGGAGATACAGAATCTGAAGCAGGCTCCAGGCTCTGAACTGTCAGCACAGAACTTGACATGGGGTTGGACTCACAAACAGCAAGATCATGACCTGAGCCAGAGTCAGATGCTTAAACTTCTGAGCCACCCAGGTGCCCCTAAGTGGGCATTTTTAACCCATTTGTAGTTCTTCTTTTCGTTGTTATTCTTAATCATTTGGAGTTGATGTCCTTGTTCCCAGTGAGATTTACTATTAGAATTATCATTAATGATAAAAAGAACCAAGAGTTTGTTGCCTCTGAGAGTTCCCATCCACAACCAACTTAAGGATTGTGTTCTTTTTGGCAAGTGAAATTAAAATCCCTTTTTTCATGTCTCATTTAAAGTTACAATTTTAGGGGCGCCTGGATGGCTTAGTCAGTTAAGCGTCCGACTTTCGCTTAGGTCATGATCTCGCAGTTCGTGGGTTCGAGCCCCGCGTCAGGCTCTGTGCTGACTGCCAGCTCAGAGCCTGGAGCCTGTTTTGGTCTGTGACTCCCTCTCTCTGACCCTCCCCTGTTCACACTGTCCTCTCTCTCTCTCTCCTAGAAATAAACAAAACATTAAAAAAAATAAAGTTACAATTTTAAATCCCCTTTTAACCTTTGAAGGTAGTTAAAACATATATTTGCTTGCATTTTGGTGATTAAAACCAAGTGAATTAATCCTGGCAAGATTAGGGTTCTTTCCTTTAGTTATAGAAGACATTTATATATCCACTTCATCTTTCTCTAAAAAGGTTAGGTTACTGAAAGATAAGTCAGTCTCAGGTATCATGTCTTCTTCTTCTTATAGGTGTACTAGGATAGGGATTGTCCGTGTAGGACACGTCTAGGGAAGAGCAAGTGGCCTGAGGCAGAATAATCTCCGACCAGCCAATGCTGTCTTTGGTTGATTCTCCTCTAGCATTTCATCTGTTGCGTAAAAAACAAAACAAAACAAAACAAAAAACCAGTGTAGACTTGTCGGGCATTTAAAAATAGTCCTAACTATGTAACTCTTACTGTCATGAGGCATTTAAAACAGTTTTAAATATATATCTCTATTGTATGGAATTAACATATAAAGCTGTTGGGACCTGAGAAATTTCACGATTTACTTGACAAATGCTGGTTATATTTATATATGTATTATCTCTTTCTCTAATTAAATTCTGAGCTCCTTTAACTAAGGGACATGTGTTCTATTTCTCATATTTTTCTTTTCCCACATCTACAGGAGCCAGGATATCTCACTTCCACACACTTAAAATTAGAGTATAAAGCGTTGCATAAAATTTTCACTTAGTATAGATGGCATTATTTGCTAATTGCTTTACACATGCAAGTTTTATATTACCAGCTAGATTTTAAGTACTTCATCATTTGGGGGTCTTGTTTTACAATAATGGTATGACGGTGGGGATCTCTTGTTATTGTTTAGCACATTATAGAGACAGAGTATCTTCTCAACAAATCCTTGTCAGTTAGTCAAAGATGGATGAAACTAAGAAAGAAAGAGAAAGGCAAGATGTCTATGGCCTGTAAAATCCATATCATTATTTCAGTTAATTATATGTCTTTTTAAGCACATAGCGTAGCATTGACTTGATACACAGTGCTTCCTCAAGACTCTTTTTATGTGAAGAGTCATAAAAATATGATTTTGGCAATATAAACATTCTATTGTTGCCTCCTTACCTCCCATAAATTCAAAATGAGAACTGGTTTAAGTTTGAGACATTTGGATAATTATCCTGGCTAAGTCAAGAGACATTTATTTCCTTTGGGCAGGAAACACTTAAAACGTGTTAAAGGATTAGAGCAGAGAAAATTCCAACATTGTTATGCTATATGGTAGATTCCTGGATAATCACCTGAAGCTGGAGACAAGATTGAACAACCTATTTCCTCACAATTTCTACTTCATTTCACACCTATAACCTCTCCATTTAAAAAATTTTCAAGAACCAATAGAGATAAACAGGAATGATAAAATATTCCCTGTAAGATAAACACTATAAATTTTTAAAATTTGAATGTGATAGGATGAATATAAATGGAAGATTAATGTATTAATTTTAAAAGGGTTCTCTTTTTATAGGTTATAACTGTATCATTTTATTTTTATCCTTTTAGGAATAAGAATTAGAGATGAATTCTTATCAGTTTTAGTACCTTACATGTTTCCTGTCATCTGTTTATGGTTCTACACACAACTTATGCATCCCAGCTCATGAGAAGAAATAAAGATCTACATGCATATTTCAGGCCACCTGTGTGGCTCAGTCATTTAAGCATTTGATTTCTGATTTTAGCTCAGGTCACGACCTCACAGTTCTTGAGTTCAAGCCCTGCCTTGGGCTCTGTGTTGGCAATGTGGGCCCTGCTTGGGATTCTCTGTCTCCCTCTCTCTCTGCCCCTCCCCTGCTCATGCTGTCTCTGTCTCTCTCAAAATAAATTAACTTAAAAAAAAAAAGATCAACAGGAATAGTGCAGGACCAGGAAGGCTAAGAAATTAGAGCTTCCAACAGGTACGAAAAGCATTAGAAATAAAATGATTATTGGAGATCAGAACTGTGAGGAGAACAGGTTAGACAAACTCACAGAGTATCCAATAGTATAGATCAGGATTGGTGGGCTCTGAAACTTGTACACCATCAACAATCAGTAGCATCAAAAGAAGCAAAGTCAGATTTCATTCAGTGGTAACTACTGCAGCAGAGGAGATCAGCCTCAGTCTGATCTGAGTTCAATTCCACTGAAACAAAAGTTAAGACTGTTTAAATACTGGGTGTTCAGATGAAAGGCACTGACTGATGTTAAGGTGGGGATTTGGTCCATATGAGTAGGTCATCTAGATTTGCTAATTGGCACTTATCTTCAGAAGAGACACACTTCTCTTGTCACTGTGACAGAAGTAGTGGTGGAAGTTGGAGCAAGGTACTCACTTAGGCCATAAACCCTCCTACAGGGACTGGGAGAAATGGCTATTTCCTTGAATGTCTGCATTTAAAAGAGATGGATATCAGGTCCTTGAGGAGACAGTTCTGTGTGGTAGAAGAATTATGCCCTAAAGAGACAGAGAAAGATTTATAATTGCAAGATTTCTATAGTAACTGCTCTAAGAGGGGGGTTCAGGGGCCAACTCCCCTATTCCCTGGTTTTGGTTGAAATGAGCAATAAATTGTCCTGGCAGCATCGTGCTTTTTCCAGCAGGCATTTTAAAGGGAGATGGGGTCATCCTAGGGAGAGGGCCTTGAGTTGTTGGAAAGCAGTGCAAAAGTTGGGTAAAGTCTCTTAGGGCAGTGGTTTTGATAGAGTCATTAGCATTCCTTTTAGGTTAGGGTCAATGCCTAGTTGAGAACAGTGCTCAGGGGAGCTTGAACTGGGTCAAGGATTGAGTCTTTGTTGGTATATTTTGGTGAAACCTGTCTCAGAGGCAGATTTCTTTGCTGTAGTATCAAAGAGGTTGGGCAAGAGTATGCTCATCCTGGAGTGTTGGGGGTTGAGTAAGATAATTGATGTGAATAAGAGTGAACTGTCATCCTGTTTCTCTTCCCACACTGGATTTAAACTCATTCCCCATGGGGGCACCTGGGTGGCTCAATCAGTTAAGCCTCTGACTCTTGATTTCAGCTCAGGTCATGATCTCATGGTTTGTGAATTCAATCCCCACATCAGACTCTCCTGACAGCACAGAGCCTGGCTGAGATTCTCCCTTTCCTTCTCTCTCCCTCTTACTCTGCCCCTCCTCCACTCTCTCTGTCTCTCAAAATAAATAAACTTAAAAAAAAATACTGGTTCCCAATCCAATATTCATCCTCATGTTGTTTCAGAAGAGTGGTAGCCAAATTTTATCTGAGAGAAAAAAAATGTTGTCAGATTTTATCTCCTGCAACCTCTAGTCATTTCCTATCCCTCTAGGGGTCAGAACCTTTGATATATTGTATTAGCCTTGTGAAGTTTTCTACCATTATGAAAGGAACTAAGGGGAAATACCAAAACCAAGTCACAAAAATAAGTTGGTGCAAAATTATGTATGGTCCAGATTTATCATAATAATATTATGCTCTTAATATTCTTGTGCCTTAGATGATGCCCTTCTGTTATCACTTTCCCATAACATGGCATTCCAAGTTGCAGAATGACTCAGCACTCTCCTTTCCACATGGGGGTCAGAAAACATGGAAGATACTGATGTAGGCAGTCTGGCCAAAGTTTTGGGTGGTGTATGTCCCACTAGCTGAGACCAATGTCAATCCATGAGCACCTTCTGCCAATTGTACTGATTCTCTTTCTTTCTTTGGCATTTTTATTCATCTAGGAGTCTTCTTTGTTAAATCTAAATAGACTTGCCCCAATTGTATGCCCTGATTTTCTTCTTTTTATGTGTAGTGGTAAGAAATAAAAATAATATAACAACATGGGTTTAATAAAATGAGTGCAGTGTTCAGTGTATGGCAGTCACTATTCTAATTATTTACTTTTCTATGACTAATAAAATTCCAATTATCAATAATAATGATTCCCCTGGAAAAGTACTTAGATGTGTGCAAGAAGAACTAATTCCTTTTTGGACAAACTGCATTAATTGGGACTTTTTAAATTTTTGTTTAAACTAATATTATATTTTGGAGTGACAGGGTGGCTCAGGCAATTAAGCATCCTACTTTTGATTTTGGCTTAGGTCATGATCTCATAGTTCCTGAATTCAAGCCCTCCATCAGTCTCTGTGCTAACAGCCTGGAGGCTGCTTGGGATTTTCCCTCTCCATCTTTCTCTGCCCTTCCTAGCTTGTGCTTACTTTCTCTCAAAACATAAAGAAAGATTAAAAAAGAAAAAAAAAAGAATTAAAGTAATATTATGCTTCAAGAGAATTATTTGATCCCAGTTATGGTCATGTCTATTCTGCCTGAGTGGCTTGCTTTTCCTATAATGTTAATGTAAACATTTAATCATTTTAACAAAAGTAAAAAGCTGTCATTTTTACTTTAATAACTTCATGAAATGATTGAACAGATTCACAGATGCAGGTAAAAGTGAATTCATGACAAGCTCTCAGAAATGTCTCTAAAAGATATCGGATTGTGGGGCACCTGGTTGATTCAGTTGATTAAGCGTCTGACTTTGGCTCAGGTCATGATCTCATAGTTCCTGAGTTCAAACCCTGCATCTGAGTCTGTGCTGACAGCTCAGAGCCTAGAACCTGCTTCAGATTCTGTGTCTCCCACTCTCTGCCCTTCGCCCACATATTCTCTCTCTCTCTATAGCAAATAAACATTTAAAAAAATGTTTAAAGATACAGGATTGCTTATAGCAGAGAAAATTGTGAACAGATCCAGATATTAAATATTGGAGAATTTGTTAAAATATGATAAATCTGTGCAATGGACACCATGCAATCTTAAAAGTGATAGTAGCTCAGTAATTTTTTTGAAATGGAAAGGTGTAATGCCACATAGTTAAGTGACAGAAGCAGTTTTCAAATTAATATAAACACTGAAATTTAGTTAACATATACATATAACAACATACATGCAGAATGCATAAATATATGCATATGCACATTCAAATGAATACTCTACATGTATTCCTTGGCCTCCACAAAATCCTGACAGCATGATTTGTGATTTTGTGTGCAGTTCACTATTTTATAATTATTTTTCTACTAAAATGCTATGCTGCTGGTGTGACCACCAAAACAAAAAGAACAATGAAGATAAAATTACAATATATTTCCCTCACCTGTTATATAAATAAAACTTTGGGCAGATACACTGGTCCCTCTTCTGTTTCTGGGCCAGATCAGGCCTGTATCCGGTCATGACTAGAAGTGTGGGCACAAGATTGTGTTGCCACACGCTCAACAGGGTGTCCCTTAGGGAACCCTGCAAACCAAGGATTCTGGGAAATGCTAGAGAAATTCTTAAGGAGGAGCCTCACATTCCAGAGAGATACTCAATAGTGGCCTCTGTCTGGCGGTGAGAATGTGCCCTGAGAAAGGAGGAGGGTCATCCTAGGGTGAAAGACAATGGACAGTTACCTCTCTTGGTTCTAGGACTGAACTTTGGTGTTGGTGGACGAGTAGTTTTTAGCTGAATAGCTCTCCCTTCCACTTACAAGATACTGTCTAGGCATCCAGCTGGCGGAACTTAGGGTGTGGAAAATCTCTTCCAGAGTTGAGGTAGAGGCTGTGCTCAGAAAGCTCCTTGACTCATCTCTCAAACTTTGAGATGATTCATTTGCACTCTGACCCTTGAAGGTGAGTAGAAACCATGGTCACCTGAGGGACTGGGAAGATTTGCCATACTCTTGTGGGGAGCTTCTGTTTTCTGTTGTTTTGGTTTTCGTTGTAGCTGTTTTGGCCCCCAAATACTTGGTCAGCTTGAAGAGTCTTAATTCCATGGAAGGATAAAGGAGTCTGTAGGGCATTCTTGTCAGCATCCCTAGGGACACAGGTGGAGCCAGAGTCCCCAGTGGTATGGATGCTGTTTGAACTGAAGCCTCTCTGATACTTGGATTCTTGATCTTTGTAATGGTCGGTTCGTCCTGAAGAAACAAGGCTTAAATAAATAAGATCAACAACATAGCACAATTCTGCCACAAATATGCCTACCTTTCTGTTTTCCCTATTACACTGTCTGCTTTTTAAGATATATTTCATCACTGTACCCTCCTGTCTTGACCCAAAGATGTTTAATGAATAGTTAATGAGGGGCGCCTGGGTGGCTTAGTCGGTTAAGCGTCTGACTTTCGCTTAGGTCATGAACTCGCGGTTCGTGCGTTCGAGCCCCGCGAGCCCCGCGTCGGGCTCTGTGCTGACTGCCAGCTCAGGGCCTGGAGCCTGTTTCAGTCTGTGACTCCCTCTCTCTCTTACCCTCCCCTGCTCACGCTGTTTCTCTCTCTCTCTCCTAGAAATAACTTTAAAAAATAAATAAATAAATAATTAATTAATGAAAGAATATGTGATCTGTGATATTTACTGATATCTTAACTTTATAAATCAGGACTCCTGTTACTGGTACATGGCAGCACTATTTATAGCCAGTTGTTACTACCATTTGTATTTGAAAGCAACATGCTCTATTTTCTTGCAAAGATACTCTTTGGTCTTGGAATTTTCATTTATTAACCTGGTTTGTTCTTTTTTTCTATTATTCTTTCTCATTCTCTCTCTTCCTCTCACACTCTCCCCCCTCCCCCAAATCCTGTGTATCAGAATCACCTGGGACAGTTATTAAAAATGCAGAATCCAGGGCCCCATCGTAATCTGTGGATCTGGGATCTGAGCATCGGCATATTTTAATACCACTGCAGCTGATTGTCATGGATGTTCAAGTGTGAAAGCCACTAGTAGTTAATCTGTTTAATGGTATTCAGATCACAGTTTCATATACAATCAGTATGAACATACAAGGTATCACTCAGTAATATTTTTTGTTGACAACTTTTTCTCTTCTGAGCATTGTAAAATGAAATAGAGAAGTGGAGAGTATGGGGGACAGAGGTGAATAGATCAGTAGAAACTGTTTCTTGTAAGGGTAACTTGAGAGTGACTATGCACTGCAGTTGGAGTGAATTGATTTTGTTCAAAGAAGTTTTCCTGTTCCTCAGAGTGTTGGCTGAGTATTTTTGCAGGCTTCTTGCACTGTATGGCTTTACAAACCATCAGAGGCATATAGAAGGGCCAGGGGTCCTTCTAAGTATGTGAAGGCTTAAGAACTTTTGAATCTCTTAGGTGGAAGTAGTTTCCAGTGAATTGTTTGTTCTTTTAAGATATAAGACAGTACCACTTATGACTGGTATCTACTATCCCTGCTTATTGTTTTGAAGCCAGGATTTTCTCAGATTTTTTATGGGCTTTACTCGTCAAGGCTCCCATTTCCAATATGTATTTAATAAACCTGTATTCACTTATCAGTCTTAAGTACAGAATACTAAGGAATGGATATCTACAATCACAGATGCTAGAAGGCTAAATTATTTTTAATTCGCTGAGTATTGTTAGAAAGAATACTCTGCGATACCATATCTTCAAGTAGACAGCAACATGAAAGCATGCATATCAAATAAAAAATAGTTGGCAGAACCACGATTTGATCCATATCCTCTCTGCTAGAAATATGAATGGTCTATCAGACTTTTCAGCTGGATTAGACATTGGACAGCAGTGAGGCTGTTCAAGGTGTTAAAAAAAAAAAAAAAAAAAAGCCCCAAACAGAAATAGATGGTCGCTTTTGTTTTTGAAAAGTAGAAAAGAAAAGCTAGAAATGGAATCACTCTAATATGCCAAAGGGATTGTCGATGAAACTACAAAGGGATTTCAGTGGAGGAAGGACAGGATTTTAACAAATGGTGCTTCAGCCAAGACATTTATAGGCAAAAAGAAATGAACTTCTTTCCAAACCTGTTACCTTTTATAAAAATTAACTCAAAATTAACTAAAATATTAAATATATTTAAGAGAAGAAAAAGGAGAAAAAGAAAAGCTTCAGGATTTAGGACAAAGAGTTCTTAGATTAGGTACCAAAAATTAGTCTGCATAACAGGAATGACTGCCAAATCATTTTATCTAAACCCCTGGTTTAGAAGATAGATAGACAAGTGGTAGACTTAGAAAAAAACAAACTTTGCAAGCCACATTTCCAACAAAGGACTAGTATCTAGTATACTATGTGTGTATGTATAACACTCCCCACCCCCCCCCAATCTCAAAACAATACAAATGGCCAAAAGACAAGAAGAAACATTTCTCCTAGGAGTATAAGTAGATAGTAAATAAACACATTAAAAATTGTTCAACATCATTAGATACTAGCTAAATGCAAATTAAAACTTATATGAAATACCACTATACATCTATCAGAAAGACTAAAATAAAACTAGAGCTAACACTAAATGCTGGTAAGGATGTGGAGAAATTGTATCAGTCCTATGTTACTGGTAGGAATATTAAAAAGCACAGCCACTCCAGAAGACATTTGTGATTTCCTTAAAAAAATAGTCGGCAACTATTAGATGACATAGAGTTGTACTCTTGGCCATTTACCTTAGAGAAATCACAACTTACATTCACAAAAACCTGTACATAAATATTTGTAACAGCTCTACTCATAATAACCCCAACTGGAAATGGCACAGATGTTCTTCCGTGGCGAATGGCTCAACCCACTGTGGTGTGTCCACACCTCGGAATACTACCCAGCAGTCACATGGAAAACACATGCAGCAACTTGGGTGAATCTCCAGGGAATTAGCAAACTAAGCCAATCCCCAAAATTACATACTGTATGATTCTAAATGTTCTGTAACATTTTTTAAATGACAAAATTTTAGAAATAGAGAACAGATGAGTGCTTGCTACAAGTTAGTGGCGGGGGGGGATGCAAAAAAGGGCATAGTGGTGATAAATGGGTAAATTGAAGTATCTTTGTGGTGATGAATATAGTTTATATTCTGTATTCTGTGTAAATGCGAGATCCCACAGATGTGAGGCCATCGTACACACACCAAAGTACACACACACCATCAAGCACCAGTAAAACTGGGGACTAGTGGATTCTAACAGTGTCCATATACTAGTTAGAATACTCAGCTATAGTTTTGCAAGATATTACAATGTAAAGGGGCACAAGATCTTACTGTACTATTTCTTAAAAATACATGAGAATCTCCAATTATTTCAAAATAAAAAATTTAATTACATGAACTATCACTATAATGTATATATATCTTTAAACCTATGTATTTTTTTTTCTGTTGGTTGCATAGCTACAGTGTAATTACGGAGTTATGGTATGTATATATTCAACTTTAGTGGATACTGCCAAGCAGTTTTGCAAAGCGACTATGCCAAATCACATTCAAAAGCTAGTGAGTGTTTGACACACGAGAAAGGAACAGTCTTAGAAAAACAACTGCTTTACAACTGGCTTTCTATATACTTCTTACCCTTCTTCTTCCTTTCCATTGACCAGTTTTAAGTTTATAAAGAGGCTGGCTAATTTCCTGCTATGCCTTAGCTCTACCTTCAAGGATGATTCGCAATCTTCTTTTAACCCACCATACTCCTCTGTGACATAATAAATAATAAGTTGAAGTATAGGGGTGCCTGGGTGGCTCAGCCCATTGTACATCAGACTTTAGCTCAGGTTATGATGTCACAGTTTGTGAGTTCTGCCCCCCATTGGTCTCTGTGCTGATGGCTTGGAGCCTAGAGTCTGCTTTGAGTTCTGTGTGTGTCTCTATCTCTGTCTCTCTCCTCTTTCCCCACTCATGTTTCTGTGTCTCTCTCTCAAAAATGAATAAACATTAACATTTTTTTTAATTAAAAAAAAAAAATAAATTGAAGTATAGGCCAATGCCTTAAGCCTGGGGCTCCCAAAATGTAGCCTGCAGAAAGGATTTGGCTACGTGGGCTTGTTTTTGTAAATAGAGCTTTGTGGAAACATAGCCACACCCATTTGTTTACATGTTGTCAGTGGCTGATTTTACACTTCAGCAACAGAGTTAACACTACTGAAGGAAACCTTAAGGCTAGTAAAGTCTAAAATATCTACTGTTTGACTCTTTATAGGAAAAGTTTATCTCCCCCTTTTTTTTCCTAATTTTTTAAAATTTTATTTATTTTGAGAGAGACAGAGACAGCATGAGTGGGGAGGGTCATAGAGAGAGGGAGACAGAGAATCCCAAGCAGGCTCAGTGCTGCTAGCGCAGAGCCTGACATGAGGCTTGAACTCAGGAAATTGTGAGATCATGACCTGAGGGGAAACCAAGAGTCAGATGCTTAACCAACCTAGGCATCCCTGTCTCCCCCTTTCTTAAAGCATTGCAAAACTCTTTCCTGTAATATATAACTAGAATTTCATAGTAAAGACAGGTTCTTTTTTGTTTAACACTCTTATGATTTAGCTATGATGCCCTTTGATAGAGCAAAGCAAAATGGTAGAATTGTTGTAGTATGCCTTATCAAATAAGCTTCTTAGGAAATTGCTAACATACCTAACTTTCTTAAAACTGCATTCAAGGTCTATCTGAGGCAGTATTTCTCTGCTGAATATGAAGGCAGTGGCAGTATGCAGCACGGATAATATATGCCTTAGGAGGAAACTGATGAAAAATACATGGAACCAAATGGTAAACTTTGAGTAATTGTTGAAATCCATTGCAGCTACTGTGCATAATTGATAAATAAGTGCTGATGACTAGAACAGTATTGGTTTAATGCACATGCAGCGTGTGCAGGGGGAATCATATGTTATGGAAAATTACAAGTATATCTCTTTTTCTTGCTAGGATCTAAACACAAATATGCTCCTTAATTCAATTTGTTCAAACTTTTTGTTTCTTTAATGGAAGATAATTTTTAAAAATTGGTCCACCCATATAGGTCTTTCACTATAATCTATGGATTTAATTGAATCTATTTTATCTGCTTAGAAAAGCACAGTAAAGATAGATTCTTATGATTTATAATCTCTGTGAATTCCATTTTTAGTTGAAATAAGAATCTGTGAAAGCCAAACATATTAGCTATCAATTGCTGAGTAACTACCTAAAACACCTCTTGATTTAAAACAACAATCACATATTTCTTTGCAAGAATTAGGGTCAACTGGGCCCTTCTGCTGATCTGGGCCAGGGTGGGTGCCTCTTGGCTGGGTATATTTGCTTCTGTAGTCCTATCTAAACAGACTGTTAGATTGGTGGGTAGGCTCGAGGTAAAAATATGCCGAGAAAGAAGTGCAAAGCAGCCTAAGGTGATTTTAATCAACTATTTCTTGTTCATAGAAGGCTTGTGTGTTACTGTTTTCTTTGGCTTCTAATGAGAGTTTCTAGTAGATTTCAGCTCTTTTTGTTTGTCAGATTGCCTTTGTTTAAAGCTTTTTTTTTTTTTTTTTAACTTTGTCTAATTACTAGTAAGTTTCTTTGATTTTGGTTTGCAGATCTGGGAAGATAAACCTTCTGCTCAGTAATTGAATCCTGGATCTCATAATTTCAGATACTGGATTCACTCCCTGAGTGCAGTAAAATCCCACAATACTGTATCTGTGGCCACACAGGGTCGCTTCTTTCATGTCATTCTGGCAACTTGGCAAGTGAAAATAAGTTAATCAAATACATTATTGTGTTTATGGATCAATGCGACAAACAATTTATTATACTAGGGTTTTTTTTTTTCCAGTTTTTCAAAAGCTCCTTAATTTAAGTGATGTGCTCATGAAATGGATCAAATATGTTCTTGTCACCAGAGCTTGTCTAAACCCAAAACTGTTTAACTAGATGATAGTGAGACTCTTTGGTAGGATAGGCATGGATTTGTTTTTTTCTTGACCACTCTTCAGAGTGGTCGGATTTGGTGGAAGAGTAGAAGATAAAGTAGAGATAAGTTTATTTGAAAAGGGGGACGTCAGTGCACCTCTGTTCAAGTGTGTTTTCTTCTTCTACCATTTGGACACACTTGAAGAAATTCAGTGGCCCCAGTGTTCAGCTACCACTTTGAAACAAGAACCATGAAGCCTTTATAAATAACAAAGTTATTGAACTTCTTTTTTCTCCTCCAAAAGAACAAGATGCTAACCAGTAACCATATTGAGCCCTAAGGTGCTTCTCAGACAATAGGCAGCCCCTGACAGAGCAGAAGAGAACAGTGTGCACTCAAAGTATTCACAGCCTGTCATTAACCACAAGGATCTTGCAGTAAGCAAGCATTTTAAAAAGACCAAGAAGAAATGGTGACTAAAAATATTACAGGCTTTTGGTCATGAAGAAGCGGCTACTCCACTTGGGAGGGAACTTAGATTTGATTGGAAGCATCAAGGCTACATGTGGAATCTTGTTCTCCTTGCAGGGTGTATAACCCTGTGCAGGGTGAGAAAAGTTCTTCCTCTAGCCAGCTGGACTTAGAATGAAATTTACACGAGACAGGTAAACAGGAGGAAAAACCCAAAGTTTTATCATGTGCACACAGAGGCCTAATGATGCAGTCGAGACCTAAAGAAATGACCAAGGCAAGCGGATTTTATACTCTTTAGACAGAGACAATAAATCTGTGAAGAACTGACAGCACAAAGAAAGCTCTGAGAGCTTTTATTAGTAAGAAATTCTAAAGAAAATTTGAGTTGGGGCAGTAAATAAGAAAAGTAACAGTGCAGTCTTCTCAGCCCTGAATTCCTCCTCTTTGGTAATGAGGATGTCTCTTTACCTCCGGGTATGGGGCGGGTACCATTCACGTGAGAGATTTAGTTTCTGCTCAGGGGGACCGAGGAGGGGCTGAATGCTCTTCTTTGTGCAAGCTTTCCCCTAAGTAACTTTTATTGAAAATAATCAATATGCATAAGCGCACATTTGGAGGTGGCCTGCCCTTGGACCTTACACCTGAATATTCTGAGTATCTGCTTCTGTGCAATAAACACACCTGTATCTCTATGTTGCAGAATAATCTGGACCAAGTAGCAGCACTTTGATCTTGTCTCACCCCTCATCAGCTCTCTTGGCTGGGGGTCAGTTATTTGCTTTAGCTGCCTAGGCCCTGGGGACTTTGAATCTGAGTGGTTTGTATCAATCTGTTAGACTGGACATTCCTTATGTTCCTTTTGATCCAGGCCAGTAGCATGAGGGTCATAGTGTTGCAGAAATCCACAGAATGACTTCAGCATTAAATACCATAGATTCTAATAATGTCATGGAGGCGCTGTGGGCCTGCCCAGTAACCCACTCCAGTTCAGATGCCAGATCTAACTCAGGGTGTTCCCAACTACTCGGACTCTCCTGGGATTTCTTAAACCTCGCTGTACTTTGAATGAAATTTTCATCACCTTGCCTTTAAAAGAATAATGGAATCCGAATGAGTCTGAACACAGGGGAAACTTTTTCTTATGTCTTTATTATTTTTTTTTATTTTGAAAGACAGAGACAGAGAGTGAGCAGGGGAGGGGCAGAGAGAGAGGGAGACACAGAATCTGAAGCAGGCTCCAGGCTCCAAGCTGTCAGCACAGAGCCCGACGCGGAGCTTGAACCCACGGACTGTGAGATCATGACCTGAGCTGAAGTCGGACGCTTCACCGACTGAGCCACCCAGGTGCCCCATGAACACAGGGGAAACTGATCCAGAGAGCGTGAGGACTCTCCTGACATGACCACATTCTGAACGGAAGAAACATCTAGTTGGGTAATAAGCTTTATTGCTCATTAACCAGTTCCTGTTGGTTAGTTATTTTTTATTTTTAAGTTTTTTAATGCAAAGAAGTAAAAATTCTTTCTTTTATCTGACAAAGAGTTGGGCCAACAGCATTCACACGGAAGTCAGTATGTGATCATAGTTCCAGCAGTGGCCTCCTCATGTATGAGTTTGTTAGAAATAGACTTTTTGGTTCCACCCCAGATCTCTTGAATTTGGAGCTGTACTTTCACAGGAGCACTCTGTCGTTTATATACTGCTCATTAGAGCTAGGAAAGTACATATATACAATTAGTAAACACTCAAATAAATATGTAACATAACGTAGGAAGACCACAAAATAGCATAGCCAGCCATTTAAGTGCCTTCCATACAGGAGTTTAATGGAGTTCCTTCCTAGTTTCAACACAGAGTCCTATGTGATTTTTTCTCCTTATTTATTGAGCTTCTCCTAAGATTTTTTTTTAAAACAGCAGTTTCCAAAGGCCTAAAAGAACAAAAACAAAATAAAACTAGTGACTGCTTTTGTAGCACAAATTGAGGAGAGAAAATAGAGGAATAAGGGGGGATTTCCTAGACAAAGCTCTGTAAGGTAGGTTGGAAAACTTGAATCACTCTTGCTGGAATCTGGAAGCACAGACTGACCACAGTGACTAATTGGAATTATAACTGAATTCTTAAGGAGCTTGCATTATTGTGGTGGTGGTTACATCTTTCTTTTCTGGACTGTCGAGGCTCCTCTCCTCCTCCTCCTCCTCCCCTTCTTTAGCTCTATCCTCAATTTTCCCCCTTTCTTCTCCTTTGCCATCTCTCTCTTTTGCGTGTGCTATTTCTCAAATGGACTTTAAAATTCCTGCATCCCTGACTGATGAATTGATTCTGATAACCCAAGATTATCTGGCCTCCCAGCAAGGGAAAGCATGAATACTTCAGAGTTAGAGGTGGGAAGCATCCCTGAGATGAGAATTAAATGCCACCTTGTACTAAAATAAAGTGGGGCTAGGATCTCTTCTCCTGTCCTCCCTATCCCCCCCACCCCAACAAGCACTCAAGTTGATAAGGTTGCTTATAGTCTGATACGGTTTGAGAGAACATTGAACTGCCTGAGGATTCATCAAGGTCACATTAAACCACCAAGTAAGTCATAGAAGAATCAATGTTGATACTACTCTTTTGGTTGTAATCCATGCTAAAGAATTATGGAAACCAGGGCAATAGTGTTACCATTGTAAGTAGATTAGAATGACAAGAGCAGGGTCTCCAAAGGTACATTTCTGTTTTGTGTGTGACGTTGACAGAGGGTAGCCTTATACGTGACATTGACGTTTTTTACTAACATTTGAGGACATGCATATGCGGCTCATTGAAAAAAAAAATTACATTTTCTTTCTTGTGAATTATAAGAAAAATAAAATACAAAGTTTTAGGTAGGCTATTAAATGTAAAATTAGCATAAACATCTAAATAAAATGCATTAAATATTTTAATAAACATCCTTCCAGGAATATAATGTTTTAATTCAGGTGTTTATCTTTGAAATAGCTACAAGTGATTTATGAGGAAGACAATTAAATGAGGATTTCTTCTCATTTTTTATCATCACAAGTAGGTGGTTTCAGATATCAGGAGTGGAATATTACTTTTTTCTCCTATTTGTCTACAATACCTTTCTTGCCACCAACCAAAATTTAGTTTCCTTAAATTAGGCACCAAGGAGTTGTAACTATTTAACTTGAAAGATTTTGATTGTTGTTTTTCTTTCAAGAGAAAATATAATGTTTAAAATACTTAATAATGCATGCATGTGCATTACCTATCAATATTTTAATGTCAAGTATTTTAAAATAATAATAATGAAGCTTTTTCTTAAACACATGCAGATATTTTTCTATTAGTAGTAATAATTCTCCTTTGGATTCCAACAAAATACTGATTAAACATTATTAGTGAACCATTTTAACTCACTTCTTTAAAGTTGAGCTGTCTTTTGAATCTGTATACTTTAACAAGTAAATAATATAATTTTAAATCTGATTTGCATTTTTGGCTATGTCCATTCCAGTGCTCAAAAATTGTAAGAGATGTAAGTCATTTTTCCCCACATCCAGTTCTACTGAGGTATGACTGACAAATAAACATTGTGTATATTTAGGTTGCACAATGTAATTTTTAAAGGTATATGATGTTATGAAATAATTACCACAGTCAAGTTAAATAACTCATCTACCCACTCTTTTTGTGTATGTGGAGAGAACACTTAAGCTCTACTCTCTTAGGAAATTGCAAGTATATGATATAGTATTATTAACTATTATCTCTATAATGTGACATTAGATATCCAGAAGTGATTCATCTTATAACAGGTTGTGTCTTTTGACCACCATTTTTCCATTCCCATTCCCCCCCCTTTACCCCCCAACCCCTAGCAACCACCAGTTACACTTTCTGGTTCTAGGAGTTTAAATTTTTTAGATTCCACATTTAAATGAGATAATAAATGGGGACTCCTGGATGCCTCAGTTGGTCAAGTGTCTGACTCTTGATTTTGGCTCAGGTCATCATCATCTCATGGTTTGCTTTCAGCACAGAGCTTGCTTGGGATTCTCTCTCCTTCTTCTCCTCTCCTCTCCTCCTCTCTCTCTGTCAAGGTAAATAAATAAGCTTTAAAAAATAAAAAAAATGAGATCATACAATATTTGTCTTTCTGTCTAATTTACTTCACTTAGCATAATGTACTGCAGGTTCATGCTAGGCTCACAATGTCAAGATCTTTTTTATGGCTGAATAGCACTCCATTATTTTTCATCCATTCATCCATCAACAGATACTTAGGCTGTTTCCAGATTTTGCTACTGTAAATGATGCTGGAATGAGCATAGGAGTGCAGAAATCCCTGAGGTTTCTGAAGTGCTCCTTGATTTATTCTAGATATATACCCAGAAATGGGATTGCTGAATAATCTGGTAGTTCTAGTATTACATTTTGATTAAGTTTTTGAAACCAAACTTTGAAAGTACTTTGACTTTGGTGATAATGATGCACTCTTATAATTTCTTGAGTTCCACTTAACTACTGTTATAAAAAAAAAATCTTATAGAAAACCTTTGTTTCATAGTTTGCCCTTGCACACATTTAAAGTTCAGATATTTTCCCATTTGGTAACTAGGTACCAGTGCAGAATCATTGACTGTAGTCACCATGCTTCATGCAGTACGTTAGATCTCTCGAACGTACTCACCCTGTAACAGAAAGTTTGTACCCTTTTACTGACATGTCATTTCTCCCCCACCCCCTGCCACCACCCTTTGTTTGTGGTAATTTGTTTAATAATGTTCCATGCAAATGAGTCATAAATTTTGAAGCAGGAAAGTATTAGGCACACAAATAGAAATTTGAGAAAGCCATCATGTTGCCTCATTATTCATGTCAGCTTCTTTTGTGGTGAATTCATTGTTTGTCTTATAAATCTGATGACTTCAGCTGTAATCAAAAACATCCAATTTTGGTGGGACAATAAATGTCAAGTAAAAATTAAATCCATTTAAGTACAAAGTTCTCCAGAGAAATGGTAATCATTATAGCTTCAGAAAATTGATTTTCTGTGTGTTAGACATTAAGTTTCATTTAATTTAATAACAACAAATTTTAAACCTTATAAAATGTGATTTTTAAATGGTAAAGGCCTATAAACAACTTATGTTCAATTATTTTTATCAGAAATAAAAATTTGCATAAGCAGTAATTACTACCATATTCCCTTAAACAGACTTTGACTAATTTTAAACATCAAAAGCTAATAAAATGTAAATAAATCAAAAGATAAAAACCTAGAGAGTTAATAGTGATTTTATTATATTTTTTTAACTTTATTTATTTTGAGAGAGAGAGATAGTAAGCATACAAGCAGGGGGTGGGGCGGAGAGAGAGAGAATCCGCAAGCAGGCTCTGTACTATCAGCATGGAGCCTGATATGGGGCTGCAGCTTACAAACTGTGAGATCATGACCTGCGCTGAAATCAAGAGTCAGACACTTAACCAACCGAGCCATCCAGGTGCTTCAACATTAATTTTCTTTTAAATACCAATATCTAATAAGAAAAATGATAACAGCATCATATGTAACTTCTAGATTAGTAGAGAAATCATGAAAATAACTTTCAAGGGAAAGAACAGGAGATGTTTGTGTGCATGGCAAACAGAAAGCTTTAATATTTTTCTTAATTTTCATTTGAGAGCAAGAGGGACAGAGCATGTGCTGGGGAGGGGAAGAAAGAGAGGAAGACGCAGAATCTAAAGCCGACTATCAGCTCGAACTTGCAAACCACAAGAACATGACTTGAGCTAAAGTCGAATGCTCAACTGACTGAGCCACTTAGGTGCCCCAGAAAAGCTTTATTCTTGAGAAATAAATCACATGTTGGGGTGATTCAATAGGAAGATTCTATATATATTATCCCCATAAAGTCTTCATTTGCTCACATAATAATTGCTGGCTTAACGAAATTACCTATAGTGTGCAGACATAATTCCAAGCATTGTAATTTTGAAATAGTTGAAAAAGTGGCTTTAAATGTTTAATATTTTACAAATCTTACCATCACCTTACAAATTTAGCCATGAGTGTGTCTCAATTGACCTACATCTCATTTGTTGACTTGGCTGAGTCACTTTGGTGTATGGTAAAGTGACAGAACCAGGATGTGGAATCACAATGATTTTAAGCCACGCTCTACCACTTACTTGTTATATGAGCTTGGGTAAGTTATTCTGTGCCTCAGTTTCCTCATCTATAAAATGGCCATAGTGGCAATGCCTCCTATATTTTAGGCTGACATGAAGAATGAGTTAACCCTTGATTTTACTTCTGACCAATGCCCAGCACATAGTAAGTGCTAAATTAATGTTACTCACTTTTACTACTACTACCAGTAGTTATACTAAAGTAGTACATAAAAAAGAGGCCCTGATCAATGATAAATCTAGAATTGGGGTGAATTAAGTGGCTTTCTTCATTATAGAATGTTCATAATCATTAATATGCATTGTGAATCTCTAAGGGAGAGGGTATATAATGTATAGTGTTTCCTAAATGTATATAACGATAAGACACTAATTTTGGTCCAAGGACCTCATGTAAACACTGCTTTGCAGAATACAGTGTCAAAACACTTGCCTCTTGTCATTCCCAGGACTAAATCAGACTCCACAACATCCTTTTAAGGAAAAGGTCTTTTTTGAAGTTCCGTCTCGACTCTGGCCTACGTCCTTTATGTCTGGAATCATATCGTCATGTCCTTTGTCAAGGCTGATTTAGCAGATGGTAAAGCATGGTAGAAATATAATAAGCACTTATTGATCATGCTAACTAATTTTACATCATCTAACACATAAACTCAGTCCCAGATTTTTCTTGGTTCTCTGAAGACCTCTGCCAGAAAGAACATTTGGAGCATTTGTTCCTCAGACACCCTTTGGATTACATGTGAATATTTCCATCCTATTTGAATCTGTTTTCAAAATAAAGCGTGATCAGAAGCTGCTTTAAATGTTTGACCAGCGTCCAAATCTCCTCAGAAGGCTTTGTGAAATGTCATTCAAGTCCAAATCCCTGATGTATTTATAATGTTTCTGTTGTATCTGTCTTTCCTGCATCTTTATTTTTTTTAGATATCCATCCCATTCTTTTCTTCAGGAAGGTGTACAACCAATATTAAACATAGAGATGATCTTCCTGAGGGCCTGCCAATACATGCATAGCCCATGGGCCATGTTCTGCTGTGTCTAACAGCCATGGCCCATGAGGCAAATGACAGAAGCTTCCCAATCATACCCAGAGGAGCAGAGAGAGCTATGTTTGCTACAGCTGGAGTCCTGGCATCCAACCCTTGTGATTCTTAACAAAAAAAAATACCAAGTACACTTAATGGGAAAACAATACTTTGTTCACAAATAATGTCAAAACTGGCATCAACTCCCAGGAAAGGGAAATAGTAGAACCCCCCTATTTTGAAGTTGTGTCCCATTAGAACAGTACTCAAGGATATTACAGTGTAGCTTCTTCACGTAACCATTGGTCTGACAAGAGAATGGCCTTTCATCCCCTACCATGACTTTGAGAAGCGGCTGTCTGAATTGGGGCACACATGGGGTTGCTTGGAATCTGCTGGAGGTCAAGTACCTTGGACTGTAGACAAGTGATTATTTTTTGATCAATAATCTCTGTGGTAAAATATGAGGCTTATGGTTACTTAAGAGGGCATGTGGAATTGAGTCTGAATGTTCCTCTAGTAACTATTAGCTGTGTCCTTCTACACATTTTGTTAACCCCTCAGAGACTTAATTCTTTGACCTGTAAAATAGGCTGATGTCAGGATTCCAAGACATAACATCTATAAAACCCTTAATAAAATAGTGAAAACTTCATAAGTGTTACTCTATTATTCCAGGGACTTAAATTTTTTTTAAAAAAATTTAATGTTTATTTTTATTTTTGAGAGAGGGAGTGTGTGAGGGGGAGAGGGCCAGAGGGAGAGAGGAAGACACGGGATCTGAAGCAGGCACCAGGTTCTGAGCTGTCAGCAGAACCCAGTGCCAGGCTCAAACCCACGAACTGCAAGATCATGACCTGAGCTGAAGTCAGACGCTTAACTGACTGAGCCACCCAAGGTGCCCCTATTGTTCCAGTGATTTTTTTTTTTAAAATAAGGTCAGCATGGTTTCTCCACCAGAGATTGGTTATCAATGAATGCCTTTTAACTGGATCTCTTTTGCAGCAATAACATGTGTTTTTTTTCTGAAGGGTTAATTTCTCAAACTCTGGTCACTCTCTGCCCAGAGTACCTCTTGCCGTCTTCATCTCATTCTGCATATGGTGGACTCTCCCTGCTAGCTCTCTCAATTCACACAACTTCTATCAAATGAACCCCGTATTGATGGTTTTGTCCTGTACTTTCTTGTCTTCATAGCTCTGATCAGGCTCTTTCCACTGTTGGGCCAGCTTTGCTTGGAATGCCAGAGTGAGGGAAGGGAGAGGGAGGGAAAAGATCCTTGAGACGGAGCCCAAAAGAGCTCCCAATCCATAATCGGTCCCAGGAGACTCCACAGATATTCAGAGAGGGCCACCACTGTGAATTGACTGTCTCACAAACTTTGTGAAGGAGGCAAGATCTGAAGAATTGTTAGAATTTGTCTAAGTGAACTAGCAAATGGGGAGAAGAGAAGGAAGATGTGGTGGAATAATTCTACTGAGCATTGGTCAAAGTCTTAGATTTGGAACTTCAAGGTTTAGGTTTGATTCATTGTGTTGTTTTGCTAACTAATTAGCTTTTCTAATCTTGGGCAAGATACTAAAAAAAATAAATATAAAACCTCTGAGCCTTGATTAATACATGATGTATATATGGACCTGTCATGCAGACTCAGAAAACTTTGAGGAGGTATTTATTAAAAATTAGTTGATCTTTATAGATAAGACTTTCCTAGACATATTTGGTTATGTAATTTTTAAATTTTGATATTATCAGTTGTACAAAGCTGTTGGTGCTTGAAAATATAGTGGAATCTTGATATAAAAGAAGCATCAAATCAGAACCCTAATTATCATTAAGGTATTTTCAAGCGCCTTACTCTGCCCTGGCAAGCTCATATCTCAGCATTTTGTCTTTTTTCTTACATCTCATTTATACTTGGGATGCTTTAAGGCATTTCAAGAAATTTGCCTTACCAAGAAAACCAATTATAATCTGAGGGACTCTTGGATATGTAATCCTTTCCATTTAAAATTATTTTTATTCTCCTGAGGACCAAAGAGATTGTTAAAAATTTTTTAGGTACAATTTTTTTTTTTAAATTTGAAATTAGAGAGTATAATGAAGGAATAAAATGTAGCAAGTAATTTATTGCTCCTTAAAATTTTCCCTCATGACATACTCTTTGAAAATATTGTCAATGGCTGTAGGTGTAGGTAACATATATTTATGTCACCATTCTTTGGTGGATATTTGTCTGTTCCAAGTTTCCACTATTCTAATTAAACCTACAATGGGGATCTTCGTATAAAAAAATCAGCATCCATGGTGATTCTATTACTTTAAATCTCCATGAAAGAAGACTATGTGTCCTGCATTTATTGGTTTAAAAGCCCAACTTGACCCTCAGTTTGTTATACAATTTTTTTTCCTGTAGCACTAAAAGTACAATTTTCCTTGCTTCCTAGTAGAAGTGGTTCATTTCCACTGACAACTTACCTGGGAACTCCCCCACCAAACATGGCATTTCCTTAGGAAAGTTGTACTTAGTTTGATGAGAAGATCTTATTCACTGAAGGGGACAAAAATAATCTCAAGATAAATAAATTCAGGTAGGGTAAGTTCTGGAATAATTAATTTTCAGATATGCAATTCCAGAATTTAATTAGATCACCTTGAAGATAGACTTAATGAATGTTCTGAGATTGAGTATTCATGAAACAGAAAGGATTTTCCTAAGAACTGATGAGCATACTTGTGTTTTGTTTTTTTTTTACTTCATTTTTTTTACTGAGTGTACCTAGTGTTCATGGAAAACCATTATAAGACCCCTCCCCCGCAAATAGAATGAAGAATGAATGTAAACCTTTGATCAAGAATTAAGAAGGATTAATACTCCTTTACAAATTCTCTTATCAGATATATTATATAGTGTCATATATTTTTCACCTCTGTTGTGGATAAAGGACATCACTTAATTTGTTGTAACTGCTTGTGTGTTCTTACCCAAAAGATTATTTAAAGATATCTAATTCATATATCATTGGTTCAGTGGTGCTTTAATAGGAACTATCACTTGAGAAATTCTTCATTCTGACAAAGTGACATATTGTATAGTTTTATCCCCAAAGCTAATTTGCCATTTTCAAGCATCTTTATGAAATGTTCAAAGCCTTTAGTGGGGCTGTAAAAAGAAGCCAGTAAGGTAAGTTTATTAAAGATCCCCTAACCAAAATACGTTAATTTCCTTTTAACTGAATAATAGTAACCGCAAGGTAAGCACACACACATGTGCAACTGCAAAATAATAACCATGCAACAAGCATCATTTAGTTTTGAAAATGCCTTTGATTTCAAAAGACAATGTAAATAAGGTTTATAGGCACATATATTCTGCAGAACTTCTAGAAACAAATACTTTACATTTCAGTATATATTTCTTTCTTCATATAAAGTGGAAGAAAATCTGTCTTAATATAAGCTAAAAAGAGGTGGCTTTCCAAAGGCAATTAATTATGTTAATAATATCTAATTGTACAGTATTAACTATCACATTCAATCACAACAGTAGCCCAGCAAACATACTTGAATGTGCCCTGCGTTAGGGTTGAGTCACTAGCCACGAGTTGAAGTAGAGAAATAACGTCCTATCTTTGGATATAAAGCAATTTCCTGTGATCTGTAGCCTGGTTTTCTGTGGTTTCAGTTACCACTATTTTTTATTACAGTATGTTGTTATAATTGCTCTATTTCATCATTGTTGTTAATCTCTTACTATGCTTAATTTATACATTAAACTTTATCACAAGCACGTATCTGTAGGAGAAAACTGTATGTATAGACAGGGTCTGGGACTGTCCATGGTCTCAGGCATTCACTGGAGGGGGAGGTCTTAGCATGTCTTCTGCAGTAGAGAGTGGGGAGACTACTGCATGCAGTCTTCATGCAACAAATGCTTACTGAGAATCTACCATGTGCCCAGATGCCATTCTAAGCCCTGAGGATACAGGCACATACATGTTGCTGGTTCTCCAGTGATGAGTCTCCAACTAGAATAGCCACGTTGGTAAAAAGAGAAATAATGGACAGTTCCTGCAGGTCATTTGCCCTTTAGCAGATCATTTAATGGCTCGGCCTGTGTCTCAGCAGTAAGATGGTGCTATGACAGGAAAAATCACATGGGAATAGAGGGATTGAATGAGAGGATTTGTGTCTGAGAGTTGGCACTGTGAGTGATCTGTTGTGGGTGCTCAATAAAAGTTAGCCAATGTGGTGATGATGGTGCTGTTATTTTGAAGGTGGACTTCTGTGTTCTGGAGTAAGAGGGCCATGTGAGATGCTCACTGCATGGCCAAAGTAGAATCTTTCCCCGCCTCTGAAAAATGAGAGAAGTGGGGTGCCTGGATGGTTTAGTCAGCCAAGTGTCTGAGTCTTAATTTTGGCTCATGTCATGATCACTGGGATCTGTGAGTTTGAGTCCCGCCTCAGGCTCCACTCTGACAATGTGGAGCCTTCTTGAGAGTCTCTCTCTGCCCCTCCCCCAATCACACAGCTCTGTCTCTTTCTCAAATAAATAAGCTTAAAATAATCTTTTAAAAAATGAGGGAAATATGAAGAGGGAGTTGGAGACTCAAGGAGGCCTTTGCTGTTGTGCACTGAATTATTGTAGGCAGAGTGTCACACCAGGAAAAACAATTAATCATGGGATGCGGCAGCAGCTGCTGAGAGGGAAAGTTAAAACATGGTGAGAGCAGAATAGCACACGCTGACTAGAAGGGTCTTGTATGGAGGGTGGGGAACCATGTGGTGTCAGCTTGCCTGAAATCGCTGAGGTAAATGGAGGAAGCCAGATTTTGCTGTGGAACCCAGGAAGGGGACTGAGGGTATGGAGAAAAAGGGCAACAGATAGTGGGAAGTGAGGGATTGTGGAGTATATGGAAGACATAGGAGTTACAGTAGTTCAAAGGAGAGAGATTCAGAATTCATAATAGCAATTTGCCCAGAAGGGGGTGTAGTATGGGCAGGGATGGAAAAGAGGGGCTTACTTCAGTGCTAGAACCGGTAAGAGGAGATTGAAGCCCATAAAGAAAAGGGAACTTGCCTTGATCTCTAATCCAACAAATTCAGAAATTTCAATCAGACAAGATGGGACTTATCAAAATGGGAAATGAAATGCAATAAAGTAGCAGGAGACAATCTGAGTAATTCTGATGTAAAAAGATTAGAGGCTTCACTCATTACTGTACAAAAATTGAACATGAGGAATGAATTACAGCAGGAAAAAAAAAGATGGTCGGTTCTTTAATTTTAATTTGAACTGAGGATACCATGTTACCTGTTAGAATTGCTGAGAGGACCAATTAAAGGTTCTCCACCTGAGAAGGAAAGCAGATACCATCTTCCACTTTGGCCATGGAAGATGGCAAAAACTTTGTGGTAGACAGAGCTCTGATTAGGAGACCTGCCTTCTGGTGAAATTCTGGTGAAGTGTTTGGAGTAGCATGCTTTTTCTGGGCCTCGGTTACCTCATCTGTGGATAGCATATAAGCAAATAGTTTCATTGAAATATTTAAATTTCCTTTTTTAAAGTGTTTATTTTTGAGAGACAGAGGGAGGGAGGCACAGAGAGAGGGGAGAACAGAAGCTCTGAAGTGGGCTCTGCACTGACAGCAGAGAGCCTGATGCATAGAGAGCCCAATGTGGGCATAGAACCCTTGAACTGCAAGGTCATGACCTGAGCCAAAGTCTGATGCTTAACCAACGGAGTCACCTAGGCATCCCTATATTTCCTTTTTTAAGATTTATTTTAGGAAGAGACAGAGAGAAAGTAAGTGTGCATGAGTGGGGAAGAGGGTCAGAGGAAGAGAAAGAATCTTAAGCAGGGTCCACATTCAGCACAGAGCCCAGCTCAATGTGAAGCTCAATCCCATGATCCTGAGACTGAGCTGAAATCAAGAGTCAGACATTCAATTGACTGAGTCACCCAGGTGCCCCCTCAGTTATATTTCTATGGACTCTAGGATGTAACCTGATGTTTCACATTCCTAAGTACTTTAACTGCCTATTTTAGTGAATGTATAAAGCAAGAATTGAGAGCAATGGTAGATAAAAGTAGATAGAAATAAGACCAAAACAAAATCTGTTAGTAAAAACTAGTTATTAAGAGCTAAATTTTGGAGGCAGTCTACATCAGTTCAAACCCTGGCTCTGTCCATGATCCTGGACAAGTTACTCACCTTTCTGTGCCTCGGTTTTCTCATCTATAAAATGTCAATTGATCAAATAAAGTGGCAATTTTAAATGATTAATTAAATAAATTCATATGCATGGAGTTGCTTATAATGAAGCCCTACCCATGAGTATGGGATTACTACCAAGCTTCACTGAAGACATGGGAATAATGTGAGTCACATATTGAAGGTAGAAAGATTCAGAAAGAGATTCCAGACCAGGGAAACAGCAGGAAGGAAAGAAGGAAGTATGAGTTTGGCACCTACGGATGGAAGATAGTCACACCATTTTCTAGAGTAGAAAGAAACCAGGACTAATAATGGAAGGCATTAATTTCCAGTATAGAATTTCCTACTGGAAGAATTAGAGAGTTCAGTCATAGCTACTGAGCACATAATACTTTTCTCTATGAAACTAATGGGAAAATGCTGGAGGTTCTCAAAAGGGAATTACACAAAAATCATGGCTTTGAGGGAGGCAGGAGCTGATAAGCAACTTCTGGTTGGATATACATTTATTGGTGCCATTTGGTCACTGTTCTCTGCAAGAATTTGGTAAAAGGTAGGATTTTTAGATAGCAGTGGGTCTAATGCACTCCAAAAGACTCAGTGCTAGTGATGAGTTAGGGTTTGGGACATGAAAAGGAAAAGTTTCCCTTTGGGTCCTTCCATGTAAATCATAGGTGGGGGTTCTATCATTTATAAATGATAACTCAATCATTTATAGTGAAATGATCTGTTTTCAGTGGGTATGTTTCTTGTCAGAGCCTTTGGGAGCTATTTTAGGTCTTCAAAAAAGAAAATCCGTGTCCTCTAGTTCAAACAGTAGCCAGGAAGTTTGGGAGAGGAACAAGCAATCAATATCATTAAAAATAGCTTTTAGTTTTATTCATAGGAATTATAGAAACATTTAAAAATACAAGTATAGGGGCGCCTGGGTGGCTTAGTCGGTTAAGCGTCCGACTTTCGCTTAGGTCATGATCTCGCGGTTCGTGGGTTCGAGCCCCGCAACGGGCTCTGTGCTGACTGCCGGCTCAGAGCCTGGAGCCTGTTTCAATCTGTGACTCCCTCTCTCTCTGACCCTCCCCTGCTCATGCTGTCTCTCGCTTTCCTAGAAATAAATAAAACATTTAAAAAAATTTAAAAAAATACAAGTATAGGGGGTGACTGGGTGGCACAGTCGGTTACGTGTCTGACTTTGGCTCAGGTCATGATCTCATGGTTGGTGAGTTCAAGCCCTGTGTCAGGCTCTGTGCTGACAGCTCAGAGCCTGGAGCCTGCTTTGAATTCTGTGTCTTCTCTCTCTGCCCCTCTCTCACTTAAGCTCAGTCTCTCTCTCTCTCTCTCTCTCTCTCTCTCTCAAAAATAAACATTAAAAATGTAAAAAGTGCATGTGTAAAATTCTTTGTGGATTATTATGCATATGTCTTTGTATAAATTTTATTTGCTATAAGAGTTGTCCCCACCCATCTCATGTCACCTGAGCCTGTCACTTTGAGCAGACACTGAGTCATCATGTTGCACTAGGTCCATTGATTTTGAGCCCTTTCAGGAATGCCTGTAAGAAATCAACTACATTCAAATCATTTTATCTACCTTTGCATTTGCCAGCCCAGTAGATTAAAGTTTCCTTTTTATATCATAAGAGAGCAAATACTGAATTCTGTAAATACTGCTCTAACTCTGAGAAACCATTTGTAAGCATTTTAAAGCATGTAATCATTCCCCATTATCACATTCCTACCCTTACTCACTGCCCATCAACTTAGGAAATATCATTCAGGAAAAACTAATTGTTCAGAGAAATATCATTCAGAAAAACCTAACTGTTCAGAAAACTCAAACTATGATAAAATAATGAATTTGGGGTATCACAATTTGATAACTATGATAGAGAATATTCTTTTATAACAAGCTATAAAAGAAGATTTTATCCTCTAAAATATACCCAAAAAATCCACTTGCCCTCAGATACTGGAGTTGGATGTCAACAGACATGGAGCATGAAAGGTTAAAACCGTACATAAACTGATATCCCCCAAACATGGGGTATATTGACAACTGCAAGATAAACATCAGATAAGCATCTTGGGAGTCCAGATATATAAGTTGTTGAGTGCAATAGATAAACCATCCCTTTAGTGATTTCTCTATTAGCTGAGAAGCAAATGCCAACTCTGCATTGGCGTATGTCAGCGCACGCGTGCGCACACACACACATAGACACACATACATATACAGTTAACCTTGGACAATGTGGTTGGGGGAGTAAAGGTCATTGATCCCCCATGTAGTTGAAAATCTGTGTGCAACTTTTGATTTCTCAAAAACTTTATTAAGAGCCTACTGTTGACTAGAAATTTTCCTGATAATCTAAACAGTCAATTGACACATATTTCATATATTGTTATATATTGTGGTCTTAAAGTAAAGCAAAGTAAATGTTTTTAAGAAAATCCAAAGGAAGAGAAAATACACTTATAGTACTGTACTGTATTTGTCACAAAAAAAGTCTTTACATAAATGGACCCGTGCAGCTTAAACCTATGTTGTTCAAGGTCAAGTGTTTGTGTGCCTCTGTGTGTGTGTGTGTGTGTGTGTGTGTGTGTGTGCGTGCGCGCACCCGCACGCGCTCCTGCACATCTTTCCCTCTTCTTGCAACATTCATGTTTCTCTTTGGTAACTTTTACCCCTGTTTGGCAGGATTTATCTTGATAGTCCTTGTATCAATCAATGCCAAACTCAGGAAAATAGAAACCGTACCAGGTATTATAGCAGAGATAGATTATTAAAAGGAAATTAGTTAAACAAGTGTTGAAAGACTACATCTGAAATTCCGCAGAGGTGGCACCTGTGGAAAGCAGCTGCCACCTCTTTGGTTGGAGGGAGGGGAAATTGGAGGCTATTAGAATCAAGAAGCTTGGAGGAGGGGCCCATGAAGCTGGGATCCAGCTCTTTGGATATAAAGGGTTTTGTCCAGTTGGCAGTACTAAATCTGAAACTCAAAGAATACTACAGAACTAGAACCTAGACCTCTAAGGGTTGCTTTTCCATCATTTACATTGTCTCTGAGGGGAGAGAGTGAGGCTGGTTTGGGAAGACACAAAGAAGAAATCGAATGAGAACCAGCTGCTACTGTCAAGGCAAAGGGTCATCGTTAAAGTAACACCACCAGGTACAGTAAAAGAACTGAAGAAGTAAGTCCTTTATTTTTCCTCCAGCCTTCTGATCTCTTGGCAGAGTCTGACATGGAACTTGGTGGCAAAGGAGAGTTATAGCTGCTGAATCCCAGCCTCTGATTCCTAGTCCCCAAGCAGAGGATGGCAGGGTGGGTGTTGATCTGAAAGAAAGGGTAAATGACAGCCCAAATCTTTTTACCAAATTTTACTGTTAAAAAGTATTCCTAATAGAAGGACTGTAGACACTCTCACCGTGAATAGGCATATGTACAAACATGTCTTAGAGCAGGGTAAATGGTGAACATAAGCTAGGGTGATGGGAATAATTCAGGAAAAAGACCTAATATCTCTCTTGCCAATTATGGGTTTAGCATTTGATTAAGTCTTTCAGAGATAACATTTCATTTAATAATACCAACAGCTTTGTTAGGGAATGCGATTATCTCAGTGATGCAAATGATAAAAAAAAAAATCACTCTCAAAGGATTTAAGTAATTTTGTTCCAGTGAGTAGAGAGGGTAAGAATTCCAGCCAAGGCCTGTGTGACAACTAAGGAAATACTGAGCTGTCTTTATCCACTGAAATATAGAATAAGGCAAAACCACAGGGTCAAAAGCACAGATAACTAGGAAGTAGGAGCATAGGACAAGACTGGGGGTGACTTTGGTTCTAAGGAAATACCCACCCAGTCATGGAGGATGTACTGGATTCAGTTTTGGTGCTCCGGACTTGACTCTACCTTGCTTTCTGGGTGGGGTAATTCTATCAGGGAGGGACGTGGGCTGTTCTCATAGACCTCTGGTCAAGTTTCTATTGTCACAAAATGGTGTCATCCAACTGTGGCCACCTCATTTTCATAACTTCCGTACCTTTCACCTCTAGCCTCTTGCCCTGAGGCTTTGCTATATAGCTGACACTTGAGGCACCAGGGGACATGTTCCAACCCTATGTGTGTGCGACTCACCAGTGCAGGGGGATTACAATTCTTTGAGTAAGGAATGCAAAGCATCATTAGAACATGACGAGTAAGTTTTTCTCCCTTCTTCTCTCCACATGGATTCCTTAGATATACAACTGCATGTGGCCTCCCTGAGGACGTCCTTGAGGCTGGGCAGACAGCTTGTCACAAATTCTGGCTAGCTCAGTAACACATTTCTTATATTTGCGCCCCTTACACTCCTTTTCCATCACTCTTGCTACCGTGGGATTGCATTCCCCAATAACATGGTGACACAATACACTTTTGAAAAGACTGTTTTAAGGGAAAGGAAGTTGTTGGATTGTGGGGGGGAAATGCCAGGCTAGAACCAATGGGGACACACAGTTTTCTTTGTGCCTGGAAGTAATCCCCAATATTGATTATTTTAAGAATTTTGGTGGAAACTATAACATGACTAAGCAAGGTCTGGAGAGAAGTTCTAGGGGAGTAACAAGAATAGATCTGACATTCCTGCCTTTATGGAATGAAATTTTATCATCCTGCAGATCAGTTCCTGTGGGGATTATTCAAACTCAATGTCCTTAAATGAGGCCTGATGTATAGCAATGCTTTATCGTTACAGAACTTCCCTATTGTCAATTCAAAATTCTGTTAGTGTTCATGCAATCCTATATTCTCTGAACAGCCAACTCCCAATCAGAATTTATCACTAACCTCTTGTCACCTCCTCTGGGAAGAGCTTCCTCATTCCTCTTCTTTCTGTTGAACTTTTGAGACTGTTAGGGTACTCTCATCTATGTTTCAGATATCTTTCTACATTTATAGGATGGTGTAAACCATTCTGTTTATGTACAGCATGAAGACATCCTGAAAGCAGAGACTATGTCTTGGTCAGTGCTAAATTTCTAGAAGCTAACCAGAAGCTTGGCACACAGTAGGTAGGCACTTGACATTTGTTGACTCTGTTGATTGAATCAAAGGAGACCTGATCAAGTCCCTAAATTTTTTAATCTATTGAACAAAACTCAGGAGAAAATTGCTGAATCAGACTCACATTTTTGTGAGTGTAATATGCATTTAACTGTATGATGAAATATATTGGCAACAAAGGTTTCATAGTATTAAAATATTTATATACCTGCCAATTTTTGCAAGTCCCCACCACTTAATTATTAGAGATAAGTCTTTGAAAACCCTGATAAAATGCTAATTTGGAAGGATCATACCAATACATCTGATCAAATTAGCTCCAGTTCTCTGCTGCACAGACACACAAACCAGATTTGGACCTAGTCAGCCTAATTCCAAAAAGTAATGACCCGTCTACCCTGCCACACTACTTTTTTCAAATAGCAGGGTGGGTATTTATTCAAAAACAATGTAGGGTTTTGTCGGCCTCTAGCATACAGCAAAAATGGACAAAATAAAGGATGAGGGAAGGACAGAAAAGAGAATAGATTTGATGTACTGGACACAGAAAGACTGAATCCTTTGGAGTATACAAAAGAAAGGAGCCCATGACAACTAGTTTGGTGGGGAGGAATATCAAGGCAGGAATCCATCTGATGCATGAAGTTTTCCAAAGGAGGTTGTCAGGGCAGCAAAGGGCAATAATGAATGTCTCAGAATTGAAGGGCAAAGAAAGCCAATGGAAAGATTTCTCGAGCACCTGGTAATTATGACTAGGACGTTGACCTAGGCAACTTGCTTTAGAGTAAGAACTATAGTTAAAAGATGAAGAGTTAGTGACCTGATGAATGACTTCAGGTTCCATAGCATTTCTTCTGGCAGGACTATATAGTAGTAAAGAGTAGGTGGTCTGCCAGGAGGACGTAAGATAGCGGAGAAGTAGGGAGCTCCATACATATCACTCGCCCCCATCTCTCAAACCAAGAAGGCCTGAAGCCATAGGACACTGAACCGCAGGAGTTTGGGAGGAAAAGAGACCGAGTCCGCTGAGAAAACAACCTCATAGGCACATGAGTGCAAACTGGGGAAGATAAAAACGGGCCAGAACCTGGAGACATGGACAGAGGGGAGGGAGCACCCTTTGTGGGGAGCCGTGGTGAGTAGAGGGGAAAAGAAAGAGCAGATGAAACTGCTCATAGAACTGACCCTGGAGAAGAGAAAAACCTCCACTTGGGGGTAGAGAGTGATTCTGATTTCAGCTGTGGTGCTGATTTGGGGCTGGGTGCCCTGGTCCCGGGGGTGGGCAGGAGAAACTGCTCTGCTGCTCTCCCAGCTTGATTCCCAGCTGGGAAAGACCTGGCCTGAGGGTTTATATTTCAGGTGGTACCAATAAAGCATGGGACTGAGATCTGGAAATGATGCAGGGCTTGGGACATAGAACATGGCCCACCTTGGCTACACCTGTGCCACAGGGAGATTCGACCCAAAAGAGTGATTTGCAACACTTGGTTCAAGAAGGGACTGGGGTGCCGCCATTTTTCTACCCATGACTGCCAGGGCGGGACCTCAGGGAGCAGCCCCTGGGTCACAGTGGAGGTTAAGACCTGCCTACACCAAACCATCCTCATCCCCACTAGAGAGCTGCTTTTTTTTTTTTTTTTCTTACCGGAGTTCAGGACAAGACCAACATGGATGAACTGCCATGATTAACTCTAGATAATTCTTTCTATTCAGATATATTCTCCCTTGTCTCATTCTTAACCCTCCACTCTGTTGGACAGAGCACTCCGGTCATTGGTTTGCTTAAACAGTCACATTTAATCCATTCTCTAGATGTATGTTATACACTTCCACTGCTACTTCTCTCTCTCTCTCTCTCTCTCTCTCTCTCTCTCTGGAGTAATCAGACTATATAGTTTCTCTGAGTAATATTATTTTCATTTCTATCCCCTCGTCTCCTACCAAATTCTTCTCTTTCTGTCTCTGAATAAGCCTCTTAGTCTGTATGCCTGGTCATTGTTCAATTTCACTTTCTCCCCACCCTGTCATTTCTCTCTTTGTAGATGCTCTTCCATCAGCACTGCATACACCCTGCTCTTTATTTGTAGCTGGGAATTCTGGTTTTATGTTTTTAGACTGTCCTTTGTCTTTGTCTCTTTTTTTTCTTCGTTTTTTTCTCTTTTTTCCTTTTTCCCTTTCAGTTTGCTTATTTGTTGGATTTATCGGTGCGTTTGTGTGCCTTTGTCCCCTGTGTGTTTGTCTGTCTGTTTTCCTTTCCAGGGCTACCTCAAGAAAAAAGCCGAAGTACACATGGTGGAGAATCCCAAATACCACTACAAGTAGGGAAATAAAATAACCAAAGTCTCAACAAGAGACACCATTCAAATAATACTTCCTGAACAGACCCTGAACAGTCAATGAGCCTTCTTTAATATAGCAGTACTCGCAGGTGCAGAGCGCATAACAAGCTTTTAAAACTAACAAGAGACAGCAAGCTAGCCAAAATGACGAAACAGAAGAACTCTCCTCTAAGGAAATTCCAGGAAGAAATGACAGCTAAAGAACTGCTCAAAACAGATAGAAGCAACATAATTGAACAAGAATTTAGAACAATAGTCATAAAATTAATCGCTGGGCTTGAAAAAGGCATGGAAGACATCAGAGAAACTATTGCTACAAAGATGATGGAGCTTAAAAATAGTTGTGATGAATTAAAACATGCTATAAATGAGGTGCATAATAAATGAAAGCATCCAATGCACGGATTGAAGAGGCAGAGAGGAGAATAGGTGAATTAGAGGACACAATTATAGACAAAGAGGAAGCCGAGAAAGAGAGAGAAACTGATCTAGGAACATGAAAGGAGAGTTCGAGAGCTGAATGATACAGTCAAACAGAACAATATCCGTATCATAGGAATCCCAGAAGAGAAAGAAGAGTGAAAAAGCAGCTGAAGAGGTACTTGAACAAATCATAGCTGAGAACTTCCCCAATCTGGGGAAGGAAACAGACATTGAAATCCAAGAGGCACAGAGAATTCCCCTTAGATATAACTTGAATTGATCTTCTGCATAACACATCATAGTGAAACTGGCAAAATATAAGGACAAAGAGGGAATTCTGAGAGCAGCTAGGGATAAAAGGGCCCTAACATAAAAAGGGAGACCTATCAGAGTAGTTACAGACCTATCTACTGAAACTTGACAGGCCAGAAAGGAATGGCAGGAAATCTTCAATGTGATGAACAGAAAAAATATGCAGCCAAGATTCTTCTATTTGGCAAGCCTGTCATTCAGAATAGAAGGAGAGATAAAAGTCTTCCTAAATAAAAAAAAATTGAAAGTATTCATCACCATTAAACCAGCCCTACAAGAAATCCTAAGGGGGACTCTATGAGGGAAATATTGCAAGGAATGCAAGGTACCAGAGACACCACCACAAACATGAATCCTAAAAAAACACAATGAATCTAAACCCATATTTTTCAATATTAACACTGAATGTAAATGGACTAAATGCTTCAATCAAAAGACATAGGGTAGCAGAATGGATAAAAAAAAACCAAAATCCACCTATTTTCTGTCTAAAAGAAACTAATTTTAGACCTGAGAACACCTTCAGATTGAAAGTAAGGGGATGGAGAAATATCTATATCATGCTACTGGAAATCAAAAGAAAGCTAGAGTAGCTATACTTAAGTCAGACAAACTGGACTTTAAAGTAAAGGCAGTAACAAGGGATGAAGAAGGGCATTATATAATAGCTACAGGGTCTATCCATCAGGAAGAGCTAACAATTATAAATGTCTACACACTGAACATGGGAGTACCCAAATACATAAAGCAATTAATCACAAACAGAAACAATCTTATTGACAAGACTGTGCTAATAGCAGGTTACTTTAATACTCCACTTACAGCAATGGATAGATCAGCTCGACAGAAAATCACTAAAGAAACAATGGACTTGAATGACACATTGGAACAGATGGATTTGATAGATATATTTAGAACTCTACATACATCCTGAAGCTATGGAATTCACTTTCTTCTCAAGTGCACATGGCACATTCTGCAAGATAGATCACACACTGGGTCATAAAGCAGCCCTCAATAAATATAAAAGAATTGAGATCATACCATGCACACTTTCATTTCACAATGCTATGAAACTTGAAATCAATCACAGGAAAAAGTTTGAAAACCTCCAAAACATGGAAGTTAATGAACACCCTACTAGAGAATGAATGGGCCAATGAGACAATTAGAGAAGAAATTAGAAAAAATAGGGAAACAAATGAAAGTGAAAATACAACAGTCCAAACTCTATGGGATGCGGCAAAGGCAGTCCTAAGAGGAAAGTACATTGCTCTCCAGGCCTATTTCAAGAAATTAGAAAAAGCACAAGTACAAAATCTAACAGTGCACCTAAAGGAACTAGAAGGAGAGCAACAACAGCACCCCAAACCCGGTAGGAGAAGAAATCAGAAATAAACAATATAGAATCCAAAAAACCAGCTGAACAGATCAATGAAACCAAGAGTTTTTTGAAAAAGTAAGCAAAATTGACAAACCTCTAGCCAGACTTATCAAAAAGAAAAGAGAGAGCATCCAAAGAGACGAAATTCTGAATGAAAATGGATTTATTACAAGCAGTCCCTCAGGATTATAAGCAATTATCAGGGAATACTATGAAAAATTATATGCCAACAAATGACAACTTAGAGAAATGGACATATTCCTAAACACATATGCACTACCAAAATTCACACGGGAAGAGAGAAAATCTGAACAGACCCATAACCAGTGAAGAAATTGAATCAGTCATCAAAAATCTCCCAATAAATAAGAGCCCTGGGCCAGATGGCTTTCGTGAGGAATTCTTTCAGACATTTAAATCAGAGTTAATATCCATTCTTCTCAAGCTATTCCAAAAAATAGAAATGGAAGGAAAACTTACAGACTCATTCTACTAAGCTGGCATCACTTTGATTCCCAAGCCAGACAGAGACCCAGCTGAAAAAGAGAACTACAGGCCAATATCCTTGATGAATACGGATGCAAACATCCTCAACAAGATCCTTGCAAATTGAATGCAACAGCACATAAAAAGAATTATCCACCAAGATCAAGTCGGATTCATTCCTGGGTTACAGGGCTGGTTCAATATTTGCCAATCAATCAATGTGATACATCACATTCACAAAAGATAAAAACCATATGATCCTGTCGATAGATTCAGAAAAAGCATTTGACAAAATACAGCATCCCTTCTTAATAAAGACCCTCGAGAAAGTCGGGATAAAAGGAACTTACTTAAGCATCATGAAAGCCATCTATGAGAAGCCCTCAGCTAACATCATCCTCAATGGGGAAAAACTGAGAGCTTTCCCCCTGAGATCAGGAACATGACAGGGATGTCCACCCAGCACTGTTGTTTAACATAGTGCTGGAAGTCCTAGCATCAGCCATCAGACAACAAAAGGAAATCAAAGGCATCAGAATTGGTAAAGAAGAAATCAAACTTTCACTTTTCACAGACGACATGATACCCTCATAGAAAACCTGACAGACTTCACCAGAAGCCTATAGAACTGATCCATGAATTCAGCAAAGCTGCAGGGTACAAAATAAACGTACAGAAATCGGTTACATTTTTATACACCAATAATGAAGCAACAGAAAGAGAAATCAAGAAACTGATCCCTTTCACAATTGCACAAAAAGACATAAAATACCTAGGAATAAACCTAACTAAAGGTATGAGATCTGTATGATTAAAACTATAGAAAATTTATGAAGGAAATTGGAGAAGACACAAAGAAATGGAAAAACATTCCATGGTCATGGATTGGAAGAATAAATATTGTTAAAATGTCAATACTACCCAAAGCAATCTACACATTCAATGCAATCCCAATCAAAACTGCACCAGCATTCTTCTCAAAGTTAGAACAAACTAACCTAAAATTTGTATGGAACCACAAATGACCCCAAATAGGCAAAGTAATACTGAAAAGGAAAACCAAAATGGGAGGCCTCACCGTCCCAGACTTTAGCCTCAACTACAAAGCATGTAATCATCAAGACAGTATGATATTGGCACAAAAACAGACACAGATGAATGGAATAGAGGACCCAGAATTGGACCCACAAATGTATGGCTAACTAATCTTTGACAAAGCAGGAAATAGTATCCAATTGAAAAAAGACAGCCTCTCTAACAGATGGTGCTGGGAGAACTGGACAGCAACATGCAGAAGAATGAAACTAGATCATTTTCTCACATCATGCACAAAAGTAAACTCAAAATGGATAAAGGACCTGAACGTGGGACAGGAAACCATCAAAACCCTAGAGGAGACGGCAGGAAACAACCTCCTGGACCTCAACCACAGCAATTTCTTACTTGACACATCCCCAAAGGCAAGGAAATCAAGAGCAAAAATGAACTCCTGGGACCTCATCAAGTTAAAAATCTTCTGCTTTTATCCATTAAAACTAATAGGCAACTGATGGAATAGGAAAAGATAGGTGCAAGTGACAAAGCAGTTAAAGGGTTAGTATCCAAAATCTATAAGGGGCTCTCCAAACTCCACACCCAAAAAACAAATAATCCAGTGAAGAAATGGGCAGAAGACATGAACAGACACTTCTCCAAAGAAGACATCCAGATGGCCAACAGACACATGAAAAGTTGCTCAGTATCCCTCATCATCAGGGAAATGTAGATCAAAACCACGCTGAGATACCACCTCACACCAGTCAGAGTGGCAAAAATTTACAAATCAGGAGGCTCTAGATGCAGGCAAGGATGCGGAGACATGGGCACCCTCCTACACTGTTGGTGGGAATGGAAACTGGTGCGGCCCTTCTGGAAAACAGTGTGAAAGTTCCTCAAAAGATTAACAATAGAACTCCCCTATGACCCAGCAATAGCACTGCTAGGAATTTACCCAAGGGATACAGGAGTGCTGATGCATAGGGGCACATGTAGCCCAATGTTCATAGCAGCACTTTCAACAATAGCCAAAGCATGGAAAGAGCCTAAGTGTCCATCAATCGACGAATGGATCAAGAAGATGTGGTTTATCTATACAATGGAATACTACATGGCAATGAGAAAGAATGAAATGTGGCCATTTGTAGCAACGTGCATGGACCTTGAGGGTGTTACGCTGAGTGAAATAAGTCAGGTAGAGAAGGAGAGATACCATATGTTTTCAATTATAGGTGGTTTAGGAGGAACCTAATGGAGGACCATGGGGGAGGAGAAGGGGAAAAAATAGGTGGGGAGAGGGAAGGAGGCAAACCATGAGAGACTCTTGAATGCTGAGAACAAATGAGGGCTGATAGGGGTGGAGGAGAGGGGAAGGGCAGTGATGGGCATGGAGGAGGGCACTTGTTGGGATGAGCACTGGTTGTTATATGGAAACCAACTTGACAATATACTAAGGAAAAAAAGAGTAGGTGGTCTGCTTATATACAAAATAATCTATTTTCATCTTGGTTCTACCATTTACTACCTCTGCGACGATCTCAGCCTAGTTCTTTAACTTCCATCTGCCTCAGTTGTTGTAAAGTAAATGGCATTTCCCTCAGAGGGTTTATAGGGACCATGAGGAAAATAATGCATGTGGAGCATTCAACCCCATAATAATGGCAAGTGTGCAATAAATGCTCATATAACATCCTTGTTATAATTAGGGTCCAGTTGTGGCAGGCCATCTTCCACCTTTGTGTTGTGACTAACAAGGATGCATTTTAAAAACTTTTCAAAGACTCCTAATCCTTAGTAATATGGGCATCTGATCCTTGGGTACTAGAAAATTCAAATTTTCCCAAAGCTGATAAAAATCCACCATATTCTAAATGACCTTATCAAGCGCTGCCCTAGTCTGGGGAGGCGGGGGAGTGACTTGAAGGTGAAATACCCCGTTAGCAATCCCCCAGGTGAATGGAAAATTTAAAATAATATTCTAATGATTCATTGTACATTACTACGCCCCATTAGGTGCCTACATTACATCTTAGGGCACAATCAATATCTGTCATCTTGCTTATGGCTTTGGTGCTAGCGCGGTTCAATTTCATTTTGCAACTCTCATGCCCATGAAACTGTGGCTCAGGTGTCATATGATAAAATATTACTCAGAAGTACATATTCACTCCTAAAGAATAGTGGGAAATAATTGATGAAGAAGTGTCTTTCCATCTGGTCAAACACCATTAAAGTGAGGATACGATTGATATGAGAAAAAAGTAAGACCAACATTCTATGAAACTTTTTTGGTGGATCCATATGAAAGTGTGTGCGTGTGTGTGTGTGTGTGTGCACGCGCACATGTGTCTGTGTGGGTTATGTATTCAAGACAGTTCTTTGAAAAGTATTTTCAAGCACTTAAGCTAGATTGCTATTTATAAAACATTAATATAGATAAAACTTACTTCATGAATATATTTTACATAAAGATATCGACTATGGTAAAACTGAACGGAGATGCTCCAAAGCAGCCATGAGTAAGTAATAATAAGCCAGTATCACCATTGTCAACAAAGCTACTGAATTAGCTAACTAACCCATATTTTGAGTTGTTTCCATTCAGAATTGGAATGCCAACTGACTGCCCCCTCTTTTTATCATGTGGGTGCTCCTGTGGAAGAATCTAGGAAAACGGTCCCATTAAAATATCTTCCCCACACAGTCTACCATGTAGAAAGTCATTCAGGTTAATAGCAGCCTGTATTAGCATTTCAGTATAACTTGGGGGGGGGGTTAAATCCATCATCTGGTGTCCCATAGTTCAGTGTGAATTTTTAAAAATGTTAAATGTACCCTTTCTTTCCAAACTGAAATCAGACAGAAATGTGAATTCTGCCTAGGAGAGAGGGCATGGGACATGGTAAGGCCATGGCCCTTGTCATAGGGTGGAGCTTTCAGAAAGACTAAATTCAATGTGAAAGTGTGTGTACGAGAGAGAGAGAGTGAGAGAGTGTGTGTGTGAAATATTAAAAGACCAAATTCAGCTCAAGAAATAGATGCCTAAGAGCCTCAACAGTGGATCGAATTGGCACAGCCCTTCTGTTGAAGATGCCTTTGGCTGTGGGCACAATTTGCCATGACTCCGGGAAAACACCTGTAACATGCTGCCTCACACACAGAAGTCCTCAATGCCCTTAGACCTGGCGACTTTATAAAAGGAGAGACATGGGCAGTTCAGTACATCTGGTGACATTTGCTTTGGGATTAAAAAAAATACTCCAACAGTAGCTTTCTTTTACATAGGGAGGAGTTTGTCTTAAAAAGGACAGTGAAAAACTGGCTTCATTTGATTGTCATTATCTAATTGTATATCTTACAGCCAGGGTTTATTGTTGGGGAGATTTGATAAACTATAATAATTTATTTTGTTTTATTTTAAAAAGTAGAGAAATTTAAACACCTTAATATTGATACATTATACCTTGGAAGGGCACTTTTTGAGTTTTAGAATACTAAATTGAGACTCACGCTATAGAATATATATTGATACTGGAGCACATACTCTGGGATTGAGGAAAAGAAAGAACTCATTTTGGAAGGGAGAAAAGATTCTGGAGGCCCAAGTAATATATTGTTTTAGATCAATGTAAGAAAGGAAGAGAAGCAGGTGTAAGATAAGGCAAATGAGTCACAAAGAAATAAGAATTCTGATTGGGCCAGTCTCACAATGCTGCAGGAGATTTAAACATTTTGGGGATCAGTGGGGCTATCCTGTTCTGTTATTTCTTTTATGCTAAATATTTCCAGATTTTGCATCATGAAATATAAAATACTAGAAAGTTTTTTTCTTTGCAATTATTCACCCAATTCAATTTTTGTATAGCTTTGGGCGACCGTTGAATATTCCTAATACATGTTAGCATGCCTTTAAGGGGGAAGACACTGAGAAGCAGTGATATATTTACTTTGATCCTTGAAACAGATATGTTTAACCAAGTCTAGTAAAGTGAGTCTTCTGTTTTCTCTGTCATTTTGTTATAGTATCAGGCACCACGCCCTTCCCACTGCTGCAATAAGTAGAGTCTTTAATTTAGGACTGGTGTGGGGTGCTGTTCACTTTGAGGATTTCGGACTCTCTCATTTCAGTCCTAAGGTTTAGAATTTTGTTGAATTACACAGGTTTCTTGAAAAGCCTTCTATTTATCCTCCTTTCTTTTGCCACTTCCTATCTCCAACTCACGTGTTGCTCTGAGACAAATTTTCTTTAAATGCAACTTTGTTTTTTCAGCGATTCCTTGTTGAAGAACCCAACCAATTTTCTCTTGCTCTGGTGTATAATCTGTATGTCTATTCCCAGATTTCAAGGTCATCCTCACTTTGGTTCCTCTTGGTTTCACCTTAATTCCCTGCCCATCCTCCAAGTGAAGTGTATCCTCCCTCACCAATTAAGTTTCTTTTTTCCCCTCTCACTGTCCATTGAGTCTTCAGGCCATTCCCTGTGCTATGGTTTTCCCTAGAGCACTCATCCTGCCTTCTTTTTCCTTTTTCCTTCATACATCTTACTGCATTTAAAAACAATTTTTTTAACGTTTTATTTATTATTTTTGAGAGAGAGATAGAGACAGCGTGAGCAGGGGAGGATCAGAGAGAAAGGGAGTCACAGAATCCAAAGACAGGCTCCAGGCTTTAAGCTAGCTGTCAGCACAGAGCCGGACATGGGGCTCAAACCCACCAGCCGTGAAATCATGACCTGAGTCAAAGTCAGATGCTTAACCAACTGAGCCACCCAGGCGCCCCTACATCTTACTGAATTTTAAGTTCACCTTGATTCTCACTTATACAGTAGTAAAATATCCACTGTTCTAAGCACCTGTCAGGAGTTGCATTTTTAATCTTTCCTTTTTTTAAGTTTATTTATTTTGAGAGAGAATACAAGCAAAGAGAGACTTAGGAAGAGAATCTGAAACTGGCTCTGCCCTGTTAGCTCAAAGCCCAGCTCAGGGCTCAATCTCATGAAATGGAAACCATGAGATCATGACCTGAGCAGAAACCAAAAGTCAGGCATTTAAACTGAGCCATTCTGGTGTCCAGCATTGTTTAATTTCTGAATCAATCTTCTCAGGCAGTTCTGCATCCCCATTTTACAAACAATGCAATTGAAGCACAGAGGAGGAATTACCTAATAACACCACTAAGGAGTCACTCAACTGGGATACACAACCAAGTTTCCTGTTCTCTCACAGTCACATAGCAAGATGTCTTAAAATGAGTTCTAGATCTTCTTGTACTTTCTTACAGAACAGCATACCGCTCCAGCTCATGGTAGAAGCTCATTACAGACTCAGTTGTTGTTCATAGATCATGCAAAGGCAGCACTCCTCCCCTCCAGTTATGTAACAGTTGTTTTGATTTTGGAATTCACTCTGGCAATAATGACTAAGTACCTTCAAGTCCAGCAACATGCTGTAAAATGTTTTACATTTCCTGTATGCGATCTGAAAGTAGGACACAGGTGAGGTGATAAACATTCTGCACTGGCTTCTGAGTTGGGCTCTGATAGATCTGACTTACTTGTTTTTATTTCAACAATTTTTGGACACACCTTTTAAAAACATTCTTAACATAGAAACAGCGCATCACAAACCCCAGAAAATCCCACCATTTGTGAAATTACAGTCTATTATTGTAGGAAACACTATTTAACTACCTTGGATTCTCCTCAGTGGGCACTAGACAGAACATGCTTCTGAAAACATGGATATTCACTTTTAAAAACTCAATTCACTGTGTTTTAGCTGAGCTGCCTTTCTTTTAAGCAATTTGAAACAATTGAAACAATTTGAAAATATCTGGTTTTAATTTTGGACGCAATCTTAATTGATGGTCACTGGGACCAGAAGCTTGGGGATCAGGCAGACCCTGAACTTGAATCCCATCTCTGCTCCTGAGTAGATGGACAGTCTTAGCAAGAAAAGCTGTTTATATGAACAGCCACTTCTTAATATCTAAAATGAGGATAATAACACCTACTCTGCAGTTACTTGGGCAAGTTACTCCTTTGTGCCTGCAGGGTTGTTGTGAGAATTAAATCCAGTAGTACACAGAAAGGAATTACATGGCATACTTTTTGCCATATGGTAATTGCTTTGTAAGAAACTTTTATTAGTAGCAATAATATATTTCTTTTTAATGTTTTTTAAATTTACTTTTGAGAGAGAGAGAGCACGCATGGAGGGGCAGAGGGAGAAGGAGACGCAGAACCTGAAGCAGACTCCAGGCTCTGAGCTGTCAGCACAGAGTCCAATGTGGGCCTTAAAACCATGAACCATGAGATCATGACCTGAGCCAAAGTCAGATATTTAACTGACCAAGCCGCCAAGGCGCTTCTGCAGTGATACATTTCTTAAAGCTAATATTTGCTATATTCTGAACCACCTGAAAAAAATGACATGTAGAATTTGTAGATGATTTCCCTCCTTCCCTTCCTTCTTTTGCTTCCTTCCTTCATCTTAAAAAAGAGCTTTTTGAAGTATAACTTATGTACAATATAATTCATTGATGGATTTTGATAATTGCACAGAGCCAGGATCTGCATCTGATCTGCATCACTGCACTGAAGATATAACAGAGTCCTATCACCCCAAAATGTTGCTTCATGTCCATTTGCCATCAAAACAACCTCCACGCCTGTTCCTGTTCCCAGGCAACCCCTGATTTGTTTTCTGTCACTATGGTTTTGCCATTCCTAAAATTCCATATAAATGAAAGCTTACAATGTATAGTCTGGTAGGTTTGGTTTCTTTTCCTCAGCATGGTGCTTTTTGAGATTTATTTATGTAATAATATTACAGTATTACATGTAATGATATTTTATTTCTTTTTATTGCTGAGTAGTGTTTCATGGTGTGAATATATCACAATGTGTCTCTTCATTCACCGCCTGATGGGCATTAGGTTGTTTCAGCTTTTAGCTTTATGAACGATGTTGCAATAAATATATGAATACAAGGCTTTGTGAGAACTGACGTCCAGGAAGAGGGTACCAGATTGTAAGGGAGAGCATAGCACACCGTGCCAGCATCATTACAGCTTTGTTCTGGTCTTCACCAGTGACGCGATAATAATAATAATGAAGTAGGCATGCCCTTTGATATGTCTGGCCTCCCTAATCCCCTTCTCAGAGAACCTGCTTCCACAGCTTCCCCTGAGCCAATTACCCTTCCCCGGCCCAGTCAGTGTTCACTGAACTGGGGCAGACACCTCAGACTTGCCAAATGGTTTCCCTGTCCCAAGAATGTGAAATTCAGAAATAAGGATTTTCAGAAACAGAGGCTTTGGGGTTTGTTTAATTGACTATCTGTGCTTGAACTAGAGGTAAGGTGGACTTGGCTGAGAAAGTCAGTTTCCATTAAGTTCTGAGAGAGCAGAAGCCCTGTGTGTGTGGCATGGGGCAGAGGCAGCCGAGAAGCAAGAAGACACAGAAACAGGGGACAAGATAACTTGATGCAGGTGTAAGCCACATCCGTTCCTCCCCCTTCCAGTGTTCCAAGATGACACACAAACCCATCCTCGTGTGTGTGTGTGTGTGTGTGTGTGTGTGTGTGTGTGTGTGATGCTCAGCTAACCCTCCAGTGAACTCTCTCTTTGGTCTACACTATGCTCAAAGGGCTTTTGTTTTTGACAACCAACCAAAGGATCCCTGACTAAGACAAATCATAATTGGTAAAATGATTTACGGAGTTCCTAACTGTGAACCAAATATTTTGATAACAGTAATGTCTTTAGTTCTCTCTCAAATTTTACCACAATGCTGCGAGGAAGAGTTTTCCTGAAAAAACTGAAATTGAAAGAAATTAATTTGTATGAGGTCATGGAGTTGGAGAGGAGCACACCTGTAGCCTAAACTCTTACCTCCTCTTCTTTAAAGTCCCTGTTGGTACCTGAGCTCCCATGCTGGGCCTTGGTGGCAAAATGAAGGAGATGACAGAAGGCTCTGTAAAGATTCTCCAGTTTCCAGATCTCCCATTTTCATTTCTGAGGAAGTGAATGGAGTAACAGCCCATGAGGAAGTTCCTGTTTGTCGATTCCTTTCTCTAGGAATCTAGATGATTTGCTGCTGCTGAGGCAGATCTAATATGGGATAGAGAAAGCTACTGTGAATGCTATAGCATGCAGATTTAGGGATGCAGAGAAGTTACAAGCTTGTGTGAGTACACATGGGCTGTATTTCACATGTGTAAAATTTAGAGAAGGATAAACATTCCCCAACCACATATTTGCTTCTTTGTTTGTTCTTTTGTTTATTTTATAGGGAGAACATATATGATTTCTCAAAACTGAAACATTTTATTTCTGTTCCTTTTGATAAGTGACCAGGGGTAGGCAAGGACATGGCCAAAAAGCGTGAAATGAAGGAAGTGCAGCCAGCCACAGGAAAGGAGGGAGGGGGTGAAGGGAAAGAGGAAGTATGAGGGAGCACTCCCAAGTCAGCCATGTTTATTCCCCCGGTGTACGTCAGAAACAGATAGAGGAATGGTGAAAATGCGTGTTTCAGTCTTGTTCCTTGGGTGTAAATTTAGACTTTGCCACTAATTGCTGTAGTCTTTGACTATTTGCTGGTCTTTTCTCATCTGTGGTCGTGACACCCGAAAAGAAAGATTGTTGGACTTCACAGACTTGCTGTAAAAATGAAATGGGTTGAGGTAAATGAAGCACCAGGCCTGTCACCACATGGTAGGTGCTCAGTGAATAGTAGGTTTCTTATTACTGTTTCCTACTGTTGGAGGTGTTCATTAGTTTTTCGGCTATTTACCTTGATGATTTTCTCTACCTTTAGGATTGTTAGGAAAATTAAACAGGCTCACAGTGGAGACTATTATGTCATGGCTTGTAATGGGGTCATGCTTTTACTTTCACACTCAAAATTAGATAAAAATAGGGCAGGGCTTTCTTTGTAGTTATTAATGTAAATTTATCAAAGCATCTTCTTAGTTATAGGTGCCAAAAGTCTTGAGTATTTGGTTTAAATCATTATAAGCAAAGAGCATTAACTCTTTGTGTGACTCAGGGATGACAGGTATGCCAGGATCATGAGGCTTAGTGAATGGTCCCTTCTGCTGACAAGAAGGAGACAGTGATTGTACAGACTAGTGATTCCATTTTATCTAATACTAAAGCTAATAAACATATATATTTCTTTATGTCATCGGTATATGTATATAGAGATATTTTTATAATGCCCAGTGACTTGTAAAACAAAAATTATTAGTTAATTGCTTTCTGTATTTAGCCTCAAATGTCCTTCTGTGCAAAAAGACTGCATGAAACCACTGTGAGTCACAGAAAGTTGTAGTGTAAGCTTGGATGTTGATGAAGACATGCTTATGCAACACAGTCAGAAGTTCTGTCACTGGACTCCCAAAATGTTTTATTTCAGCTTATTTATTTCTTTTGAGATCATGGAGATCATGGAAATGCTTGCATGAGCAGGGGAGGGGCAGAGACAATCCCAAGCCGCCTCCACGCTGTCCGGGAGGAGCCCTGGGCTCGATCTTACCCCTGGGGAGATGGTAATCTGAGCTGAAATCAAGAGTCAGATGCTTAACTGACTGAGCCATCCAGGTCCCTGGCCCCAAAATGTTTTTTTTTTAATTTTTAATGTTTTATTTATTTTTGAGAGAGAGAGAATGAGCATAAACAGGGAGGGTCTGAGAGAGAGAGACAGGCTCCAGGCTCTAAGCTAGCTGTCAGCACAGAGCCCGACACGGGGCTTGAACCCACAAATCATGAGATCATCACCTGAGCCTGAGTCAGGTGCTCAACTGACTGAGCCACCCAGGCGTCCCCTCAAAAAGTTTTTATGCTAAAGACAAAGAAAACTATCAGAGCAGGCTGTGACGTTTATCTGTTTATTCTTGCACTCAAACAAGCAATTTAGAAACATTTGAAGAGAAACGTCTGGCTAATTTTGAGCACAGTCTTCTGGGAATACAGCAGGAATAAAGCATATATAAGTGGATGAAGCTGATGTGAGGGAAGCCCAAATAAACCTTAGGGGTGGACATTACATAGAGCTGAATGCAGCCTGTGGAGCACTCTGGGCGAATTAAACTTAATTATTGGTGTAAATGCTGTAGAATGATCGATGGTAAGGGGAGACAAGGAATATTCACCTCTGTCAGCTCAAAACACACATTGGTTCCTAAACTTTGCAATAATTCAAAGTTCTGTGAGTTTGATCCACAAGGTGATCCTGAACCAATGAGGGGGAGGCCAGGCATGACACTTCCTATGGGCACTCGGTCTGGGAGCTTCTAATTGCTTCTTGCTCTGAATTGTTTCCAGATGAGAAGTTTTCCATACATTTTCTCCCTTGCTAGAAAATGTTATATTCTATCATCGACTTTAAAAGTAGCAATTAAAAAGGATTATCTGTAAAGATCTCCAGGCCCCTGTGAAGACGATACTCCTAATTACTCCGAAGACATTGTGGTCTTGAATACATCAATGGTATAGAGTTATTTTTATTTGGGAAACAGGACAGAAGTAAGTAGAGAGCACAGAAGCTGTTCTTGCCTTTTGTAAAGCTGCAGCCTTTTGTAAAACAAAATCCAGATGATCTTATTGTGAATAAGTGAACCCTGATGTTTAGTAACCTGAGACAGAGAAAGTTCTTTATGTACCAGGCCCACCCAATTTCCACCTCCTTTTACATGTTGAGTTCTGGACCCTGGACGCCACCGAGTCCAGACCTCTTAGCTCTTAATGATTGCATGAGCGGAGTGTCAGTCTGTCTCACTGACATGGTCCCACAGAACCTGCACTTTATGCTTTTATTCATGGTTTGCATAGCCCAGTGTACTTAAGACAAACCTGATTGGATGCACAAACTCTGTGGCCTCATTTTTCTCATCTGTAAAATTGGGAGAATCGCTATAAGGATTAATTGTGCTACTTTGTATAAAAGGGCTGAGTCCATGGAGTCTGCTTGGGATTCTCTCTCTCTCTCTGCCCCTCCTTTGCCTGCTCACTGTCTCTCAAAATAAATAAATACATATTTTTAAAGTCTTTTTTCCCCTCCCCTCTCAATACAATGCTATGCACATTGACAAGTATATCATTTTCCCTTTCTGTATCATAAGTTAGCTAGGGTTTTCCCCCTAACATGTGACTCTGAGAATATTAACACCAGCAAAGCATGAGCATTTTTAGAGCTGGGTCTTAGTTCCTTCAGACACATACAAACTTTGCAAGTGCCAGCAGCTGACCTGTGCAGGATTACCTGCATCTCTGGCCAATCTCTAACGTCACTGTGCAGAAAGGTTAGAGAGATTGGTGTTCTGTAAAAGGCCAATCCTTGATGGAATATTTGCCTGTTCAAGAAGCTGCTTTTCACTGCCTGTGGTGCCTTATAGAGGACAGAAAGAAGAGCAGCAGGAGGAGAAAAGCAATATTCTTTTGGCCTGATTAGATGTAAGTCGAAGACTTTCATCATTTTCATCATGAGAGAGGATTTTCAGACACCAAGACCGAAAAACCCGTTACGCAGTCTTGTAATTCTCAAATGCACTGCCCAAGTAGGAGTTCAGCATCATCTAGGCGTTGCTTTCAGGTATTTGCCTGGTTATGGGGCACTTGAGCTTCCTGCATGGTCCTGAGGCTCAAGTTGATGCTGCCCATTTTAATGGGAATATAAACAGAAGGGTGTGCCCACAGCTGTGAGCCAAGCATCTTCAGGGAATTTCAAAGCTAACAGCTACAGCCAATGGTAGGATTGGCTCCTTCCCTAGATTGAGGGAACAGAGAAAAAGGTAGGATTAAGACAGATTGGAGCCTCTTTAGTGCTGAAACCTCTTACCAGTTGCTCAAGGGAGAGGAGCAAAGGCTTATATAAAAGGATACACCCTTCCCTAAAGAAGTTAGGAATACTCGAATTCCACGGGGCAAGATTTCAGGGCTCCTGGCAAAGACTTGGGGTTTGCATGTTCCTTGTCCCTCAGGTCAAAAAAGTAGATACATTATGTGAAGAAAAAAAAAAGCAGTAAGTTTGTCTTAGAAAAATAGCTACAATGCATTTGCATTCTCTACCTCCATTGCCAGGGAGCAAGAATTTACTGTCTCCTTCAAGGTGCATTTAGCCAGACCAAGAATTAAATTGATGTGAGACCAACTAACTAGGAAAAATCAGATTTAATTTTGTACATGGGGGGAATACACACAGACCTAGAAATTCCAAAGACAGGCAAAATGAGGTATATATATATATATGATTCTGAGAGAAGAGAAAAATTATGGGGATCTGGGACTTCAAAGGTAAGAAATGTAATTCACAGGAAAATGAAAAAGAGCCAATTTTTGGTAAACAAATGTTTGCTGGGCCCCTCAGTAACAATGGGACATAAGACTTTGATTAACTAGGCCTTGTTGGGTCCCTCCCTGTCTGCCACACCTATTTCACAGTATAATGTAGGTCTCTATGGTGAGAGCTCTCTTCTTGGGGCCATTCCTTTATCTAAATTCTTTTCAGATATTGGTTGTAAGGCTTATAATTAGCTCTTCTGTAATCTGCTGAGTTTTAATGGCTTTTTAGCTCAAAATTATCCCCATGCCAAAGTGGCCCATCTTGGGGCTGCCTCCCCTTTTCCCCCTACACCACAGAAGGTGTAAATGTTTCATAGTGAAGGTAGGGGAAAAGCAGGTCCAGAGTATGTGCCCTAATTCCCTGGAACAGTAAAACGAGTTACCAAGTATCACAGCCCGACTCCCCAGCAATACTCTGGAGCATTCACTCATTGGTTGGTAATAAGGGAAAGAAAATTGTGCATAAGCAGTATTATACAGCACGCTACAGTATAATCAGCACATGTTTGATTAACTGGACTCTAGGTGCAAGCCTTTCCAGTCATCAGATCTTCTTTATCTTCATGCTTCTTAAAGAAAACGAGGCAAGAGATTAGAAATGAGCATGAAGTGAGGATTTAGCCCTAAAACAATTTCCGATTTTATTCTAGGGTCAGCTTTACTTTGCAACTTTATGTATCCACAGCCTTTCGTGATGACAGTGTATTTGAGAACGGTAGGCCTGGTGTCCTTTCAGAGTCTACTTTGTCAGAAAGGGAGAGGAGCTGGGTGTGGGAAGAAGCCCTTGAAATCCTGAGGCCCAGGCTTCTAGTTTGCCGCAGAGCCCCTTTCTAGCACCTCTGCAACGGGCATCTAGCTTTAGTGGGGCATTCCAACAAGAGCAGGCAAGAGAATCAGAGTATCTTACAGAGGTGGGCAGTTTATGGGGCGCCTGGGTGGCTCAGTCGGTTAAGCGTTCAACTTCAGCTCAGGTCATGATCTTGCAGTTGGTGAGTTCGAGCCCTGCGCCAGCCTCTATGCTGACAGCTGAGCCCGGAGCTGCTTCAGATTCTGTGTCTCCCTCTCTCTCTGTCTCTCCTCCACTCATGCTCTGCCCCTCTCTCTCAAAAATAATAAAACATTAAAAAATTTTTAAAAACCCCACAAAGGTGCACAAAAAGAGCAATGCATTCCGATACTCTTTTTTCCTGAAAATAAAATGCTGATTCAGATGCAAATCAAGGAGCCTTGTTTCCACAGATAGATAGATAGAAATTGCACATCACACACCCTGGAAAGTCTAAATTCAAGTATTGTGTATACAACCGATTGTTTAGTTACCATTTGGAGCCAGAGATGGTCCCCAACCTAATTTCATTGAAAGAGAGCGTCCAAAATGATGTAAGAAATAGTTTGCTCCTTCTTTTGTGTTTTTTAAAATTTTTAAACCTTAAGCCCCTCACATCATCCTCTTTCTATCGTTGAATATTAAATATCACCAGGATATTTAGTTACCTTACGGACACCTCTCAGTGCAGGTGCTCTGGATGAGACATGAGCTCTAGCCACTCTTCTCTGCATGTTGAGGGTCACTTAGCGCCAAGTTAAAGTGCATGTGTCCCCACAATTGTGGGACTGGTGACCCTGCTGCTTGTATTGAAACCACCCAGAGTGCTTGTTAAAACGTACTGCTGGCACCTTCTGAGTCTGAGTCAGTAGATTCAATGCCAAGCCCATCATTTGCATTTTTAACATGTCCCCAGGTGATGCTCATGTTGCTCATCCAGTAACAACACTTTGAGAACAGCTGTTGGGGGGGCGGTGGGGAAGTCACTTAAATGATTCTCCTCTGGCTAAAGATGGTGAAGGTGGAGGAGGACATTGCCTTGTACCAGCCTACCCGATACACCACACAGAGGCGATGTGCTGCGCACCATTGAAGAAATACTGGAGGTGGAGTTCAGAGGTTCAAATTTAATCTCCAAGTCTCAAGCCAGTCAGATTCATTAAGGCAGTTTGTTTTTCTCAAAGTCTCTCTTTTCCAGCCAGCCCTTTCTCCAGCCCTACTATGATCAGGTGCCACTGTTTCCTGTTTTACCTACTTCCACAGCTCTCTCAGCCTGGGAAAGGTGAGTAAAGATGGTCATTTGGTTCCCAGCACTAATTATTTAGTCTTTGGATGGCAATCCAAGGTAGATTCAAAGAAGAGGAAAATGTGTACAGCAGGAGAGACTGGCTCTATACTTTGGTTCTCATGGAAACGGGATAAGTTAGTGATTTGCTTTTACTTAATGTATTGAGGAGAAAATGCCTTTCGTTATTCAAATGGCTTGCTTGTACTTTACCAAATTACAAGAAAAGCAATGCCAGTGGCAGCTTCTAAATAGTTTAAACTGGTTTACCACATTAAATTCAGAAGGGAGTGTCTCGTTTAAAAATATAAATGGATTGTTGGGTTGGGATGAGCACCGGGTGTTATATGGAAACCAACCTGACAATAAACTATTTAAGAAAAAAATAATAGAAATATAAATGGACTAGAATGATTTTGTGATAAATTATAAGACTTTTAAACATGTTGTTCTGTTTTCATGAACTGCTGATATTAGCCCTAAAAGAAACAAAACTATTTGGGTAGAATGTATTTTAGGAATTTTTGAAAGCTACGTGATTGATTTACATGCAGATAACTGTCAGTGCGTGCGAAAAGACTTCCTTTTATAATGTTGTGCTCAGAGAAGCTTTGGTGAATGGAAGTCAATGCAGTCAGTTCTCCAGCAGCTACTTAAAATGTGGCTTTTCTCCCAACTAATATAAGGCATTCTGTATTGTTATTGTTTTAATGAGAGTTTTATTACATGGTAATTCACTTTAGTTCTCATTGTGGATTTGGGAACAAATAATAACTAAGTTCTAAAGTTTGGGGAGTATAACCTGTCTTTAGAGGGTCTTTCCATTTCATGGATGTGTAAGAGACTGTCACTGAGGAATCAGCATCTGTCTTCATGGTATGATAGTAAAGACTATGAGAAAGCCTATGAAACTCATGTTTTTATCACTAATTTGCATTAAAGTTTTTAAGGTCATTAAGTGAATCCAAATATTGTCTTGAAAACACGTTAAGCTATTTTTAACCCACAAATTATTTGATCAGCTGCCTCATATATGTGAAGTCAGACTGCAGGGGTCAGGAGCAGTTAACATTTGATAGGAAAGCTTGTTGCTACCCAACTAGGTGAGGTGCATGCCAGGCTGCAATGGGGAGGCTCAGGTGGTGAGTGCTTAGAGGGAGGAAGCCAAAGGGAATGTGGAGGACCTCTGAGGTTAGCTTCATCCATTGGGCAAGGCTTCTTGGGGCACTTTTCAACCTTTAATTTCTTTACTCATTCATTTGTAGATCTTCTTTCTCAGTCTCTCCATCTCTCTCTCTCTGCCACACCTCCCCCGCTCAGTTCCTGACAACATGGTGTAGTAGAAAGCTTTGCTTCTCCAAGAATGCACCCTGGACCAGCAGCATTGACATCACTTGAGATCTTGTTAGAAATGCAGAAACTAAGGTGGCACCTGGATGGCTCAGTTGGTTAAGCACCAAACTCTTGATTTTGGCTCAGGTCGTGAGCCCACGGTCTAAGGATTGAGCCCCACATTGGACTTTGTCCTGAGGATAGAGTCTGCTTGTGATTCTCTTTCTCTCTCTGTGCCCCTCTCCTCTGCTTGTGCTTTCTCTCTCTCTAAAATGAAGAGAAACAAACAAATAAATAAATAGGAATACAGAATCTCAGGACCTTCTGGGACCTATTGAGTCAGTATCTGCATTTTAATAAGATTTCTAAGTCGATGCATGTGCTCATTAAAGTTTGAAATTTATTGATAGATTGTATGGACATCAAAGCAGGTTACCTAACTTCTAGTTTCAGCACCATCTCTGTCTAGCTAGATGGCCCTATACCAGACAACTCAGTTCTTCGAACTGTGTTCTCCAGAGCTCTGTCAGCTCAGCTATGGTTATTCAGAGGACACATGTGAGGTCAGGAATTCCACCTGAACCCTGAGCAATGACAGTTTTATTAATCTAATCCACCAGGCTTTAATGAGATGTCATTTGAACAAAAGGTTTGCCTGTGAAGGAGGTGTGGGGCCTACTGTCCCTGAGAAGTTCTCAAGCCACTTGGAGAGCTGAACACTTCTGATTTATAATAACACTCATTGATATGAAAAATCTCTTTCATATACACCTATCAAGTACTGAAACTGACTGTTCAGTTGCCTCTAGGAGTTTCCATGAGTGGGAAAGAGAGACTCAGGTTGTCATAATATTCCCCACTGTTTTTCGAATCTTAGCCATATAACTGTCTGGCTTTACCCCTTTTGACCCTGAAGGAGAACTGCTTATGAGCCCTCATAATAACTGTCTTTTATTTAGTCATTTTATCAGTATTGGTTATTTGGGTGCACTCTGGCCCTTACACATCCATCAGTCAGTGCCATTTACTCATGCATGCATGATCTATGAAAAGTTCAAAGGTCTGAGACACTCAGTGATACTGTACATCTGCCAAAGCAATTTCCAGTCCTATACACCCTGGTGAGCTAACGATGACCCAACTCCCCAGTTCATTTTTACTTGGCACTTTTTACAACTGAGTCCCTGAGTCCGAATGAGAGTCATCGTGGCAGTCGTGTTCCCTGCTCAGAACCATCTGCATTCTGCAGAGAAAGAAGGCACCTTAATAGTCCGGGTCTAAATGTAATTCCTTCTTCCCTCAAAACAGCATCAAATGCTCTTCCTAGATCCATAAAGTGGAGCCACCACCCACTTTTATATTTTCCATCTCATAGCTACAACAGTCTATTACTTCTTTATATGCATATTGGCTTTACATGGCATATTTTCTCCAACGAACTCTGGCAATTGAAGGATTTGTTTTAGAAGTCTACGAAATATATCCTTACTAGTTCACCTATGGGATTACATGAAGTCATTTTACATTCTCTTTCGTGTATTGTGGTGGGATTATTATAAAAATAATAAAATCTTTAAATCTTCTCAGGAATGCATATATTCCCCTTTCAAAATGTAACCGTCATAAAAAAAGAAAAATCTTCTGAAACAACTGACCAATGTTCTTTTCTTAGAAAAATCAATCTCATCAGTAGCTCATAAAATTCAATTTCCCTGGTCAGGAACAAAGCAGATAATCATCGCTTAACAATATTTATGGGTGATAGAAATGCAGACTAAATAAAATTGGCCTCCAAAACTATCATCAAATTCTTTAAGACATTTCTGTTTATCTCCAGAGGATTTATGAAGTGCTGTAAATGTATTTTTCCCCCCTCCATTTCTATTTGGGCCAACACAGATCAAAGGCACTCTGTAGATATTTAGTGAAAGCAGAAGGGGTGAGTAAATGAACAACGTAAAATATAGAAGCCTACTAATTTGTAAATAATGCATTGCTACAGACTGCTTCACAACAGGGACTGCTTAATGGAAAACACTTAATTCAGGTACACTGGCTGCTTTGGTTTCTAGAAATTTTCACAAACTGATAGCAGATGAAGTAAGAAAGTCCACAAGTTAATATAGATCTTCATTAGGTAATAATAAAAAAAATGAATAGGATGGTAAAAGAGTAGCAAGTGCAGCATGGCTACTATAGAGAAAGTGGAGTTCTAGGAAGAGATGATTGGACAGATATAGTACTTGCTTCCCTTTATGAAAGTAACCGCTAATAAGAAAAAGAGAAGAAATTCTATCTTCTTCACAGAAGCATGCCAAAGCCATTCCATTCTTTTCTCCACCTTGAAAAGTATTATGAGTTTTCTGAACCTGCTTATTAGAGTCCTTTTATGAGATGAAAACTAACTGCAAAGCATCAAAGAGGATTGTGAGATAAGAGGCTTGACTATCAACCAAGCAGAGCCAAGGGGCAGTGCTAAAATCTTAGGAGACACAGGCATCACAACAGACAATGGGATTGATGTGGTATAGACGTGTACTAAGGCAACATACTCAGGTGGAAACTGCTGGCTTCTCTGGACCACACTTTGTCCCACACCACTTCCTGCTAACGGACACATCACTGGTCTGCGCAGAACTTTCTCAATCCAAGAAGCACAAGGAGCAGAAGGACATTAACACAAGATCTACAGAAGAGAGGAATACAGAAAACAAAAGGCGAAGCTGATACTATATCAGAAAAAGGAACCGAAGAAGAAAAAGAAAATTATTAGGGAATAAATTATTAGGAAATGTAAATTATTAGGGAAAAAAGTATCACATAAAAGGTACACATCACAATGAGAGGGAATCTTGTCAGTCTTAAAAGATGGAATGCAAGAATAAATTTATCCAAAAATGTGATGGCATCACTCATCATCAAGGAAATACAAATCAAAGCCACAACTAGATACCACCTCATACCTGTCAGCATGGCTCAGATTAACTTAGGAAACGACAAATGGTGAGGATGTGGAGAAAGGGGACCCCTTTTGCACTGCTTGTAGGAATGCAAACTGGTACGGCCTCTCTGGAAAACAGTATGGAGGTTTCTCAAAAAATTAAAAACAGAACTACCCTATGACCCAGCAACTGTACCACTAGGTATTTATCCAAGGAATGTTCAAAAATGCTGATTCAAAGGGGTACGTGCACCTCAATGTTTATAGCAGCACTCGTCAACAATAGCCATTTTATGCGAAGAATCCAAATGTCCATCAACTGACGAATGGATAAAAATGATGTGGTATATTTATATACAATAGAATATTATTCAGCGATCAAATGAAATCTTTCCATTTGCAACAAATGGATGGAACTAGAATGTAAGTAAGTCAGTCAGAGTAAGACACATGCCATATGATTTCACTCATATGTCAAATTTAAGAGACAAAACAGATGAACATAGGGGAAAAGAAGGAAAAATAAAATAAGATGAAAACAGAGAAGGAAGCAAACCATAAAAGATTCTTAACTATAGAAAACAAACTGAGGGTTGCTGGAGGGGAGATGGGGAGGGGGAGGGTGGGCTAATGGGTGATAGGCATTAAAGAGGGTACTTGTTGGTTGTGATGAGCACTGGGTATTACATGTAAGTGATGAATCACTAAATTTTACTCCTGAAATCAATACTACAGTATATGTTAACTAACTTGAATTTAGATTTAAAAAAGGTGACCATATTAAAAATATAAAGAATTAAATAAGACAAGGATGAAAACAACATCCATTATATAGGAGAAGGGCTTGGTATAATCACAGAAAAAAAAAATGGAACCCCAAATCCATTAGAATTGAAAGTGATTATAGATAATATTATAGATATGGAAGTCAGATAAGGGAGATATAAATTATAATAAATGATATTCCTGAAAAGAAAATACCATAGAATAAAATTCAAATATCCATTTGAAGAATGTTCCTTGAAATCAGTTAATACCCAAATGTTAATGTTAAGAAGAAAAGGTTTCTTGTGTTCCTGAAAGAGTTGCTGTGAAACATCCTGATGGATATAAACAAAGTGTCCATGGGTGTCAAGGCAGAAAAAACAAATTGGTCTAAAATTCTTTATGGTAGAATTCAATACCAGAACACAGTGGAGAAATTGTATAGAGTAGTGACAGAAATTATTATCCTAGGTCTTTATAACCAGCCAAATTGTTGTTAAATATAAAGATTATAGACCAACGAGCTCTCAACAATTATAACACCCATGACCTTTCTTCAAAAATCCCCCAAAAACCAAAAAACAAAAAGAGCCCCATAATACTTGATGAAAGAACATAACCATACAAGATAAATAAAGAACTCTGGATTAGAGAGCTCATTGCATCAGGATGGAATATATTTATACATGGTAGCTAAAAATGTATACATGTGTACATAAGGCTAAAAACATCCCTGGGAATTATGATTACACGAGCAAATATAAATATCATAAATGTATTGCCACATTGATATTTTAATTTCAGATACTTAAATATTCAACAGCAGTTGGGAAAAGCAGTGATGTGGGAAGATACTCTAACAAGAAGGTTCTATTTTGAGGACTTTGGCATGGTTTTTCTATGTAGAAATATGATAAACATTTCTCTATAAGATATGATGTCTATAAAGGCAGATATATAACAGAAATGGAAAAAAGGGAGAGCCATGAGGAATTATTTTTAAGGATTCAGAATTTGAGGAGAATTGGATCCTCTAGCTGGTCTTTTAGAACTGTATTTGGGTGGACTTTTTAGAAGCAGAGTCTGAAATTGGATTTGGGCTGATTTATTGAGTGGGTAGAGTGAAATGGGGATAAAGTTAAGCAAAGATATGGTCCCAACTTTGAGTTTGGCTTTAGTTGAGCTTACACAAAGTTCTGGAGCATCAGTTGAACCCCAGAGTTGGCCCCACCTTGAGGCAAGGGCCTGGTCTTTTTTATTTTTCTTTATTTTAATGTTTTTTTTTTTAATTTCTGAGAAAGAGAGAGCATGAAGAGGGGAGGGTCAGAGAGAGAGGGAGGCACAGAATCTGAAATACGCTCCAGACTCTGAGCTGTCAGCACAGAGCCCAATGCGGGGCTTGAACCCACGAACTGTGAGACCATGACCTGAGCCGAAGTCGGATGTTTAACCGACTGAGCCACCCAGGTGCCCCCAAGGGCCTGGTCTTTTATACCTCTTGTGTCAGTCAGTCATTGGATACATGGAGGAAGGAACAATGAGGGGCCTAACTCTGGAGCTAGGTGGCTCCAGTTCCACTGAAGGTAATTCTCTAGAAAAGAGGACAACTGTGGGCCATTGGCAGCAGGGGATTGGACGCACCTGCTTGATAAAGGACGTCTGGGCAAAGTCCCAAGAGTGTGACCCATAGGATATTGATAGCTCTACTTACGTTGGCTTTCGCTGTTGTGAGCATACCTTTATTATTTTTTACCATGGTTTACAGATGCCAGCTTTGAGGTCTAGAAGATGCATTTCACCATGAGAAGGAAAGTAAAGGGCCTCTCTGGAGAGAAGAGGAAGGGTGGTGGAGACTAGATTTTTTTGGAAGAAAGCATGCCAGTGAGCTTTATGGGAGTTGTCCTAGCATCAATTTCTTACCCACGTTACCAGATGTGAAGTCACAACAACCTCGGTTGGCCAGCCTAGTCAGCCAGCAAGTGTTGCTTGATGACTGCCAGTTTCTGCCAGCTCATCTCGTCTTCCCCCTCCTCACACATCTCACTGATGGAGCTACCCTGAGCGGCTGCCTCTCAAATCACAGTCTGGAAACAGCCCCCAAAACAGTAGGTGAGAAACAAGGAGCACTTTGTGAGGGATGTTGAAATAAAAAGGCAACATTGTCTGAGATGAAAATGAGACTGGAGAGAACCAGTTTGGAAGTGCCCTTTATCTGAGACCTACCAAAATCTCGGTAACAAGTGCTAAGGAGCACTGGGAGCCTCTAAGAGGACTAGAATGTGGTGTTTTGCAAATTTATTTCACAGTGTAACCCATTATTTGCTTACCATCCCATGGGAGTAGCATCCTACAAAAATTTTCTATACTAAACATTGGTGTTGTCAATGAGACCCAGTGGTTTTCGAAGAAGTATAGGTGATGACATTTTTTTGCTTTAGCAAGATAATTTGTAAAGAAATATGGATGATAGATCAAAGAGGGAAGAAAATGTCAGGGAGGACAGTTAGGTCTAATTTGTGCTAAGAAAAAATGTTAAAAGACTCAACTAATCTTAACGATCATTAATACAACCTCCCAGTCAAGTACAGGGTCCCACATTCCCTATGGGATGGCCACGTAGGCTCCTTTTTCCATGAACTGCTACTATAAACTGATATGTGAATCTAAACATTAAGGAGGTCTTCCTGCTATGCAGTTGAAATCTCTCTCTGAGAATTGTACCCATGATGTTAATTCTGTTCTTTGATGTTATGCAGAGCAGGGTGGGTTGTTTTTTTTTTTTCTATTCAACAGTCAGGTTTATATGCCAAGTGCTGCTTTAAAAGTGAGAATACAAAGGTCAGGAAGACATGGTTCCAGCCCTCAAAGAGCTTAAAATATAATGAGAAAAAAAAAAGACGTAAACAATCAGTTTTTATTGTAGTAAATATCAGCAAAGAAAACTTACAGGGAATTTAGAGGAAGAAGCAAATGATTGGCTGATGTTCTGAAAGAATTCATGGTGGCTTTATGGAATGATCCTTCCTACATTTGAGGGGTAATCATATCCATTCTGGCTTCCCCTCCTCAACTTCTTCCCCCCCCCCCACAACTCCTACCCTCCCTGGAATATACATCAGTTCTCGAATTTGTTCTCTTTACTATATGATTCCTAAAGTCCTTTAATCTATCTCATTCCTACCTCTTCTGGAGATTTTGTTGCTTTCCAACATTTTTTTCCCTCCACATGTGGCCTTCTAGAATTAACAGCTGTCTCACTTTGATCTGTTGATGGCCAAGCTTGAGGGCAAGGTACCTAATGTGTGGGGAAGATTTGCTGGTATTGTTACTGGACCCCAAGGCCCACTGAGTCTCAATATTATAGAAATGAGCACTGAATTTGAGAGAAAGCAAGCCAGTGGGGCTTATTAGAGATAGCTTGTATGCAAGGAAGCCCCAAGAAAGAGGAATGTGCTCCCCAGAGGAGTAGCCTACAGGGCTTACAATGGCACTTTTCCCAATGCTGAAGAATGGGGAAGCATCCTTCAGTCCCATGGTCATTATCTACTGGTCGTTACTTTTCAGTGGACACAAGATAATCCCAGGATGCCTTTCTCTATGGTCGACATTCTTTCAGGGTTCCTGAAAAATAGAAATACTTGTGCAAGCAGACTCTAATTTGGTGCTTCACTTTTGGGCAGACAACCATTACTCCTTGATGGCTGTTACCTCTCCTTTGTTCTCTTTTCCAGAAGGAGGTATTTGTCTCTTATGTGTATGAAAAGTTTTAACCCTTGTCCCAGACCAGTGGCTTTACAGTAGTTAAGTCCCTGTTGATTTCCTTATACTGACTCAGTATATTAGCAGTATCTCATCTTCACCTTTTTGAATTGCTCCTTATATATTTATCTCATTTTCTAGGTGTCTAGAAGTTCCATTCTAGAAAAAAAGGAATCTGTTAATCTCATATACACACACAGCAGTGCATTAATCCAAACATGATCTGACTGTAAAAGCATATTTTGGAGAGAAAGTAATGCTTAACCCAAAGAAAAACTCCTTAAGGGAAATATTTTAAGCCTCTTAGTGAAAAATACACATTTGGTAAAGGGATCTTTTTTCAGTATATGTCACACTATACATTTGATTGCTGATCTCACATGAGGTCAGCTCCTAATGAAAATATTGAAGAAAAGCACGTGTTAAGAGTATACTACAATATGTAAAAAAATATAGGGGAGCCTGGGTGGCTCAGTGGGTTGAGACTCTGACTTGATTTTGGTGCAGGTCATGATCTCATGATTTGGGAGATGGAGCCCACAGCATGGAGCTGTGTGCTTACAGTGCAGAACTTCCTTGAGATTTTCTCTCTCTTTCTTTCTCTGCCCTTTCCCTGCTTGCATGTTCATTTTCTCTCTCTCTCTGTCTCTCTTTCTATCCCTCCCTCCCTCTCTCTCTCTCTCAAAATAAATAAGTAAACTTAAAAACACACACAAAAATAAGTGTACTATAATAGCTGCTAATACTTATTGGATACTACATGAAAAGGATTGTGCTAAGAAATTGTACATATATTAAGGTCATTCAATTTCCAAAACATCCCTATCAGGTATATGGTATTATCTTTATTTTACAGATGAAGAAACTGAGATATGAGGTATTAAAGTTGTACAAGACCAGGTGAGAGACCTTTTCAGAATCAAGGAGCTTGAGTTTCAGTTTGGATTTTATCATTTACCATGTGATTTTTGAACCAGGCATGACATTGCATTGAACTTCCATCTCTCATCTGTAAAATGAAAGAAGTTAGCTACACTTCTCAGGTCTGTGCTACCTGTATGATTTTATGTTCCTCTCCACAGAACTGTCTGCATTTATTTAGCAAATAGTCAAATCTGAGAAAAAGGCAAAACCATGAGTCTTTCTGTTATTCTTCAGCATCTGCGTGTATACCTTTTCCATGAAGCATTGCTTCATATTTCCCAGCCAATATTCTCTTTGATTCCTAAACAGTAGCTGTTTTTTCAAAGTCTCCCTCTATTTTAAGCATGAATAAGGTGTTGAAACACATGAGAAATATGAACATTATACAAGGAAATCGATAAGGTTAGGAATCTTCACACATTTAACTTAATCATGTCTGACACTGAAAACAAAGTCATATTTTATTGCCTGAGGGGAATACTCTTTGCCAAACTGTGATGGTAATCTGATTGTGAACAATGCTTATTCATCATTTCTGGGGCACTGGTTGGTGTGCCAGCCAAGGGGACAGCTGACCTAATATGCCTTAAGTTACATTCCTCAGGATCAGTTATATTGTGTGAAATCACCAAAACAAAGGTAGTTCATATTGGTCAACCAGAAAATAGGGGCCCTTTGCCTGTCTTCTCTTCTGTTTTCATTGACAGTTGTGGGAAAGGTTACACAACGATAAGCAAAAGGGTAAATTCTTTGGGTGCTTTTAAATGATCTTGTTTCCGCTTCACATTCTGTTTGGATTTCTGAAACTATTTCTCAAATGGATTCTGATTTAAAAAAGTCAGAAACCATTAGGAATCTGCTACTACAGGGGTGCCTGGGTGGCTCGGTTGGTTAAGCGACTGACTTAGACCTGGTTCATGATCTCACAGTTCATGATTTTGAGCCCCACCTCAGGCTCTGTGCTGACAGCTTAGAGCCTGGAGCCTGCTTCTGATTCTGTGTTTCCCTCTCTCTCTGTCGCTCCCCTGTTCGTATTCTCTCTCTCTCTTTCTCTCTCTCTCTCAAAAGTAAATAAAACATTTACAAAAAATTTTAAAAAGGAATCTGCTACCACAAACATAATTATAAGGTATAGGTATGGTGATAATCTAAGATATGCCATGGAAAACAGCTTTGTGCCTTTATGTTTCAGAAATGGGTCGGTATTATTTTTAGCTCTATTTGTGCCATTATCTTTCACAAGATAGCTGGTGGTTTTTCACTTTTCCTGCAACACTCCTCCTTTGATGTCGTATCATTTGCCCACCTTTTAAAATGTTTCCTCTGGGAAATGGTCAACAGTCAATACTCCTCATTGCCTAGTTCGAGTTCAAGACCCCTTTTCAAGGTTTCTTTTATACTCTGTGATCCCCTTTGTCGTAGCTGTTACCATCTGGAATGAAATATAGTTATGGTTATGAGATCAATCTTTAGACAAATGTACATTGATCAGGTACTTTATGATGAACTCTGTAAAGTTTGGGTCACTAAATTCTAGAAGCATTTCTTTTCAACTAGGTAATCTTTCAATAATTTTTCTTTCCCTCAGTAGTAATAAAAATTTTTAAAAAATTAAAATCTAAGTTTCCTAAAGCCCAGATTCTTGTGGTTTACAGCCAGTGAATATCCTATCATGTTCCACCAACCTGCTTTTTATCAAAATCCTGATACAAATGAAAATCTTACCTAATGTCCTGCATTGATTCATTGGGGAGGCAGGAAGGTGAGGTTATTGTCCAGTGTAATTCTTTCCTTGTTTTCTCAGTCATGGCAATTATGCATTAATTTCACTTTTGAATTAGTAGCAAGAAATTAGTGTATCAGGCTTTATGGTGCTGACATCACACCACCCAGAGAAACATTTGATTCTGGGGCAGGAGCAGTTAGAGAGATACTGGCAGAAATTCTGGACATATACAGGGTGTCCTAGTTCGAGGACCAACAATCAGAAACTAATCTCAAACAGTGAAGAGTAAAGTCTTAGAGATAAAAGGTAGAATATTGCATGCAATGTGGGATCAAATCATTAGCTTATTTGATGATAAACCTGAGAAAGGAGGGGCACATCCAGCATTATCCATCTCATCCATCTCATCCCCATCCCAGGATGTGGACAGTGCAGTGGCCATCTCCCATGCAGGCCACAAGCACCGGCCCTACAGACAGATGGCTAGGGAGGAGACATTGGCTAGGGGATCAGAGGTACACTGTGATATTACAGAAATACAAGGCAGTCAACTCCATAGGCAAAGGGGGAAGATTACTTCTTAATGGTCAGCAGTCAGTCAGAACTGCTTAAGACTCAATCCTAGAATATCAGCTTTCAATCACGTTGTAGGGATGAGCATTACTGGCGTAGGGTCTAGCTACTATTTGCCTGGTTCTAGGTGAGGGAGAGGGCTTCCTCGCCCTGGCTAAATGCTCAAGTCAAACTCTAGGATGAGAGTTAGGTTCTAATATATCTGTATTCTCTTTCCCAGCACCCTTGTAGCCAGTGCCCAGAATTTGTGGCATGATCAACCACGGTCAAGGACTGCACCTGTGGAACTGAACGCAACTGTAGTTTGATGGTCCACATGGATTTGAGATTAGTGAAAGGTTATTCATATCTACACTATGTGGTCTCAAATACACTTAAAATTCAGCATGTTGAGAGCTGAACTCATTTCTAAAAACCAACATGCCCTCTCCTTTTCCTCTAGGATTTGTTATCTTTGTGAAGAATATCATTATCTATCTCATTGTACCATCATTGGACCAGGTAGAATCTGAGAAGAAATCCTTTCCTCCTCCCCCTTCATCTCCACAAACAATTGATCATCAAAGCCTATTGACTTTACCTCCTAAATGTCTCCAAATCGTTCACTTTTGTCCATCTTTAAATGTGGTTAGGAAACTGCTAACCATTTGGGCTTCTTATTCTTTGTGTTTCTCTCCTAAGATCCACTCTTGGCCCTTAGCTGTCATGCTCTGCCTTGATCATGACTTAGGCCCTGTAGGTGATCTGACTGGGAAGGCACTGGCAAGAGTGAGCTTTAGGAAGGGGAAGATGAGACTGTTTCTCTCTACCCCTGCCCTGTCTGCTGGCCCTACTTTTGTTCTCAGTCTTACCAGCCTGGTCAAATTCTGCCACACCCCTACCCCCTTGTCCTTTCAAGCTGAGGGATGCCAATGGCTGGCCATTCCTTTCTTTGTCCTGATTTGCTCCCATCAGTGTAAATGATAGCTTTGCTACCTTTTCTTGAGGCAAACTTCATTGAGTAAGCCACCCATTTTCTCACAGAGCACTGAATAATTCACTATTGCCCTCACTTTTGCCCACTTCAGACCTTCTCCATATCACAGGTAGCGTGATCTTTTAAGTGCAAAGTTGACTGAGTTACTTCCTTGATTAAAAGTCTCCAAAGGCGTCTTGTTCCTGTTAAGATCAAGAAAAATAACTTCTCTGGCCCACAGCCTATCTGGTCCCTCCAGGAGTCTCTGTCTCCATTGTTACTTTCTTTCATTCACTGGGCTCCCACTATGTTGTTGTTTTTCAGTTCCTTGAAATTGCCGCTTGATCTCCTGCTTTGAGCATTTTCCTGACGTCTCTCCTGTCTTTGGAATGTGTTGTCTTTTTTTTCTCTTGCCCCCTCAGTGCATCCCTAACCTACAATTTTACATTACATGTTTCTCTCATAGGGAGGCTGTTCTTGACACTTCATTCTGCACGTGCCACAGGAATTTGCTTTTGTGGTTAATATATTATAGGATGCATTCAGAACATAGGACTTTGTTTCAAAGCACTTAGTATGAAGTGTAATTATATATTCTATGTATATAATACATGTCATATACTATATAAAATAATTGCATAATATTTATGTAATTTTTTATTGACATAAAATAAGTTTAAGTGTGGGGGGAATCCTCCGTGTGTTGTTTCCCGCCATTGTATCTGTAGCACTTTGCAAAGTTCAGGGTACATAACTGTGGTTTGAAAAATACTAGTTGGGCAAATAATTTTAAGAAAAGTATCACTATCTAAAGCCCACGTGGATAGTAAAAGGAGAAGTAAAGCAAAGAACAGTTGAATGAAGAGCAATACCAGGGAAAGCAGCCTTCTGTGGTTATTATCTAAACAGTCTGTTGTGAGTTAAACTGAGAACTGAGTGCTGCATTTTGGGAATAAACAAAACTCATAGTCAGAGAAAAGGGGCTCATTCAAAAACATGTAGTTGCTCTCAGGTCAATGGCAGGTCTTTAATTCCATTTTTCATGAGCATCCACAATAAAACCTCAGAGCACAAGCCAATAACTCAACTACTCAAATCCCCTCCAGAGTTTCTTCCAAGTCACACTGCTGACCTCAGTTCCTCACTTTCATATGATGATCACAGCAGAAGCATCTGTAGCAAGATTGTCAAAAAGAAATTAAGGGCTTAATTACAGTATTAATTTTTAAGTTGTATAGACTCAGCAAAACAAGAAAAATATTCTTTTGAATCATTAAGTTTGATATATAGTGAGGAAACCACTGATGGCTAATGAGAGTTACTGGAGAATCTATATTACTCATTTTTACATCATGTGAATATCTCCTCAGAATCACTCACTTAGATCAATTGATAGAAAACAGACTTTTAATTATTTAATTGAAACCTCACTATAGGAATTCTTTCCACTCAATAATTCTGGGAAGCAGGGGACAAAGTGGTCCACAGGTGAAGCAAATAGATCAACTATAGTTTTAGAGACAACTGCATTTGTGTCTTTTCCTCAAACATACATCCAGTTATCTATTTATTGAGCTCCTGCTCTGTCTGTTCTAAGCCCTGTCACTGATGAGAAAAGAAAAAGGAACAAATAAACTATGACACTTGCATGGAAAGGACAACCACATTCTACCTTTCTTCAAATTAGACTCAACTCTTTTTTGGAAGTTTTCCCTAAGTATTCCTGCAGGAATCTCTATGAAGATTTCTTTTCTTTTCTTTTTTAAATAATTTTTAATGGTTTATTTACTTCTGAGAGAGAGAGACAGCGTGAGCAGGGGAGGGTCAGAGAGAGGGAGAGACACAGAATCTGAAGCTGGCTCCAGGCTCTGAGCTAGCTGTCAGCACAGAGCCTGATGCAGGACTTGAACCCACGAACTGTGAGATCATGACCTGAGCCAAAGTCGGATGCTTAACCGACTGAGCCACCCAGGCGCCCCTCTATGAAGATTTCTAAAAGTGGTTGCTTAAGCCACACATGGCCTCTTTGTTGATGATGGTGACCAAATAGGTATTTAACATATTATGTAAAACAGAAACCAACAAAGGTTCATGGAGGATCAACTGGATCAATAAGCAAAGAGCTCTGAAAAGTATATGATGTTTATTTTTATTTTAACAGTTGGTGATATAGATTATATTGAAGACTGTATAAGACATATAGATGGTTTATAAATAATAAAGCAATCACTTACCCATTCACTACATAACTTAAGAATTAGAATAGGGCTAGTGTTTTAGAAACCTCCTGCTTGCCTCTCTTTTGCTTGTGTCTCTCTTCCACCCTTCATCATTTTTTAATTTATGATATTGTCACCAGGGTATATACCTATGTATATGAAGAATATATAGGCTAATTTTGAAATTTGGGTGTGAGGAAGGGGTGATGTTACCACTATTACATGAAGGCTCCTGAGGAAGATAAAGAGAAAACAATGTGAAAAATCATCTGATTTCACCTTTATAGGATGTTCACGAATCTTGTCTGCAGGAGACATGCAGAGTTGAAGTGTTGACCATACACTAGGCATCCTGCAGCAAGATGGTGAGGAAAGTGAGTAGCTCTGTATCTTCTGCTTCTGAACTCAATATACCCTACCTACAGCTCTCAGGAAGGGGTCTAAGATAAACACTTCTGTGGAAAAAAAAATGAATGTCTTCAATTGATTCAGGAAGCAGGACAGGGTGAAAAACAAGAAATTTATCAGCACATTGTTGAGATAAAGACCAGCTATGCATAAAGGTCAGACTTATCAGGGTATTTTATTCTCTGCTAAAAAGTATGTAGGATTATATGGCCTCATAGTAATGATGGTCCTCAGTGTGTCTGTCTCTTCGGAATGTACTGGTCTGAAGTCTACTGGTAGTGCTTTAAATCTGCTACTATTTAGTTTTTGATTCCCTAGACAATCCCCTCTTCCTTTCTCCTGTGTTGGATGACCTAGTTCCCATGTCATCATCATGGTTTGGTTTGGTTTTGGTTTATTCTCTAATTCTCTTTTTGTATTTTTGTGGGTTTGAGAGAGAACTCCCCCAGTAACTTCTTGAGAAAGGGTGAAAGGGAAAAACATTTTGTAAGCTTGCATATTTGAAAATATCTTTATATAACATATTAATTGAAACTTTGCCTTGATATAGTTAGACCTACCTTTTCTTCAGAATGTTAAAGACATTTTTCTAAGATTGTTTGCTTCCAGGGTTACTTTGGAGAATCCTGAAGCCATCTCAGTACTGTGTTCTTTGTGTAAGTCTGTTCTTTCCCCCTCTTTTTTTTTTAAATTTTTAAAATTTTTTTACAAATAGTTTATTGTCAAATTAGTTTCCACATAACACCCAGTGCTCATTCCCACAAGTGCCCTCCTCCATGCCCATCCCCACCTCCTCCCCACATCCATCAGTCCTCAGTTTTTGTCAGCATTCAAGAGTCTCTCATGGTTTGCCTCTCTCCCTTTCCCCCACCATTTCCCCCTTCTTCTCCCCCTTGTTCCTCCGTTAAGTTCCTCCTAATCCTCCTGTACATGCAAACATGTGATATTTGTCCTTCTCTGCCTGACTTATTTCACTCAGCATAACACCCTCAAGGTCCATCCATGTTGCTACACATCTTTCCCCCTCTTTTATTTACTTTTTTTTTATATTAAGAGTGGGAGGGAGGGAGGGAGAAAGAGAGAGAGAGAGAGAGACAGACAGACAGACAGACAGAGAGAGAGAATCTGAAACAGGCTCCAGGTTCTGAGCTGTCACTACAGAGCCCAATGTGGGGCTTGAACTCATGAGCCATGAGATCATGACCTGAGTCAAAGTTGGACACTTAACCAACTGAGCCACCCAGGTGGCCTTCCCTCTATTTTGAAGCCTGTAGTTTGATTATTCTGTGCTGGGCACTCACAAGACTGTTAAAATCTAAAAATTCTTGGGGCACCCGAGTTACTCCATCAGTTGAGTCCAACTTCGGCTCAGGTCATGATCTTGCATTTCATGGGTTCGAGCCCCACATCAGGCTCTGTGCTGACAGCTCAAAGACAGAACCCTGCTTTGGATTGTATGTCTTCCTCTCTCTCTTCCCCTTACTGGCTCACACTCTGATTCTCTCTCTCTCAAAGATAATTAAAAAAATTTTTTAAAAAGAAATCTGAAAATTCTTCTCCATTTCCAGAAAATTTTCTTGAGTTATTTTATTGATGATTTTCTCCCTCTGTGTTCTCTTATCTCTCTTTATAGAACATCTATTATTTGGATATAATCAATTTAGTTTCTACTTCCCTACTTCTATCTCTTCTTTTGCTCTAGTTTCTAGTATGTCCCCTTTTCCTCATAAGTCTTCTGTTGAGATTTCCATCTTACTTCTCTGTTAATGTTTTGAATTTCCAAAAACTTATTCCATATCATGAATTTTTAAAATATATTTCTTAGTGTTTGTTTCATGTTTGCATTATTTTATCTTTCTGAGACAATGAAGAATCGTTTCCTTTTCCTTCTTTCCCTTCTTTTTTTGGTGTGGTCTCTATTTCCTCCAAGTTGCTTTTATTCTGTTTGCCACTTTGGTCTCTGTACTCCATGTTTAAGTGTCTTCTCTAATTTATAGACTTTTCTTTTATTCTGATGCCTGGTCAGCTTAGTAGCCTGCTCATCAGTAAGAATGGGATACTGAAAAGGTTATATGAAGTTCTGGTTGCCTGGCAGGCTGTCAACTTTGAGCTCCTCTATAAAAGAACGCCCAGTGTCTTTGGGACTTCCTTTTGTTTTGCTGGTCACATTACCCAGAAACACCCTCCCAGTCTTGCTCCTGTAGTACTAAAGTCTGACTGCAGGGCTCTTGGGGAAAGAGCTGGTTTGGGGTCTCATCAGTCAGCATTCTTGTACATAATCACTGATTTGTTTTGAGTTTGGTATCTACTCCCTCAACTGTATGGGGTATCTCCTCTGTTAAACATTTCTACCTTTTTTTTTTTTTTTAAAGAGATTAAGCCTCAAGAATTTTATGCTGTAGCAGAAATCTCCCAGCATCATGGGGGTGGGGAGAATGGCAAGTAGTGATCTACTTCATTCTCAAACAATTTCACACAAACATCTTTTTTTTTTTTAATTTTTAATGTTTATTTATTCTTGAGAGAGAGAGAGGCAGAATGAGAGCAACGGAGGAAGGGCAGAGAGAGAGAGGGAGACACAGAATCAAAAGCAGCCCTCAGGCTCTGTGCTGTCAGTACAGAGCTTGATGCAGGACCCGAACTCACAAAGCATGAGATCGTGACCTAAGCCGAAGTGGGACGCTTAACCAACTGAGCCACCCAGGTGCCCCTTCAGCCACCCAACCCTCCAACCTTTAACCTTGATCTACCCACCACCCACCTCCCCTGCATTTCCAAAATTGCCTGGTACTGGGGTTTTCTTTTAATCTCCTTGAGGATTCTATGATATAACTTGTGTTCGTTTGAAATTTTCCTCAATACTGACTTTGGGTTCAACTTTATAGTTCTGCTAAGTTGGCTCTTGCTCATCTGGTTTTCAGCTTCCAAATTTTTTTTTTTTTTGTCTTCTTTCCTGCTGTCCCCAGTTATGTGGGCTTAAGACTGCAAACAAAAATAATTTGTTATAAATTTAGTGAGTTTCATGAGGGAACAACAATAATGCATGCATTTAATCTTCCATATTAACTCATGACTCAACTGTTATAATTTAAAAAAAAATTTATGTCTTTATTTTATTTTGAAAGAAAGACAGAGTGTGAGTGGGGGAAGGGGCAGAGAGAGGGAGACACAGAACCTGAAGCAGGTTCCAAGCTCTGAGCTGTCAGCACAGAGCCTGACTTGGGGCTCAAACTCATGGACTGTGAAATCATGACCTGAGCTGAAGTTGAATGCTTAACTGACTGAGCCACCCAGGCTCTCCAATTATTTTTTAAGAGAGTGAGGGAGGGAGCTAGGGAGAAGGGTAAAGGGAGAAAGAGAAAGAATCCTAAGGAGGCTCCACAGTCCATATGAGCCTGTTCTAGGGCTCAGTCACATGACCCAAAAATCATGATCTGAGCCAAAATCAAGAGTTGGATGCTTAAATGACTGAGCCACCCAGGGGCACCTCAACTGGTATAATTTTATTTATACAAATACTCCATGATTCCTGTTAAGGGTAATATCATCTTGTTTCCATAAATGCTCCAGAATTATTTTCAGTAGCGTTTGAGATTCCCCTTTCCTTACTGAGGATAGTTGAGCTTTCTAGCACTAAAACTATGAGGTAAAAGTGATAATTAGTTAATTGGGGGGAAAGCAGGTCAACTCTCTTGTTAATTTCTTTCATATCTCATTAGTTTCCCCCTCAGGTTAGAATATGATACAGACAAAATAAAATACTCTCTAAGCTAATCAATTCTACCGCAACCCCAACCCATATACTGATTTTTCTCTAATGCTAACAGAATTACTAAAGCAAGGGGTTGTTCTTAATCACTTCCTATGTCACCACTCCCCCATTCAATCATCCACTAGGTTTTGATGGTTTTTAGCTTGTGACTATCTTCTGTGCTTATTCTGTCAAAGGACAAAACTAAAAGTTTTGTAGTGAATTTTTTTTCTTTTATTTATGAGAAAAAAATCTATATGTGGGGGAATATAGTGCCTCATAAACAATGAAGCACTGTTCCCCAGGGATTTTGTCAAGAGTACGTATTTTAGAGCATTTGAGAAAGCACTATGGAAAACAGGACATGATCGGTTAGGATGTCAGGGATCTTCTCATAAGGCTAGCAGATTCTATGACCTAGGGTAAGGTGAGCCAGCTAAATCTGAATTGGAAGATTATCACTGGTGTATGTCAAGTTTCCTTGACAGTTAGGCATTTCCTGTAAGTATAGGCTGACTGAGATTTAGATTTGTGGCTGGGCCAGGCCACTGGGCTGGCTTCTATTTTGTGGGTCCCCATGTATGAAGTAACTTGATCAGCTCCTTCTGTAATCTTCCTGTTGCATATCACTGAAATCCATCCACCTCCTTCCTGCCAGAGTTAATTTTCTGAAATACAAACATGACTGCATCACTTTCCTTTCTAAAACTCTCAGATGAGTCATTGCTTTACTGAAGTCCAAACTTAGCACATGCAGAGAGCTCAGGGATGCTCCTACTGGGCAAGTCTCCCATCCTTAGTTTTCCCTGTGGCCTTACTGACATGTGGAACGTCAGTGAGACCACAGGCATTCGTGTGTTTCCATGGCACACACACACACAAAGCAACCTCATGCTGCTGTGCCTTTCTAAGAGCGCCTCCTCTGCTTCGCCCCTTCTCTTCTGGACAAGTCCTTCAAGACCAGCTAGGGTGCCTCTGGAAATCCCTCACCAACCCTGCCACATCTGGGCTCCAACTTTTTTCTTCATTCTTCCAGAGTACTCTGCCCCATACTGTTGTTGCAACCTATACTGACATGAAATGCCTAAACTTCCGTGCTGCATTAGATCTGCCCTATTTTTGTATCCCACATGAGCTACATACTGTCTGACACTTAGTAGAATGTTCCCTGTTATGATGATATTGAATTGAGGGCTGCCAACAGATGAGCTTTTTTTCCCCTCCCTTAGGGGGATGTTTTACCCACTTCCACATTATTTGAACAATTTTGATTCAAAATTCACTCACTGAGCTGGGATTAAAGTAACTTTGCTCTATTCCTAATTAATTGTTTAACCTCTTTGGTCCACAATTATGTCATTGTGAGAGTTATTTGTTTTATATCTCTATAATTCAAATCTAACGTTTCTATCTTTGTCATAATCCCTCTGTCCTTTTCTGTCACTCCCCATCCTCATGTTCTGGTATCTGCTAGTTAAGGTGTATTCGCAGCCAGCTCTCAATAAGTCAATCCATGGTTTTAGCTAATAATTTCAAATATACTCCCCAAAGTAGTTGCGTCCTAGTCAGGACTCTAGATGCCTAAAAAATCTTATAACCTGAAAGACTGAAACTTCCTAAAGAAGGGGGAATTTCATAGTGCTAATTAGGCTATTGGGCAAAGCCACTGTAACAGGTATCCTTCTCCTCTCACCACTTAATAGACCTTATAGTAATTAGGTCTGTCACATCTATTGCTATAACCATTGTCTCAAGTGCCTTTGGCTTTTTGTTATTTCAAACACTGGCCCAAGGGATAAGAGTTAGGCAAAAACCGTGAACTAGGCTGCCTTGAGGCCTGAGGAATTGAAATTTATTTTAGTAAGTTTATTCAGAGAATAACAAGCATGTAGGCAGATAAACTGATTACAGAGATAAAGTGGTTAGGATCTCTCAGTAGGATAGGAATTCGTGTGTACTCAGAAAGAAAGAAGGAAAAAAAAACCCAGTTCCTGTGTAAGGAAAATCATCTCAGTGGAAATAGGTTGTTTACATTTTCAAGTCTGCAAACTCCCTTCACAGCTACACCATGCATCAAACAGAGAAAGGAGAAGGGAAGCTTTTATTTATCTATTTATTTATTTATTGGTCCCTGACGTGCACAAGGAAGGTCCCTTGAGATGAATCATCTTGGAGCAGGAAAGATCATAATAGCAATAATAACAACAATGCATCAGTGATTCTCAAATACATCCATGGGGCAGAGTATGCTTTTCAAAGGACATTCACTTCTCTTCCATCTCATTTGATCATTATGACAACCTCAGGAGGTACATAAGGTAGGTATTATTATTACTATTTTACACACGAGGATACTGAGCCATGGAGGATGTAGAGTTATTTGTCCAGAATTACAGAGCTAGTTAGTAGCAACATTGGAGCCAGAGCCCAGATTTTCTGAGAAATGTTGTCACATAAATGGATTATATGCACTGTGTATATACAGAAATGCCCAGGACATGAAGGAAGCCCAAATCTCCCTCTCATTTGGAAGTCTGGGCTAGTGGCTCTGGAGACTTTCAGATTCACCTGGAGGTTCTCAGAAGAAGGCAGACATGCAAACTGACAGATTTCTTAGCAGTAGTTTCTTGACTCCTGTGACCATCTTAGCCAGACAAATTAGTCTATTTCTTTGTCCAGGCTGGCTGATGGGTTTTTAAAGTTCCAGAGAGAAATTAAGGATTTGTTTGGTGGCCTTTGAAGAATTCTGAATTGTTTCATTTTTTTTTATTTATGCAAAGAAGAGCATAAAGGAGTGTTAGTGGCCCAGCACCTAGGGTCATTCATCTATTGATCTGGTATCCAAAGAATCTTCTTGATGAAAGAAAAGGAAAGGATAGTATTGTCCAGACCTTCCAAATATCATGGATTCCCCTGCATCTGTTATCCCATAAGCTTAAAATCCAGAGCTGTCAGTTTTGGAGATTGACTACAGACTTCTCACTCAACAAAGAAGAAGTTGAGACTCAGAGAGAGAGCTGAATGGTTAACAGAAGTCCAGAGGGCTGGTTAGTAACACAGTTGAGATTGGAATCAAAAGAGCCAGTGATAGTAGTTTCTCTCTATCACCTTTTTAGCATCTGCTATGCCTTTGTTACTGTGATATATACTTACATATTTATTACTTTTGCCTCTCACACCTACAAAATTGAGGGCTCTTGTCCCCATGTGTTAGTCAGGATTAGTTAGGCCAGCTTGAGATGTGAGAGAGTGATGATGAAATCTCAGGGTAATTTAATGTAACACAGATTCATTTCTTGCCCCTGCTTCAATCTAGTGTGTATTCATGGGTAGCAGAAGGGCTGGGTAAGGAGGTATTCTTCCCCTTACAGTCATCATAGACCCAGACCAGAGGGTCTCCAACTTCTGGTACACCTCCAACATGGAGCACATGCCTCCATATTTGCTGGGGATAAGAAAGGATTACACACTGAAGACTCACACCCATCTCTTTACTTGGGCCCATAAGTACTTCACGTCAATTTTGTTGAAGGGCTGTTGACCAGTTTCATCACTTGTACCAAACAGTGTGCAAAAAATGTGGGAAGTAACTGTCTCTCTTGTTCTTCAGAAGAAAACAGATGCCGACAAACACAAGAGATGATTATGAGCCTAACCTCTTTAATTTCCATAGAGTAGCCAAAGGGATACATTTAAAATATAAATTCTGTATTCACAGCTTTTATGGAAACTGTATATTTCCTTCCCATCACCTTGAAATACAACTCAACCTAGGGGCGCCTGTGTGGCTCAGTTGGGTAAACGTCCAACTTTGGCTCAGGTCATGATCTTCTGGTATATGAGTTCTAGACCCTGTATCAGGCTCTCTACTGTCAACGTGGAGCCCTGTTCCCCCCCACCCCCACCCCGCCCGTCCCTTCCCCTCTTGTACATGTGCACTCTCCCAAGAATAAATTAACATTAAAAAAATACAACCCAACCTATTTCATAAAGCCTATAAGGATTTGTATAATTTGGCCCTTTCCACTCTGATGCCACTCTCCCCTTAACTCCTTTCACTTTGTCACACTTGCCTTCTTTTAGTTCTTGGACATTTCAAGCGCTCTCTTTGTTCAGGGTCTTCCCCATACTGTTTCCCCTCCTTGCTTACACTCTGCTTTCTCTCTGCTTGACTACTTGTTATGCATCCTAAATGTTTCACAGTCAGTGTCATCTTTGACCAACTGCGTGTTCTGTGCACATAGAGATCGTGGCTGTTTTGTTGTCCTTTGTATATTCAGCACATCTTATAGTCCCCGGCACAAAGAAGATACTAAATATTTGTGAAATGATTACATGCAGGAATGAATTAACAGAATACTCCCTTAAATAATACTACAATTAGTCTTGAAAAACATAGTGATGTAGCCATAGCAGATGAATCACTTAGAAGATTAACTGTGTATTTGAAGATTTTAGTAATATTATGATAATGATGCTCTTTTTCTAGTTATTCATTCTAAGTATTTAGCATTCATTACCTATCTACTGAACATTGTACTGTATAATATATTTTAAAGTTTTTGAATATTAAAGTACAGGAGAGGGGCAGAAACCTAAGGTTTGAGTGACAGAAGGAATGTGGAACATTTTTGTAGAGCAAGATACCTCCAATTCAGCTTCTTTCATAGAACTGATGGAATGACAATATTTTTCAAATAAAGATTCAAATATGGTCTGACAAAGGATTTTGGGACCATTTACAAGTGTGGAGAACCATCTAATAAGAGTAGTTTTGACACCATTATATTGACATATCTGGGGCAATTTGATGATTTGGAAGGACAGTGACATGGAATCTATGTAATTAGAACTGTCATGGAAAATCTGAGACAGATGGTTTTCATCTCATCAGAACTCAACAGAAAAAAAGTCAGTTGAAGTTTTGTATGCCTATTTTATGTAACGCTGGTAAAGTTAGCAAATCCTTGTTAAAAGCATTTTGGAAATTTCTTAATCAGTACTGGTCATGGATTTAAACTTATCAAGGAAGTCATTTCATGGAAATAATTAAAGTAAAACTGAATACTGAGTTTCCTGAGCAAGAGAGCATTCAGATGGAGTCCCACTAAATATTCTGCCATCTCTTGCAGCCATCTCCTTAATGACACATGTCAACACATATTACACACTAAAATTGTTTACCACACTTGGTTATTGCTGGCTTTGATTTAATTACAATGGGCTCAAATAAAAAGGAATATAAATTGAGAAGCTTTACTAACACTTTGTTATATAACAGCTTTGTGGAAGGTGATCCAATCTTTTCCCTTATCTCTGAGTACGTCACTAACCACCTCCCCATTCCTAAAACCAGACATGACATGAGATAGTATTGTCCATTCAGAAAGACTATGGGCTGCATTCAGAACTATCCTCCTAGAACTTATAGATACCTGTGTCCTCTATCTCTGAGGAGTGAGTACATATCTTTAGAATGTTTCCAATTAGAACTCAGAACCTACTGATGGAATTCTTTGCCCATTTGGGAAATAGCTTCTCTGTTGGATGATGTGATTTCTGATAGAGGCTGAATCACAGTTTTTCTCAACCATTTTATTATTATTATTTTTTTAATGTATAGTAATCTAATTAGTTGCCTCCCCTCAAACTAAGAATTAGCCGTATACTCCTGAGATGTGCTCCAGAGGTCTGGGTTTTGGGGGTTGAATCATTCACATTGAATTTAGGGGTTTGTGTGAAGGTACAGGTGGGGTGGTCAGCACGGTGAGGGTGTCTTTGCCAGCCCAGTCTCTCCCCCTGTGCCACCCGCTTCCCTGGGGTGATACACTCTCTCCATCTGCCAGGCACTCCGTGGCTCCTGCTTTCACATGCCCCCCCCTCCCCCCTTTAAAACCTGCTTCTAGGAAAACACCTAGCAGACTCTTCTCACGGTTGTCACATCTCAGACCATCAGATTTTACATCCCAGACTTCCTAAGGCATTTGAGAAACTGTAGAATGCTAAGATTTAAAACTTCATCTTTGTCACATATAATAAATAAATGGAAACAATTTAAGTGACTAACGTTTTGGGAATTAGGTAACTATACATGATGGTATGTCACTTAGCTATAAAATTCACCTTTACAGAGTGTTTTGATTTTTTTCTGGCCATACAAAACTATTAAACATTTTAAAGTTATAGGATTTTAACAGCAAAATGGGCTTTTGTCCTCTGTTGAGCAAACATAGCAGCTGATGAAAAGTGCAGGCTGTTAAAGAGTATATAAAACATCACAGAAAAAGACTAAAAGTAATTAGTTACCTTTGTGTCATAGGATTATGGTTTTTATTTTAATTATTGAAACATCCTTCTGTCATCTTTGCCATGAGGGAAAGAAAATGTAAGTATACAGAGAAGAAAGGCACAAATGGCTTAGGGGAAATTTTCAACAAGCAGCTTCTGCTTGTGTGTATGTGTGTACCTCTCCGGATATCTTTATCTACTTGCGTCTACACTGCTGTTTGGCAGGAAGAGTGTGCAAGTCTCACAAGCCCTTTCCTTTCCACAAGGCTGTCTCTGGATGAGACGCTCGCTTGGAGATTTAGACCTGGCTTTATGTAAGTCTTACCTAATACATCCACACCTGTGGATTTCCTCTCGCAGCACCCTCTGTGTTGCTGAGCCACGCAGTTTATGGCCTTCTTGTCTCTTTGCTTAGAGGAAAAAGAGCTTTGGCATCATGTCAGCTCCAGCTGTGGTTGACTCCACAGATTGCCAGCTGTGTGACCCTGGGATCTCTACCTCAGTCAGTAAACCACAGCCTCTCGTCTGTAAAGGATGATGAAAGCTACCTTGTTCTAGTAGGAAAAAATGAGGAAATCCATGTTTAAAAAAATCTTGGTAGAAGTTCTCAAAAAGGGATACTTTATTTCTTCTGACTCATAATTATTTCATGCTTTCATCCTGGTGTCACACATTTTATCAAGAGTAGAGCTGGCCTGTCATTTTTCTTTCTTTAAAGTTTATTTATTTTGTGAAGGCATGGGTGCATGACAGAAAATGGGGGAGAGACAGAAAGAGAGAGAGAAAGAGAGAGAGAATCTCAATCTCGAGCCCAAAGTGAGGGCTCAGTCCCATGAACTGTGAGATCATGGGTTGAACTGAAACCAAGAGTTGAGGCTTGACCGCCTGAGCCACGCAGGCACCCCTGCCTCTCATTTAATTCCTCCTCCTCCTCCTCCTCCTTCTTCATCTATTTGGCTTAGGATGAGGGTTTCTTCTTCTTCTCCTCCTCCCCCTCCTCCCCCCTCCTCCCCTCTTTCCCCTTCCTCCCCCTCCCCCTGCTCCTCCATCTTCTTCTAGGTCTGTCTGGCTTCACATCTTCTTCTTTACTCATACCTGAAACCTTGAATAAACAAAGACCTGGGGTGTCTGAGTGGCTGAGTAGGTTAAATGCCTGGGTCTTGATTTTGGCTCAGGGCATGATCTCACCGTTTGTGAGTTCGAGTACCATATCAGTTCTATGCTGACAGCCGGAGCCTGCTTTGGATTGTCTGTCTCCTTCACTCTCTGTGCCTGCCTGCTCATGTTCTCTTTCTTTCAAAAATAAATTAAAATTTAGAAAAAAACAAAACAAAAGTTCTGGCCTCATTCAAATAAGCCTTGATTTTGCTCAAGAGAATAGGGATTTTTTTCCAAGTTAATAAAGTTTAAACTCTGTTTTCTCCACAAAGACTACGTTAATTCTGCTAGAGGCTTTTCCATTTCCTAATGAGATCTGAGGAGACCACGGCATGTTAATAACAGTGTTAATCATTAAAATTAATTTGTTACAAAAACAAAGGTTTCATTTTTTTACCATTATCATTTTTCTTTTATAAAAATAATTCGCTTAATTCACCTAACTTCTCTTTTTGTTTCCTGCTTTCTGCCATCCCTAAGAGTTATTGTGATCTTGTTTTCAATGCTCAGCCAAGTGTAAACCTAAGCTCTCACCTAAAGCCTCTGGCCACGTTGCTAATTTCTGTTATTCTCAACCCCTATACTGACAGCACCCTCAGTCTCTCTCAGCCCTGGAGCCAAAGTTGAAAAATAAACAGAAGGTAGCCATAGGTAAAAGGTATAATCTACTCCATTTATTTCTGAGTAGATTTATTCCTTCGTGGAAATCAGTTGAGGGTAAGGGTTATTTTTATCTTTGGTACTGATACTTCACGATGCCTCCTGGTGGTTGAACAAGACTAGATTTTTTTTTTTTTTTTTTGCTGTCCTTTGGAAATACTGCTCATGGCTCCTGTGGGCTGTAGGGGCAGGGGAATTGACAGAAGATAACCTCTGAAATCCCTTTAAACACTCCCCATACTTGCTCACTGCCAAGTCATTAAGCAAGGCAAACTCCTCTCCCATATGGGCTGTAAACTTTTATTTGTTCAGTGCTGCTCTTAAGCATGGCTGGTCTGAACTCTAGTTTCTTCCTGGACTGAGAAGACACTGAGAAGACAGTACCTGGCATCTGCTTTGCTACAGCAGGGTCTGCTAGTCTGCTGACCTATCTCAGATATAGGTTGGTTCTTCTGGCCTCACTTATTCATTCATGAATTGATTTTTCTAACTCAACAGATTTATTTGACCACCTGGTAGTCAACCATTCTAGGTGCAAAGGATATATTACTGAATATAGCAGATTAACAATAAGAGCAACACACAAATCTTCATCTTCCTGGAGCTTATTGTCTAGAATGAAGAGGGGCAGAGATAAGTATACTGTATAAATTTATGTATATAATATATTAGAATGTGGTAAGTGCTTTTGGGAAAAATCAAAAATGGTCAGGGGGATGAGAAAATTCAAGTGTAGAGGTTTAAATTTTTAAATAAAGCAGTAAGGATGGCTTCTATTTTTTTAATTTCTCTTTTATTATTTTTATATAGTTTGTTGTCAAGTTGGTTTCCATGTAACACCCAGTGCTCATCCCAACAAGTATCCTCTTCCATGCCCATTATCCATTTCCCCCTGTTCCCTATCCCCCATCAACCCTCAGTTGGTTCTTAGTATTTGAGAGCCTCTTATGGTTTGCCTCCCGCTCCTTAACTATTTTTTCCCCTTCCCCTGCCCCATGGTCCTCTGTTAAGTTTTTCCTATTTCACATGAGTGAAAGCATATGGTATCTGTCTTTCTCTGCCTGACTTACTTCACCTAAAATAATAACCTTGAGTTCCATCCATGTTGCTACACATGGCCAGATTTCATTCTTTCTCATTGCCATGGAGTATTCTATTGAATAGATAAACCACATCTTCTTGATCTGTTCATCAATTGATGGATGTCTAGGCTCTTTCTATGATTTGGCTATTGTTGAGGGTGTTGCTATGAACATTGGGGTACATGTGCCCCTATGCATCAGCACTCCCGTATCTGTTGGGCAAGTTGCTAGCAGTGCTGTTGCTGGGTCATAGGGGAGTACTATTGTTAATTTTTTGAGGAATCTCCACACTGTTTTCCAGAGTGGCTGCACCAGTTTGCATTCCCACCAACACTGTAAGAGGGTGTCCATTTTTCCACAGGGGATGGCTTCTATTAAGAAATGATTTACGAGTCAAGAGTTGAAGGAGGTGAGAGAGAGCACCAAAAATCCAACTGGGGAAAGAATATTCTACACTATGTGGTAGAAAAAATCAGGACACGCTTGTTAAAATGCTTTTTTTTTTTAATTCTTGGCAGTATTAATCATTGTAGATACAGGGATGAATCAAGGATTTTTTTTGCCTTCAGAGAGCTTAGAGTGTAGTGTAGCAAACAGATCCAAAATAGACAGTTTCAGTATACCATGATTATTGATAAAACATAGAGCTAGACATGCTATGTGATGCTAAGAATGGTGTGGGATCCTTATTAAGATGCTTTCAGAATGCTATAGGAGCATAAAAGGGATTTGGGGAAAGTAACACTGCTAGTCATTTCTCTTTGGCAGTATTTGCTAAACATGATTGGGTAGAGTATAGACAACTAATTACAGAGAAAGTAAGATTTTCATGGTGGGGAAAATAGATTCAAATGTGTTTAGGATGGTCTATATAAAACATCCCATTTTTATAGATTTTCTGCAACAGTAGTTTATTAAAGGACCTGTGAAATTCTCAGTAAAGAAATAATTTTACTAAGATTTGTGAACTTCCAAAACAAATGTATCAGTGGAATCCTTGAGACAGGCCACTCTAAATCAAGTTCCTTGTAGACAGTCAGTGGAGGCAGTGATAGTCTAGATGTCAAGGTATCCTCATCCTGAGATAAGTCACCCTGAATTAAAACTGAATGCATCTTCTCTTGAGTCCCTGTTTTCTTCATCCATAAAATGTGAAGTTTGTTCTAAATGGCCTTCAAAGGCCATTATGGTTCTGATCTGATTGAAGCCATTGAACTTTTTCCTTGAGGCCATATGGCAGGCCCAATATAGATTGGTTTATCCCATAGTCTTTTTTCTGTAAGTATGTATTGAGTAGTTACTATGTGCTTCCCACAGTTCTAGATTCTGGTATTAGAGCAGTGAAAGGGATGGAGAATAGAGAATGCCCTTTTGGGAGTGTGAAATCTATTGGGGGAGATAGATAATCTGTGAGCATGCACACGTAATGTAATTTCAGGGAGTGATAGGTACTGTGAAGAAACATCGACAGCAAACCACATGGTAAGGTGAGAGAGAGTAACTGGATGTGGAAAGAAGAGTCATGTTATGCTGGATAGTTAGGAAAAGTAGCTGAGAAAGTGACATTTGAGCTGAGACCTGAACAGTAAGAAGGAGTCAGTCATGCAGTAATGTGGGAGCAGTGCTCCAGGCAGAGGAAATGATGGAATCATTTTTCCAGACAAAAAGGGCATGCTAAGTGTCAGGTTCAGAAAGAGAATAACTGGAAGTCTGAGAGGAGAGGTGAAGGGCGTGCCAAGAGTCCGTTTTCTATAAAGGACCAGTCGGTAATTTAGGTTCTGTGGGCAATACTGTATGGTAACTGCTCTTCCATGTGTCCAAAGCAGACACAGAACTTAACATTGGGTGTGCTTGTGTTCCCATAAAACGTTCTCAAAGCAAAACAAAACAAAACAAAAAAACAAAACAAAAACAGCTGCATTAGGTAGCAGGGCCATTGTTTGTAGACCGCTGGGGTAAGCCATCAGGTTTCAGGTCATTTGTAGGGACCACATCACATAGAGCCTTGTAGACCTTGGGAGGCTTATCTGTTTCACTCTGAATGTGATGAGGTTTTCACCGTTTTCTGGCAGTGTAGTGATGTGACAGATTATGCTGTGAATGACCACACCTAACTGTGTTTGGGGAATGAATTGTAGGGGCAAACGTGCAAGCAGGGATAAAAGGCCATGTGATGGTTATACAGGCACAGTGAATGTGATCCCTGCCTTCAGCAGGGTGCCCATTTATGTGAGGCGGTGTGGCAGAAAGAGAACTATTAAATTTCAGCCCATTAAAGGCTCTGTGAAGTCCTGCTAAAAAAATAAATTCTTTCAGTTGTGTTTATCATAGCACTGGTGTGTATTGTGAATCTCCAAGTAGAGGTGTGTGTGTGTGTGTGTGTGTGTGTGTGTGTGTGTGTTTGTGTGTGTGTGTTTCATTTGACAGTTAATAGAATGCTCTTCTTTCATTTGTGCAGAGCAGATTTGGGGATTAGCTTTTATTACAGCATAAAGTGGGGAATATCATATAGGGTTAAAACTGGGTATAAAATATAAAATGTGGAGAATCTTTGAACACCAGACTCAGTTTCAAGTTGTGATAATACATCTTTGTTCTCTCTACTGCCCTACTTCTTATTCCCTCTTAACCCTCCTAGTAGTCCATAGTGACACTTACTCATTCATTATTCATTCATTCATTCATTCATTCATTCGCCATTCATTCATCATGAGTTATTATGCGTGGTACTGGCCAGGTCACTGATCACCAGGACAGGAAAAAAAAAATTGACATAAAATCCTTCTTCTCCAGGAGCTTCTGGGCACAAAGAGCTGCCTTAGTAATCCATCCCTGACTGGTTATGAGGAGTCTAGCAGGAGGCACTCAGCAGAGGAGAGGCTGCCTAAATCCTTATTGATTGATGGAACAGACTTTAATTCTTAGGAAAAAGTTTGCACCTACATTGTCCAGTATGACTGCCACCAGTCGAGTGTGGCTATTGAGCCCTTGAAATGTGGACAGTGTAAACTGCAAATACAAAATACACACTGGATTTTAAAGACTATAAAATAATGGAACCTATTAACAATTCAGCAATTTTAATTACATGATGAAATGATTGTATTTTGGCTGCACTAAGTTAAATAAAATAGATTTTTAAAATTAATTTCAACTTGGGGCGCCTGGGTGGCTTAGTCGGTTAAGCGTCCAGCTTTCGCTTAGGTCATGATCTCGCGGTTTGTGGGTTCGAGCCCCGCGTCGGGCTCTGTGCTGACTGCCAGCTCAGAGCCTGGAGCCTGTTTCAGAGTCTGTGTCTCTCTCTCTCTGACCCTCCCCTGTTCACGCTGTCTCTCTCTATCCTAGAAATAAAAAAAAAAAAAAAAGTAAAAAAAATAAAATTAATTTCAACTCTTTAACTTTTAAAAATGTGTCTGCTGGGGAAATTTAAAATTACACACATGGCTCCCATTATGTTTCTGTCAGACTGCGCTGGTCTAGATTCACCAAGCTGGGTGTCTGGTTTTATAGACCCTTAGCTCTCAGTATGAACCAGTCCTAAGTGGACCACCAGCATAGAACCAGAGCAGAGAACCTTCAGCCTCAGGCCCCAGGGCAACTCAGTCATAGCAGGTATTCACCTCCTAGAAATCCCCCTGCATTCCTTCTGTCTGCTATTGTCCACACCACTGAGGGAGATAATAGAGGAGAAAAAGCTGTGTTTATTGAGGTCAACAGCCTATGTCCTATAAATGCCTTATCTTATTTTAGTTTATGGCCAAATTGATTTCCATATAACACCCAGTGCTCATCCCAACAAGTGCCATCCTCCATGCCCATCACCCATTTTCTCCTCTCCCCCACCCCCCATCAACCCCTTATCAGTTGGTTCTCAGTATTTAAGAGTCTCTTATGGTTTGTTTCCCTCTCTTTTGGAAACTGTTTTTCCCCTTCCCCGCCCCCATGGTCCTCTGTTAAGTTTCTCCTGTTTCCCATATGAGTGAAAACATATGACATCCGTCCTTCTCTGCCTGACTTATTTCGCTCAGCATAACACCCTCAAGTTCCATCCATGTTGCTACACATGGCCAGATCTCATTCTTTCTCATTGCCATGTAGTAGTATTCCACTGTATAGATAAACCACACCTTCTTGATCCATTTGTCTGTTGTTGGACATTTAGGCTCTTTCCATGCCTTATCTTATTTTTAATAACTGTTTAGTACTTCCCATGCAGGGAAATTGGATACTTTTTTTGACTTCTTTCCTGTGTGATCTGTTAGCAACTATATCAATTTACGTAACATCTCATCTTGAGAAAAATAGTTCAAGTTTTACCTACTACATAAAGTCCATTCTTCTTCAGTCCCTCATAACCTTCATTTCTCATTCAACACATGGTAAGCACAGCTGCTAGAAACAGCTTTTTATGGCACAGCTGCAATAAAGTACTTTGTCAAGTAGTTCCGGTCTCCCCTGCAAGAAAACCCGGTCCTGCCTTGGATGTCTTTGTACCTCAACCTATGGTGCAAATCTTTCACATGCAAGACTCTCAATGAGCATCTTGTTTCTGCTGTTTCCACTTCATAACCCAGGACACCTGTGCCTTGTGTGATGTGTGAAACCTTCACAAATTCTGCTTGGAGACGGATTCCTGGCTTGCCAACTCATATCGGTGGCCTTTGTTTCTTTCCTTTGTAGGGATTCAACGTTTGTTTCCTCTGCTTCCACCCACACTAAACAGCACCCGCTTTCCATTCTTGAGAGTCAGAACGCAGCCAAAGCGCTCTCAGTCTCCCTGCAGTATGCTCAAAGCACTGAAATGCTTTTCCAGGCTGACGGTTTTGAATTTCTCCTCGACTAAGATTTCAGCCTCCAGCAAGAATGGTCAAACGCACTGTTCAATTTTAAAGCGATTGGTGACATACATCTCTCCTAAGGCAGAGCATTCTAATTAGTGATTTGTCACCTCTGCTAGGTGTGTGCACTTAATGAAGGCTCAGCGTGCATTTGCCACGAAGATTAGAAGTAGAAAAGTCGCTAGAAACATTGTTTGGCTCAACCTTGTTTTATTAATTATAAAAGAAAGCTAAACGTTCCCTACTGCTGCCTTGGCTAACAAAATGGAGAATGTAGACGGGTTATAAGATTGAGATATTGAAGGTGTGGTCTTTTGAGGCATGTTCTTTTCCTGATCCTCCTACATCTCGCTAGATGTGAGAGGCATCTCTTTATTGGTTTCGAGAGTCAGAAACACCCCAAGTTCTAGCACCGTCACATTTTCTGAAGGTATGGTCAGCAGCCTGGACATGTAGTTGTATAGGACCACAGAAAAAGGTGCCGTGCTCTGGAGTTTTATGTTGGGTGGCTGCCGTCTTGAAATTTTTAATAATTTTACCTTTAAATTTGTGTTTTGTAAGTGAAGTCTAATGGACCACTGAAACATGCCTCTGCTTCTTGGTGTTCTCACTTCCCATCATGTCTCACCTCCCCAGGGTACCACTTTGCCCCTTCCTCACTCTTGACAAGTGGCCACTGCTGTCCCCTCTCCTCCAGGGGTCTGGGGGCAGGTGTAGGGGAGAATTGGGGTTGAAAGCACATGTCTGACATGCCAGCTTACAGGTCTGGATGCTGGGTTCTGTAAAGGTCTGTATTTACTCCCAAGGATTACAGCATTAAATACCAAATAAAATAAATACCATTTTAGATCAAGACAGAGACCACAAAAGAAAGAAAAGAGTTTTTTAAATCTTGCTTTTTGATTAATAGATCTACATTTTCATTTTGTACCAGGTACTGCAAATTTTGAAGATGGCTCTGCCTATGTGATTGTGGAGAAATTCCTTAGCTATCTGAGCCTCAGTGTATCAGTCAGATTCAGGGTTCAATCAGGTAGAACACTGGGACCTGTGTTTATGGATATATATACATATATATATATATATATGTATATATATGTGTGTGTGTACACATATATTTACATAAACTTATATGTATATACATGTGCAGATGTAGATATACATATATCATGTTCATATACATATACACATATATATTTATATTTATATGAACTTATGTGTATATACATAAACAGGTGTACACATATATACATATATGCACATGTACACACTGTACATATATACATATATGGTGTTCATATACACATATACATATATATGAACTTATGTGCATATACACATACATATACATATATACACATATGTGTGCACACACACATATATACATATATCCAGTGTGTATATACATATATACATATATATTTGTAGTTATATGAACTTATGTGTATAGACATATACAGGTATACATATACATATATACAGTGTTCATATACATATATGTGTGTATATTTGTATTTATGTGAACTTATGTGTATATACATATACAGGTGAACATATGTATACATATGAGTCTTACATACATAGATAACACAGATAAGAGCCTTTGGAGATTATTTGGCTTCTTCCCACAGTAGTGGTACACCTTTATGAACAGGGAAGGGTGTGGTCATCAGAACACTGAATTTTCTGAAGCCTTATCTGTAGAAGAGTGTAGAAATGGACCACTGGACATGAGATATCACATCTTTCAGGGAACACAGCTATTATCATGCACTGACCCAGCAGGGCAAGGGAGCTGGTGACCACATTCACGGACCTCTCTTTTCTCCTGTCCTTTCTCCTGCTGGTGTCTCCAGGAGAAATGGACCAGAAGCCTCACTGCAGGGGGCACTATTGATATGGTCCACAGAGCTCAGCCTCCCAGGGCTGGAGCAGGGTGGCAAGGGAGGTCAGTAGGCATCAGATGGAGAATGGCTAGATTGACTTGATATGGTTGCTTTGTAGATCACATAAAATAAAATTTGTAAAATACTTTATGACTGTAGAGTAGTACTGTTGAATAGAAGCAGAGATATTTCTATTATTCTTATTATTTATCTCTTTAGAGAAACTGGAGCAAATTTACTTTCAAGTAGTGGGGTTGCTAGAGTGGGGAAAGTCTTGCTGTTTGATTATTCACACCACCATGCTTAGATGTGGTGATGCTATGTTAAGGCACAAAACAAAATTCCAGTGACTTAATCTAAAAATCAGTAATACAGAGGTCAAGGGTATATGGATACTTGGATTCTAATCCTGGTCCGGACACTTTTCTGTACATCACTTGAGCAAGTTACTCACTTTGTCTAATCCTCCCCTTATTTATCTTTGGAATTTGGTGACTACTAACACGCTAGCTGTGGGGATCCATGGGAGAGAAAGAAACTGATTTTATACACATGCTCTTCTCCCTGGAACAGGCCTCGAGATCTAGGCTGTTGAGTCTCTGAAGCATAGATTTGTTTTTAATTATCTTCTACTTCACTTCTCAGCTGCTTTTCAAATGATGTTGAAAACACATAGGATTGGTTGCTGTGGGGTCTTTTCACTCTGGGTCCTGTGAGGAAAATGACCCCCAACAGGTAGAATGAAATGACATCCATTTTCCCAATGCTGAGTGTTCTATGGTACCAGTTGCTTATAATGGGTGAAGGAGAAATTGATCTCCTTTCTTTTGTAGCACGAATATAAAAGCTTACTCTAAGAAAGAAGAATTGCAATAAGAAACATCATGCCTAGTTTTTAAAATACTCTGACATAGGTTTAAAAAGGGGGCGGGAGAATACAGTTAAGCAAAAGAACATAAAAATACAGAAATACAAATCAAAGCAAGTGCAATATGTGATTTTCTTACTGATTAATTTAATTTTGTGTTAGGTGCATGTGGTGAAGGAGAGGGATTGGGAAAGCATTGAGTTTTCATTTGATCACTGTTTTGGCCTCCAGAGAACATTCACTTAATGGTGTACACATACATTCAAGGCATGGGTGGATAAGGCAGAAGAAGCAAATCAGTCTTGGTGCCCCACATCCACTCACTGACTTCTTCATCAGTGTCATGTGGCAGGGAGGGATCCAAGGGTAGAATGAAACTGCACTTGGAGTGCCATTTGCAATGCTCAACCCCCATGTCTGGGTACTCCATGTGTTAATTTGAGAGGAGGCTTCCATGTTAAAGCCTCGTTTTTAAGCAGACCATTAATGTGTCTATATAAATAGGAGAAAGAAGGCATGGATGGCTACCATGCCACTCATCAGAGACAACTGGACTCATTCCTGTGCATGATACACAAAGCCTCTTGGAGCTAGAAAAGCCAATGGGAGATTAATTTCTGGAAAGCTCTCATTTTACACATAAGGAAATAGCCAATTGTGGTACGTGGACTCATGTGGAGTGGCACGGATCTATCCAGGTTCCTTAGCATAATACAGAAGGACCAATGTGACCAACTTGTTTTTGAGACACTGGTCACACGACATTACATATTTCCCAGGTACCATTGTAAGTTACCTAAAAAATATTAGCTCATTTAATCCTCATAACAACCTATGAGACATGTGTTGTTACTGTCCCTATTTTATGGATGAAAAAACTGAAACACAGAGAGGCTAATGAATGTTTTCTCGCAGCTAACAATACTCAGACTAGATGTCTGCTTTTTTAGAGTCTATACTCTTGGCCCCTAGGACCTCCTGATGTACACTTTCCTGTATGAACTTCAGGGCCTTCCCACCTCTGGGATCATATACAGGGTAGCCCTCATCTTGAAGCCGTCCTTGCTCTTTCCTCTGCCTAGACATCTTCATTTATCATTTTATCATTATTATTAATTTATTATTTTTAATAGACTTTATTTTTTAGAGTAGTTTTAGGTCCATAGCAAAACTGAGCAGAATACTGAGCTTTTCCATATGTCCCTTGCCCCTACACATGCAGAGCCTCCTCCATCATCAACATCGCCCACCCTAGTGGTATATTCGTTACAACTGATGAACTTGCTACTGATGACTACTAACACGCTAATTGTGGAGATCAGTGAGAGAGCAAGAAATTGCTTTTATACACATGCTCCTCTCCCTGCAACAGGTCTGGAGATCTAGGCTGATGAGTCATCAACCTTGACACAGCATTATCATCCAAAGTCTGTGTTAGGGTTTGCCCTTGGTCTTACATGTTCTATGGGTTTGGAGAAAGATAAAATGACATGTTTCTCTCAGAGTATACAAACTAGCTTCACTACCCTACAGAGTCATCTGTGCTCTGCCTATTAATGCATTCCTCCTCATCAACCCCTAGCAAACACTGATCATTTATGGTCTCCAGTTTTTTCCTCTTCCAGGATGTATTACAGCTGGAATCATACAGATGTAGTCATTTCAGATTGCCTTCTTTATCCTAGTAATATATGTTTAAGTTTTCTCCGTGTTATCTTCATGGCTTGATAGGTCATTTATTTTAGTGCTGAATAATATTCTATTGTCAGATATACCTCAGTTTATTTTTTAATTTATTTTTTAAAAATTTATTTTAATGTTTATTTATTTTTGAGAGACAGAAACAGATACAGAGCGTGAGCAGGGGAGGGGCAGAGAGAGAGGGAGACATAGAAATTGAAGCTGGCTCCAGGTTCTGAGCTATCAGCACAGAGTCTGATATGTGGCTCAAACCCATGAACCATGAGATCATGACCTGAGCCAAAGTCAGATGCTTAACTGACTTAACTCAGGTGCTGCCCTCAGTTTACTTTTTCATTTACCCGCTAAAAGCCTTGGTTGCCTCCAAGTTTTGGCAGTTTTGAATAAAGCTGTTAGATACATCTACATGCAGGTTTTTGTTTGCACATAAGCTTTTGACTTTTATTTTTTTTGTTCAGAGTGCTCCTTTCTAGATCACATGGTAAGAATATATTAAGTTTTGAAAGAAAATGCCGAACTGTGGCCGTACCATTTTGCATTCACACCAGCCATTTATAGGAGTTCCTATTTCTCACCATCCTAGCCAACATTTGGTTGTATCAGCATTCTGGATTTTGTCCATTCTAATAAGTATAGTGGTATATTATTATTGGTTTAATTTGTATTTCCCTAATGAAATATTATACAGGGCATCCTTTGTGCTTATTTGCTGTATCTTCTTTTGCAAGTGGTCTGTTATGGTCTTTGGCCTATATATTTTTTTTAAATTCAGGTTATTCGCTTTATTGTTAAGAATTTTGAAAATGTATTTTGAGTAACAGCCCCTTACCAGATGTGTCTTTAAATATTTTCTCCCAGTCTATGGCTTGTCTTCTGTTTACTTTTCAAGGCTTACTTCAAGGACCACACAGGGTCTTCTATAAACCAAAACTTTGTCTGAATTGGTTGCCATGACACATTCTATCAGATTTCAATCCCTGATTAGTTTGCTTGTGTCCTCCCAAGCACGTTGTGTGCTCCTTGAGGTCAGGGAAAAGAATGACCTTTGTCTCGCTACATCTGACCCATGTAGACACTTGAATGAAAGATGGTGTGAATGATCCTTCCAGTTCTGGCTGCTCTGTCTCTTGCCTATTAGAGAAATTACTTTATCCCTGAGATTCTTTTTTATTTTTATTAAAAAAAAATTTTTATGTTTATTTTTGAGAGACAGAAAGAGATAGTGCATGAGCAGGGGGGTGGGCAGAGAGAGAGAAGGAGACACAGAATCCAAAGCAGGCTCCAGGCTCTGAGGTATCAGCACAGAGCCGGACTTGAGGCTCAAACCCATGAACCATGAGATCATGACCTGAGATGAAGTCAGACACTCAACCAACTGAGCCACCCAGGTGCCCCTCTGAGATTCTTTTTATAATAGGGGTAAATAGAGTACTTTCTGCAACACAATTACTGTGTGTCATATTAAACAGTTATTATAAACTCGTAGCCCCAGAAGGTCATGTAATGGATGCACCTCTATTGAGTCAGCCTGGTGGTCCCACACCTCCATATTTTCTGCGCTCATTTACCATTGGGACTCCTGTTCTCCATCAGAGATCTCCTCCTTTCTCATATCACAGTGGTCTCAAAGTTCACCTGTTCCACAGAGTTTTCCTCACTGAAGTAGCTTTGGTTTCTCTTTATCTAGCTGCTAAAACATACCCTTGGTGTCAGCATCTCTGGGATACTCCCAATGCTCCTCCCTCCTTACCACTGCCCCCCCACCTTAAAAAATTGACTGAAGTTTTAAAAAATCTTATGTCCTCAGTAAAATTATACACCCTCAAATGGTCAAGGCTATCATTTCTAGTCTGTTACTATATTCATGACTCCAGCACAATGCCTCAAGTTTACTAGAGAGTAAATACTTCCAGAACTCAAGTTCCTTTCCCAGGTGCTTTGCTGCCTCCTAGTGTTGTGGCCAGGCTCCAGGCTGAGAAGTTTCCTCTGCACTCAAGCTTGGGCAGCACCCTCTGAGTTGATGAACACTGATGTGGTCAGTGGACCGAGACAGCTGACTGAACCTAGGGACTGCTGCTTTACCGCCAGGAGGGCTCTGCTATCCTGCTTGTTAGAGTGGGTTCCTTATGGCTGACCCTTTTGCTATTTGTGTAACTTCTGTGGAGTTTTCAGACACTTTCCTACCTCAAATACCTCCCTTCTTCCCTCTCAGCCAATCCCTGACACAATTGTCCTTTGGAGGATTTTACTCATTCTTCATTCTTAAGGCTTCAGTGCAGCATATACTAATGTTCAAACACTGTTGAGAAGAATATAATCTATGTTTCCCCTCTTCCCAGATATCCAGTTAGTCCATACAATTCTCATCCTGCAAAGAGAGGTTTGAAAGGCACCTGCTCTTTGAGAGAAGGCAAGATGGGGTCACTTCATTGGGAAATAAAGCACTGGGAAGGGAAACCTGTGTATTTAGATTTGCCAAGTATCATTTTGGCTAAGTATCCACAGAGATAACAGTGGAAAGAATGCAGTTTTGGAGCAAACTCTGGATTCAAATCATAGCTTCTTTAATCTTCAGGTGTGTGTGTGTGTGTGTGTGTGTGTGTGTGTGTGTGTGTGAGAGAGAGAGAGAGAGAGAGAGAGAGATGTCCCAGATCCTCAGTTTTGTTGCCAGTATGGGGAGGAGTCAGCAATGCATAACTCAGAGGGTGTTGTAAAAATTGAATGAGAAAATATATGCAAAAGTAAGTAATAATGCATCAAGGCATTCTTGTTCTTTAATGCAAAGAGTGTAGCTTTTAGGGGAGTAGAATGCATTGATTCCCATTACAAAGATTCTTCAGCTGCCTTTTCTGTCCCCAGAACTGAGTCTCCTCAAAGGAAGGGATGTGTTTAATCTTCTTCTATGTATTAACATGTTACCTGGCACTTAGGTGTTTAGTAATGTTGATTGAATAAACAAAATGCCTACAGCTAAAGATGCTAATATTTTTTGACTTTTTTTTTTCTAGGAGAGAGAGAGTGAGACAGCGTGAATAGGAGAGGGTCAGAGAGAGAGGGAGTCACAGACTGAAACAGGCTCCAGGCTCCGAGCTGGCAGTCAGCACAGAGCCCGACGCAGGGCCCGAACCCACGACCGTGAGATCATGACCTAAGAGAAAGTCAGATGCTTAACTGACTAAGCCACCCAGGCGCCCCTATTTTTTGACTTTCTACTATACATTCTCATAATTCTCTTTAATATTTTAGAACTGGCAACTAATCACCCCCTCCATCTGCACCCCAATTAAATAGATAGACTTTTCGACATGATAACCCTTCCTTTGATTTTTCTCATTTGAAGCATGATCCAGCTGTCATCTTCTCCTGCTGCTAAGACCTCTCAGCAGCTTTCAGTAAAAGCTCCCAGATGCAGCTTTCATTGCATGTGATGTTCTTTAATTTCAGTTGTCTTATCTATAATCACATCAAGCCACTTACTGTTAATAGGCTGTTTGGTAGCTTCATAGTTGGCATCAGTGTACGTCACGCTTTATTTCCACAAGGGCACCCTTTATTCTGGTTTGCCTTGTGTATCATTTGTTTCTGCCTCTTGCCAGGCTGAGCCAGCTTCTCCCACTGTACCTCCCAAATCAGCTGTTCATTTCTCTCCCTGTGGTTGTCACTGATAATTTCTAGGTTAAATCTTATAAGTGGAAATTGGATCCACAGCTGGAAGTGAAACACACTTCCTTAGAGTTATTACCACAGTCTATTCCTGGGTAGGTGAAAAAGTTGAAGATGATAGATTTCCAGTGCTTAGGAATCATAATGCCTTCCAACTGATAGTAACTAGGGTGGGGATTCTTCCCCCTGTGGAGAGCAATATTTGTACCTTTTTACTCTGGGTGTGTATCGGGGGATTTAAGAGAGAGGAGTGATTTTCAGTAGTTTTCTGTCATTTTATGAGAGATGAGTTAGATAAAGTGATAATATGGGCTGGACAGCAAATGAGTTATAAATGATTGACCAGCCATGTAGGCTTTCTGCTATTTCAGATAGAGGGAATATTTTTTCCTAGAGCAGAGACACTTGATTTCTTAGATTCAGTCTGTAAAAGTAAGGGGAAATCAAATGATAGGTTAGTTCATTCAAAATGTATTTGTTTGAGGACGCCATGGTACCAAAGACAATGACATACGCTTGATTTATTCAGAATCAATTATTAAACAAATATTTATCAAGTATGTATCACTATTCCAGGATTAGGAATAATGGGTCAGTAGAATATATAAGATCCCATTCTCAGGAAGTTGACCTTCTCATAAATAAGGCTGATAATAACAAGAAAAGAGAAATCAGATGATTTCTAATGCACTAGGGAGAACATAAAATTGAAATGTAATACCAGCTTGGATGGATATGGCCAAGAAGAAATTATTATAGGAGGATTAATATTTGTGAATCCGTAATTGCTGGGGAAAACAAGTAATTTGATAGATCCTGAATTGGGATCAAGTGTGTCAATATCCCTGTTTCTTTTATCGTCATCCCATACTTTCCTCTCTGACCCAGTTCAGTTCCTAGTAACCATCCTGAGATTAGGAACCCTAAAGAACTTTTTCTTAAAATGATAACAACATCCATTGTTAATAGCCTTAATAGAAGGTGCCAGCACTTGACTCAGATGTAAGGGGTGCTAAGAGTTGAACTCTGAGCTGCAAGGGGAACTGGGTTCTGATCTAGCCCACTACGAAGGGTGAATCATCTTGGGTATGTTTGCCCCCTTTCTGTGCTGAGCTCTTCATTCGTGGAGTCAGTTAGGTAAGATGCTGTGTGTAGCCCTATATAGAGGAGGCCAAATACTGTCTCAAACAAATAATCTATGTGAGAGGGGAAAGAGAGCAAAAGTTGACATAACAGATCAAAATAAGGCTCTCAGTGCTGCCCAGTCCCTTTGGCTTCCTCACAGTGGATCTGACCAGGTGGGTACAGGGACTACCCTCTAATACAATACCTTCCTTCAAATAAGTAGTATGATGACACCTCCATCCTTGTCCACATCATGGCTTTAACATCCAACACCCACCCCCCCAACACATACACCTTGCCATTATCTTGACTCTTTGAAGATTTTAGATCTATCTTATAGGTTGGGCATCCCATTCCCCCTTGGATACTGGAGCATTCATGTAATTTTGCTCTGATAAATTTCTGATTTATCTCTTTTCTGTCATTCTCAGGGGAAAGCACTACAGGTAGGAAAAATGGCTCAAAGAGGTGAGTATTAATAAAGAGAAGAGATGAGGAAAAGGGGCACAACTAGTGTCCATGGACCACTGCCCCTAGTCAGGCAGTCAATATATAGGATGAACTTGGCCATGAGGGCTGAGAAAATACTGAAAAATGGAAGCATAAGTACCAATGACATGTTTAGTCATGGTGATTGACTCTATGGGATTGGCCCAGGTGCAGAACAGAAACTCTTAGATAATTTTCTACTTCATCTAGAACACAGTACAGTACACACACTTAAAATACAATAACAGTGTGTTTCTATGTGCAGAGAAACTACCCTGGGCTGTCCAGAGTGGCTCTCCCTGGACATGTCAGCTTCCTTTGGTTATGTCAGAATCAAGACTGGTCTGACTGAAAGTGTCCACTGAGTAGCTGCTACATACCAAGCCCTGGTCTCAGCAGCAGGGACTCAGGAATGAACAAGACAAGCAAAAATCCCTGCCTACAAGGGGCTTAAATTATAGTGGGGGATACAGGAAAGAAATAGATAGGCAACTTGGAAAAATCAAATAAATAAATAGACAATTGCAAATATATTGGTGATTACCCTGAAGGGTATGCTGTAGATAACGGATATCTGTGTTGCTTTTGATCTCTGAAGGGTAGATTATTTGAGTTCATTCATTCAACACAGATTATTAAATACTTCCTATGCTCCAGGCCCTTATGTAAGATGAAAGGATTTATCAGCGAATAAATTAAACAACCTCACATTCAAGGAGCCTTCTTCTAGCTAGAGGAAACAGAGAAAAAAATAAGTTCAAAGTATTATTATCCAGTAGGTATATAAATGTTTAATGATTTATAGAACTGATATATACACGTACATTATACTTATTCTTACTGTTTTATTATACAGTAAATATTGTGAATAAGCCCAATTGTTACTTCAGTGTTGAGGGAACAGAGCCACCTTAGGATTTGGGTACAGTGTGTCCCGAGGAGAAAGGGTCAAAGCGCAAGGCTCTGAGACAGGATATCATCCTTAAGGCACAAGAGATGTCCTGTATGATTGTATCACATGGAAGCATGGATGGAATGTGAAATTTTGGAAAAAAAACTGAGTCAATCCCAGAGGAAAAGATGGAAAACGTGAAGGAGGAAGAGGGCACTGGTGAGATCTGACTCAGGTTTTAGGAAATTCTCTTTGGCAGCTGTTGCATCTACTTGAGGCAAGAAGGGAGTTAAGTTCATTTAGGAGGCTGCTGCAGTAGTCTAGGTGAAAGATGGTGGGTTAGACTAGGGTTTGGCAGATAAATAGTGAGAAATAAATATATGATGTAGAGCTATGTGTCTATTTATAATGTGTGTATAATGGTTACATACCACATATACACATCGTAGACCTGACAGCATCACAGGCTGGGAAGGAAAGAAAGAAATTAAAGTTGTTCCCTAGGCTTGGCCTAAAGAGTTGAGTAGATGTTGGTGCCATTTACAGAGAGAATTTGTGTGGTGAGGGGCAAAGTTAGCAGGGATAAGCAAATCGTTCATTGTTATCAGACTTTTAAACTTTGACTTGTAAAATGTATAGGTGAGGGTGAGGACATAGAGAGAAGACTAGAATCTCAGGGAGCAGGGTTGGCATCTGGGAGTCATTGGTGTCAAGATGGTACTTAACACCAGGGAAAAGATGATCCCAACTAAAGAAAGTGCATAAATAGAGAAGAGAAGGGATTTGAGGACTGAGCTCTGAGGCATTTTAGGATCTGGAGGTTAAATCGATGAGTCCAAGCAAAGAAGAGTGGGAAAGAGTGGGTTTTGAGATAGGAGGAAGACTGAGAAAGTGTCTTATAGTGACATTCTAGATCTGTGTTAAATAATGCTGAGAAGTCAAGTAAGAGGACAGAGAATTAAGCATTTTGTGTGAGCACACTTATGGTTATTGGCAATGCTAGAGAGTCTGTGAGGGGGACAAAACCAACTGGAGTGAGTTGAGGAGGAAAAATGGAAATAAGAGGGTGTCAGCAGATGGTATAGAAAGGGATTTTACACTTTTTTAAAAAAGAATTTTGCTGAGAAGCAGAGAGAAGAGCTATTTATTGGATCTATACCCAGGGTCTAGAGTTAAAATAGACTCTGAGGGATATGTAATGGTGAACAAAAGGGTTGAATTCTGAGGTTTTTTCTCTTTCCAGAGCTGGTTCCTACATTAGTCCGCAACACAATTTTTTAGCAAGAAGAGTGAGGAATGCCGATGGGCTTAGTTTTCCTGGCTTGTCTTCTCCTCAGAGGTATTGAGCAAGGTGGTTGTCCCCCCCCCAAGGGAAAGCTGGCTTTCCTGACAGCTGCTTCTCTCTAGCCTTGTAGAATAGAAGGTAGGCAGACACATATTCAAAGCAAAGCATTTAATAAAGTGTCCTAATTGTGTCTTGAAACTTAAAAGAGGCAAATTGAAAGTAGGAGTAGATGTTAATTTAACACAGATATCTCTCCATAAAAATGATTCCAATAGACTGAAGATCCAGAGTCTGCCCATCAGATTCTTATCTCTTCTCCTATTTAACAGGTCAGCAAGCAGACTCCAATTTGGTTTAGTCAGCTCTTAACAATGGGTGTTCACTTCATATACTTCTGCCTGGGAGGGGGTTAGGGATAGAGAACTTGCAGTCACCCTTCTATGAGTAGAAATGTGTAATTATACAGAGAAAACACATTGTCCTGCAAATGTACAGTACCTTCTTTATAGAGGGTTGGTCCTACCTTGTCTGTCTTGAAAGAGAAAAGCATGGGTAATTGTCACGTGGTTGATCTGTTTGGGATTCCTTCAGACCATAATCATGACAGTGTTCTAACTGGAGCTTCATCCTCAAGCCAAATCTCACAGAGCTCTTCACATGGGATGTGCTTTTGGCCTTGATTACAGTCTTGAGTTCTCTTTCCAAATGTCCTTTCTTTCTCTGCCCATCCCTCAGCACCTGATCTTATTACAGGTGCGGAGCCTCTCTCTTAGCAATCTCTTCCATACTCCAGGTGGTGAATTAACAAATCATGAGCATGGTCACAAAATATTTGGGAACCACTTGCTGGCCATGAAAAGCTCAAAGAACAGTGAAATCTTCCATATAGTATTTGTTAACCTCCAAATTTGGTAGTCAATGTAAAGACAGAGTGATGTAAAGCACGCATACTCAGCCCACTTTGTGATTGGCTGGGAGGTCTAGATTCACTCTAAGTCAACCAAAAATAATTTTAAAACTTTACCACTATCTCTACCCTGGACTTCTTCCAGGTAAGTGTACTCTCTTTCTGACACATGAAGCTTTTATTTGGCCTCAGGTCCTTTGCATTTTTGCTGCTTCTACCCAAATGCTCTTCCCCAAGCCCTATGCATTGTTGCTGTTTTCTCATCTGCTGGCATCGGTTTAAATGCCTCTGCTCAGAGAGTTTGTCTCTGAACAGTCAATTTAAAGCAATCCCATTTATGTCACTTTGATTTCATTCATAACATTTATTTCAACATTTTTACTTCCGTAGTTATTTTTCTATCACCTCCATCAGATTATAAGCTGTTTCAAGATAGGAATTTTCATCCTTTCTGCTGTATGCCAATTGCCCAGCACAGTGCCAGACACAGGCTGATGGTCAATAAATGTTTGTTAAGCAAAATGGCAAATAGGAGTTCTGTGGAGAGTATAATATGCTCAAAGATACTTTTCAGAGAATTTTTTGCTGACTATCTGAACACCCTTTCTGAACACCATTTCCTCCCATGCTGTGGGCAGGGACTAATGCTCCAGAACCAGTTGGCGGTTGGGAGCTACAGTCTGAGGAAGGTGGGAGCCTCTGGAAGTTGGAAAAGGCAAGGGAATGAATTCTCCCTTAAAGCTTCCACAAGAAATACAATTTATCAACACTTTGATGTTGACTCAGTAAAATCCATTTTGGACTTCTGACCTCCAGAACTGTGAGATAATAAATTTGTGTTATTGTAAGCCACTAAGTATGTGGTAATTTGTCACAGAAGGAAGAGGGCATGTATACTTAGTTCCTCACATCAAACCTACTCCAGCTCTCTTTATCCCCTGCTCCCTATTAAGGAAATTCCCCAATTGACTTTGGTGGCATGTCAAGAAGGGGAGCACTAGACAGATTATTTTACTAATCTGCATGGTCTGTGAGGAAGGAGACCAGAGGTTGGTGGACGGCAATCAGTGACTGGAGTTGGTAATGAGAAGAGATAGGGCTTTGCAAGTAGGATGCAACTCCTCCCTCATTTTGTTGGATAACAGACTTCTGTTCCTGGAAAATCACAGATATTGTCATGGATTATAAAGAGAATGAAAAAGGGGCGCCTGGGTGGCTTAGTCGGTTAAGCGTCCGACTTTCGCTCAGGTCATGATCTCGCGGTTCGTGGGTTCGAGACCCGCGTCGGGCTCTGTGCTGACTGCCAGCTCAGAGCCTGGAGCCTGTTTCAGTCTGTGACTCCCTCTCTCTCTGACCCTCCCCTGCTCACGCTGTCTCTCTCTCTCCTAGAAATAAATAAAACATTAAAAAAATTAAAAAAAAAAAGAGAAAGAAAAAGGTGGAAAGAAAGGAGGGAGGAAGGAAGACATGCAGGAAAGATGGAAGGAGTAAATCGTGACTGTACTAGGTCTTTCTCTGATAGCCGTGTCCCCTCCGAGCCTGTACTTGATTCATGTGCCATATGTAAATGCTGTAGGATGTTTTCCTCCAAGTTCCCTAACCTTATCTGATTCTATTGTCATGAGTTTTCTTTTTAGTATAAATTTTGGTCCCAGTCATTTAGGATACTATGCATTTGACTTTAAAATCATCCAGTCAGTGTTGTGACTGGCATTATGAAAAAGCTGTTGTTGGGGCACCTGGGTGGCTCAGTCGGTTAAGCATCTGACTTTGACTCGGGTCATGATCTGGTAGTTTGTGAGTTCGAGCCCTGTGTTGGGCTCTGTGCTGATAGCTCGGAGCCTGCACCCTGCTTCAGATTCTGTGTTTCCCTCTCTCTCTGACACCTTCCCCGCTTATGCTCTGTGTGTCTGTCTGTCTCTATCACAAAAATAAATAAGCATTAAAAATATTTTAAAAAGAAAAGAAAAAGCTGTTGTTGGTGAACATGGAATATATTGTGGAAGTTGGGAAGAAGAGGCGGATCATGAAATACAAGGAGCTTGTACAAATGAATTCAAGGTTTCACATATATGATTAGAGGATATAGAATTATAAGAGAAAAAGTACAAACCTTGGGTTCAAAGAAATCATCTAGAACATGTGTCAAGGAGCTATGGCCCTCCAGCTATTGGTAAAGCTTTATGAAAATGCAGACTTGGTATTCATTTATATATTTTCCTGTTTTCCTGCTCTGATGGTAGAGTTGGACAGCTATGACAGACTCTGTTGGCCCTTAGTGCCTAAAATGTTTACTTTCTTCCCCTTTACAGAAATACTTGCCAACACCTGACCTAGAAGAATGTAATACATATTTGTCAGTGCTGTATGCTGTAAAGAACAAGAATATATCATAACTGTGCCATTTACTAAGTTTGGGACCATTGGTTGGTCCATCAATCCCTCTGAGCTTTAGCTCCTCATTAATAAAATAAGATTATTAATTCTATCACAATGTGTGTTCCATGAGGGCAAGGACTTAATCTTTTTACACTTGTATTCTAGTATCTAATACAGTGCTTTGTGCTATGTAGGCATTCAATGGATTTTTCTCAAATAGATTGTAATCTACCTCATATGACTGTGCAAAGATTATAAATAATATATCTATAAATCATTTAACATATTCTTGGTATATAATCAGTTGAAAATAACTGTCACTGAGTATTTTGATATACATGTTGAGACCATTCAGGTAGCAACTGAATATAAGGAACTCAAGAAAAAAAACCCTTGGGTATGAAGATATAGACACAGATGTAATATTTCAGAGGTAACAGACCAAATCACAAGAGGAGATGGGTTCTTGAGTCTAAGTTATCTAAGTCTTGAGTTATCTAAGAACTAAGACTTATCTTGAGTCTAAATTCTATCTAAGGCAGGATTAGGCTAGGGTTTATGCTACTCAAGTTTCTCAGGATAGCGTGCGCCCAGGACCTTGTTAGGAGGACCTAAAGTATCAGGCCAACAGAAACCAAAGGTTTTGAAGGGGGAAGTTGTAGATTTAGGCTAGTGTCAGATAGGAAGACCTTGACTGGTAGGAGGAGCATATACATTCTTTATCTTCATAGACTTAATTCTGGCCCAGGCTGAGAGGTAGCGGATGGGGCAGGATGGGGCGACACTCCCTGTGATGATGCTCATGTGATCTCTCACCTATTCTGTTTCTCTCTACCATCTCTCTCAAGTCTCAGTCTTCAAATAGCAAAGCACTACTGAGCATGTTGTATTTTACTGCGTTACTGAGACAAGGTAATTAATGAATACAGAAATTTACCAAGGTTTCCTTTTTTTTTAATCTCTGCTTTTTTTTATTATTTTATTATTACATTTTTTACAAATAGTTTATTGTCAAATTAGTTTCCACATAACACTCAGTGCTCATCCCCACAAGTGCCCTCCTCCATGCCCATCTCTCCTCCCCCCCCCACATCCATCAGTCCTCAGTTTTTGTCAGCATTCAAGAGTCTCTCATGGTTTGCCTCTCTCCCTTTCCCCCACCATTTCCCCCCTTCTTCTCCCCCTTGTTCCTCCGTCAAGTTCCTCCTAATCCTCCTATACGTGCAAACAAGGTTTCTAAAAGAAAAAGAATATAGCTAATGCAGGTCCTCTATGGTGCCTCAAATAAATGGCTTAGTGTTAGGAGGTGTTTGATTAATCACATTTATCTTCACAGACTCTTTGGTGAGGATCCTCACACTTCAGGTCAGGGTACCATCCCCAGCAGCCCCACCCTTTTCTTCCCAACATCTGTGGTCTCATAGCTCCCCAGCAGGGAATCCTAAGGATGCTCTAAGGAGATCTGCAGTGCTGCCTTTCTCCTGCCCTGGAGTTTCCCACCTGCCTAGCCCAACTCTGTCTACTCTTCTGGGTCTCAAGTAGTTCCTTACCAGCCCCATGGGATCTGCCTGCCTACTGCCTCCTAAACCCCAGTCTCCAGCCACATTCCAGGTCTCTGATTAAATTCTAGATTCAGGTGTCTGCAGGACATCTTAGCTCTTTTGCTGCCCTTATGCAATTAGAGCAATGAGGAGGAGAATTTTGTTTGTTTGGTTTCTTTGTTTTTCTTTTTTTAAATAGAGAAAGGGTGGATGTCTTTTCTCCAAAGTGAAACACATGCACACATACACCCACCTTTTTGCTGTAGATGTGTCATTCCTTTAGCAACCATCTCTCACTTTTCAGACGACTCCTCCTCACTTCCAATTAGAGAAAAGGAGCTTTCCAGTTTGCTTTGAGAGAAGAAATAAATATCTTCCTTTAGCATCTATTCATCACTTGTGAGACAGTTTTTTTTTTCTAATTAGAAGGAAGGAGCTTCTAAGTCTATTTTAGAGGCGAAATAAATATTCTCCTTCCCAAAATGTATTCTCAGCCAAAATATGCCAGCTGAGGGAAAGTCAGAAATTGTACTAGGTTTGTCTTTATAAATGATCAAAGCTGCACCTATTATAAATGGCCTCTGACATAAACCATTCTAGAAATTTCTGAGACAACACTGAATGAAGAGTTTTTGCCTACAAACTTAAACTTATTTCATCACATGTGCATTACAGAGGGGAGAGCTGAAAGTTGTTTAATTAAGAACACAAAGCTCATTTAAGCTAGTAAGTGAATAATCTCAACTAGCAGAAGATCAAGTTTTAGCTTTGAGAAAAGAAATATATTCCACTCCTTGGGCCCTGCTTTATGGCACTATGAGGCTCAGTGCTGGGTTGGCTTGGAAATTTCGTCATGGGTGGTCTTGACTAACATTACAGGTGCATGGTTAAGAGTGAGTCAGCACAAAGTCAGAGGACAGTCTGGGATTCAGAGAAAATAAACGAATCTCACTTCCCAATTTAACTTGCCTTTTCTGTTTTGAAAGAAGCAGACTCTAAATTTCTGTACTTTCACAAAGAACATTTACTGTCACTTGAATGTTTCCCTTCAAATCCCATCTATTCCAAGTGCATCTTCCTGCCACCACTCCGCGTTAGTAAATATTTATACCCAATCATCTCAAGTCCATTGGACTCCATCACGTGTGGGTTTCAATTATTTAAAATCAGGATAGCATCTTCTAGGCAGCTAATGAAGTCTCAATAGATATACATTATTGAAGCATATTGTTATTTATTCACTTAATAAATCAAGCCTATTGGGGAGAGTAGATGCAATTCGAGCACTAGAAATGAGGAATAATGATGGCATACATCATTTCTGAATCACTCTAGCCCATTTTACAGCCTGCAAAATACACTGAATTCCATAAAAGTGACAAATGACACAACATTGTAATAAATAGCTGGAGCTTGTGCATTGTGTATTGGAGCTTAGATTCATATTGAAGCTCTCTGTCAGAAGGGTGGATGATGAATTAAGTATTGAAATCACACTCTGTAAAAAGGAATTATATGGTTTCCATTTATCTTGATTTATTATATGGCATCATGTGCTTAAGCATATGTAACCTTTCCAAATTGAGTTGATTTAATTTAAGGAAAAATTGTTATGGAGGAAAATTTGGCATTTTTGGAATTCTTTATTTCCCTGCTATGTTTTTATAAGACTTTTAAATTGTTCATGGATGCTTAATTATATTAAATTTTTTTGAATTGAATTCCCAGAAATATGCAATAACATTTACAGGGCTCATTACAAATGAAAGTGCTATACCACAATTAATATTACTGTTTCTCATTCAAATTCAAATGTTTGCACATTAAGAATATAGAAAACTTTCAATTATATATTCAATGTAAATTAACAGATGCACTCCACTCAGAAGGGTGAATTTAGACTTCCAAAATGATGGATCGAAGAATGAATGCGCTTTGAATTAGGCAGATTTCTAGAATTGTTAGGACTGTAATTAGAGGAATCAGTAAATACCAACAGGATAATATTGATTTCTGCTACTTCACATACACCTTAGCAAAATGGCACCAAAATGGTTAAGAAGAGGAGCAACCCCAAGTTTTACTTAATTGCTTTTTCCTAGTCATAGAGCACTGGCTTTATTTATTTACTTAAGGTTTCTTAAGTTTGCTTGGTGGCACACTTCAGAAGACCAGAATCTAAATGAGTGAGTCTGAACATTAAGCATCACGAAAGCCAGGGGAACAAAGTGAAAGAATGAAGTATACCTGGGAACGCTCTTCACTTTCCCTGGTGCCCATCTGACATCACACCTTCTGTCTGCTCTCTGCTTGTATGCCTCTTCTTTGATATATTCTTTTTCTTTTAAGCTTATTTGTTTATTTTAAGACAGAGATAGCACAAGTAGGGGAGGGACAGAAAGAGGAAGAGAGAGAATCCCAGGCAGTCTCCGCACAGCCAGCACAAGGTCTGACACTTGGCTCGAATGTCCCAAACCGTGAAATCACAGCCTGAGCTGAAACGAAGAGTAGGTCACTTAACCAACTGAGCCACCCAGGCACCCCTGCTATATTCTTGAAGCCTTATTTAGTTAATTTGCTACCTGGTGGGACAGAACTTTGAATAGATCTGCTGTGGATGGTAGGACAACTGAGTTTGAAATACTGTGACCTGAGGTTTGCCACTAATTTCTCCTATGACCTCAGGTAATCTGCTTTATCCTGCAGTTTTCCCACATGTATAAAATGGACCCAGTGCTGCTTCCTGTGAGGATTAAGTGAGGTGCTTTGTGTTAAGTTTAACACATAGTTTTGAAGTTATAGCAAAGTGTTATTTTATTAACACATTTACATCTTATCTCCCCAGCTAAAAGTGTAAATTTTCTGGTTTGAATTCTGTCAACAGGCACTATACTTGAACCCCTTCTCTAGACTATCCTAGGCCACATTATATACCACATATACATATTTTTTAATTCTTACAACAGGAGGAAAGTGAATATATTCTCTTTATCTAACTGATGAGGGAAGTTGCCCCCAGAGAGGTTAAGGAGTCTCCCAGATCACTGAGACAGTCACAGGGTGGGATTCAAGCCTAGTGTGATCAGATAGCAAAGTGCCTACTCTTTCCCCTTATACCATATCATTCCTCACTAATGATTACTACTTATATAAAAACTGTACATTATATGACATAAAGGACTTAGCATAGTGAATGCCCTCATACAAGTTTTAAATGAAGAATCAATAATTGAGGACATTGATTTTGCTCTCAATATCCTGTCTTCTCCCTTGACACAAACACATTGCCTTGTGTACAGTAAGCAGGAGGAAGGCAGAAAGAAAAAAAGCAGGGGAGAAATGAAGCGGAGAAATGAAGCGCATTGATGGTGGAAAAAAAAAAAAAGAAAAGGCAAAGGAGAGAGGGAGAAAGAATTCCGTAGGAAATTTCTGTCCCACCCTGTGAAAAACTTATAAAAATATTTACTGCTTTCAGGCTGTGGTGAACTACTTTTGTTGTGTGTAATCTCAAGGAAGAAGAGAGACTTAGAGATTTTCACTCACAAGATAATTTTTCGCTCCTTTCACCCATTAATCCTTTCATTCAGTTTCAATCACTTAGAGTGATGTGGACCTAAGGTGCTCTTGTTGCCTTCAAAGAACTTTGCCATGCACCCAAATGCATCACATGAATGATGTACCCAAGTGCATCTCATGTGTCAGCGTCCTCTGAGCTCAGTAGGGCCTTATCTCGGAGTGCAAGAATGTATGTAAGCCTCTGTTCAAGGGCTTGTTTTGGTGCTCCTGGCTGGATTCCTAGTCTGCCAAGAATGGGACTCTGTCACTGCCTTCCTTACCATAGTGGACCAACTTATAACATTAGGTCTTGTGTTTTCCATTTATTTATTTATTTATTTATTTATTTATTTATTTATTTAAAGTTTATTTATTTATTTTGAAAGAGAGAGAGACAGGGAGAGCACAAGCAGAGGAGGTGAAAAAAAGAGGTGGGGGGGGGAGAATCCCAAGAAGATTCACCACTGTCAGTATAGAGCCTGATGTGGGGCCCAATCTCATGAACCAAGAGATCATGACTGAGCCAAAATCAAAAGTTGGATGCTTAACTGACTGAGCCATCTAGGTATCCCTAGGTCTTGTGTTCTCCTTTGTGTTATATCTACTGGTCTCTCTTGTCATTCTCAAAATGCCTAGTATAGTACAGGGCATGAAATATATCCTCAGTAGATACTTACTCAGTTGGGTTGAATCGACTAAAGAGGAAGCCTTGGTGTAATAGCTCTGTGTTAACACACTGTCTGCTTGATCTATTGTTTTGTCCCCAGTACTTAAGTCTTCTTATTGAGTCATGGTGACAAACCACCTTCTTTGGATTGGGCTTCTTGAAATAGATTTTCATTAAGTTTAGCACCAATAGCCATTAGGAAGCAAACAATATAAACACATTCCTCCTGTGTACTTAGATTATTTAGTGAGATCAGCTATGGCTCTCTTAGAGAAGTGAAAGCAGCTATAAAAATTAGGGTGAGGCAAATGGAATGGCACATAGCTTCCTTGGGTATGGAGCTTGACTTGATGAAGTGTGATGTGTAAAATACCTGACCCATACATCAGGATGCCTGCATGCTAATCTTAGACCTCCCATCTCTAAGCTATATGACTTCTTGGTGTATAATTTAATTTCCTTGTGCCATAGGATTCCTTATATTTAAAGTGGGTCAAACACTCTGCTGGGTATACATGACTCATTCAATTTTCAGGGTGATTACAATCATTCATTCATTCAACAAATATTTTTTAAATGCTTATTTATTTATTTTGAGAGAAAGAGTGCAGCATGAACAGGGGAGAGAGAGAGAGAGAGAGAGAGAGAGATTGAAAGAGAGAGAGAGAGAGAGAGAGAGAGAAAGAGAGAGAGAGAGAGAATATCCCAAGCAGGCTCTGTGCTGTCAGCACAAAGCCCATTGTGGAGCTCAAACTCATGAATTGTGAGATCATGACCTGAGCTGAAATTGAGTTGGATGCTTAACAGACTGAGCCAATCAGGCACCCCTCAACACATATTTCTGAAGTGCTTTCTATATACCAGGTACTATTCTGGTTGCTAGGGATTTAACAATGAACAAAATGGACAAAAATAAAATATACTAGCCTTTATGGTGATGAAGATAGACAACATGTAAGACAAATTAATACATCATGTGGTTGATAGTAATGAGTGCCAAGAAGACAGATAAAGCAGGAATAAAGGTAGTTTCACAGGTTTTGTTACACTTCTCAAGAGTGGGGATTTTTCTTCCTTCCTCCCTCCCTCCCTCCCTCCCCTCCTTCTTTCCTTTCTGCCTTGTATTCTCTTTCCTTTCCTTTCCTTTCTCACTCTCCCCCCTCCTTTCCTCTTTGTTTTAGATACAACAATGGGGAGATGATTCACTGAGAAGATGATGTCTGCCGAAAGTCCCTAGGGCAGAGATGGGGCAAGCCATCTTGGTGACTGGAGGAAGAGTATTTTAGGCAAAGTGGTGGGCAAGTGAGATCAATGGTGCTGAAGCCGAATGACTGTGATAGGGCTTTATAGTATACAAAAAAATGTTTTCTTTAAAGAAATTTGGCAATATTGCAGGAAATGGAAAAAAACATTCTTTTAAAGCGTTTTTATGTAAGAATAATCTTAGATGTAGAGAACAGGTGCAAAGAGTGTGCTGGGAGTTCCTGTATACTCCTCACTCAGTACCCCTTCCTGTCAACTTACATTACCATGGCAAATTTGTCAAAACTAAGAAAGTAGCTTTAGTCTGATTCCACCAGTTGTTTTATTAACATCCTTTTTCTGTTATAGGATCTAATCCAGAATACAATACTACTTTTAGGAGACACAGTATTTGGAGTGCCTGGGTGGCCTAGTCGGTTGGGTGTCCGACTTTCACTTAGGTCATGATCTCGCGGTTCATGGGTTCGAGCCCCGTGTCAGGCTCTGTGCTGACTGCCAGCTCAGAGCCTGGAGCCAATTTCAAAGTCTGTATCTCTCTCTCTCTGACCCTCCCCTGCTCACGCTGTCTCTCTTTCTCTCCTAGAAATAAATAAAAAATAGAAAAAAAAGGAGACACAGTATTTTACATTCATGTATTTAGTGAATTAGGTTTTATTCACTTGTACTATGGGCATAAAGTTAAAAGACAGTTGGCAAACACTATTTAGGCCATTGAGTCTTCCTTAATTGGGGTCAAACATGGTAGAAAGAACTCTGGGCAGGTGGTCTGAAGACTTGGGTTCTTGTTTAAGCTCCGCCCCTCACTGTCTCCTTGGACAACTTTCTCTCATGGTCATACTTAGTTTTTGAGTCCAGCACCCTTGGAAGTGAGATGGAGGGCATCCCTGAACCCTGCTGTGTGCGTGTCTGTCTGTCTCTTTATCCATCTTCATCTTTTTTTTTTTTTAAATATTTTTATTTATTTCTAGGAGAGAGAGAGAGAGAGACAGCGTGAGCAGGGGAGGGTCAGAGAGAGAGAGTCACAGACTGAAACAGGCTCCAGGCTCTGAGCTGGCAGTCAGCACAGAGCCCGACGCGGGGCTCGAACCCACGAACCACGAGATCATGACCTGAGCGAAAGTCGGACGCTTAACGACTAAGCCACCCAGGCGCCCCTTCATCTTTTCTTTCTTTTGCCTTTTGCATCCTTTCTGTTCTTATGTATTTGTTTATATATTACTGAGTCCATGTCTTTCCCTCCACCGGGCTTTTTTCTTGCTTTAGTAGCAGGCATATTTATTGTCATTTGATGCATAAAAAGAATTTGTTTTTAATCTGAAGATATAACTTATGAGTTTTATAAGTGTAAGAGAAGTAGAAGGTATTATATATTTCTTAAAACTCAACACAAATAGAATGACTAAGTTGTTTTTTAATGTGGCATTCAACTCTGTTCTCTCATATTATGCACTGATAGTCTTGATCTGAGGAGTACCCCCAAGGAGGAACGGATGTGTGGGAGTAGAGCAATTGAGGCACAAAAGCCTGGTTTAGATGTGCTTTTACCACTGAGAGTCTTTTAGATTTACTAAAGATAAAAGTGTGGATTGTGGTTGCTAATTCATCTTCTCTCCTTGTTATTGGGAGGAGGAGGAGGTATATAGAAGACAAATCCTATGCGAATGGAGAAAGGCGCTCATTTTTCTATTTGCTCTGCACTTGGGCTAAAATTGCTGCAAAGTCATCCCCTGGGGGAATTCTGGAGTAACTGTAGGTTACAAATAAATACTCCCTACTTTGCTTTCCACAGCCTCAGCATTTTCAGCCCCATAAGAGATGCTCTGAACAAGCAAATGTGCTTTTAACTTAGCTCTAAAATATGTCCCGATATGTGGGAGCTATTTTAAGACAAGAGCAAGGACGTGACAGACTGATATTTGCTGCAATGCAAATTGCCTCACATCTCTTTTGACCTTGCCCCACAATAAGGACCTATCAAGTTATCATTGACCCCTGGGGAAAACACATTTTGCATTGTACTGTGCATTAGTGCTCCCCTGAAAGAAGTTGGCCATTTTAAAACTGTGTAATGGGAAAGAGAAAGTGGGTGGCAAAACAAACAGGTTAAACAAAATGCAAAACAGAACAAAATGCAAAATGGGAGCAAGAGTATAAAATAGTATAAATAACACACTACACTCTTATACCTATCAACCAATTATCTATTATCTATCAATTATTTATATATCAATGATATATCAAACATCATCTACTTGTTGATTATCTACCATGTAGGAGTCAAAAAGAAGGATGACATTTCTGAACTGAAGCAAATCTAAAGAGGAAAACTAGTCTTCGTATTACTTTTGTCAAACACGGTGAATACGCCAACAAAGTCCAGTTGGGGATAGGAGGTTTGTCCCCTTCTCTTCTTTACTCTCAACCATCCCTTTCCCTCATCCCTTGGTGTCCTCATCAAAGCCAGATGCTAAGTTTGAAAACAGGATTGTGAAACCTATTTAAAATACTTGTGAGAGACTGGGTTTGTCACCAAAGACTTTCCAGGTGCAAATAAGCCCTTTCTTTATCACACACTGGAAAGCAAAACGTGAGGACTGACGCCAGGAAACGTATGGGTGTAGCTTGAGCATTATGGCTCACTCAGAGAAGCTAAGACAGAAAGGTTCTCCAATGTCCATATCACTGGGAGACCCTTAAATCCAACCAGCATACTTTTAGGTGTTGAACCATCTAACTAGATGTTCGGATATAATTCAAAAGAATCCAACACAAAACACTTTAATGAACAACCTTGGTGGTAGGTACACAGGAGGGAGAATGATGACGAAACTTGACATCATGCTATGAAGAGTAGATGAAGGTATTAGAAATACTTAGACTCACATAGGAAAGACTCCTGAAGGGCAGGATATAGAAAATAGATGCAAGGCTGTCACAGACAGGAGCAAACTAAGTTTGTTCCCTTCTACTATAGACTGGTGGTTCTGACACTTTTTATTAGGATGTATGTGGTGGACAATATTTACATCCATGTAAAGGTAACTCCTAGCTGGATACGGCTTTGTTAAGAAAGCTTTTGGATAATGTGTTATTTCGGCCTTATGTGTAACCTCACCCCATTTCCCTCACTAGTAGTATGCTACGCAGTAGAGGTGGAGCCCACAGTGGGAACTGATGGAGGGAACCAGAGAGTGGTAGATTACATCACCAGAGAAAAACAAACTTTCAGGGTGCCTGTTTGGCTCAGTAGGTTAAGTGTCTGACTTTCGGTTTTGGCTCCAGTCATGACCTCACGGTTCGTGAGTTTGAGCCCCACATTGGGCTCTGTGCTGACAACATGGAGTCTGCTTGGGCTTCTCTCTCTCTCTCTCTTAAAATAAATAAACTTAAAAAAAAAAAAGAGAAATGAACTTTCTATTGAAGAAAGTTCTTTTATTTTTTTTTAATGTTTTTTATTTATTTCTAGGAGAGAGAGAGACAGCGTCAGCAGGGGAGGGTCAGAGAGAGTCACAGACTGAAACAGGCTCCAGGCTCTGAGCTGGCAGTCAGCACAGGCCCGACGCGGGGCTCGAACCCACAAACCGCGAGATCATGACCTAAGCGAAAGTCAGACGCTTAACCTACTAAGCCACCCAGGCGCCCCTCTACTGAAGAAAGTTCTAATAATTAATTGAATTGCTTTAGTAGGTAGTGAGCTTTCTGTCATTCATGCTGTTTGAGCAGAAGTTTGATGACTTTCTGGCATGAATGACCAAAAATATTGTAATATTTTATAATTCTGGACAAAAGACACAAATTATGTGTCACAAAAGGCTTTGGATCAGTAAGTGTTCAAGAAAAAAATGGACTGGGTAATAACTATGCAACATAATGTCATCTAAAAGGAAATAGAAGCTCCATTTCAGATACTGATTAAGCTGGACACAGGAACAATCCGACTATGCTGAGCATATGGCTCAAGAAATCAACTGAATATCAATTGTACTCACATGATCCTAAGAATGGAGAAAAAGGACAGAACGATTTTTTATTTAAAAAAAGTACAGATAAATTTGGTAATGAAAAAAATTGTGCATTTTCCACAGGGGAGAATCAGTTCTGTTTAAAGGCAGCCATTGTGCCAAGTACTTTATGCACACAACAAAATTTTAAATTTCTATAACTACCCTACGAGGTGGATTATTCATTAAAGAAGTGACAAAACCAGGATTCTAGCCTCAGCTGGTAGGATGCTGAAGAATTGTTTTTTCCTGCCCATTCGCCTCTGTGCTCCTACATCTCTTTATACTTGCATTGATTGTAGCACAAGTCACATTGTACTATTGCTATTGTTTTTTTGACTGATGTCCTCTGTACTTGAAGATGGGCATCCTTTGTTGTCTCTGTGTCACTAATTCTCACTGGTACTAGCATAGGATTAATATTCTATAATGGTTGTGAATAATTGTCTGTGAACAGGAAGAGGTAGATGAAAGAGAACTAACTTTGGAAGGAAGAAGTGGAAAGGAGTTTGGAAAAATGATTTTAGTGCCAATGACATTTATGTCACTAAATGATGTAAAGATTTCTCTTTGGCTTACTGTACAATCTAACAGATTAGCCACTAGCCACATGTGCTCGGTTATATGTATATTAATTCTAATTATATAAAATTAAAAATTTTAGTTCCTTAGTCACACTACCCACCAGTGGCTAGCTGGCTACATTATCGGAGCTCCATAGGATACACGGAAAGAGAACCAACAGGCAGTATCTAAAAAAAATAAAGAGAAATTTTAAAAGAAAAAATTCAAATTTTGTAGGGGCTACAATATAGCAAGAAATAACAGCACAGGGAGGAGGAGTAACAAAACAAAGCAAAACAAAATTACCTACGAAACAGATTAATCTGAGGTGCCCCTGTTCTAATACAGATTTCCCTCACTATTCAAAAGTAGAGAGTTCCCATGAAATGTTTTGTAAACCGTAATGGCATAAAATGAAGAAGCAGTAACCATTTCATATGGCAAAAATCCTCTTTGGGTTTCTTTCAGTTAGTGAAATCCAGTACTAATGTAGATCTTTCGTAAAAGTAAAGTGATGTAAAGTGAATTTTTGGGTAGTGTGGGAAACCTGTAGTTCATTAAACGATACAGATCTTAAAATCCCCGTCTTACATCTATGGTCCATCTATGCTTATGGTCCAACTTCAATCCCGCAGTCCTCTAGTATAGTCACTTCCTCTCTGACATTCAAATCCTGAGTCCTCTTTTATGTCATCATACTTCTTAGTAACGCTACTACTCTGCAGCCTCCAACCCTCACGTTCTCATGCCTGCACCTGCACAGCCCAGGGTGGCTGGAGAAAAGCCCATTATCATGCTGACTGGTTGCTCATTAAAGTCCTGATGACTGAACTGTGCCCTTAACTTATGTCCACGACACTAACAAGCAATCACAGAACATTTCTGTGGTCCATGCATTCTTCTTTTCGGTAACTTCCCTGCACCTGTGTCCCTGTTCTCTCTTCTCCCTTCTGTTGATGTGGATAAGCAGTCCTCTGAAGCCAGCCCTCTACCCAAGCACTGCATCCACTGGTTTTCTGCTACTCATTCACACCTCAAGTTATTCCATTTCTTCTCTGCAGCATCAATTTATTTCTGTTGGATTATTATAAACATTCTGCAGTTTCTTTCATCTTAAAAAAAAATTGTCTTCATTCCTTATCAGCTTGCCTGTATAGAAAATCTCCTTGAAAAAATTTCTTATCTTTTCTCTCTCCACTTTTCTCATTGTCTCATGATACCAAATTAATCAGAGTTTCTTTTCTCATACTCTACCTATATGTCGAGGACACCAATAACCTCTGTAGTTAAATTTAATGACAATTTTTAACCCTCATCTTACTTGATCTGTCAGCAACATTTTGTTCAGTGGATCAATTTCTTGAAACACCTTCCCCCCCATTTTACTTCCAGGAAACCCCACTCTCCTGTTTATTATTTAATCAATTATTATGTTTCAGTCTCTTCTCTCAGGCCCCATTCTCATGGCTTCTGTTACCCATCTCCATTCTGTATCTCTTCCCAGTCCTCCAGACTCACACATCCTGATGCTTTCTCACTGTCCACTCAGGCGTCCCCTCCAAATGTACTCTTACAGAATCTTCACTTCTTTTGGTTCATGGTGACTCCTCAAAAAGCTGGAGGCAACATCTCTTCTCTGTCTCTGACATCCCACAGAGAGCCATCTACAAATTCTATTGGCTCTGGCCTCAAAACACTCCTCCAGTCTAAACCCTTCTCACCACTTCCACCCCATCTACTCAGGGTACAGCCGGCATCATCTCCCACACACATTATTACAGACTTCCTAACAGTTCTCTTGCTTCCATGATTTGTCTTTATGACTGTTCACCCCACAGCCAGAACAGTGCTGTTAAAACAAGGTCAGATCATGGCTGGTGAAATTTCTTTGTGCATTAAATTTCAAGAGCTTTCATTTCACTCAGTGAAAACCAAAATTTTGTAGGGTCTATAAGACCCTACAAAGTTTTGCCCTCACCTAAATTCCGACACCCTTATTATCATCTCATTCTCTCATGTACTTGTATTTCTCATACTTTGTGCACTACAGAAAAACAAAGACCCTTGTTACCCCTTGAGCTTCCCAGGCATCCTCTCAACTCAGTGCACTTACTTTTTTTTTTTGCCTCTACCTGGAACATTCTTCTAGATACTCACATGTCACAGAGTCTCACTTCAGATATTTATTGAAATGTTGACTAGTATAGGATTCTGTGAGAAAAGAGACCAAATGCAACTTTTCTCCCCAAGAAACTCTGGTGAATACACTAGGGATATAAATAGCTGTCAGAGAACTGGCTTTATAGAAGGAAATCATCAGAGTCAGGATTTCCACTTAATGTTCTTCATGTAGATTTTGAAAAATATATGATATCTTAGTTGGATGATGAGATATGATAAAACAGATCATTTCCATTCTATTATAGTGTAGCATATGTACTGTATAATATCTCATATTATACCACATAAATGTATGATCATTACCACTCTTCTCTCTCCTATACACACACACAAAAGGAGGAAATTTATACTTTTGAAGACTAGGGGACATTTTCCATCACAGAAAGAAGCACTGCCCTTTGTAAATAGCTTAAATTTTGTGAAGATAATAGAATTGGAGGTGACCACATTGTGATTCTGATTAAATATTTGAACTGATGTCCTCATAGAATTTTAGGGGCTTAATTATCTAAATAGGCTAATAATGTGGTACAAACTTAACAAAACATGATGCAGGCCAGTAGACTTTGGACATTTTTTCTCTAGAAAAGAAAATAGATTGTGAAATGGAAGACAAAAATAATATCTATCATTCTGTAAAGAATACCAAAATCAATTCCTTGAAATCTCAGAGAGATTATACTGACAAGAAGAAGATAAACAAATTCCTATTACAACATGAAAGGTTTAGAAATAGAGGGAACATGATCAGACCTTTCTACCCCATTAGTCTGTCCAGAGCTGGTAACATGTGCTGAGTTAGAGCTTTGCCATTCGTTTTCATGGAAAAAGCTATGCTAACTGTTTCCTGATACTTTTTAATGAGAAGAAAAATGAAAACTGGCATTTGTTGAGAGGATACAATGTGCCAGGCCTTGTGGTAAGATTTTAAAATGTGATAGCCCTCCAAATGGCCCATGTGGCAGATGATGTTATCTCTTCTTTACAGATGAAGAAACAGAAGTTTTGGGGTTCAGGTGAGATCGGTATCACACACGGTCCATTGCAAAACTTGTGCTCCTTTCCTCTGTCATCCTGGAGAACTGAAAGACGAGCTGAAAACATACAAGTGGGAACTATATTATTTGAAGAACAAATAAATGAATTTGTATGTTAGGAATTAAGGAGATATGTGAAAAGATAAAAGAGAGATTAGACCAAGGCCAAATAAAGTTATGACCTACATGCATGTCAGAGTCTGGAAAAATAAAGAGAAGGCACTAATAGGATTAGTTAACAAAAAGGGTATTTGGAAAGATGATCCTGAAAGAACAACTGTGGCTACTGGAGGAGTTCTTTGTAGGTCAGATTGGGGACCAGGAAAGAGCAGGGAAAGGAGTAAGAGCATGGTCAAAAGCTATTATAGAAAGAAGCAAAACCTAATCCACAAGCAGGCTTCTTAGCTCAGGCAAACAATATTGTGAAAACTCTCTTGGAAAGGGAAGTCATTCTCAGGCCTGCTGAACTGGTTCCTGAGTTCTAAGGGATTTGAGGATTTCTATGAAAATGGTCTTCATCATCTCAGACCATAACCCTGGGGAGAAAGCAGACTCACACATGGAAGGAATACAAGGAATAATTCTTGACTGACTGTCTAATAGTGTCAGCAGTGATGAGGCACAGGATAAAAAGTAACGGACATTAATTAAAAAGTCATTGCAATGTCCATTCCAGGAGTCTGCTGCACAGCTAACGTTACTCAAAGTAGCCTGATGGAGATTACCCTTTGCCAGGAAATCTTCACTTTTCCGAGGGGTGGATACATCAAAGAGGGATTATTTCATTTGTTGATGTAGTGGTGAGAAGAAAATTGTGACAAGTGCCAAGAGCTGGTGGAGAAGAAACTGATGAAAGTGTGACATTTTACTCCAAGTGGACTCAAACACCATACTTAATGCAGTGACGGGGAAGGGATGAAAGTCCCAGGATATTTTTAGGCCAAAGGAAGTAGCGTCTGTAGGGAGGGACAGACAAAAGAGACTTACTCACATACCATATATAATACACACACACACATACATACATATACACATATACATATACATACACACATTGTTGCCCCTAGAACACCTTGATGATTATGTGTGCTGATCCCCTGGACAGTAGAATATCTGTACACAACATTTGACTCTCCCAAAGCTTGACTAATAGCCTGTGGTTGTCCAAAAGCTTCACTGATACTATAGTCAATTAATACATATTTTGTTATATGTATTATATAGTGTATTCCTATAATAAAATAAGCTACTGAAAAGAAAATGTTATTGAGAAAATCATGAGAAGATACAGTAATAGTACTGTGTTGCATTTATTTTAAAAAAAAAAAAAAACATGTATAAGTGGACCCACCCAGTTCAAACCCATGTTGTCGTAAGGTCAGCTGTATACACGCGCGCACACACACAAACATATTTTTTTAATTAAAGAGAAGGGCTAATAGCAGTCTGCTACAATGTGCTATTTCCTTCACTTGCATTATTTTATTTGTTCTTTATCATGAAGTTGTGGGTGTTATACTCATGAGATAGGGCTCATACACTCAAGTCTTGTCACCTGGCCAATTTATTGTCCCTAGTCCTTCCACTGGGCCAGATTGCCTTCAGATGACAGGCTTAAAGAATAAGGCAGTTAAAAGAGGACGAAAAGTTGAAGAATATCAGAAATGCATAAAAGCACAATAACGGATGCACTAGTGGTTGTGATATTAAAGGAATCACTAAAATTGTTTGGGATTAAAGTAGGAATTTCTTATTAACAATCTATTGGTTACACCCAGTGTGATATTTTTAGAGGGAAGCCATCACTGCCAGGATGGATGTGGTAGCTGGATACGAAAGTCTTACAAGTAAAGAAATGGCATGCTCCATGGCTTTAAATGGAGAGTTTTAATGAATGGACTGTTTACACAGGTGCAGGAAAAGTTAAGGAATAATGAAACTCACCGGGATAAGCAGTAGTGCAAGTCTCCCAATTTTTAAGGGATGTGGGTATTCAAAGAAAAATAGAAGATTATTTCATTTGTTTAAGTCACTACCTCTGGTCCTGAAAAAGAGACGGGAAGGAATTCATTTGTTTAAGTCACTACCTCTGGTCCTGAAAAAGAGACGGGAAGGAATGGTATTACTAGAATTTGTCACCTGTAGAATTGGATAAGAGCTATAGCTTAAGGACAAGTGTGGCTGGAAAAGTCTTAGAGGAACATAGCTCCTGCCCAAACTCTATCTAGCCATAGAGGGGCCTGGAGATGGAGAGGATCAGTACCCCTGCCTGTCTTTGATTCAACCCTGTGATCTCCCATCAGGACAAGATAGCTTGGGTGGAATCCATAGAGAACTCTTGGGGCACAGAGTGGGGTGGAGAGGGTGAGCAAGAGGCCTGCAGTGGAAAACCAGGGAAGCCAGCACAGAGGCTTTAGATGAGATGCTGAGCACACCCACTCTCCCTGAGCCACCCCAAATAAAACAACACCGAATAAAAACACAGCACCTGCTCAGTGAGTGCAGAGTCAAGACATGTCCCTTGGCATGCTTTTCCAACAAAATGACTGCCTCTAAGCCATCCTACACAGAAGCCATCCTACACTGTAGTCACCCACGGGTAGGAGAAAAATGCTTTTCCCAGAGAGGGATGGAGTAGAGAAGACAATGCCTTAGGTTATTGCTCGCCATAGATAGGAGAAAGTCAGAAAGAAAAGCTAATGGGGATGTCATGGTATAAAGAGAGAATAGAAATTAAGAGGAAGAACAGGCAAATTAATGTTACAGGAGATTTTACAGGAAAATGTTATGGCATATTATTAAGAGAAAAGAGAGAAAGAACAAAGAATCATGTCCTGGGGCTAAAGTCTCTGGTTGCTGAAAGCTGGTATTCATATCCTTTCTTCCTGGCCTCTACACCAGCTTTCAGCACTGAGTCAGGATCAAAGGTCTGGAAATAGTGATGGGAATTAACTCATTTACACTTCATAATAACCTAGTGAATCAGTTTCATTATCCCCACTTTATGAATGGAGAAGTTAAAGAATTGTCTAAGAACTTGTTAGAAGTGTTGGTTCTTTTTGAGGTAGGAGGAATCTGTTCCATGGATTTCCTAGTGGTTTGTTGACAATCTTTGGTGTTCCTTGACTTGCAGAAGTATCAATCTGAACTCTACCTTTATCTTCACGTGACTTTCTACCTACATGCCTGTCTCTGTGCGCCTTTCCCCCTTTTTATGAGGACATAGGCCATATTGGATTAGATGCCACCCTAATGACCTCATCTCACCTACTTGCATTAGCCATGACTCTAATTGCAAATAGGGCCACATTCTGAAGTAGTAGGGTTTAGGATTTCAAAATATGAATTGAGGCAAGCAGGATACCATTCAACCCATAAAGGCAACCTATAAATTGTTCAGCGGGTTTTAAGAAGAATTGGTTCATAAGCCTTCATAAGGTAGAAGATCTGAAAAAGAAAATACGAATAAAAGGAAAACAGTAGGCATTTAGAATATTCCTTATAAGAACTGTGATAGAGAATATCTGTACAGGAGTCGCATTTCATGCCAAAAATCAATTATATGAATATGTATGATGTGCAAATATATTTTATATAAACCTCTGAGAATCAGATGAGATATGATATGTGATAGCACTTTGCAAGCTGTGTACTATTCAAATTAAGGCATTAATTTTGTTATCACTGTATTTTTATTTATATAGGTAGCTTATTTTTATTGTTACATTGAACAATTCTCACTTATATGGTCCATTTCTTTTTACTTCAGTTACATCCTTGATTGGCAGCATGTGTCTTTATTTTCTCCTAGGAAACTGAACCCCTCCACATTTTACTTCTTGATGATTCTGAAGTATCTTTCCCTATTCTCATTTAATGACGGAGTAAAGTTCTGGCACTGGATTGTTCAAATGGCTAACAATAATTAAGGAATTTAAATTGTCAGCACATTCAACATATTGACTACAAACCAGTTCACAGAGTGATCAATTAGAAATTGAGACAGTGTCCTAGATGTTTCAGTGAAATCTAGCTAATACCCACAATGACTTTTGTCTCTTTCTTTCTATGCCTGCTAGCATGGATTTTACTTTTTATCCATGCCTGCTCCCAGACTGACATGTTTCTGATACCCTTCTATTTAATTAATGCTTTTGCATAAAATAAAAATAGGGGAAAATGTGTTTTTGTGTTTCTGCATGTAACTTGGCACTCAAATATTAAAGCACTCCTTTGAATTATATAAAATGAGACCTGTAACTAACATAGGACTTATAACCTCTTGACTGTTACCTCTAAGTTACCCTCAAATGTGACCAGTCTGCACTAGAAGTTTAATCATTTACAAGTTAGTTATTTAGGCAAAATATATGGAGTGTCCATCATGTACTGTGTACTGTGCTAGGAGCTATGGCAAAGATGAGGCTACTGGGTAGATTTAGGATTTTGTGGATTTCATCTTGTTGTTTTGATTAATGACCAAACACACAGGTTGTTAGTATGTAGTCCTTTGCAGTTTTGAGAAGGTGCAGACGTGACATCAGCACAGTTGGGCTGAGAATGGGAGCCCCTTTCTCCTGAGGGAGTGGACTTGACTGATCCCTACCCACATCTCAGTGGCTCGTTTTTTGCTCTGGCACAGCCTTGACTCTCGTTAATTTTTAATTTCCTGAATTTTATAAGGGGAGATAATGTACTGTGATGACAATCACTGCAAGTCTTAAAGCCTGTCTCTCAAAAAATGCCTAATCTCATTTCCTTATGTAAAATATAATAAAGGCTATAATCTAGATTAGAAATTCAGAAATAAAGTGCCTTGACACTTATTCAAGTGCCCCTGAGAGAACCCTCCCCACCCTTGCTGTGCCTCCTCAGCTTTCTATAGAATCTGTAGCTTATAAACAGCCAGACATCAAATTATTCATCACACAGCTATGTAAGAGCCGCCATGCCTGGAAAGTGACTTACAAAAATAGGTATAAAACCTGGCTGCTATCTTGAAGGAGTTTATAATCTACTTGGGGAAATGAGACCCATTTCTTTTCTTGGCACCAACACAAGTCAAGAAGCAGAGGATGATAAGTGACAAATGAATAGTTCTCCGTGTGCCTGATTCATTACCAGGAGTCTTCAGAGCCAGACTACATCTAGCCACAAAAAAACCTTTTTTTCCTAGAGCTATAGAATGAGGGGTCTCTAAGTGAGCCACCTGCCCGAGTGGACTTATCAGTCGAGAAACAGGGGTGACAAGGACACAGAAAGCAACCATTGCAATTTGGAATGTGAATTTGTTTTCTAAAAGCCTTTCATTAACAAAATCATGTGTGGTGAATGGGTGATGATGGAACTCACCCACTTCCTTCTCTTGTGAGTGTGATAACATTTATGAGCTTTAAATTTCTGGCAAACTGGAAGTTGCTCAAACCAGGCAAGGATGGAGATTAAAATCACCTTCGATGATGACAGAAAGTAGTGTTACCATTGAGGCCTCGGTCCCCCTTCTGGGGGAAGCAGATGTATTTTCTCCATTTAAAAGGATTTCCTTCTGGCCCCCACCCTCCCTGGGCATTTGGTTGTGATGGGGTTCAGTTTGATTGATTAATTTTAGTTCTTCTGCTTCGTATAAGGTAGACAGTGATGAATTGATATATTAAAGATGTGATTAATGGTTACTTTCTATTCAGTGTAATTATCAGGTGATAGTTTCAATGAAAAATGCTGGAAAATGTAACTTTTCACTCCAGATAACTATCCACCCTGTCTGGAAAGAAAAATGGGTCTCTATATTCAACATATTACTGTAGAGCAAGGCCATGAGAGCGAGCAAACACACTGGTTTTGTGAGTTTTGTAGAATAAGATTGATTTGGAAGAGTGCCTGTCTCCAAAGAAATTCTCAGAGAAGAAATCTATGGCTAAGAAAACTTTGTTTTACCTTAATCCTGGACGATTTTATTGGTTTCTACCTAGGCTTTCCAATCATTTCTGGCATTTGATCCATTTTGCTTTGGATTAATACCCCTAAAGTACTGTATTAATCACATCACATTTTTTTCCCAGAAACTTCCAACAATGTTGCATTAATATACTAAGAATAATGAAAATCATCAGCATGACACTAAAGAACCTGTGATATAAGACAGATCCTTTTTGTTAATATGTCACTTTCAATCCTCTGACCACCCACGCTTATCACCTAGTCATCTCAACTGGCTATGTTCCTACTGAACTAAGATTGACCTTGACCTTTTTTCCACCTGTTTCTGTTAGGAAAAATTATGGATGATTTTTAAATGAACCAAAAGATTATTAGGCTACCTCAGTAAAGAGATTATGTATATTGCAGAGAGCACACCTTCTGGGTTATTTGATTCTGTGTGGTTTGTGCATCTCTTTGTTTTAGAGATATTATATGACTTTTTAGAGTGAGATGTTAACTTGTAAAAATGCATAGTAACACAAATGATTCTTTTTTATATACATGAAGATAAATTCTGCCCACTGGAGGTTCATGTTACTTTCCTCCCATACTGTGGAATAAGCTGGTTGTGCTTCAATCAAACATTTATTTCAGCATTTCTGACCTTGTATGTTTGGTCTATGGATTCTCCTCTGAAATGTCATGGTGTTTGTTTTCAGCTTTCTTACCATCTAAGGAGTTATACAAAATTTTTACATATGTTTGTTTTAGATCTGTATCAGTATTCATGATTTACCTTTTTAAAAAATTATCCTTCAGTGTCATCAACCCAGTTTTAAAAGGAATTGCAAGTTCTCAGTAAAGTTGATTGGTAATTACAGACAGTTCCCATGTACTACCTACCCCTACATAAACACCACCTCCCCCACTCACACCATCTGGTACCAGACTAGTATATCTTTTACAATTGATAAACTTACATTGACACATCATAACACCCTAAGATTCAGTGTCTGTGGGTTTTGACAGATGTATAATGATATATGTCTGCCATTATGTATCAGGTCATGTTTGGTATATGTGTGTGTTTTTTACCAAACTTGTAAAAGTTGAAATTAAAAACAATAGTTCTATTGTCCAAAAGTCCTCTATGCTCCAACTATTCATACCTGTCTTCTCCCAACCCTTGCCAATCACCTACTTTTTTACTGTCCCCATAGTTTTACCTTTTCCAGAATGGTATACAAATTAGAGGCATGCAGTATATAGTCTTTTTTTTTTTTAATGTTTTATTTATTTTTAGGACAGAGAGAGAGACAGCGTGAGCAGGGGAGGGTCAGAGAGAGAGGGAGTCACAGACTGAAACAGGCTCCAGGCTCCGAGCTGGCAGTCAACACAGAGCCCGACGCGGGGCTCGAACCCACAAACTGCGAGATCATGACCTAAGCGAAAGTCGGACGCTTAACCGACTAAGCCACCCAGGGGCCCCATGTATATAGTCTTTTAAGATCAGCCTCATTTATTTATCCATTATGCATTTCAGATTCCTTCATGGTTTTCATGGCTTGGTTTTACACTTATTTTTAGAATAATGTTTCATTATCCATAGGTACCACAGTTTATTATTCCCCTATTGAAGGACATTTTTATTGCTTTCAAGTTTTGACGTTTATGAATAAAGTTGGAGGTTTTGTGTGGACATGTTTACTGATTTGGTAAATATAAAAGGGTACAATTGTAGGGCCATATAGAAGAGTATGCATAGTTTTGTAGGAAATTGCCAAACTGTCCTCTGAACTGGCTCTACCATTTTTCATTCCCACCCACAATAAATAGAGAGTTCCTATAGCTCTCACTATTATTAAAAAAGCTTCTAGAAATTACTGATATTGTCAATGTTCTAGGATTTGGACATTCAACTGGGTGACTAGTGTTATCTCATTGTTTTAATTTACAATTCCATGATGATATGGAGTCCTTTTTCATATGTTTATTTGCTACTTTATATCTTCTTTGATGAGGTATCTGTTTAGATCTTTGGCCCATTTAGTTGCGTTGTTCATTTTCTCATTGTTGAGTTCTAATATCTATTCATTTGTTATATTAGAATTACCTATAGAAATTTCTTTTTTTAGTAATTTTTAATATTTATTTATTTTTGAGAAAGGGGGGATGGGCAGAGAGAGAGGGAGACATAGACTCTGAAGCAAGCTCCAGGCTCTGAGCGCAGAGGGGCTTAAACCTACCAACAGCAAGATCATGACCTGAGCTGAAGTCAGACACTTAAACGACTAAGCTACCCAGGCACCTCACCTGTAGAACTTTCAAAAAATAAGATCTGACTTCAGTATTCCTTACTACAGACCCATGAGTGTCAAATTATGTAAGCAATAAAATCACTAGAGAGTTTCTTACAATCCAGAATGCTGGATCCCACTGCCAGAATTTTATATTAGAGCGGGGTCTGAGTGTCTGCATTTCTGTCAAGTTCCCATGATGGCAATGTACTTTGGGAACCATTGCTCTAATCAGCAAATTAGTTTCTCTGAAGGTGCTTGCCAGGTATAGATATTGTTGAAACTCTCTGTAGGTGATTCTACTATGTAGACAATGTTGAGATCTACCAGAAGACTGACCTCATAGTGTCTTCCTTGTTTTAGTGCAGGCTACGTAAATTTCTTCAACCTCATTTTTTTCCTCTACCACCCTGTTTTAGTATCTAATTTTATACCTTACATTTTGTTCACAATTACCTGTTTAGGTGCATGTGTTTGTAATCAGAACTTGGAATTGTGCTTTCTAGGTGACTTTTTAAATGAATGGTTTTTGCCTATTACATTCCAGCTTTATATATAAATGTATATTTTTATTGACGTATTGTTCACATATAATGTTATGTTACTTTACGTGTGCAACATAGTGATTTGACAACTTTTATGCATTACCCTACGCCTGCCGCAGTAAGCATAGCTACCATCTGTCACCATACAACATTATCACAATATTACTAACTATATTCTCTGTGTTGTATTTTTTATCCTTGTGACTTATTTATCACTGGAACTTTGTACTTCTTAATCTTCTTAACCTGTTTCACCCATTCCCCATCCACCTCCCCTCTGGTAACCACCAGTTTTTCTTTGCATTTTTGGTTCTGTCTCTGTTTTCTGTTTCTTTAATTTTTTGGATTCCACATACAGATTTAATAATATGGGTTTGTCTTTCTCTGTCTGCCTTTCATTTAGCATAATGCTCTGTAGGTCTGTCTATGTGGTCACAAATGACAAGATGGTATTTTTTTTTAATGCTGAGTAATATTCCACTGTGTATATGTACCACATCTTCTTTATCCATTTGTCTTTTAATGGACACTTAGTTAATAGACCACTAACAAATGGACAGTGGTGTCTGGGGATACAACCACATGATCCTTAGAATTATTCTTCTAAAAGCTAAACAATAAAGGTAAAACTGAACAATTTTACTCAATTTGTCTATTATCCTCTTGTAAAGACAGGTTTTTGTTTTTTTTTAAATTTTAGAGAGAGTGAGAGAGTAGGGAGAGAGGCAGAGGGAGAGAGTGAGGGGGAACGAGGAGAGAGAGACAATCTCAAGCCGGCTCCACGCATAGAACAGAGCCTCACATGGAGCTCAATCCCATGATTCTGGGATCATGACCTGAGTTGAAATCAAGAGTCAGAAGCTCAACCAACTGAGCCACTCAGGCACCCCTGTCTATTTTCCTTTAAAACAGAACTATTAAAACATTTTGATAAGACCAATGAAATTAAACAAAGAATCATAGATTTACCCACAGAGTTATAATCTATCTATTAAGGCTACAATAGAATGTGTATACTCTGATTTTAAACTGAATGTAGGTCAGCCTAACCTAAAATGTAGATAAGTTTGTCTCATTTTAAAACTTAGTATCATAGTTTTTTGCAAAGAAATCTAGGGATATTTCAGTGAACTTTGACTCCTTAAATTGGGCTTCTCTGAGGTAGCATATGACAATTTTTAGGGTGGGTGTATTACACTCTAAGTCTGAGTCTTTTCACAAAAGGAAAGAGTTACCTGCTATTTTAAATAAATCCAAAACAACAAATCTGCTAAGGGGAATACAGTCTATTTTCTCTCGTGTAAGATAACATATTTCAAAAGATGATGAGATATGGAGTAACCTCTAGATAGCATTTTGTTCTTTTCTCATTGATGTTCAATTGTTATGAATCACTGTTTAATATAATTCTCATCTTCCTTCTAGGCTTTTCTTTTATCTCACTATAAAATTTTTTGAAAGCAACTCTTCTGGAGTGCAGATATCTAAAAGTCCTAGTGTGTTAAAACTTTAAGATATTTGTCTGGTGAAGAGAGAATAAGAGAAAAGAATGAACAAAAAAAGAGAAGAGAATCATAAAGGATTTAAATACATATTCCTTATTTATTTTTGAAAACATCAAGTTGCCACCCTTGCACTCTCAGTTGACATTGTAAGTGTTCATTTGCCTCGTTTTGCAGGTTACTTTGATTTTGCTTTGAGACAAAGGCTGAAAAAGAAACATACATGTGTATGAGCATGTGTGTGTATGTTTTTCTTCATGTAGTTACCAAAAACAATTTATAGTTAATAGTATACCTGTTAAAACTAAACTTAAATGTAGGCGTTATTGAGGGATGAACTTCTTTGCCTAGAGTTAATAATCTCAGGTCACGTGATTCATACCTTTCTTTGCTTGCTTCTTTCTTTCTTTGCTCCTTCCTTCCTTCCTTCTCCTTCCTCCTTTCCTTTCTTCCTTCTTTCCATCCTTTCTTCCTTCCTTTCCCTTCCTCCTTTCCTTTCTTCCTTCTTTCCATCCTTCCTTCCTTCCTTAATTGAAAGAAGGAAGAACACTTAACAGTAAGTAGCCAGTGACTTGGATAAAGAGACTGCCTTGGAACTCATTGCTGCCTGACAAATGCAGGTCTTAAGCTTTATCCCTAGGCATGAAAAGCAGTTCATTTTTGTGAGGGAGAAATAGAAATCCAACAGGAATACTGAAAGACCATAGGATAGAACCCTAGCCTCGGCATGAAGAGTTGAAGGTTTATAGGATACAGGAGACTCTGAATCTCAAAGTGGGTCACAGTAGAAGTCTCTCAGGATAAAATTTTAGTGTTTGAATTGTGGGGACAAATTTTCAGATTTAGAGCATGAAATGAGAGAACTTGTATTGATTTTCTATTGCCAAGTAACAAGTTGCCATACATTTTGCACCTAGAACAGTGCACATTTATTATCTTACAGTCTGGTACTCCATAGCTGAGTTCTCTGTTCAGTATATCAGAAACCTGAAGTCAGGGTTGGCTTCTCTGGAGGCTCTGGGGAAGAAGCCACATCCAGGCCCATTCAAGATGTCCCCAGAATTAGGTCTCCATCCACCTTCATCTCCCTCTTATTGAATCGTTCATTCTTCAAACCTCTTTGACTTCTCTCTGACCACTAGACTCAGACTTCCTGCTCTCAAGTGATTAAACCAGCACTACAGAGATAATCTCTTAAAGTCAACTATTTGGGACTTAGGTTACATCTATAAAATCCTTTCATAGCAACACCTAAATTAAATAACTGGAGTTAGGTGCATATACATCAGAGATGAGGAATTTGGACAACCGTTTAGAATTCTGCTACCCCTGAGCCATCAACTACCCTCAAGTGATTTGTCAAACTGACAGATCCATCCAGATCAAGGAGACATCATTGCAGAGTGGAAATTTACAGCCACATCAAAAATTATACCATTTCAGCAGTAACACAGTATACCAGTTAGAAACAAAGACAGAAATTGCCATCAGAATTGGGTTTTATCTCAGCTTTTTATTCCTGTGAGTTCTGACTTCTTTTGCATAGAATATGCCTTCACATTTTGGGGCAATTCAAGATTGGTAGGGCCTCAATAGGTGATAGGGAGCTTCCTGTCAAAAGAACACAGAGAAATTTGAAAACAACATGACTGTTTGCATTACAAATACATGTAGGAAGTCGCAGCATTTAATTTGTTATTAGGTCTTGCTCCATGTCAACTCCTACTATTTTCTCTATAATGTATGGGAGACAACATACTATAGTGATTAAGAATATAGTGGGATTCAAAAATCCCCACTTCTTCATTACCGTATATTTGCCTTGAACAAATTAGTCTTAAACCTTAGTTTTATTTTTCTGTGAATTGGATAACATAGAGGAACAACCATGTGCAGTAGTTATGAATAGTAAATGATACACAATATATAAAGGGCTTACAACAGACTTCAGTTAAGTGTTTAATCATGTTCTCTGTTGAGTATAGTTTATCTACTTACTAAGCCGTGTAAGTCTTTAGCTATTTTTGAACCACTTTTCCATCACTGAGAATAGGATTGGAGTTGATTCATTCATTTACTGTGCATTTGTTCATTCAGTAGCCAACCCATATTTATCAAGTTGCAAACTAAGCAATGGAGATACCAATTTAAATAAGGAACAATTCCCTAGTCCTTGAGGCATTTACAGCCTAGAAATTCTAAAGGGAATCATGTGTGTTCTCCCATGATTCCATTCCTACTCAGATTTAGGAAAAAACTTAGAGAATAATGCAGTTTTAAAATAGAGCAATAAAGTAATTTTCTTCCTTCCCCCAAACACTATAAGCCCTTGGAGTTAAGGTATATTATATTACACATTTTTTATTCCACCAGAATTTGGCATGGTGGGAAGCACCTACTTAGTGAATTGATACAAATTAAAATTATTAGAATCAGGTACTTTTCTTAGGAAAATAAGCAATAGTATATGCCAGTACAGTATCTAATGATGAAATATCATTTTAAATAAGAAAAGTATTGATTTATTACATCAAGATTAGGGGTCTAAAACATCAGTCCGAATGAAACAACATTGAATGCAATCTATGCTTTTATGTAATACCTCTAAACAAGGTCCCAGGTGTTTTAGAAACTGTGCTGTTTTAGCACAAAATATTATACTGCTGACTTTACCGCCATTTATTCTAAAACAATGTGGATCCACTTTTTTCTCGTTTATAGAACACACAGAAAAAAACCTTTCATCTGGTGAGCCAGCAAATAAAACTTATTTTGAAGAGAAGGCTGAGAATGTATCCTAAAAAAATAATTGGAGAGGATGGCAGATATTTATACCCAGAAATGTAACAACATCATTAGCACTTGTGGAAAATTGTAACTTACCTGTATGACTAACAAAAGAAAAACGGTTAAGCATAGTGGTTAAGTTATAAGACAATCATAAGATGGCACATTAGGCAGCCTTTGAAAACGTTTATGAAGAATTTTTATTGGTGTGGTGAAGGAAAGCATAATGTTAAATGAAAATAGCAGAGTGCAGAATAGATGCAACATTTTCAGTTGTCATCATTTTATTTTAAAACTTTTTTTTCTAAGTAAAGACGCTATTGGTTATTTTATTTCAGCCAGACATCATTTCAAAACAACTGGCACCATGGTTGGTTCCATTGTGGTACAATTTGAAGGAGGTAGGCAAGGTCTCCATAAACATCTGGCTGAAAGCAGACACTGTACAGTTAGGGACTTTTGTTGTATATTGTTGGCTGGTACTCAGATCCAACTCTATCTCTTTCTATTGTGTCTTTCTATCATATAGATGTGTGGAAGCTAAAACTCACATTTCATTCTCCCTTGTAGCTATGACTCTGGATGTGAATTCTATGTGAATTCGATTCTGCCAGTTAGATATACCTCTATGCTATTTGGAAGTAAGAGAAAGGTCATTTTCCTGCTTCTTTTGGCTGTTTACAGAAAGTGGAGATGTAAAATTTTATAGTAGTGCCTTACTAGTGCATGTTCTGTAAATCTTGTGAGTTTGAGGGCAGTGGCATTTTTGATCCAGATACCCATATAAGTCTAAATCCAAGTGGTGACTTGTAGCAGAGGAAACATCCCCTCAAGAAACATTCCTTCAAGTAGGTAAGTTCTATGTAGTTCTGGATCATTATTAAAGGCCTTCTGGAAAGATACACCTGTGCCTCAGTAATGCTATAAGTGCCTAATGCTCTTTATTTACTCTGTTTCTGCCCAAAATACCAAGAGTTGTTCTGTTTTCTGACATGAGCCAAATAAGTCAAATGAGACCCAATGTGCAATTAAAAGAAACTTACAATTTTAAGTAACACCACCGACATTTTGGTATGAATACGTTTTCAGTTCTCTTCCCATGAGGAGGAACTAATGTTAAATATATGTTTACATATATTAATCTATGGGTATGGGGGAATGTGTAGAGAATATGCTTGAAGATGATATAACTGCACCTACTAGAGACTCTAAAAATAATTTCAGTCTATCAAACCAATATGTTGAATAGTTGTCTTCTGGTGACATAATTTTCAAACATAAATTTAATAGAGGAGTTATAGGTATGCATTCTGGAATGTTGATGCTTTAGCCAGATACTTCTCTTCCTCCATTCCTATCTAATTAGACAGGATAATTAGTCTATGCCTCCCTAGACAACTTACCCTAGGTAAGAAACATGCCAATATCTCCGAAGTTGGAGAGATCCTGAAAATCTAAATAGTTGTGAATACCATTTTTCTTTTAACGCAACAAGCATTTATGAAGTACCAACTGGGTATCAAATGGCTGCTGAAAACTTCATGATGATTCAGATATGATCCTAACTCTTAAAAAGCCAGCAAACATACAAAATGTTCTACTGTCTTGGGAGAGGTGGCTACACGAAGCGACATACCAGTAAATGTTTAAGAACCAGATTTCTGAGGGACAATATGAATGGATATATGCACATAAGGTTATTATAAGTATTATTGATTGTCGGAAGCTGGCTCTGGCAGGTCCAGGGGTCCCTGAAGGATGGATGGGGTCGGTGAGGGAGAGAGTGAGAGAGCCCCGAGATCCCTTCTGATCACCAGGTAGGCATCTCTAGTTATTTCTACTGGGGCCATCAGTAAATAGTCCTGAAGGATGAATGTATGTCAGTCAAGCAACATGGGGGAGTGCAGTGAGGAGTGTCCCATGCACAGGAGCAGAATGTCAGTGGGAAGAGGCATACATCAGGACCTGCCTTAGCCTTTTATGATCAGTATGGGGTGAAGTCTACAGGGGCCAGGTTGGGAAAGACCTTGCAGGTCATACTAGGCAGTCTAAATTTACTCTTGTGATTGATAGCCTTTCAGGAACTTTACAAACAGTAATGTGGTTCACATTTGCATTTTGGAACAGCAGTTACAGTGGTAACGTGGAAGATGGAAGAGAGGCAAAGTCATCAGGCAGGAAGTCCATGCTGGTCCCATCACAGCTGTCTCCTCCGTGCTGTTGTTGATCCTTGTGCTTGTCTTTGGATCACAGCCCCACCTTTTCTTTTTTTTTTTACAAATAGTTTATTGTCAAATTCGTTTCCATATAACACCCAGTGCTCATCCCCACAAGTGTCCTCCTCCATGCCCATCCCTCCTCCCCCCCACATCCATCAGTCCTCAGTTTTGTCAGCATTCAAGAGTCTCTCATGGTTTGCCTCTCTCCCTTTTCCCCACCATTTCCGCCCTTCTTCTCCCGCTTGGTCCTCTGTTAAGTTCCTCCTAATCCTCCTATATGTGCACACATATGATATTTGTCCTTCTCTGCCTGACTTATTTCACTCAGCATAACACCTCAAGGTCCATCCATGTTGCTACACACGGCCACATTTCATTCTTTCTCATTGCCATGTAGTATTCCATGGTATAGATAAACCACATCTTCTTGATCCATTCATCTGTTGATGGACACTTAGGCTCTTTCCATGTTTTAGCTATTGTGGAGAGTGCTGCAATGAACATTGGGGTCCATGTGCTCCTATGCATCAGCATTTCTGTATCCCTTGGGTAAATTCCTAGCAGTGCTATTGCTGGGTCCTAGGGGAGTTCTATTGTTAGTTTCCTTAGGAGCCTCCACACTGTTTTCCAGAGGCAGCCCCACCTTTTCATCTTTAGTGTCTCATTCAAATTTGATTCTCTCTGCAGCACATCCCAGATTCAGTCCCTAACAACTAAGGGAATTTTTCCACCTACCTACCCATACTGAGAAGGCTCACACATTCCCAAACTCTTCCTAATCTATGCTAACTTTACGGAGTGATGACCAAAGAGAGATTGTTAACTCAAACTTGACTTTTCCTCCAAATTAGGAGAATTCAAATCAGGCAGTATTCGTTGATGTCATTCAGGAAAGTGATACTCAAGACTTTAAACATATTTGCCTCAGTGATGATAGTAATTTGGCAGGCCGTGTTAAGAAACTTACTCAGAAATTGTAGCTTAATTATTTAAGATGTGTGTAGCACAAACATATACTAATCTTTTGTAATTGGATGGATTTTCTTTTCAAAGAATGCCAGACATTGCTTGTTTTTTTCTTTTTGTTTTTGTTTGTTTTTTTTAGGACGTTGGTATTAGATATGAAAGACTTGTGACCTGTGACAAAAAGAAGAAATGTAAGCAGCCCTGACTCTGGGGAATTTTCCAGATTATAACTTGAGGCTGCTTGGTCCTTGTGTATCCTCGAGGCATCTGTACCTTCTTGTTTGCCTCTGTTTCCCTTCTGTTTATAAAGGAATATGCAACATTGGCATGTGGGAAAGCTACTTGGACACCTGAATTTATTTAAGGGAGGCCAGCATTTCTAGATAATTTTGGTGCCTAGGTAATGGAATGAAAGCAAGAAAATAAGGCTTGAGATTTTTATCCAAAAATGACTGAATTTAGCCATCAGTCTTAATAAAGCTCTGCCTCCCAGTTGCAGGATTTCATGAGGAATACGGTTTTAGAGCTGAAAAATGCTGCAGCCATCATGTTCAGAGTTCAAACAGACAAATAAACCTTATCAGAAAGCTGTCATCAAAAGGAAGGAAAATATCCCCCCAAATCCATAAAAAACAGACACACAAAAAATTTGAATACAGGAGTGCCTGGGTGGCTCAATGAGTTAAGCATCCAACTGCGGCTCAGGTCACAATCTTACAATTTGTGAGTTCAAGCCCTGCATCAGGCCCTGTGGAGCCTGGAGCCTAAATCAGATCCTGTGTTTCTCCCTCTCTCTGTCCCTCCCCAGCTCTCACTCTGTCTCTATCTCTCTCAAATATACATAAACATTAAAAAATCAAAAGAAAAATTGGATACATATTTATGCTGAATAATAATCAAATAAATTGAAATTAAGACAGTAGTGCCATATCTTATTTCATATATGAAATTGAGGGTTGAGTAAAATATAATTCCTTTTCACTTTCTTTGTGGTAAACTTTTGTACAATATAAATCAATGGCCTAAAATGCCTACATATATTGGAGACACACAGGACTGTAGATCCTGTGTTCAAAATTACTATATAATATTGCCTCCTTCTGCAAAAACTAAATGTTGTTGGTCTTCTTTTTCTGATTAGTTTATGATTTTTTTCTGTGTGATATGTCACATATAAGTCTCCTTCAGATGATACACAAAACAAAAAGAACCCTTTTACCTCTGGTTGCATTTAGTAATGAAAATTTCATCAGCCTTTAAACTTTTATTAACCCAGTTCATTCCCCAAACCATTTCAGGCAGCTTAGAAGAAAATCAAGGATGTTTAAAAGGAGAATAAAAGGACAAAGAGTCAGGAAAATGAGAAAACAAGTTGTAATACATGTAGATCATGAGAGGAATATTAGAATACTGATAAAGAAACTATGAGGATCTTTGTAGATGGAAAACATAGGACTACAAAATCTACCCACTTGGGCTTGACAGTCAAAGGGCAAGAGCCTTGAACAGTTCCATGAATTCTAGACTTACTGCTGAGTTGCTTTTCACATGAGATATCACGTGCGGCTGTAATGTATGTTGTACACTTAATGAATTCCCCAGCAGTTTAGGTGTGCGCACTAAAGAGTGTCTGAGACTGCTTTCCTTGTAGTGCTCATCCCTTTGGGTCAAAGGAAATTATTTTAGCCCTTCTCACCTACCTGGGGTCTTTCTCATCCCAGTCTGTCTGGATTCCAGGGTCCATCATACCCATTGCCTTTTGCTTTAGCCTAGGAAACAAAGGGATCTAGTTTTACAGTTCCAGGGAGATTGGAGCAAAGGGGGGAATGGGAGAAGCAATTAGATACATTTTAATCTCCTCTCCCAGCTGCCTCCCTCCCTGATTTTGTTTCATGCCCACTTAAAACAAAGAACTCTGCAGGGGTACCACGGTCCTCCAAGGTCTTGATTCTGTCAAGGTCTTCATCTTTTCACTGCAGTTGTGAATAAGCAGAAAGGGTGTATGTTCTGAGTGTTTCTGGAAGAGTTGGAGCTACCCAAAGCTTCACCTGGAAAGGGAATAGAGGCAGGGCTTACAAATCTACAGCAGGAGTATTGAAGGACCACGTAGCCTTTTATTGAAAGACTTTGGGGACACAGAGTAGTAGATTAATCTGTTCATCCTTCAGCCAAATATCTAAAATTTCCTTATAGCCAACTCTCATTTTCCCAGTGATCTCCTCTCAAAGTTAGATCTTCTCTGTCCCTTAGGGTTGTGCTGTTTTTCTCTCTAGTCTTTTGGCAGTGTAGTACTTGTTAATATCTCTTTCATTTTCTCTCCACTAGTATCTTTTGTCTGACAGTGTCTCTCTCTTTCCTCTACTCCCCCACCTCATCCTCCTCTTTGCCATCTCTTTCCAGACCATTCCTTCTTTGTATCTTCTCGATGCTTTCTTATGCAAATCTGGCTTCTCTGGGCTTTTGTACTTAATGCATCTGGTTAGATAGGAAAGAATGATTATAAACATTACTCTCTTTTTCCCCCTCTTGCATTCAAATGTCATTTCTCAACCTATCTGATGTCAAATTTTCAGCTGAATTCACCACACCCTCTACTCTTCTCCTGGTGGTTGAATAAACAACAAGTAGTATATGCCCAGACCAAATACTGGAAAAGAGAAAGAGCCTATTTGAAATGGCAAAAATTTTTTCACAGTATTTATAAAAGTTTTCCAATGCACCTCTACTCCACTTGTGGGGGGTAAGGCTGAAATTTATTTCTAGTCATCTGAAAACTGACCAAAAACCCATTGTCAATTGTACTTTGTGAGGAAAGATATCTCTGGACATATGCAGAACGGCCCAGAAATTGTAGAAAAGAAAGGCTTGTAGAGCCCATGACAAGGCCACTGAAATAATTGTTACTTCAAGAAAAGTAACAAAGATTAATTCTATTCTAACTATATTCTTTTCTGATTAATCTTTGTTATTTTAATGACAGATGTCTTTGATTTTATTAACATTTTTGTCATCACAAAAGGTGAAAAGTCAACCCATGGGGTCTGAAGTACAGGATGGCAAGGAGTAAGCAATCTATGCAGTGACCTTCCAGTAGTCACAGATGAGGCAGGTTTTGCATGCTGGGACATGCATCCCAAATGAGACTCAGGAAAAGCACTTCTGTGTGGAGTAAAGAGCGTAGTCTCAACAAATAGCTTTTCTATGGCCTGAGAAGAGTCAAGTATGCTACCACAGACACCTAGAGAGATGGATGACCTGCATGTCCCCTCACATGATTCTGGATCATTATCTTTACTTTCAACTAGATTTTGATAAGAGGAGATTTAATCAGTGATTCGTAGGCCCAGAACCGTTTCCAAAGGGTTGCTATTAACAGAAAATCAATTTAGAAATGTCATTTGAGGATGAAGCTCCTTGGTATTCACAAAGCCAAAAGGCATTCCACTACCAGGCTTTCAGCAAAAGCTCCTGAGTCACCCAATTTCACCTGAATATGGGGGAAAACATCCAAAACCACTTGGTAATCAAGTCCAGCTGAAAATATGCAGCCTTTTTTAAGTACTGCTTTCTCACTGAGCTATATCTTGAAAACTGTGGAGAAATTTCTACTTTTTATTGGGCTCTTTTACATGAATTATGTATATTTTTATATCTATTTCATATTTATCCTCTATCCTTCAAGCTGTTCCATAGTTAGACCTTTCATCCTTGTATACAGTCATGGAGACATTATGACAGTTTTTACTTTTTGGTCATCTAAAGGAAATGAGAATTTCCAGGGTCTTTGAAAGGAAAAAAAAAAAAACCCTAGGTATCCTTTAACTCTATAGTTTTAGAGGCTTGGATGGCCTCTAAATATACTGTAACATCCACAAGTAAATGTGTGTATGCATTGAAAGCTCAATGATAAGGAAAACACATGGAATTCTTTGCCTTTTAATGGTCCCTTTAATATTTTCTTTGTATTTTTGCATGTTAATTTTGTAGCAATACAAATAATAACTATAACTTACTGAGTGTTCACTACGTGATAGGAACCATGCCATCCATTCTTCACAAATCATTTCTTTATAATTATTCTACAAAGAATTAAGACTTTCATTTACCTTTTTTTCTTTCAAAATTAAAAGAAATGGAGGTTGAGGGCTGTTAAATAACTTCCTAAAATCACAAAATCAGTAAGTCATGATTTGATACAAATATGACAAACTACAAATTTGGGCTTGTTAGCCATTTTTCTCTGCTCTTGTAACATTATACTTCTCTTAAATCTGTTGATCCTGTTATTTCAGCAGAGTGCTATTGGACATTTGCCGTTGGACATTGTTCCACTTACTGGAGTTACAGGATGAATAAGTGGGTCCTGGGTAAACAGAGCTCATATTCTAGGAGGCAAGTCAGAAGAGCAAACAAGTGAATGTAGTATAAGGTAGTACATGTCATAACACAAGGGACTGCTAGTTAACTGGAGGAGGCTCAGATCAGGGAAAGATGAACTGCCTTATGCTGTCCCAGAATGCTCAGTGGGTTGGCCTGGCAGAAGATTGAGGTCAGTGACCTTCTAGATAAAGGGAAAGCATATGCAGTGGCATCTAGTGGTGAAATAGCATAGAGCAAAAACCAAGATTAACGGTCAGGTTTGGCCACAATGAGTGTGTAGGTGGGAATGAAGCTAGGAGGTGATTAGGTAACAAAAAAGAAAAGAACCTTATAATCCAATCGTACAAGTTTGGATTTGTTCCTATAAGTCAAAAAGACTCATGAGAAGAATTTTAAGCAGGGAAATGATTAGAATAAGTCCTACCTGGAGTAATTTATAGGGCAGCTATATTTTTTTCCCCAAGAAAATAATTCAGTATTTTTTGTTTTATTTTGTTTATTGGGGAGAATATGTTCAGTGGAGTTTTCTTTTATCTCATTTGATAGGTCATCAGATGTTAGGAATTGAAAGTTCTGGCTGGATTTAGAAATATGGTAAAAATCTTCTGTCTACTGAGGAGATAAGTTTTTGTTCAACACTCCAATTCCATAAATGACAGAAATGTGCTCCTCCCCTCCAAAAATACCACATTCTTTGAAGCCCTCTTGACTGTAGTCTCCATTCTCTTAAACTACAATATTTTCAAGTCAGAGGAAAATATTTGTATTGTCAAGGAAACCATATGTTTTTGTCCTCTTGAAGTTCATGACACCCAAGTTAATCCACTTTTCTCCTCTGTGTCTCTGTCATTTATTTTTTAGTTAGGACCCATGGATATAGAAGACTTAGGAAGTTGGCCCTTTGGCCTCCTTTTCTCCTCAGTTCCCCCATGATTTTCAGCCACTTCATTATCTTTGTGGCCAACCCTTATGATATAATATCATGAGAGACTGGAGAACAAAAACTATACTGCTGACCTTGGAAAGAAGGGAAAAATCTCAAACAATGCATGTCATATCACTCTGCTCTTCCATATGTAAGTGAAACTGTAATGCTTATCCACTGGGTTCTAAGGAGATTTCCTGGGTTGAATAAACAGTATAAGCAGTAGCACAATAGGAAATGGATAACAGAAAGTCACAGAAGCCTGTGGGACTGGATAACAAATGATATAATAAAGGACAGTGTGATATAAGGCTAAGAAAGCTAACTTGTTTCTACATTGTGGAAGATCTTGTTTTCCTATCAGGAAGAGTAGGATTATTTTCATTTGGCTGGCAGTAGGGGGATGTGTAGATGTTTGACAAATAAAAGGATCAAACTACACTTTAAGAAATGAATGTCATTGTTTAGGATGGGGAAAGGAGTGGAGAGAGGGAGAAGATCATGAACTGCTGCTAACTTCTTTGTTTATAGACCAATATGTGGAAAATGTTACCCAGGAACAGGAAGCATAAGGTAGCACAGCATCTATAACTTCATCTTGAGGAACAATAACACTCAAATCCCAAATGGGCTGGCAAGAGTACTCCAATGAACTTGAGGAGTCACTGGAGAAGAAAGAGGGAAATGAGGAGAATAATTTTGTGTATGAAAAAGAGGCAAGGAGATATGCTCTAGGTAGAAAAAAAAAGGTCAAATGCTAAATACAGATAACAGATCAAATAATATGTGGGCTGGAGCATAACCATCAGCATGAGTAACATGGGGGCCATTATTGGGGTTAGCTTATTTGCAATTTGGTTGAGGGCAGCCTCCAGCTTAAATTTGGTTGAGGGTCATGTTGCAAAGTGGGATAGACATGAGAGAGGTTTGGTAGTACGTATTATTGGTAATAGTTTGAAGGAAGATATGTGTTCAATCCTGATTCCCAATTGTGACTTGACTTTTCCGAACCTTAGTTTCTTTACAACAGATAAGGAAATTAAAACCGATGAGATTGTTTGTAGACTAAATGAGATTGTAAGTGAATTATTGGATGAAAAGAAATTTACCTATTCTTTTTTTAAATAAAATGGGTGTATTTCATTTCATTTCATTTCATTTCATTTTAATTGAGAGAGAGCATGTGCAGTGGAAGGGCAGAGGGAGAGAGAGAATCTTAATGCTCCACGCTCAGCAGTGAGCCTGATGTCGAGCTCAATCTCGAAACCCTAGGATTGTGACCTGAGTCAAAAATAAGTCAGATGCTCAACTGAGCCACCCAAATTCCCCAAACTACCTGATCTTGACTTCAGTACTCAAACATGTGTCAGTTGCATTATTTGAATTTAGAAAATGATAAGATATTGGAGAAAAGAGTAACAGGTATAAAAATAACTTTATAGTTTAGACTGAGGATAAAAATGAGATTAAGAGAAATGGGGAAGTTGAAAGAGGATGTGGTTTAAAAGAGAAAAGAATGAGTTGGACTGGTGATTTTTCCCTTTTTAAAAGCGGAGATAAAATATACCCATATTTAAATATACAGACATTTTGAAGTTTTATGAATTTTGACAGTTGCTTACATCTATGTAATTCAAAACCCTTTAAAGATATAGATTAGTTCTACTAAAGAAATTTTCCTCATTTTTCCTTTGCAGGCAATCCTTCTACCACCCCCCCCCAAAGTAGCTGTTGTGTGATTTCTTTAACCACAATGACTTTTTCCTATTCTAAAATTTCTGAAGTCAAACTATATACATACATTTTTTGTCTCTGACTTGTTTCAAAATGTTGTTTTGGGGATTTATCTATGTGGTTTTATGCACTGGTTGTTTGGCTTTTGTTTATTGTTATGTTTGAATATATATGCTACAGATTTTTATTTGTTTTATGATCTATAAATGTGTTTGTGGACACTTCTTTTGGTTTCCAGTTTGACTTTTATGAATACAGCTTCCATACACATTTTTGTACAGATCTTGCTATGTAAGAAATTTCCTTTTTTTTTTAATTTTGAAGTTTATAGTTTAGCTTTTATGTTTAGGTCTGTTTTTTATTATAGACTTAATTATTGTCTATAGTTATGGTTGGGTGTAGAAGCTCATTTATTCCCTGTATGGATATAATGTGTTTCCATGCAGTATTTGACAAGAATTTTCTTTCTCTATTGAATTGCTCTAAGAATTCCCTCTCTCTCTTTCTCTCTTACTTCCTTTCTTTTTTCCCCTCCCTCTTTCCCTCTTTTAAGGACTCTGACTATGATGTATCTCATTGTGGTTTTCTTTATGTTTATGCTGGTTAAGTTTTATTGAGCTTCCTTTAATAATTTTTAAGACAAATTTGGAAAAATTTTAAGCCATCATTTCCTCACATATTTGTTTCCAGCCCAGGTTCTCATTCTTTTGATAGTCCAATTACACATTTGTCAGACTATGCAATGTTGTCCCACAGGTCACTTAAGTTCTATTTTTTAAACTTTTTTCTCCTCTTTGTATCAATTTATAATTTTTAGATTTCTGTCTTGAATTTTACTGATAATTTCTTCTCCAGTATCCAGTCATCTGTTAAGCCAATAGGATGTTTTTGTTTTGTTTTGCTTTGCTTTTGTTACAAATAGTTTATTGTCAAATTAGTTTCCACATAACACTCAGTGCTCATCCCCACAAGTGCCCTCCTCCATGCCCACCCCTCCTCCCCTGCACATCCATCAGTGAATTCTACCAGACATTTAAAACAGAATTAATCCCAATTCTTCTCAATCTATTCCAAAAAATAGAAATCGAAGAAAAACTCCCGGACTCATTTTATGAAGCCAGCATCACTCTGATTCCCAAGCCAGACAGAGATCCAGCAAAAAAAGAGAACTACAGGCCAATATCCTTGATGAATACGGATGCAAAAATTCTCAACAAGATCCTTGCAAATCGAATCCAGCAGCATATAAAAAGAATCATCCACGAAGATCAAGTGGGATTCATGCCTGGGTTACAGGGCTGGTTCAACATTCGCAAATCAATCAATGTGATACATCATATCAATAAAAGAAAAGATAAAAACCATATGATCCTGTCAATAGATGCAGAAAAAGCATTTGAGAAAATACAGCCAATAGGATGTTTTTATGTCTCAGATATTACAGGTTTTAGTTTTAGAATTTAGTTCTAGAATTTATTTGTATGGATTCCATTAATTTTCTGAGAACAACTCCCTGATTATTTTATATTTACCTTTTTCAAAATCCTTGAACATATTCATAATAGTTGTTTAAAATCCTTGGTAATTGCAATCTATGTGGTTTCTTTGGAGCTATTTCCATCGGGCAATTTTTCTCTTGGTTAGCAAGAAACTAAAGGACTTCATTGTCATAAGAGTTGTGACATAAATATTATCTTAATTTGACTTGACATAGTCCCAAGTAGATTTGATATTCCTAGTTTCAATTTAGTTTTTAATATAACAGCAATAATATTCATTGTCTAAATTAGTATAGAATAGAAACCTCAGCTATTATGCCGGGGAATGGAAAACTATAGCCATGACAATGAAAAATGAAGATTTTTAATTATTTGGATTTGAACATTGAGTAAATGCTACTTTGACAGAATGTGTTGAACTTATATCTTTAGGAGTATAAGAATGGTGGAAGAAGTAGGGATGTTTTAAAAGAGTTTCAGCAAATATAGACACCTAAACAATGAGAACATGTTCTTCTCTGTTCTCATCTTCCAACTCACCTTTCTACATTAGAAAACTTTATGCTGCAGTAAAGCACTCAGATTTCTTTATAGATCCTGTTGGAAACTTTTTCAGAGCAATTAATCACCATGGAGGATCCTAGCTGTTCTTATACAGCATCTATCTATTAATTAATTCAGTTTTCACTAGACAGCTGATATGCGCTTGCCATTCTAAGAGATGCACATGGTTCCTACCTTCATAGAGTTTAGCAGTGAGTTAGTATATTCTTTCATGCTTTTAATTTGACAGTTGTGTAGTTGCCACTAAGTGCTCCAGTAAACCCACTTTTGGTTCCCTGTTCCTGTCAGGGATCCTGACAGATGCATGTATCTCTTAAACTTGGTATTCCATGACCTTGCAATCTCATGGTTTTATTTTCTTTTGTTTTATCAGTAAAGAATGAGGATGGAAATAGGATTCTGCAGATATCATGGTACTCTAGATGTAGCATTACAATTGTTTTATCTTTCTGTTTTAAAGAGATTGGGGAGAAGGGTGACTCTTATCAGTGTATGGTATTCCATACATATAATACTGTAGATTCCAATTCAAGTTTTAATGATAGTATAAGCAGGATATTGAAAGACAGCCAATAACATTCATCTCTTTAAATAAGTATGCTGCAGGGCTGAAATAACTTTGACTTTATTGCTTTTAAACTTCATGAAGCCTGGGTTAAGCTCTTGGCTATGTTACATCTGAGAAATACAGACCTCATTTCACCTGTTCCACACTACAGCTGCAGTTTTATTTGGAAAATTGATGAGGGCATTAAGTTCTGAACTCATGTTGATTCTAATGTAAATAAATGGCATCATTACTTCATAGTTGGGAGTGCCACTAATCCAGACCTTAAAATTAAGGGTTATCTTGTTGATTGGGGGAAAATTAAGGCAATCAACTTTCAAGGATTTAATAAATGAGATTGAGCACTTAGAAATCATTTTCAACCTGGCTTTAAAAGTAGATGACTAGCAAATCAATAGCAGTAATACATGCCTATGGAAATAGTACGGGCTATATTTGTTTTTAGGGATGTTTTTATTCTGTTGTTTGAGCCTAGTTTATTAATATGGGGCTTAAAAGTAATCATATAAAGTGCTGAGCATATTTTAGTAGGAGGAAACACACTGTATGTTTTGGTTATAGTTAATATAAGCAGAGCCATGAAAAGTTGAATTTTCAAAAAGAAAAAATGATGATACAGGATCAGCACACTGAATATAAATTCATGAAATTAAAGATTTTTCCAGGAAGCTTGAGGTATAAAGGACTCAGTCCTATATATATAATATTTAGTCCTGCATATAGTATTTACATGCGTATGCTTGTGAGGATGTATATTTATGTGAATATGTGCATATGTGGTATGTGTATATGTATGTATGTAATGTGTATGGGGGTGTTATTGAGTCTTATTCTGTACTGGAGAGAAGCTGTGATAAGTGCTAGTTAGCACAAATTAGGCTCTCAATAAATGTTTGGGAGCTAAACTTTCTGTTATTCCATATTGTGTGTCTGGTAGTGATCTGAACAAAATCAGTACGTGGGATGTGTTTTATTTTAAACTGTTAACAACAGAAGCCAAGTGTGTACTGTCATACACATTTGGGGAAGTTTATTACTCAATTTCATGGATATAGAGTCACGTATGGGAGAATAATTTGTAACATCATTTTATACACCGATATGTGCTTGGGAACACAAACCTGGCCACTCCAAGACCATGGTTTTGGTTGTTTTTATGGTAGTTTGCTTTTAAGTTTGGGACAGATTTGTAACATACTTCAGAAACAATGGAAGAAAATTGAGAGTTGCATACATATCACTTTGGAGTTGATTCAAATGAAACTTACAGTGTCAATCTAATACATATTTAATGATATGTGTAATTAGTGTGGTTTATTACAAACATAAAAATAAGTGTCCAGGATAGTATGTCCTAGATAGTCCTCATTGTCTATCTTGCCATCTTCTGCTCTTAGGGTCACACACAGAGAAGCTACAGGGGTCTGAGGCCAGAAAAATATCTGCTGTAAGAAGATTATAGCCACAGTAATAAAAATGATGGCCATCTGTTTCAATATAACTGCATGCTAGATCCTATACTATATGCTTAACATGCATATCTCACTTTATTTTAACTAAAACCCCGTGAGATAGTTGTAGTTTTCAGATGAAGAAACATTAAGACTGAAAGACCTGAAAATGAGGGCCGTGTAATATAATGGAAAGAACATGTGATTTGGAAAAAGATATACTCAGTTTCAATGCATGATTCACCATTCACTGTGTGATCTTGGGAAAATTACTTAACCTTTCTGCACCCCAGGTTCTTAAGGCATACTAAAGGATTACTACCCCTCTCTTCTCTAATAATTTACAAAGCTATGCATGTAAAACCACAAACATAGTACTGATATAGAAGAGCATTTTGTAATATTAGTCCCCTCCTTCCTGAATTCCTAGGACCCGCTTCTATAAGTACAGTTAATGTTAACCTCAGGCAGTGTTCACTCTGGCTTCTGTGGGGAAAAGGGGGCCTGGGACCAGTGATTTTCCTTGTGAGCTAAAGACATATGTGGAGACAGGAGCCTATGCATTTTCCTTACCCTCCTTTCCTCCCAGCAGAACCTCAGTTGCCCTTATGGCTTGACAGAGCCTTGTAGAAGACAGTTTGGTGAACAAATGGCCTCCCTGTATGAGGAGAAAATTGTGGTGGAGGTCCCAAAGATGACCCTCCCCCCAGTTATGCCCTGGAAGAACACAAAACAATTAACAAGCAGAAAGGTGCATGGATCAAAGTCCAGGGAAAATTAGGCACAAGCTTCCTAGAGTTCTTCCTCAAATGGAGTCCCACAGGATGTGCTACATTAACCTTAGCAAGTTGTGATGACATGTGAGAAGTGTCTTCCAGGGAGGCTCATTAGAGACTAAATGCACAGGGAATTTATTAGGGGCTGTTCACACAGGTACCCTCTGCCTGGAATGTATCAAAATTGCAGACATTTCAAAAAGCAGGTGTTGAGCACAAATCATATTATTTGCATAAACAGGTGAAGGTAGTCATTCTTATCAGAGAATGATGGGAACCCTCATGACATCCCAGTCTCTAGACTGCAGGGCAAGGGCAACTTTGCAAGTCGGCCTTTGTATAGATAGCAGATTGAGGCTTGCTTAGGCTATAGTAACTCTCACTAGTATAGTTTCAGGCTGTTTCTTTTTTTTTTTTTAAACCTTTAATGTTTGTTTATGTTTGAGAGAGAGAGAGTGTGTGTGAACGGAGTAGGGGCAGAGAGAGATGGAGACACAGGATCTGAAGCAGGCTGTAGGCTCCGAGCTGTCAGCACAGAGCCTGACACTGGGCTCGAACTCATGAACTGAGATTATGACCTGAGCCGAAGTCGGACACTTAACCAACTGAGCCACACAGGAGCCCCTGGGCTATGTTTCTTCTTACCTGAATAAAAAGGTACTTTTTTCTTCAAGAAGACACAGTTTTATGTCAAGACACAGGAATTGGAAGACAAGATGTAGACTGAATTTTGTTCCTCCCAATCTGTTTGGTTACATACTTTTGGGTAATGAATAACCTGCTCAACGTTATATAGGTCCCCTAGTTCTCGGAATCTCACATTGAAGAGTATACTGTGTGACTTGTGCTACAGTGGACACTAATTTCTTCTTCACTCTCTAATCCTTTAAATAATCCAGTTTGCTTCTTCATAGCAGCTCTTTGCACATGCAGGTTTGACGAATGTTTTACAAAACCTTTGGATGACTTCTGCATTAGTTTCTGCCCATTTGGTACTGATTAGAAAACTTATATAAGATGCCAATTTATCTTATACTTGGAATTGTGTAGGCTTTTAGAAACTTATATGCATTTGTGCACCTCTCTCTTTTTAAATCTTTGTCTTGTTTTTCCTCCATAAGCATCTCTATGAGGTAATTAGAACTGTGACTAGACAGTTGAGACTCAGTGTATTTAAGTAACCATATTACTGAAATCTGTTGGAAAGACTTGGATCAAGCACTGATTTCATGTTTCTTGAATGAGCACCCTTTTTGTACAGTAAACTTAATGTCATTAAAATCAGTTCAGATATAGAGTCATAATTGTTAGGCAGCCTCAGTCCAATCACAGACAGTCCTTGCTTTTACAACCCCTTGTAGCAAAAAGAAGCCCAGAGAAGTTACAACCAAGGGGTCATTGCCATGGTGGGGTTTTGGAGGCCTAAGCTAGACTATTCGGGGTGGTAAACTACCCTAGGCTGACTGGAAACTGAGAGCATCTAATGATCATTGCAAACTAGGAAAATGATCAAGACCCAAGAAAGTTTACTCATCAAATCAAAAGTCATAGTAAGAAGAGATATAGAAGATCTCAAATCAAAATTCATTTGATGTAAAGGAGAGATATAAAAGATGGGATGGACATATTCAGCAATGAAGCACTGAATGAAGGACAGTCAAACACAAAGACAGAGATCCTATTATTTTACCAAGAACGGGGCTTGAATCTCCACTCTTCATGTCTAAGTACAGCCTATTATAATACAAATTTTCGTCTCCTTTGAATACAAGTTGTCCAGTAAGTGGGTGTCTTATCTATTTTGAAGCCACTGTTTGTCATGAATAAGGCTTAACTCATTCAGGTTTTGTTCATTTTCTCACAAATATTGAAATAACCATTTGGGCAGGAGAGTTAGTTTTATAGAGACATCCCACTATAAGAGATATTTAGTATTCAATAAAGCTTGCAGTCCTTTACCTTAATGTTGTGTCTTAGTATACTGATTCAGGTCTCATTGGAAATTTGAGACACAGGTTCCATGATCTATGCACTTAATAAACCTTTAAATAATGAAACAGGATATACTTGAAGGGCCAGATGTCTTTGTTTCTGTTTTATACCCACACTTTTATGAGCTTGATGATTAGCACCCAGACTGGACGTTGGCAGTACTGTGGAGTTAGCAAAGGTCTTTCTAGCCCTTTTCTGACTTTCCTTTCTCGCCACCCTTGCTAAGTGTACATTCTTTCTGCAGCTGTCTGAGGCTGCCATGCTGCTAGGATTTTAGTTTCTGCCTTTTCCTTAAAGGATTTTCCTGCCCCAGAGCTACTCCATGTACCAGACCAAGTTTTAACAATAATTTGAAAGTCATTTGTTAAGTTTTTGATTTTTCACTTCTTGTAGAGAAAGATCTCATCCATCAACTCATGTATTTGACCAATATAGGGTATACTGAGTGGGAATGATGGTCTGGAAGAGAACACAGATACCCTACCAGCTGCTTCCCAGAGAAGCTTCAGGTCCACATAATCAGACTCAGAACCTCCCCATCATCACAGGGAAACCTAGACTCTGCCACATATGTTTCCTCTTCACATACCTTTTAGGAGGTATGTCTCATTTCAGAGGCGATTTTGATGTTCATATAAATCTGGACTCTCTTACCTAAGTATCATAGCTGGAAAGGACACAGAATGTTGGCAGATAATTAAGACTTAGTCTGACTAAGGAACCAGATCAGGTAATTTGTTGGTAAGGTGGGATCATAGTCTACACATCCTGAGAATGGTCATGGGTTTTTTGCTTCTGGGCTGAGAACATCCATGAAAGTGGTCCTAAGATGAAAAGAACCATAAGAGCTCTGGAGTAACACTGGCAGGATGATGGAGACATCAGAATTATGAAGCTTGTAATAGGTGATTTTGGTCATGTGGTCTTTTAATTTGAAGGTTTCTTCTTCTAATATTAACTCTTATGATCTTAGTCTTTCTTTCAAAATATAAGTTCCTAAGATAGGTCAAATAAAGAACAAAGTTCTCATTAACTCTTAAAGGAAAGAAAGACGTATTCCTTGAAATTATATGTCTATGCATTATCCAGTTATCTATGATGAATGCAGAAGATAGCAAGAGGGAAAGATAAAGTGTGATCCAAAGAAAAGAACTACTGTTCTTGTTTTGATAGATGGATACAGCTGAGAGAAGAAACAATTTGTAATAGGAAGGAGGAGATATAGTGTGTGTGTGTGTGTGTGTGTGTGTGTGGTGTCTGTGTGTCTGTCAAGAGGGATCTTGGGTTATAATGGGCTGGACTTAGGTCTGAATCATGTCTGCTTCCATGAAACTGTCCATCCATGAGCCTTGAATCTTGTTCTTGATGGTAAGGAACTCCAACTCGTTCATGCAAAAGTCCTTTTTGTATATTTCTTATTAACATCCTCATCATCCATTCTCATGCAAAGTTTACTGGCTATCTGAAGTTTACTGGCTTCATCTTCTCACCCTAGTGGTCATCAAATTCCTACAGAGCACGTCATGAGTCAAGAACTCTGCCAGGCACTGGGAGTATGCAGTGAAGAAGGCACTTTCTATTAAACAAGATCAGCTACTCCTATAGACATCAACCTTGAGTGAGGACATGTTTATCCTTATTTGGTTTGTGTTTTCTTCTTACTGAGAATATGCAGTAATGTGCTTTTGTTTGCCTTGTTGCTTTATATAGACTTCCAGACTCCTTCTAGATAATTTGGACACAATGTCAGTCTGAGTACCAGCTCAACCCCCAAACTATTGTTCGTGGGCCTGTCATAGTCTTTTACCCCAGGGAAGAATTCTGTCCATCCAGTGCACTGATCAGAGGATTAAGAAAGGACTTTATTCCATGATAGTTTATGGAACCCAAGACTGTGAGCTGGTCATGACCCCCAAAGTCCCTGTCTACCATCCATCTCATGAAGGCTTTCAGCCTTGTGTGCAAATAGCACCACCTTCCCTAAAACCTTGGTCATTACTCTGGAACTCTCCAAATGTAGGTATTTACTAGTTATGACTAAGGGACTTGGCTTGTGGAGGATATAAATGAGGTGAGAGCCCTTGTCTATAATGCATTACAATATTTTGAGCAGACATGCAAGAAATAATAAGAGGCTAATAGAGGATAATCAGGTAGTTTATGTGAGTAGTGCCATTTAAATCCTTGCTCAAAGTATACCTGCTCGTCATTAACACACCAAGCATAGATTAGTTCTCTAAATTCAGAAAACAACAGCAGCAGCAGCCATAAATGATGATAGGAGAGGCCACAAAAGATGGGCATAAGAGAGAGATTAGAGGAGGCAATGGGGATGACAAATAACTTGCAGCTTGAAAAATACAAATGAGGATATATGATAATGGCAATTAAACATTTGCTGAATCTCATGTATAGCATATTTCTATGAACTATCTCATTTTATCTCCACATTAACTCTAAAATATAAATATTATGTGTGTTAGCATAAGGTTACCCAGAATGTAGAGTTTGGGAGGTTTTATGGACCATTAATTTAATTGAGAATACAACTCCAGGGATACCAGTGAGGGTACAAGAAAATGAAGCAAAGGAGAAGCCAAGATGAGCATGCTTTATCAAGGTGGCCATGGCCAAGTGTTACAGATTGCATAATCAATAGTACAGTCCTCCTGAGAAGGAACTCTGTGTCTCAGACATTTCCCCAGGGGGTGCAAGGGAGGTGAATTCATCCATGGCCTGTGTCTCCCTTGGCCAGAGATTATCCTCATGGCTTTGATATCCACCCCCAGTGATCATCCGAGGTGCCCATGTTCAAGAGCCATGGCAGTTGGTAGGAAGGCCTTGGGATGGGAGAGGGGAGGTAGGCGGGGCGGCACTCTCAGCCTCCTCCCCTATGAAGTTGGCCTGATCCTGGGGATGAGTCATCTAATACAGGTGAACCCAAGGGAACTTGAAATGATGCGAAAGTGGTATCCAGTTCCTTGCTGTTTTCTCCACATTACAGATGGAGAAAACTGAGGCTCAGAATGAAAGCTAAGTACTTCATCCTGTTAAAAAGAAAGTTAAAATTCAGTTAGCGATAGGAAGAAAAATTAAACACAGAGAGTCTTAACTACTCTATCCAAACACTCAGTTACTAACTACTAATAGACTTACCTTGAAAACTTTCAGAAACTAACACACAAAATGACATAGACTAAAAGTTTAGAGTGTCAAAAAGAATTTTAGAAAAGCTTTGAATGAGAAACTTTTACTAAGTTATTACAGGACAATTGGAAGTAAGAAGCAGGTCTTTAACCTGGAAGAGGCATGTCTTCAACTAGGTCAACCACACTCTTCAATCCAGAATGCTCCATGTTGCCCTTGCCCCTCGCACAGAGTAGAGATCTGAGCTGCATGATGGCTTTGGGTTTTTTCTGTTTTAATTTTCAACCTATTTATTTATTTTTAAGAGAGGGTACAGAGGAGGGACAGAGAGAAAGGAACACACAGAATCTAAAGCAGGCTCCAGGCTCTGAGCTTTCAGTACAGAGCCTGATGCAGGGCTCGAACTCACAAACTGTGAGATCACGACCTGAGCTGAAGTCAGACGCTTAACTAACTGAGTCATCTAGGTGCCCCACATGTTGGCATTCTTAAATGTACTTGACTGTATTCCAGAAAAAGGAAAGTGGTGGTTATATTTGTTTGGTGTTGCTTTGTGTCAGAGCCTGCAGAACACTGTAAGGCAGGTAATAGTATCACCATTTTACAGATGATAAAACTGAGGTTCAGATGGGGAAAAGGAGTGCTCTTTGCTATCTCATATTGTCCCTATGTTCTGTATAGCAGGTGCATATTTTGATTTTGGTCTATATTAGCTTTCTGTATTAATATTCTAGAGGAGGGCTGATAGACCCTGATTTGACATTACAATAATCTAAGAAGCATGTTAAAATTATAGAAAGCCCCACTTTAAGCCCCATAAGCCCCACCTCAAACCCTTTGCACTCAACTTTCTATAGCTAGGAAGACAGCTATCTGCAATGTGATCATAGTTCACAGGCAGTCAGTCGGGAAGGCAAGGTTAACAGTCAAAAGGGCAGATGGAAAACAGGGAATATGCCTTTAAAGTGTGTGAAATAAATATATAATATTCAGAACAAGGGTTGGGAGAGCAGATAGTCCTACTTTTCTTTGTAAAAATCATATGAAAGGAGTTTTACATTTGGAGTTGCTTACTTATACTTTAAAGGCCAAGTTAGAAAAGAATGACTTTGCTGGGGATTAGGGACTGTGTCCATGTGACTTGAGGCAAATCAGATGCAGGCCAAGAGGCTGGCAATTGGGAAAGCCTGGCAAGGGCACTTTTCTCATCCTCGTTAAAGCAGCAACCAACAAACAGGTGAACAAGTAAAAAGCCTTTCCCAGCTGGGTCTCTGTGTCTTTGGTGGCAGTCAGCAGAGTCCTAGAACAGACTACTCTTTCTGCTCTGCAGTATCTCTGCCCGGCCTCGCCAGCATACCAGTCTGCATCTGGGCTCTGCCTCTCCCTCCACTGCTGAATCCACAGCTCCCAGCAACTGCCATCCCCCTCCCACACACAGACAGGCTATTTTTGAGTGGGGCCGCTATTTTCTGACATTTGGCACTGAGCAATCATAATCAGATACAATTTCCCGGCCACACAATTGCACTCCACGTGCAGCTTCAGGTATAATTATAAAGGTCGTCCCACCATCCGCTGCCTACACTGTACTTAACGGGAGGGATGGCCTCTCATTCTCTATTAAATGTTTTGAAAGGAAACCTGTAGGCATGACAAGGTTCAGACACCAAGACGAAATGAGAATTGAAGTGTCCTTGCTTTGATAGGCATGTACAAGTTTTAATTATCTGCACATCTAGGATTTAATTTTTTTTCATTTTGCCATAAAAAGCAGAGAATGGTGACAACCTGATTTCACGTGCACACAGGGAATGAAATTGGTTGACAACATTGTCCACACATCAGTCACTGTCACTTCTCTGCTTATTTTTTCCTTTGTAATGTTTTTCTTCCTCTTTCTATATAAGATGAAATACAGAAAACATGAAAACATATAAAAATGCATATAGATAAACAATTTGCGGTGAAAACATATAGAAATACATATAGATAAACAATATGGTCCCACAGTTTAGATAAAGCTCATGTTAATATATTTATATGTTGTCATACAATCTCTTATTCACAGACAAACACACATGGACAGAATAATTAAGGTTGTATTCTGGCAGTTTTATAAAAATAAACAAACAAACTTAGGAGCACCTAAGTGCCTAGGTGGCCCAGTTGGTTAAATATCTGACTCTTGATTTGGGCTGAGGTCATGATCTCACAGTTAGAGTGATCGAGCCCTGCAGTGGGTTCTTGACTCATAGCATGGAGCCTGCTTGGGATTCTCCGTCTCTCTCTGCCTCTCTATCTCTTTCTCTCAAAATAAGTTTTTGAAAAAAACATTGAAAAATCTTTAAGAAATAAACTTAAAACCTTTCTGGTTGTGAATATTTGGAGATTTTTTCCCTCATTATTTTTAGCAAAATTGCAATGACACATCAGCATTTTCTTTCCTTTTTCATCACTATGTCTCTTGATAATTTTTCCAGCCCAAAGCTGAAAAACTTGTAATATATTTTTCCAAGAGACAAAGAACAAAGTAGTCAGTAGTTGGTTTAAAAAAAAATAAAACAACCTAACTTTAATTCCTAGCTCAGTCTCTTATGAGCTATGTGGCCTCGAGTGAGCCTCTAAACTGTTTAATCTGTATCTGTTTACGTGGAAATAATATTTGCTAATTCTTAAAGTTGTGCTGGTTAAGTAAATGACATACAGTTATCACTTAATAAATAGCTTCTTATTAGAATATTGTCTGCTGTTATTTTTATAGAAGAATCACATAAAAAGGTTCTATTGGAATTTGGTTGGCACATATTCAGCTCCCAGAAATAAAATTGAATCAAATTTATGGTGGAATAAATTTTTAGAGGCTTTGATATGTCATTTTTTAAGCATCCAATCTATTCTACACACATATATCAGTATTTTTACATGATAATGAAAATATTACAGAAGAAAATCATTAAGTTATAGACATTAAATTAGTAGGGAGGCATAAAAGGTCAAATAACCTAGATTAGATTTAATCCTTAAAAAGGGGAAACTGAGGTCCAAGGATATCCCATAAATTGCCAGGACCCAGATCCGAGAGGGAAGAATTGGGATTATAAACAGTCCTCAAACTTTGTGTCTCCGACCCCACACAGGATTCCTGCATATTCACAAGAATGCCTCACATACTTTCATCACAGGAGCTTTCCGGGTCTTTCAAAATTCTATTTATGGATCTAGGGTAAAAACAAATTTAACCTTAAACTCATGTTACATATTGATGAAATCTGCCAAAAGTCTCCAGGTATTTCATTGTTATTATTAATTATTGCTGTTCCTCCCCACCCACCCCTCCCCTCCCCCAGTCCCTAAAGTTGGTTTTATTTAAAGTACTATTTTTTTTCCACAAAAGCGAATCCCAGGTGCATTTTTATGCTACATGTCAAACTCCCTTATGAATCTGTCTGAAACATCTAAGGAATAAATCCTAGGGTAGGAGGAACTTGTATTCATGCATCTAATTAACCTTTAATTGTCTATGTGACTGCCTTGCAGTTCAATAGTTGCTTGATTTTTATTATCCATCTAATTAGTGTGGTTTAAGTGGCGTTTTATGTCAGATTTTATTATATCAGTTTGCTTACACAATTTCAGGACACTCTGGGGAGTTCCCACATCACTGTAATGCTTAAATGCTATATATCTATTTGTTGTTTGATTTTTCTCTTCAGAAAAAAAGTGCTTTGACCAATTTTTCCCACTAGGGTGTATAAGTAGTCTATGAAATTTCATAATGATGGCAAAAGCCTTTCTATTAATTGTGCATAAATCATCACCACAGCCAGTCAGCTCTAATTACTTGTTTTTCTACCCAATAAGGCTGCCGAGTGACAGAGCTAATATTCTAAACGAAGGAAGGTAGTGAATGAAACCTCCCAAAATACTTCAGTTCAGGGCAGGCCCACAAACATGCATATATTTTTTTAGATCAGGCTTTAGAGTCATGCAAATATAATTTGTTACCAAAATCTATGGGTTGCTGTTAATTGTGTGTCTTTATTGGGATAGTTAAGATTTAAAATAATCAATTATATGTGTCAATCTTATTCCCTACCACTGATCTCTTTTTCTTATTTTTGCATGCTACTTTTATTTTCAACCAAAGAGTAAACTTAACTTTCAGTCATAGAATTTGCGTTTTCACATGTTATTGTTCCGTTCTTATTCTACAAACTTACTCATTACTAAAAATTAATATGAATGCAATTTAATTCTGTCCACAGAGGGCAGTATGATTGTATCTGCTGTTGACTCTGATTATAGTTTCCCTGAATCTCTCCGAGCTGTTGTTTTATTTCCTTTGTCTCTTTGGCTTTAATATAGCTTATTTAATCCGCCTTGACTTATTTCTGGATCTGTCTCTCTCTCTCTCTCTCTCTCTCTCTCTCTCTGTTTTAGAGAGATATAAAAACTCCGGTGTTTTCCAATTTTTTCAATTTATCACTAATAGTGAAAATGTTCAGTGGTAATTGCCTTATGTACAGGAGCAGTGGTATGATAAAGAATGAAAGCACTGGGGTGCCTGGGTGGCTCAATCGGTCTGACTCTTGATTACATCTCGGGTCATGATCTCCTGGTTCCTGAGGTCAAGCCCGGTGTCATGCTCTTCCTTGACAGCACTGAGCCTGCTTGGGTTTCTCTTAGGATTATCTCACCCCACCCTCTCTGCCCCTTCCCTGCTTGCATATGTGTTCTCTCTCTCTCTCAAAATAAATAAATAAGCATTAAAAAAATGATAGCACTGTGGCATGCTGTCCAATATACAGAGACAGAACCCAAAGTATTGCCTTCTGTTGTCTCCTCTGTCTTTGGTTTACAGTTTAGTCAACTTATGCTTCCTACCCTCCCATTTTCTTATTATTTCCATTTGAGCAACAAAGATAATTGTACTTGTGGGTAGGAAAAAGGGAAGATATGCCATAAATTTCTTTGAATGGAAAATATTCAAAAAATTCCAGGAGTAATCTAAAATACAATTTATCACACATTTATTAAGGACCTTCTATGCTATAACAATTGTCCTGAGCACCAAAGATACAAAGTCAAGTTTGGCATTACATTGGTGCCCATTATCTGACAGAGGGTAGAAGAGAAAATTGAATTCAAATGTGGTTGAAACACTATCTGGAATCTCATGATAAATGCAAGTGAATTACATCGCAAGGATAGTATGTCTGTTGACAATCTGAAGAAAGACAGTGAATAAAGAATTAGAAGTTCACTATGGTAGATTAGATTATTGTTTGCAGTGCTTTAATCCTTATGTGGAAGACCTAGACATTGATTTTATTTGCCATGTGACTTTGTAGTGCCTCCCATTAAATTCGGCCAAGTTGCACATCCCTGTTCCCTTGGCTGGTTTTAGTGAGGTGAGGTACTTTACCCATGGAATAAGGGGAGAAAAGAGATTTTGCTAGTTCTGAGTTGAGCCTTAAAGTGTCATGGGAAATTTCTGCCAGCCTACCTAGATTTCCCACTCTTTGCCGGAAAAGACCATGCCTCAAGTGGTTGTTGCTCTTTAGCCATGTTGGAAACAAAGAAACATGTAGCAGATGGAACTCCACCCAAAGCCTGGATTCTTGTCCAGCCAAGCTGACCCCACTCTAGACCAGCTGAATCTCAGACACACCTTAAAAGCACAAAGTGAATGTTAATGTAAGTTTTAGATATTTAGGGGTCATTTGTTACTTAACAGTCTCACATTTAAACCAAAAAGCTATTTAATAAAACACCTTTTTGTAAGCTCAAATGAAATTATTAACTGAGGAAATGGTTATCAATGAATGATACAACTCTTTGATGGACTATAGTTGGAGAAATGAGTATTTACATGACTGCAAAGATCTCTTGATGGGAACAAGGGAACAAATATAGATTCGATGGAGAAATGAAGCTTTCATTACATTAACCTGTGTGTTATTCAAACTGTGGGACAACCAGACATGCATGAACCACGTCAGTTAACACATATGCTCCTCTGAATGTTGTCTGAAGTGTTTTTGCCAAAGAAAGTAACTTGAATTTAGTAAACCCCTAAATCCAACTTTCCTTTTGCAGAAAATACACATTATAGAGGGAGAAGTTCAACAGTACCTTGTGTTAACATGAGAAAAATTCAGCACAATGCATTCCGCAGGACAGTGACTGATGTTTTCAACAAGTCAATGTTTCAAGGAGAAGAAATGTGAAGTAGGCAGAAAAAAATATAACAGTTAAATACAGAATGTGGTTCTAGATTGTATCTTGGTTTGAAAGAGTGGGCTGTAAAAAGCAGCTGGAGGCAAGTAAGGAAATTTAAATATTGACAGTATTGACTGGCTATTCGATCTTACTCAAATTATTATTAATTTCATTCGTTTTAATAATGGTACTGTAGTTAGGTAGAAAAATGTTTCAACTTTTAAAGATGTATATTGAACTATTTACAGTTTGTAGCTCATATGTAATTGATTTGAACTTACTTAAAAATAGATGTTATAATTACGGCAAAATGCGAGTGCCTATTAAATTGGGGGAAATATTTAATATATTTTAATGATAAATAATAAGTTTAATATGATTTTATTCTTTCTAAATTTCTGTATGTTTAATTTTTTTTTTTAATAAAAAAAGCTCATTGACAATGTGCTTAGGACCTAGCATAAAATCATTTAAGATGTCAGTCTATGGTCCAAGTTTCACACTTGTTTTCACTTAGCCCAAGCTGTCAGTGGATATTTGTGTAAATACATTAGCCATTCAATTAAAGATGATATAAAGAACCTTTTTTTATTATTGGTTATTACATTAGCAACTGTATATTGCCCTTCTTTGTCCTTATTAGTGGAAGCAGAGTTTGTGTTTATGTGGCTCCCATCCTAGGAATTAGTCAGTTAAATCGGTTTAAACAGTGCCCCCTTGAACCACAGGTGAGGCCAGGCAATGAGCTGGTTTAAGCCAGTGAGACCTCGGGGAACCACAGCTCTCTGAAATTGCTCTATGTGTCAGATAATACAGAGAGCAAAGGAACATACTGTGTGTTTAAATGCCTAATGGGTCTACACAATTTCTTTTTCTAGGTTCCTATCATGGGAAAAATATGTTTTGTAAGGAAGACTATGATGTAATCACGATACAATGTTTCAATAATAATAAGGTGACCATCACATTAATATTGACAGATTTGCTATACCACCTTTTAAAATCCTCTCATCAAGTATCTCATGCTTGTAATTGGCAAGATACTGGCATTGAGTGACTAGTGTTGCAAATTCCTCAAACATAAATTTTTTAAAAGGGAGTGCATAGTAATTTTAATACAAGGATTAGCCACCCATGTTCAGTCATTAATATGAAGAATACAGATTTCTCTATTCTTATAGCAACAGAGAGTTCAGAAAAGTGAAGCCTTTTTAAAAAAGATGATACGTGATAGTCATTATCATGTGGATATAATCTCTTTCAAAGTATAATGAAAATGATGATCCAGTCATTCATTTTGAACTGGCCAAGTCCCCAGAAACACACCAGATACCCCAGATTATATTATTTATAATCATCTCATTAAAACCCTACTAGATCAGTAAACTATTTCTTGTTCCTTTTTTTTTTTACACCTAAGAAAACTAAAGTGGAATGGAAAATAAAATCTGAAGGATTATTTATTAATTCAAAGCTAAGTGAACACCTGAACTCAGGACTCCTTGAAAATAAATAACACATTCTTTTTACTACTCTTTCTTAAAAAATAGTTAAAAAGGCAATGGGATGGAATGCCTGGTGGCTCAGTGAGTTAAGCATCTGACTCTTGATTTCAGCTCAGGTCATGATCTCATGATCATGGGATTAAGCCCCACATTGTACTGAGCGCTGAGCATGGAGCCTGCTTAAGAGTCTCTCTCTTTCTCCCTCTTACCCTCCACTGCCAGCTGACATGCTTGCTTGCTCTCTCTCTCTACCTCTCTCTCTCTGTCTCCAAAAAAAAAAAGTAATGGAGAGGGGGTAGTTTTATCAAAAGTCTTACATGTTTACAATAGTATTATTTTAAGTAACAATAGTCTTGGTGGGGATTAAAACATGATGAAACAAACAAAATAACAGATGAGTAAATTGGTGCCATGTGGACTAAAGCTTTATATGGAAGACTCCATTTTTTAGTTATTTTTTTGTTGTTGCATTAGGTAAATTTAGCAGAGATAAATATAATCAGTATAAAATAAAGTGGTATATTAAATCCAGTATCCTAAGAATTAAAACCAAATATAGCACTCTGTATATGTGAGACAATAGTATAGGGCTGTTTATTTATTTTTTAATTGTCAAGATAAAAGCAACCATTTCTATATTCCTCTTAAAAGAATAGATTCAAGGGGCGCCTGGGTGGCTTAGTCGGTTAAGCGTCCGACTTTCGCTTAGGTCATGATCTCGCGGTTCGTGGGTTCGAGCCCCGCGTCGGGCTCTGTGCTGACTGCCAGCTCAGAGCCTGGAGCCTGTTTCAGTCTGTGTCTCCCTCTCTCTCTCTGACCCTCCCCTGCTTACGCTGTCTCTCTCTCTCCTAGAAATAAATAAAAAACATTAAAAAAAAAAAAAGAATAGATTCAAGCTTGAGGGCTCAAGGTTAAGCATTATCAGGAATCATAGATACTGATTAGAAAGAAGATGGAGCAAGGAAGCAATGGATCAGCAGATTGGAAAGGAAAGATAATGTGGTAGAATATTGGCAGGGATTTACTCCTTGTCAATAAAATTGGCTCAAAGGTTTAGAGCTTGTAATTAGGAATGAGATAAGAACCGGGGAGAGAAGGCAAGATGGCGGAGAAGTAAGGAGCTCCGTACGTGCACTCGCACCCATACATCACACAGAAAAGATCTGAAGCCATTGGAAACCTTACAAAACCTGAGAGAATGGGAGAAAAAGGACGCAGAATCCACTGAGAGAGCCTTCTAATGTGAGTGTGAACTGGGGAAGATAAAATCGGGCCAGGATCGGAGACTCCAGGGTGGGAGGCGGTCCCCCTCTACCCTCTACGGGGAGTGAGAGGGGAAAAGGAGAGAATCCGAAACAGAAAAACATCCGCTTGGGTGGGAAAACCTACACTCGGTGCATAGAAAGACCGTACTTGCCAAATACCTGCACACCAGGTACCCTCGCACCAACTGGTCCTGGACGGGGGGCTGAGCACACAAACTGCTTCTTTGTGCTGGCACCTGGAGGCTGGACTTCAGAGTGGCGGCGCTCCTGCCGCCATTGTAGCTCCTGGGCGGCTGGGGCCCCTGAAAGAGCCCGCGGACACCGGGCGTCAGCACTCCTGGCTGGGACTCGAGAGGGAACACAAAGAACTGGAAACTTGGAAATTTGCCTGTGAGTTCATGTTTCGGGTGACGAGCCATAGAGGGACCCAGTTTTCCTCACTCCAGTGGGCTCAGGCTCAGAGCACCCGGCAGGCAAGCCCCCGCCCAAGCTCCCCAGCCTGACCCAGAGAAGGAAGCAGCAATTCTGACTCCACCCCCAGAGCTCGGCAGGGGGCCTGGTATTGCCCGAGGGGGTTGTCTGGGAAGCTGTATCTAAGGCAATTTCAGCAGGGCGCGTGGACTGAGATTTGGAGATTGGAACGGGCCTGGGTTGAAGAGTGCAACCAACTTCAGCAGTGCCCCGAGTACGGGGAGTTTACACGCCCAAAAAAGCGAGGTGCAGCGCTTGGTTCAAGAAGGGACTGGAGCACCATCACTCTCCTCCCCACAACTCCCAAGGCAGAGGTCCCGCCTGAGGCATTGGATCACACCACGCCCATCCCTGCCTGAGAGCTGCCCTCCTCCCTTTTTTTTTCCTTTATTATTCTTTCTTTTTTTCTTCTTCTTTCTCTTTTCTCTCTTTTTCCCCAAGAACACTGACCTGATAAACTCTGGTCGCCAGCTTGCTTAAACAATCACAATGAGTCCATTCTGTAAATGTAAATTCTACACCTACCGACATTTTCAGCTCTTTCTCTCAGGAGGAATTAGACAATATATTTTCTCTGGATAATTCCAGCATCCTTCTCTCACCTATCCAACCATATTGTACCCTTTACTTCTTTGAAAAAAGCTTATCCCTTCTGTCTGTACATTCTATTTTCAATTTTGCCTCATCCCGCCCTGCCTTCTCTCTCTTTCTCTATGCTCTTCAACCAGCACTGGATACACACGGCTATTTAACTGTAGCTGGGAAATCCAGGGCTACCTCAAGAAACAAGCCAGAGTACACAAGGTGGAGAGTCCCAAATATCACTACGAATAGGAAAATAAAATAACCAAGGTCCCAACAAGAGAGACCAAGGGATACCATTAAAAAAACACTCTCTGAAAGGATAGGCCCTGAAAAGTCAAAGAGTCTTCTTGGATATAGCAGTGCTCATAGAAACAGAGAGCATAACAGGTCTCTAAAACCAACAAGAGCCGGAAAGCTAACTAAAATGACGAAACGAAAGAGCGCTCCTCCAAAGAAACTCCAAGAAGAAATGACAGCTAATGAACTGCTCAAAACAGATATCAGCAGCATAAGTAAACAAGATTTTAGAATAATAATGGTAAAATTAATAGCTGGGCTTGAAAAAAACATAGGGGACATCAAAGAAACTATGGCTACAGACAGAATGAAAAATAAAAATAGGCATGAAGAATTTAAAAATGCGATAAATGAGATACATAATAAACTAGAGGCCTCCAAGTAACGGATTGAAGAGGCAGAAAGGAGAATAAGTGATTTAGAAGACACCATTACAGAAAAACAAGAAGCTGACAAAAAAAAAGAGACAAGCTGATCCAGGAACAGGAAAGAAGAATTCGAGAGCTCAGCAATATGGTCAAACGTAACAATATCCATATCATAGGAATCCCAGAAGAGGAAGAGAGAGGGAAAGGTGCTGAAGGAGTCCTGGAACAAATTATAGCAGAGAACTTCCCCGACCTGGGGAAGGAAGTAAATGTGGAAATACAAGAGGCTCAGAGGACTCCCCTCAGATGTAACTTGAATCGATCTTCTGCACGACATATCATCGTAAAAATGGCAAAATACAAGGACAAAAAGAGAATTTTGAAAGCAGCTAGGGAGAAAAGGGCCCTCACATACAAAGGGAAACCCATCAGAGTGGTGACAGACCTATCTACTGAAACATGGCAGGCCAGAAAGGAATGGCAGGAGATCTTCAATATGATGAACAGAAAAAATGTGCAGCCAAGAATCCTCTACCCAGCAAGCCTGTCATTCAAAATAGAAGGAGAGATAAAAAACCTTTCCAAATAAACAGAAATTGAAAGAATTTGCCACCACTAAGCCAGCCCTACAGGAAATCCTGAGGGGGACACTCTGAAGGAAAGGTTGCAAGGAACAAAGATATCAGAGACACCACCACAAACATGAACCCTACAAAAGATACAAAGACTCTAAACCCACATATTTCAATAATAACACTGAATATAAATGGGCTGAATGCTCCAATCAAAAGACATAAGGTAGCAGAATGGATTCAAAAACAAAATCCATCTATATGTGTCTACAAGAAACTCATTTTAGACTGGAAGATACCTTCAGATTAAAGGTAAGGGGATGGAGAAATATATATCATGCTACAGGAAATCAAAAGAAAGCCGGAGTAGCGATACTTATATCAGACAATCTGGACTTTAAATTAGAGACAATAACAAGAGATGAAGAAGGGCACTACATAATAATTACAGGGTCCATCCATCAGGAGGAACTAACAATCATAAATGTCTACACACCGAATATGGGAGCACCTAAATATTTAAAACAGTTAATCACAAACAGAAACAAGCTTATAGATAAGAATGTGCTAATAGCAGGGGACTTCAATACTCCGCTTACAGCAATGGATAGGTCAACCAGACAGAAAATCACTCAAGAAATAATGGACTTGAAAGACACATTGGACCAGATGGATCTGACGGATATATTTAGAACTTTACATTCTGAGGCCAGGGAATTTACTTTCTTCTCAAGTGCGCATGGCACATTCTCCAAGATAGATCACATACTGGGACATAAAGCAGCCCTCAATAAATATAAAAGAATAGAGAATATACCATGCACACTGTCACATCACAATGCTTTGAAACTTGAAATCAATTACAGGAAGAAGTCTAGAAAACCTCCAAAAACATGGAGGTTAAAGAACACCCTTCTAAAGAATGAATGGGCCAATCAGGCAATTAGAGATGAAATTTAAAAATGTATGGAAACAAATGAAAATGAAAACACAACAATTCAAAATCTATGGGATGCGGCAAAGGCAGTCCTAAGAGGAAAGTACATTGCTCTCCAGGCCTATTTCAAGAGATTAGAAAAAGCACAAGTCCAAAATCTAACAGCTCACCTAAAGGAACTAGACACAGAGTAACAAGAATGCCCCAAACCCAGTAGAAGAAGAGAAATAGTAAAAATTAGAGCAGAAATAAACAACATAGAGACCAAAGAAACAATTGAACAAGTCAATGAAACCAAGAGTTGGTTTTTGAAAAAGTAAACTAAATTGACAAACCTCTAGCCAGACTTCTCAAAAAGAAAAGAGAGAGCACCCAATTAGACAAAATCATGAATGAAAATGAACTTATTAAAACCAACCCCTCAGAAATACAAGCAATTATCAGGGAATACTATGAAAAATTATATGGCAACAAATTGGACAACTTAGAAGAAATGGACAAATTCCTAAACACACACTCACTGCCAAAATTCACACGAGAAGAAATAGAAAACCTGAACAGACCCATAACAAGTGAAGAAATTGAATCATTGATCAAAAATCTCCCAATAAATAAGAGCCCTGGACCTGATGGCTTCCCTGGGGAATTCTACCAGACATTTAAAATAGAATTAATCCCTATACTTCTCAAGCTATTCCAAAAAATAGAAAGCGAAGGAAAACTCCCCGACTCATTTTTTGAAGCCAGCATCATCTGATTCCCAAGCCAGACAGAGATCCAGCAAAAAAAGAGAACTACAGGCCAATATCCTTGATGAAAACGGATGCAAAAATCCTCAACAAGATCCTTGCAAATCGAATCCAGCAGCATATAAAAAGAATCATCCACCAAGATCAAGTGGGATTCATTCCTGCGTTACATGGCTGGTTCAACATTCGCAAATCAATCAATGTGATACATCATATCAATAAAAGAAAAGATAAAAACCATATGATCCTGTCAATAGATGCAGAAAAAGCATTTGACAAAATACAGCATCCCTTCTTAATAAAGACTCTAGAGAAAGTTGGGATAGAAGGAACCTACTTAAACATCATCAAAGCCATCTATGAGAAGCCTTCAGCGAACATCATCCTCAACGGGGAAAAACTCAGAGCTTTCCCCCTGAGATCAGGAACACGACAGGGATGCCCACTCTCACCACTGCTGTTTAACATAGTGCTGGAAGTCCTAGCATCAGCCATCAGACACCAAAAGGAAATCAAAGGCATCAGAATTGGCAAAGAGGAAGTCAAACTTTCACTCTTCGCAGATGACATGATACTCTACATCGAAAACCCGACAGACTCCACCAGAAGCCTACTAGAACTGTTCCAAGAATTCAGCCAAGTTGCAGGGTACAAAATCAATGTACAGAAATCGGTTGCATTTTTATACACCAACAATGAAGCAACAGAAAGAGAAATCAAGAAACTGATCCCATTCACAGTTGCACAAAAAACCATAAAATACCTCAGAATAAACCTAACCAAGGATACAAGAGATCTGTATGATGAAAACTATAGAAAACTTATGAAGGAAATTGAAGAAGACACAAAGAACTGGAAAAACATTCCATGCTCATGCATAGGAAGAATAAATTTAGTTAAGATGTCATTACTACCTAAAGCACTCTACACATTCAATGCAATTCCAATCAAAATTTCACCAGCATGCTTCTCAAAACTAGAACAAACTATCCAAAAATTTGTATGGAACCACAAAAGACCACGAATAGCCAAAGTAATACTGAAAAATAAATCCAAAACAGGGGGTATCACCATCCCAGACTTTAGCCTCTACTACAAAGCTGTCATCATCAAGACAGTATGGTATTGGCACAAAAACAGACACATAGACCAATGGAACAGAATGGAGAACTCAGAAATGGACCCAAAAGTATACAACCAACTGATATTTGACAAAGCAGGAAAGAATATCCAATGGAAAAAAGACAGCCTTTTTAACAGATGGTGTTGGGAGAACTGGACAGCAACATGCAGAAGAATGAAACTAGATCATTTTCTCACACCATGCACAAAAATAAACTCAAAATGGATAAAGGACCTGAACGTGAGCCAGGAAACTATCAACACCCTAGAGGAGAAAACAGGAAACAACCTCCTTTACCTCCACCGCAGCAACTTCTTACTTGACACACCCCAAAAGCAAGGGAATCGAGAGCAAAAATAAATGATTGGGACCTCATTAAGATTAAAAGCTTCTGCACAGCCAAGGAAACAACCCAGAAAATTAATAGGCAACCAACGGAATGGGAAAAGATAGTTGCATATGACATATCAGATAAAGGGTTAACATCCAGAATCTATAAGGAACTCACCAAACTCCACGCCTGAAAAACAAACAACCCAGTGAAGAAATGGGCAGAAGATATGAACAGACACTTCTCCAGAGAAGACATCCAGATGGCCAACAGACACATGAAACAATGCTTAGCATCCCTCCTCATCAGGGAAATACAAATCAAAACCACACTGAGATACCATTTCATGCCAGTCAGAGCGGCTAAAATGAGAAAATCAGAGAACTCTAGATGCTGGCGAGGATGTGGAAAATGGGCACCCTCCTACACTGTTGGTGGGAATGTAAACTGGTGCAGCCCCTCTGGAAAACAGTGTGGAGGTTCCTCAGGAAACTAACAATAGAACTCCCCTATGACCCAGCAATAGCACTGCTAGGAATTTACCCAAGGGATACAGAAATGCTGATGCATAGGAGCACATGTACCCCAATGTTCATAGCAGCACTCTCCACAATAGCTAAACCATGGAAAGAGCCTAAGTGTCCATCAACAGATGAATGGATCAAGAAGATGTGGTTTATCTATACCATGGAATACTACATGGCAATGAGAAACAATGAAATCTGGCCATGTGTAGCAACATGGATGGACCTTGAGGGCGTTATGCTGAGCGAAATAAGTCAGGCAGAGAAGGACAAATATCATATGTCTGTACGTATAGGAGGATTAGGAGGAACTTAACGGAGGAACAAGGGGGAGAAGAACGGGGGAAATGGTGGGGGAAAGGGAGAGAGGCAAACCATGAGAGTCTCCTGAATGCTGACAAAAATTGAGGACTGATGGATGTGGGGGGGAGGGGGTGATGGGCATGGAGGAGGACACTTGTGGGATGAGCACTGGGTGTTATGTGAAAACTAATTTGACAATAAAGTATTTGTAAAAAAAAAAAAAAGGAATGAGATAAGAACCTTATAGCAATTGTGAACAGTATGGATTACGATGAATAACCATAAGAAGGATTAGAGAATATACATGTATCCATATATATAATGAGAGCAAAATTTAAGAAAAATGTAACGGGATGCCTGGTTGGCTCAGTTGGTTAAGCATCAGACTCTTGGTTTTGGCTCAGGTCATGATCTTTGGTACTGAGATTGAGCTCTGTGTCAGGCTCTACTCTGATAAGCTGACAATGCAGAGCATGGGAGCTTGTTTGGGATTCTCTCCCTCTCTCTCTGGCTCATCCCCACCCATGCTCACTCTTGTTCATTCTCTCTCAGAATAAATAAATATTTCAAAAGGAAGGAAGTAAATTATTTTGTTGCAGTTTAGAAGCATTTGAAAACATTCACATATAGTTTACAGTAAGCATGGAAATATATGGCAGAAAGTCAAATGTAGTTTAAATAATCTAAAAACAATGATATAATTTCCAAATAGCCAGGTGATAATTCAAACATCAGAATGTTCTTAACATTTTCCCAAAGATTAAATATTTGAACAATTTTGCTTCATCCTTTGAAAATAATTCTGTTTTATCTCTTCTCACTCCAACCCACTTCCCTGAATGAATTGATCTCCCAAAGAATTCTTTTCATCAGGTTACTGCTAAGCTGCAAAAAGAAAAAAAAAGGCAAGTTTCTCTTCAGCATATCAGATCTGTGACTGCACTAGAGGAACGTATTCTGACATGCTTGTCAATATAAGATTCCCTTAAACCCCTTGTGAATACATTTTCTTCAGTTCCTTCTTGTAGCCTCTCTGCGTGCGGCTCAGATGAAAGGATCTGCAAAACAATTTTTGTAAATATTATTTTTATTGCTACATCAGCATCAACACCCCTATCATTATTAGTGCCATCTCCACCCCTCTTGCTACTAATACTATGGCCATAGCTTACTTTTTCTATTTAAAACAACCTTCTCCTATTCTTTTTCACCATAGCCCAAATAGAATCTTTATTTCAAAAAGTCTCTTTTTGAAATAGCCTAGGGCTGTGCATCAACTATTTTTAAAGGTGCTAAAAATCTATTTATGCTCAAATCGCAACTCCTCTAATATCATATTGTATTAAATTTAGTTGCTGATACGCTCATGTTTTCTTATTAGACTAGGAACTTGCAGTGATAGAAATTGTGTGTTAACTTTTCTTCCTCAGTATCCAGCCAATATTTAGGAAAGCATGCTATGTAAGTAAACAAGTAATCAACAACCATTTCTATGAAAAAACTAGAAAATACAAAATAGAAGGTAAACCTCTAACCTCAAAGGTTTTTTAGTATAGTGAATATAAAGCAACATTTGCACACAGAATATATGAGCTAGACTTCTCTCCTAGATCTATAGGACCACCATCCTCAGGGTGGATATGAAGGGCCCACTTTGCAGGAATTTTTGAGAACTAGCTACAACAAGAAATAAGGAAGAAACTTGAGGCAAAGAAAATAAAGGAACACTGGTGGGCTTGGGTATGTCATTTCCAGGGACTAACAGTGAGTGGATGAGTTTTTCTAAAGAAAAGAGGGAGTTAAGGTGGCCGTTAGGATCGTGTTTATAGGCTAATTATTGCCTTATTTGAAATAATCATTTTTCCTATTCAGAACATTAACTGATTATAATGGGCTGAGATTGTGATTGTTTAATTAAGGTTAAAAAAGGAAATCTAGTATTTAATTAGGGGTGAACAAAACTATTATGGAGTATTCTACAATCCACCTTTACCCCAAGAATTATCTGGAAATTCTTTTTCCAGTGAACAGAGCAAAAACCATTTGTTCTATCTGGTTTCACGTCTATGTTTTAAAGAGTGTATTCAGAAAGTTTCAGAGGAAACTGCTAGGTCAATTATTGGGCAGATTGAAAACTTCACATATTGTCTCTGTGTTTCATACCCACCTCAAAAACCTCCTTTATCCATTCTTAAATAATGAGCCCCATTTTGATTTATGTGTGATATTCTCATTTCTCTTTCTATCTGTGAATATCATGGAAACTTTGCTTTTGCCAGTAATTACATGATGTTTCCCAAATCTTGTGGAATTGGTAAAATGAAAATCTACTATTTATACAAGGAAGTATTAGCAACTTAATTATATATTATTATTATATATAATATATATAATTAATATATATAATATGTCATATTATATATATTAATATATAATAATAATATAGATGATTACTATTATTAGTCATTATTAAGGTCCAAGTAAATACAAGCCAAAACTTGGATACAGATAAGAAACCCTATGGGCTTCTAAGAGATGTACCTGGTCCAAGCTGTCACCTGATTTTTCTCCCCACCGAGAATGAAAACAATGGAAACAGGATTGAAAACAAAACAAGAACCAGCATTGGATGCACCCAGCTGGACATTAGGCAAATGCTTTCATGTGTGCTGTCCACTTTTCTGAAGGCTAAAGGGACAGGGTGGCACTAACCCTTTTTTTCTGCACTTCCGAAACTTTCTTCCATTCCCTATGTAAATAAATGCACAAAGCCTCTTTCATTTATAGGTACAGCTTTCCTCAGTTAATTATTTCTATATTTATTATGTCTTCTGCATGTTCATGCTTTTATATGTGTAACCTAGTATTCTGAAAATGTGATTTGATCCCATAGTCCAAAGACAAAAAATGCTTCTATTACTCAGTGCAGAATGAGTGGTTATCCTGGGTTGGGTGCTAGGACTGGGCACAAATAATTGATCTCAGCCTATAAAGAGATTGGAAATGAGTTGATAAGACAAGGCATTTGCACACCAGCATGTGTAGACTGTATTTACTGTGTGAAGTTAAGAGCTAAATTGTGTAATGGGCTCCAATACCAGTAGGACTTTAGTAGATACAGATGAAAAGACAGGAATAGTGGAGGATAATTTCCTATGTGAGATGAACTTATGCTTGGTCTTGACGAAAACTAGCCTTTATTGAGTGCCTGCTATTTGGCAAGTAACTCGGTACGTGGCAGATATTTGACATATGCTTACTCTTTCGATCTTCGTAAAGGAGGTGTTATTGTCATTTCAAATTTTAAAGAGAAGGAAACTGAGGTTGAAAAGGAATTAATTGGGGCACCCGGATGACTAAATTGGTTGGAAGTCTGACTCTTGATTTTGGCTCAGATCATAATCTCACTGTTTCTAAGATCGAGCCCTGTGTTGGACTCTGCGCTGATAGCAGAGAGCCTGCTTGGGATTCTCTCTCTCCCACTCTCTCTGCCCCTCCCCTGCTCACACAAATGTTTTCTCTCTCTCTCTCTCTTTCTCAAATAAACATTAATAAACATAGGCATTAAAATAATACTGTAAGTTTTAAAATAATACTGTCCTCATGTAATCAAAATCTATATTTTCTGTTTTGTTTTTTGCATTACTGTACAGTATCTCAAGGATTGCTCTATCTTACATAGATAATATTTACTATTTCTTACCTAGAACCTGTTCCCCTTTTTAGTGACAGCTCTTCTTCTTTCTTCCTTCTTCCTTCTTCTTTCTTCCTTCTTCTTTCCTCCCTCTCCCTCCCTCCCTCCTCCCTCCTTTGAGATTACCTCACCCCTACGCTCATTGTGTGTCCTTCTGGTATTGCTGACATGTCTCCATCACTTCTAGGGATATATATGTAACTTAGGTCTGGACAATCAACAAAATCAGTTTCTCAGATCACAGTAATTAGTTCAGGTGGTATAAATGGTCAGTGTGTTTATTGGGATTAAAATGTCATCTGTTTCTTTCTTTTTTAAATAAATTATTTATTTATTTTGATAGGAAGAAGGAAAGCAGGGTCATGAGCAGGGGAGGGGCAGAAAGAGTGGGAGGAGAGAATCCCAAGCAGGCTCCACACTGTCCATGCAGAGCCCAGTGCAGGGCTGGAACTCAGGAACTACAAGAGCAGAAATCAAGAGTCAGATTCTTACCCAACTGAGTCACCCAGATATCCCCAAGGTCATATTTTTCTTAAGGATTTAAGCTCCACAAATAGAAATTCATGGTTTTCAAATGCCATCTTGCTACCAAAAGTGAGAAGGTATTTGAGAAGGATACCATTAGAAAAGAAATCAAGGGTCAAGTAAAAGAGGACAGAAAGATGTGGGCACCACAGATTGCTTGCTTGAACATATGTGACTTTTAATTTTTGTCTCAACCACTTGGGTCTGAAGTTCTGCTGCATATAACCAAAAGAACCGAGACATATGCAGAAGGTATTATGAGAATAGTTGACAATTTGGATGTGGCAAGATGAAACAGGGTTATAATGAGGAAAGTGTCATGTTTTAAATAAAAACATTCAGGATGTAAAGCTAAAATGAAGTGGAGATATTGAGTAGGAGACAGGAGGAGTCAAACCCTTTTCATTAGCTTTCACCTCTCACGAAAAGGAGAATTTGACTGATCTAGGCTGCTGGCATAATGACATTTAAAGAAGCACAGCAAAAATACACTGAATATTAAAATGCACTGTAGAAATAATCTGCATCATATATCTGTGATAAAAAGAAAGACAGATCTAATTGTAGTCACACTATCACAAGTAGGAAATCTCTTGTGAAATGTACTTAAAGAAGCAGCTAATATTTTCTGCATATTAAAACATTCTCTAAAATAATACAGTTGCCAGCAGCACTGTAGTTCATTTTAAAAGACAAATACATTATAAAAATAAAATAGAGGAACTAGAAAGCACATCATTTGTTCAAACTGTATTCTGAGATCAACCGAGATACACTGCTAGTTTCTTGGAATTTAAGGTATTTTTATAAAACTGATTTTCAGTTGAGATTTTGAGAAACAGGCTGGTCAAAATCTTGCCTGACCTTATTCAACCAAAAAAAAAAAAAAAGTGGGGGCATCATTAAAAAAAATCTTTTGTAAACAGCTTTACAGCCATGAAAATAACCATGCAAATAGTTCAAATAAAGAGCTTCATAGCACAAATAATTACTTTTGTTTCCTTCTGAGACAAGTCGAAGTATCAATGTATTCCTGTAGATCTACATCACAGGAGTTAATTGATTCTAAACTTTTTTTTGTTATATTATGTAAAAACTGCTGTTGATAAATAGCTTTTCTTTAAATAAATTACTTAAATTAGTAATTAAAATATCCAAACAGTACATCAGTTACTAAGGTGTTCCTAGGTGCCTTGCACATATACATATATACATATTTTTTTAATATAAAAGCAAATTGATTCAATCCATTAAGAAAGAGCTTCAGTTTCCTTACTTGTCAAACTTTGGTGGTAGTAATACTTCAGATTGTTGGGTGAATCAATTAGTTTAATGTGGATGAAGCACTTGAAGCACTGACTGGTGCCTGATAAATATTCCATAAATGGTAGTTATTGTTACACTGTGAATAGATATATCCTGTGAATATATCCATTCACAGAACTATGAAAGCATTGAAAATGGAATGACTAGTTCTATTTTGAGATCAGAGAAGTCTTTGAAGAAGGGATAATTTTAGAAGATCATTAAGGATGAGTAGAAGCTTATTAAATGGAGAAATTGGCTCTCCAGGAAAAGACTGATGGGTTAAAATTCTGGAGCCATAGAAATGCTTGATAAGTTTAGGGAATGATGAACCGACAATTGGGTATGAAGGGAAGCTTAAATTTCATCCTCTGGGGGCATAGGAGATAACTGATTTATTTCATTTTATTTTAATTTTTTTGCAGACTAGTGGTATAATATGGTTTCATTTCCAAAATACCCCTGATTGTCATTTGAATGTTAAACTATTGAAATAGCATGGTATGAAGTCAGAATTGTCTGGTTCCAAAGGCATTTGCTGCTTAGTGATTTCCTAGTTTGAAAATGTGAATAATAGTTCTTATCACAGAGATTTTAGCTTAAAATGAGACTTTTAGACACTCCTATATATTACATACCATGTGGTGTTTTCCTACACATATGGTGATGAGTAATTAAGACATATGCATTATAAAAGTGTTATGTACAGTATGATTACTAATCTGTTGATGTCCATTTTAAAAGTTGTTGGCTTAATTAATAAATATGAGACTTTGTTAAACTTTTTAAAGAACAAAAATTTCAAGCATAACAAAAACAGAATAGCATAACAAATTATAATGAACCGCATCATCCGCCTTGCCCATCTGGTCTCCTTTATACTTCGATTTATTTCCCCTAACTTCCTTGATTTGAAGCACATGTAGAGAAATGTAATTTCATTTGTAAATGACATGTATCTCCAAGAGTTAAGGATGTGTATGTATGTGTGTGTGTGTGTGTGTGTGTGTATATTTGAGAAACTTATGCATAAGAGTCCATATATACATGTGTATGTATATATATATGCATATATCCCAATACCCTTATCACACATAAAAGATTAGAAAAAATTCTTAAATATTTCCAAATACCCAAGTTGTACTCCCACTTATATTCAGTTTGTTTGAATCATGATTAAAATAAGGCTTATATTCTTTCCTTAATTTATCTCTAATGTCTTTATTTACTGATCTTCTTTTGCAACTGACTTTGTAATCATTATCTTATTGTTGAAGATACCAGGTTGTGGGTCCTATACTTTTCTACCTTCTAGATTGTGCTTACTGCGTCTTCGAGGTAGTCTTAGCAAGATCTTCAGGCTGCAATATTTTGTTTTTTCTTTTTTTTTATTTAAAAAGTTTATTTATTTATTTATTTATTTTTTGGTATTTCTTTTTTTTATTTTTTTATTTTTATTTTTACAAATAGTTTATTGTCAAATTAGTTTCCACATAACAGTATTTTCAATCAATTGTTCAATCAAGAGCCTGGATCAAATTTACATATGCTGTTTTTGGCAAGATTGTTGTATAGACAGTGTTGTGTATGCTTACCAGGTGTTATATTTGGTTTCATCTTTCATTTTGTGATATCAATCATCAGTAACCATTATTTATGGCTTGAAAAAGGGCAGTTATATAATCCTCTAATTCCCTCTTCATTTAAGTGGAGATATTTCTATAAAAAGAAACTTCTCTTTGTCAACTATTTGGTTGCAGAAAATTCTGTTTTTCTCCAGAATGTAATATCTAGGAGTTAAGAATAGTCATTATTTTTTTTTTAACTTTTAATGTTTTTTATTTATTTCTGAGAGAGAGAGAGACAATGTGAGCAGAGGAGGGTCAGAGAGAGAGGAAGACACAGAATCCAAAACAGGCTCCAGGCTCTGAGCTGTCAGCAAAGAGCCCAACATGAGACTCGAACCCACAAACTGTGAGATCATGACCTGAGCTGAAGTTGGACACTTAACCGACTGAGCCACCCAGGCATCCCAAAAATAGTCATTGTTATTGAGTTAGTCATTATTTGTATGTCTTTTCACTGAAAATTTCACTGAATTTATATTGATGACCAGTTCAAATTTAGGGCTATAGGATTTTAATTTACTCTCACTAACCCTTTTTTTCCTTATTTCCATGTCAAAAATACTGGTTTTCATCAAATATAATTACTCATTTGCTTTAACCCACATTACATTTAAAAAATACACACTAGGAAACTACCCCCAGCAATATGATTACCTGAAAACAGTTTATAACTATTATTTGCAAATATCACGTACCCTTAGGGTATATACCATTATGGATGTACAGCAAAAACACACTGTGTTTTATGATTATTTGGAGTAGTTCCCTCTCTAGAACAGTGCTGCAAATTAGTTAAGGCAATAGGTTTTCCTCTTAGTTTTAAAATTTATGGATTTCTTTTTAAATCTAAATTATGCTTTATAATTATGTAAAATGTGTACAGGGCTTCAATGTCAAATTTCCAAACAAAGTATATTCAAAGCCACAGGCTATTTAGACATGAAAAGTGTATTTTGAGCTGCCCCATTTCACCAGGAGAATTTTGAGGGCTGTTCCTGGATCCAAAATTCTTTGAAATATTTAGTTTCAGAAGAGGCTTAGAGGTCACTCCTCTTGATCAAGGTCTCATATAGATATGAAGACCTGGCTGGTACTGAGGTCCAAGGGACAGTAGTGATGTGAAGACACTTCTGAAATTGCTTAGATCTTTGTTGCTTATAGGAAAAGTAAGCCAAGTGTCAAGTAATATTATAAAAAATTAGGAAATTAAATAAAAATATCAGTCACAGTCTTCTACTGTACCTATTTTAGAGTTAACACTAAGAGATTGCTTATAACTTGGGATACTGTACTTTTTTAGTATTCTTTCATAAATATTTTCCATGTTGCAGTATATTCTTCCTATTATTATTTTAATGGCTACCCACTATTCCATCTAGTGGATGGGCCTTAATTTAATTTGCTGCTGTATTGTTGTAGAGCATTTAGGCAGGTTCCAATTGTTTTATTGTTAAAATAATCTTGCAGTGAATATGTGACCATTTTTTAAAATAATTTCAGCATTGTCTTCAGCTAAGACAGCAGTAGTAAGTAGCATTTTTTGATCATCTGGGTGCATAACACTTTAGCAGGTCTTGTTCACCAATTAGATGAAATGTTTGCCAATTAGAATGCAAGGTAGAGTAAAAACATTATTACTTTGTATTATAAGCTGCTAAGAGAGCAGATGGAATCTGATAGTACCTAAAACATTTGACCTGAAGTTGCCCTCTGTGACCAAACCAGACTCTTCTCAAGATTTCTATGTATTTCTGTGCTCCCTAGAAAATGGACTTTGATCATTCTCTCCTCTTATAGATTATGCTGTATGCTACGTCACTAAAGCACACATGCCAGAAAAGTATGACTGATTGCAACTGATCCTGTTGCAGACCTAGGTTTCTCTTAGAGTGAACCAAACCTGGCAAATATACTCTTAAATCACCAGCCCCAGTACTGAATCCCAAGAGAGCTCTGTGGTCTTATGTAACAATTGTAATCAGTCAAGACGGCAAATAGATGGAATAAGCTGGGGATGTTCTGAAGTTGTAAGTAAGAGTACTCCATATTTTCCTCAAATATGGAGTCATGGGGCTAAGTGGGTAGAAGGTAGGAGACCCCAAGACCCCTAGCTATGAGAGATGTAGTGTTGCAGTATGTTGGAAAGATCAGACATTGCAGTCTTCCTGGGTACTATTCTTAATTTGATTGAAGTCAGAGTTCAGAATTTGTGCAAATTTATTGCTGTTAGGGTACAAGACTACGAATATCTTGGGAATGGGGTTAATGAACCCATATCCAGAGCTGTGATGGAGAATGCCTCTCAGAAGATGAACCATGATGGCTTCAGAGAGTTAATTTCTGGATGGTCTCAGGATCATATGGAACACCCCTAGAGATGTTGCCATAATTGGTTGGGGCTTAGATTTTACAGACCACTAGTGAAGAGACTTTTTGAAGATATAAGTGAGTATAGGCAGAATGATAAAACTTGCTCACTTAAACTTGTTAGGCATGGTTGTCATTTAAACTCAGAATGGCATTATTGGAGTTCTAGAGAGTTATAAAGCAAGTCTCTGACAGGTGACATGATTTTTGTTTTTACATTAGATCTTGACTTAGATCAAAGAAATATGATTAGAGATATGGTGAGGCTGATTTTCTCTAAATAGCATAATTGTGGGCTTTGAATATTTTGTGCTTCATCCCTCCAAGATCAATTTTATTTCTAAACCAGAAAAGGTGCCTATATTTTTGAACTAGACATTAATATTACGCAGGAGGCAATTTTTCAACAAAGATAATTCCTGCTGAGATTTAAATAGATGGGACCCTAGTCATATGAGTCATGAAATATGTCTAATTGTCTCATCATATTATTGGAATATTATTTTATTTGAAATTTTACCAACTTCATTAAGAAATGAAAACCAAGAGAGAAACAGCAATTCAGCTAAAATAATTAGCTAGAGTTTTTCATTTGCGAGGTCTTTTGCCAACCTTAATCATTAACCTGGCCTTTAACAACTTGTACATTTTTAATAACAGCCTCTTATCCTGAATTCTTCAATCTATCTGAAATTCTCCTTCCTTGAGATAACCATTTTCCTGTGTCATCATCTGAGCTGCTGAGGAAATCTTAGTCTAAGAGGGTAGTTGTGACATTGAAATGTTTTGAAAGTGCAGGAAGGGCTGTCTTTGACTAATTGTCTTCACAATGCTCAGGAAGCCATTTTATCCTTCTGTGGAAACATCTTTTAACATCACATTTTTAAATTTAAATACATTTAAATACATGGAAAAATTGGAAAGACAAAGGGTGGAGATTGGGCATCTTCTAATTCTTTTCTTTTTTTTTTTTTTTAATTTTTTTTTAATGTTTTATTTATTTCTAGGAAAGAGTGAGAGAGACAGCACGAGCAGGGGAGGGTCCGAGAGAGAGGGAGTCACAGACTGAAACAGGCTCCAGGCTCTGAGCTGGCAGTCAGCAGAGAGCCCGACGCGGGGCTCGAACCCACGAACCGCGAGATCATGACCTAAGCGAAAGTCGGACGCTTAACCGACTAAGCCACCCAGGCGCCCCCTAATTCTTTTCTTGCCTTTGTGTCAAATATAAAATTTTCCTTTTTTCAAGACCCCTAAGAAGGATAGCTAAGAGGAAACCTAAGGGTTTATTCAGGATAATGGCTTATAATTCTTTTATCACAACACACAAGACAGATGGTAGCTCAAGTGCTACCTCCTCCCAGGGGTCAGTTTAAATAGCTCCTCAGGTGTTTTGAATGTGCAGCCAAATTTGAGAACAACTGGCTGGTGGAGAGAAGATGACACAGGGGTCATAAGTCCTGGCTCTGGCAACAATAGACTATATAAACTGAGACCTGAGTCGTAAACTTTAACAAACCTGAATAAATATATCCTCATTTATAAAATAAAAGCTTTAGAGTAAAATATTCATAATGTTTCTTCTCCTTTTTTTAATGAAAATTCCTCTCTTTGCTGTTAAAATCAACCATCAGTCTGCCTCTCTGCCCTTGCTGAATTTATGTAACACTCTGTGAATGGCTCACTGGGGCAGACTGTTTACATGAAAACTTTAGATCATACAAAATCCAAGTGATAACATAATTGAAAGAAATACTTTTTTATATTTTTAATAATGGCTCTTAACAAAAGGTTAATTAAGTTTTTTCAGATACAAAGAACTCTTATTAACCAATATGAAGATGGGCTTGAGTCATGAATAAACATTTTATAAAGAAATAACAGTGGGTGATAACATTTGAAAAGAAGTATAGCCCAACTAATAGTAAAATAAATAGAATGGAAATAGTAACAGTTGAGCTTTGTGTGTTGGATCTCATTAGATTGACCAAAGTAAAAGAATGAAGATGCCCAGTGGTAGTGAGATGGTGAAGATGTTGTATTGCAGCGGTGGTATCAACATGCTGAAGCAAGTTTGGGTGACATGAAAGGAAATCCTTAAAAAGGAACATACCATTTGAACCAACATGTCTCAGAATTAGAGTCAGAAAATCAATAGTCAAGTAATCAAAGATGCTTATGCAAGGGTGTTTACAGTGATATTAAAAATCTAAAAACAACCTCAGTGGCTACCAATTAATAAATTTTTGAATATCCTTTCAAAAGACTATAAGATAGCCATAAAAATAATAATGTAGATATATGCTTACCTATATAAATAGATGTTTTATATAGGATTAAGTAAAAAAAAAAGTGCTGTAAAACATGTATGTGTATATGTACATACACATCTAAACACAAATAGTAAAATTTAGAAGATTATAAATGAACATTTTAGTAATGCCCTCAGAGATGATGTTACTTTCCCTCTATAATTTATAATAGGGTTCTAAAATTTTAAAGCACATTAGTAATTAAATTTTTAATAATTTAAAATTGCTCTAATTTAGACAAACCTAATAGGAAAGTATACTATGTCACCATGTGCTGGTGACCTCTTAAAGTCTCAAGCTCTTTGAAACCCTCACAAGGACAACTGGAAATACTAACGAAGGCAGGATTTTGTAGGCTGTTTAGTTCAGGCCAATACTAACAAACCTAAAAGAATTTCAAAGTTACAGGGCAAGCAGAGTCTGACTTCCAAAGGTCAGTTTATTAAGTTAACGGTTAACGTATCCATTCTCTTTCCTCTTCATCCCATTCCATTTTAATTTTGTCATTAAAAGTTAAATGAGAGGACAAACACATATTATCATGAAAAAGACATTATTTGAAATCTTCCGATCTAGGGAATAGTTCAAATCCCGAGAGAGTAATTGTCAAACATATACACATGCCAAAGAGGTACATGGTGGCAGGTCAACTAAGCAGGATTTTTCAATGAGGTGGCCAACAACCAGTAACTCTTAGCTGCCCAACTATTTCTAGTCTATTAAAGAGTCTGGAGAGCCTGAGGAAATTTGCTGTAGGTTAGAAGAAGATTTGGGAAATGACTCAACAGACTACTCTGTGCTTCCCTTACCATGTGCCTACCCCTTTCCATCATGGAGGAGGGATGGAGAAGCTTTCCCCTAAATTCACTTCTTTTTTTTTTTTAATTTTTTAGTTCATTTTTGAGACAGAGACAGAGCATGAGTGGGAATGGGGCAGAGAGAGAGGGAGACACAGAATCTGAAACAGGCTCCGAGCTCTGAGCTGTCAGCACAGAGCCTGATGCAGAACTCGAACCCATGAACTGTGAGATCTGACTTAAACCAAAGTCGAACGCTTAACGGACTGAGCCACCCGGGCACCCCTAATTTCACTTCTAAAGCAAGAGGATGCACAGGGACTATCTTAAATGCTTCCTTAGAGCTGAGACACTGGGGCGTTTATGCCCAGTTGATCCCTGAGAGAGAAAAGCTAGGATTGTGGCTGGCTAGTTGCTCCCATGCAGAAAAAAGATTTGCCACAGTGAAAACAAACTGCTGAAATGTCCCAAGTCTGTCAGGACATGCCTTTATGTTCTCTAGTGACCAATGTGAGCAAGCTATAAGGAAGAGGGAGAGAGAGAGAGAAGTACAGGGAAGAGCGAGGAAGGGAGATGAAGGAGGGGTGAAGGGAGAGGTTGATTCTGGAATTATTTGAGTGGGGGTGAAAAATCTCGTGGAAAGGACCGAGGGAGGAGTAAAGAGCCAGAAGAGGTGTGCTTACCAGCAAGGAGAGGATTATAACTAAGACATTCGGGTTTCTGACAGACCCACACATGTGCCCCATTAATAGCTAACTTTAAAGACTTGTCATGCTCAAAGATAACACCACGCATTGAAAGGGCATCTGTCCTCCACTGCCTCATTGTTATCCCTGCCCTGCCCCCACCTCCATCCTCGATATGTCAGTGAATGAGGTGGGGGTCGACCTGTGGAAGTGAGCACTAAGTTTCTCTTCAGAATCTCCTTTTCCATGCCTGATGCTGGTCTGAGCTGGGGGAGAGGTGAGGGTCTCACGTTAAAATATGTTGGAAGTTTTGATTACCTCTAAATGTTCCTGAACTGAGAGAACTCTTCAGAACTAAAGTCATTGGAGGGTTTCTCTTATCTAACAATGACCAGAAAACTCCCGGGGACTCTTTGGGTTTCCATACAGTGTCAGGAAAAAGACTTACAATTTTTGCCATAATTTTTTTCCCTCTCTGTGTCTCTTATTTTTCTTTTTAATTTAAAACAAATCGTAGTCATCAAAGCACTTCACCTCTAAATACTTAACATGTATTTCCTAAGAATAAGGATGATTGCTTTTAGGACCACATGACCATTATTAGGACAGAGAAAATTAACTATCAGTAATTTCATAGCTAATATCCAGTTCACATGAACAATTTCCCAGATGTTCCACTAATGTCTGTAAATTATTTAACCAGTATCCAGTCTGGCATCACACCTTTCTGGATATACATCTTTAGTGTCTTTTAGTGTAGAATATTCTTTCCATTACTTGTATGATGCTGAGTTTTGGGGAATCTAGAATATTCTCATAGAATGCCTTACAGTGTGGATTTGGTTGGTTTTTTCATTTTGCTTCATTTCAACATTTTCCTCTATTCCCTATAGTTCCTATAAGCTTAACTAAATTCCTTCAGGTTAAATGTTTCTACTCTCCTCTACTTTCCCCTCCGCTTGCCTCCCCTCCCCTTCCCTTCGCTCCCCTCCCCTTTTCTCTCTCAGGGATAGTTTATAGATTACTCTGTGTATTCATTATATCATATAAGATTGTCCCATTAGAGATGCTGAATTTAATCACTTGGCTAATATTGTGACTGCTCCATTGTGATGTTCTAGTTTTATATTAGTAATTAGTAAGAAATCTGTGAATCCTGTTTCCCAACCAGTTCTCAACTCAGGGTAATACATTTTTAAACCAATTATAACATTATGGTTTACAAAATTGTAAATATATTTTTCCTTCTACATTTATTAGCTTTTATTTCCTGTTTTAAAAAAAGTTTCCTTTTTATTCTCTCTTCTTCTGTTTGAACATTACAATGGCCTTAGGGATTTTAATTTAAATTAATGGATAACAATTAAATGCTGTCAGGATTATTTTTGCACTTACATTTATTGCAAATATGACAGAGGGCACTCCTTCAAGCTGGCTCCTTTATCTATTTGTGACATGACTCCGATAGCTATTTGATGACTTCCTGTGCCAGAATCCCCTCATACTTTCGAAACCATTGGAATTGGCCATTTCTCTAAAGAGCTCTGCTTCTTTTCCATGGGCAATGATCATTAGCAGAATCTAGGTGCCAGGTGTGGTTGTTGCTACTCAGATGGTGCAGGGCTACCATTGCAGATGGGTCGTTTGAGTGGACAGAGGCAAGTGATATTTTGAAAAGTCAATTAAACACTTTGCATTGATAATTCCATTACAAATTTAACATTATAGACTTATATTTACTTTAGTTATTATTTTTTATTACACTAAAGATTTTGGCTCTTAACATTTTCATGGATTTCGATTTATATAAATGGGTTATAATTTAGTTCACCCTAATTGTGTGTGTGTTTATGTATGTATTATTATTAAATTTACCGATTGAAATTTGGCTACAACTTGTGGCAGGTACATTTAACAGAAATACAGTACCTTACAGATACTCCACCAAGAAAATGCAGTAGTAATACTGTGTTCAAGAGTTATTTGAAGAAAGTCTTTAATCTGTATGACTTTGTCAGCAATAAAATTCACTTGTTTCTGTGTTAAATTTTAGCATCTGTGATTTTTTACTTTTGATATTGTAATTTTTAAATATGCAAATCCTTTATACAGTTCAAAGCTAAAACATTATAAAATGTGCATTCAGAAAAAACTTACCCACATCTCTGTCCCTCTCACCTCATTGTCCATAGGGAGCCATTTCTTTTAGTTTCTTATTTACCCATCTTTATTCCCATCATGAATTGGTCACAATGGCAGAGGATTTATTTGCACAAATACATTAGCCACAGAGTGACAGAGCCATGAATCAAACCAGGGCAATCTTTCTGCAGAGGTAGAGCACTCCACTCCTTTGCAAAGGCTATGGTAAAGTAACACTGTGGAAAAAAACAGGCTTTAAAATCAATAGGTTCTGTGATTTACTGTCTGTGTGACTTTGGGAAAGTTCCTTAACTTCTCTGAGCTTCATCCTTCCCAGTTATGAAATAGGGATAGTAAAACCAACCGTGTAGAAATGTAACACAGTTTAGAACTAATTTACACAAAATTATCATCAGATTGCTGGACACGTAAAAATTATTCAGTGTATGTTCTCCATTATATAACTAGAAAAATCAAATTAATGTCAGTCATACAGAAGACGAATAGAAAATTTTACTATTGAATTGTCGATGAAGTATTTTGTGATCTGATTGCATGATTCTATTTAATAAAATGAAAATGTCCTAAGAATCGGTGAATTTGGGGATTATTGGGCCAAAAACAAACAGAACAAATGCAAAACAAGTCTGGATTTAGTAACTGATGATTTCAAAAAGGTAACACAGGGGCGCCTGGGTGGCTCAGTCGGTTAAGCCTCCAACTTCGGCTTTGGTCATGATCTCACAGTCTGTGGGTTCAAGCCCCACATCTGGCTCTGTGCTGACAGCTTGTTCAGAGCCTGGAGCCTGCCTCAGGATTCTGTGTCTCCCTCTCTCTGACCCTCCCCTACTCACTCTGCCTCTCTCTCTCTCTCAAATAAATAAAACAGTAAAAAAATTTTAAAAAAAGAAAAAAAAAGGTTACACAAATTTTAGACGGGCTGATATGGCTTTATTTTCAAAATAGAGATTTTAATATGTTAGTGGAAAAGAAAGTTCACTACTACTAGAAGGACTATGAAAACAAGAAAGTAATTTCTTGATGAAATAAGTCTTAAGTTTTGTATTAATTTTTTCATTGCTTTCCCTCTCTGTAATAGAAGATATTTTTATGCTTCTTATGTTTTAAAGAATTTGCATCCTGTGTTTAACACAAAAAGGTTGAACCATGCAGAGGTGGAATTTAATTTGTATAAAATCCTCTTAATAGCATGGTCTAATTAAGATACCCATTAAATTCATGTAATGCTAATTTAATTTGAAGGCAAATGTAATTGAGCACTATTGGATTTCTTTTAACATGAAATTAACAAAGTGGACATAAAATGGATGTGCTAATTGGATATTGTTATCAGAAATATTACATGAATGAACATTATGAGTGCTATCTTGATGGTAGGCATTGATTTACAGAATAAAACATACTGAGCTTACTAGGTTTACTAGCATAATTTATATAAAGCTATAGGAAGAAAACTGTTAGTGACTGTTTCTGAAGACAAAGGTCACCCAACAACTTTTTTCTGACATTAGTGAATATCTCAGTCCGTGCCTTAGAGAGTTTGTTATATTGTTGAACTTTATAATAGTAGATTGAGCATATTGACTGGCAGTAAGGGAGCAAATTTCAAATTATTTTATCTCAAGACACTTAGACATTCTTAAAACTTATCCAAGACTTCAAAGAGCTTTCGTTGATGTAGGTTTATATCAATGATATGTACCAAATGAGGAATCAAAATCGAAAAAATGTTAAAATATTCATTTAACTTATTTAAAACAGTAAAACCATTATATATTTATGTAAATAGCATATTTTAGCAAAACGTGACTATATTTCTCAAAAAATACCAGAAAAAAGTGACATTAGCTTGCAATTTGGTAAACTTGGTTGAAGTCTAACTTCATAGAGAACATCCAGTTCCTACTAATTTTTTCTGCGTTAAGTGTGTTGTGAAATGTTGCCTTGGTTGATGTGTATATACAAAGAAAATACAGTCTCACGTAGATACTTAGTTGGGAAAGTGAGGAGTATGTTAGCCTTTTCAGATAATTTGTTGGTATTCTTCTTGAATGTGACACCCAAACTGTACAAGTGGCGATTTCCTTCTGGATCAGACCAGATCAGGCGCGTTCAGGATGGTATGGCCGTAGAAGACAAGTGGCAGTTTCCTGCAGAGCAGCTGCAGTGTAGTATCTGAAACCCTGTCAGGGAACTTGTCACACTTTGAACGGGGTCCTTATTCACGCGTGATTGTGTAACATCATGCATTGCTCATGAAAAATATGTGTTCACTGACTTATGTGGATCTTCCAAATGTCGACGTATTTCCGTATAAGATGCAAGAAAATTACACTTGCTTATACCACAGTGTTCTCATCAGAAAAATCTGTAAGTACTTAGGAAACTGTCAGTGTCTGGGTGGCAGGTGCACATTTTCCAGAATTTGATTTTTTTAAACCTAAAAACTGTCTGCTGTTTCCTTGAAGTGACAGATTCACTAGTTTAGTTTTGAGAAAGTGTCTGCTAAATACCCAAATCTGAATAACAGTGGTTTTTGATAAATTTTTCAAGTCAGAATCATGATAAATAATTTAAAAAAAGGAACCAGCTATTCTCACAACTCAAGCAACTGCACATGTGCTTTTCCTTGAAATAATCACTATGCTTCATTATGCAGAATTGTTGGTACAAACTCCCCACTTCGCTGAAGGTGTTAAAAATTATGTAATCTGAGGTTGTAAATAAATTTTAATAATTTTTAGTTTCACAAACGTATTTTAAAATGAAATTTAGCACTTTTTTTTTAAATCCCCTGCAAGTAAGTAGCATTGAAAATACAATGACTTCTCATCCAGCTTGGTGTCAGTGCTTTGAATCATGCTAAGGCACTTGGCAGTTTTACTCATGACTGCTTTTGCATCATCAGTACAAATGTCAATGCGATGAAAAGGCTAAATGATGTCTTAGAATTATTATGGAAACAGTTTTGACTCAAAGGATTACTGACAAATGTCTATGGTCTCCCCAGGAATCTGTGAATCAGACTTTAAGAGCACTGTGGTTAGGTCCATGTCTCCCTGGAATCAGAGCAGAGATGACGTTTACAAAGAAAAGAAAAGCTGGGCATCTTTCTATGATGCCGTCTGCACGGTGAGGCTGTGGGTAGTCCAGGAATGTCTGACCTGGCCCAGCCCATGTCCTTTTCCTTCTCCTCTTTTTAGCCACCCATCAACCAACAGATGCACAAATACAACAGAGAGAATATCTCAATGAAATGTCCCTGCCATATCCTTTGGGGGTGGAGAGTGGACACACTGTAATCGATTGCAATTTTTTTTAAATCTAGAACGAGTGAATGCTGTTGAGAGTTAATATTCAGAGAAAGTCTGATTTAGTGTGTTAGCCTCAGCTTTTGAGGACTAGGGGAGCCTGGGGTCACATACATTACAAGTTAACACAGGGGCATAAATGTAGAGACCAGTGAACTTTGTTTTGAAGAACAAAGAACATTTTGAGAAAAGGATGTTGCTGTTGGTAGTTATTCACAGTTCCAGGATTTCAGGTGTCCAGGCCAGAACAGTGCAATTGGGGGTTGGTGTGAGGAGGGATTGCATGGTCCAGGTGCCTTCCTAAAGATTGAGTCTTCCATTCAAAGCAGAAACTAAGTATCCTGGAGACACTAAAACATGTACCTTATTCAGTCTTTTCAAAATGCTATTTAAACTACATATTACCTAGAAAGAAATTAAAAGTAAGGTTACCTTCCTTTTTTTTGAGAATTTGGGAATTAATATGAACTTTAGTAGGAAGAAAATAACTTTCCTTGCCCCAAATATATAAAATGTATCTATTTTGATAAAAGATTTGGGTTAGAAAGAGTACAGAAAGAGGACTTCACTTCAGCTCTTTGGAGAATGAGGAAAATGAGTGTGAACAGAATAATTTGGGAGGTTCAAATCATGCAGTGGTGGAACTTTGCTACTGCTTATATTTGGAAAGAAAACTAGAGATAAATATCTCAGAAGAGACATTAGTGAATTAATGTACATTGTACTTTGCTTAAGTTCTTATTTCTTTTTTAAAAAATTTTTGTCTTTATTTTTTAGTTTGAGAGACAGAGACAGAGAGCGAGAAGGAGAGTGGGAAGAGAGAGAGGGAGACACAGAATCCGAAGCAGGCTCCAGGCTCTGAGCTGTCAGCACAGAGCCTGATGCGGGGCTCAAACCCACAGACTGTGAGATCTTGACCTGAGCCAAAGTCGGACACCCAACGGACTGAGCCACCCAGGCGCCCCTTAAGTTCTTATTTCTTATTAATTGTTTAAAGAATATTGTTTTCCTTTGACTAGTTTGAAAAGGATGTTTGCTAAGGCTGGGGTGAGATTTTGATTTCTCATATTTAAAGATCCTTCGGCAAACGAGCAGGTTTTATTTAAAATATTTAACCTTGGGACACTTGGGTGGTTCAGTCACCTAAGTGTCTGACAATTGGTTTTGGCTCAGGTCATCATCTCATAGTTTGTGTGTTTGAACCCTGCATTGGTGCTCTGTCAGGACCGAGCCTGATTCCGATTCTCTGTCTCCCTCTGTCTCTGCCCCTCCCCATCTCATGGTCTCTCTCTCAAAAATAAATATTTTTTTTAAATTAGCCTTGAGATGAAGGGCTAAACAAATTCATAACATTGATAATGATGTTTTTAAAATGCTTTGTATCACATAGGTGACAATTACATGGTGAAAGGGAATTTTTATTTAAGGCAAGATTCTTACAAAATTGCAGACATTGAGAAGATCGCCTGGTCTGTTACTTTTACTACTTCTTGTAGTTCATACAGGAGTTAGTTTAGCATAATGTAGAACAAGGCTGCCTAGGGAAAGATCAGTGACAAACAGTGCGTAGAAACCACATTGCAGTAATTGGTTAATTTGCAAAGAACATTTCAGGTTCAAGGCCTTTATTCTATCTTGGGTTCTTCTAAAGATAATGGGCAATGGGTTTTGGTTTTGGTTTTTTGTTTTTTGTTTTTTTTTCACTTTTTCTGTTTTCTAATTATTACCCAATCACTGATTGTTCTCTTACTTGCAAAATGATTGTTAATGCAAATAGTTCTCGTTGGAGACAAAATGAGATTTCAAACGGATTTCTACTGAAATCAATTAATGGCTGGAATAAAAACGTGCTGAAGGTACTGAGATTCAGTCTTCCTAAGATTCCAAAATATTTTGGACGATCCTATCTTTGTTTCTAAAGGAATTATGGAAAGGATGAGAATAAATGACAGAGAAAAAAAGTGGGAGAGGTATACTACACTGTAATCATCAGAACATTGGTTTGTATAGAATGGGACTTAGATTCTACTGAGTTCTCTGCCATTAGCAGACTGTGATCTCAAGTGGATTTTGAAAAAGTAATTGGCACATGATTCCCTAATTCAAGATTCTCTGAGAACAGGTGGAGGACTGGAAACAATGTCTGACAGTGGTTCTGGTGGATGGTGGGCTTACTCACTGAAGCATGCTTGGGTGAGCTTTGCGAAGCTGGGAAGAGTCTGAAATCCCACAGAACATTACACCCTATTTGACATTCTCTCTGACCTCAGATTGCCTTCTCTTATTCTAACATCTTGTCTTCCTTGCCCATTTTATTAGATGACAAGCTGATATTATTTTTTGACCTCTAATTACTTCCTATGACTCGGAAATAACATATTAACCCTAGAATCTCTGAATCTTTTGTAGTATAAATAAAGCATTTCTATCAATCAGCCATACAGAGAATAAGGAAAATAATTATCCTTGGGAATCTCTTGGCTCTATGGGTCAGGTATCTCTTTTCTTCTTCTTGATCCTCCTTCTTGGTGTGCCCTAGGGAAGAGGGAGCAGAAGATAAAGTATCAAGTCAGCTTGGTTTGGGAATGAAGAGGAAGGAGGTGCCCCTCTGTCCTAATAATACTCTAGAAAAGCCAAGCATTCTAGGAGCCTCAAGTTGTTTAGCACATTCCATACCTCTGTCAGGGTTTCTTTCATTCTGTGACTTTAATTTTCTGTCTATCTTGAAGAGAAGAATGCCAGAAGGGATTAAATTGTATCATAAGTATCCAGTGCATTTTATAAATCAGCTCGTTCAACTCTCTCAACAATCTTAGGTGATAGTTGCTATTATTCCTATTTAACAATAACAAAATGGTGGCTTAGGGAACATAAATTGTTTTCCCAAGACCTCATTCCTACTAAGTCTGTGTAAGTTCAAATTTTGTTTTCACTCTTCTGTCCATACTGTTACCCGGTTATTATATTCTTGTCATTTCTCATTCTCTTCTCAAGACAAACCATTCTTCTTTTCTTCTCCTGATAGGTCACTTTGTCCTTGTCACTGCTTTCAATATTCATGACCAGCAGTGTCCTTCCCAGCTGTGTAAGGCAATGAATAACTTTTTCTTAGGGGATTTCTCAGTAGAGAAGTCATGAATGGCATTGTTCACAGAGGCCACCTCCAAAGGATCCACACTGATGCTAATAACGGATGAAATGACCTGGTGGATGTTGCCAAAGTGGGCGCTACTTAAAAGTGTTCTTAAAAATATTATTATAAATTGTAAAATGAAGTCAAGGTCTTGCTTTTTAACTTGAAGTCAATGCCATTTAGCTATTTTATAAAGATTCCTGGCCCCAACTAAAACCTATTTTAAACTGTTAGTGTTCTCTAATGAGGAACTTTATAAAGTCCCAGTAAAAGCCCACAATTCAGGAGTTAGAATAACTCAGTGAAATTAACCATGTAAATGCTCAATGAAGCAAATGATTAAAAAATAATGGATACAAAAATAAAGATTAAAATGGATAAAATTACATTTTGACTTTTTTGGTGCTCCTTATAGGTCATAATTAAATCATGGTGGCTCAAAAGCACAAAACCAGCTTCGTCACTCATTAGGTGTGGAAAATAATGAGGGAGTTTTCTAGCTTTAAAGTGATGAAACAGATCATATTTTTTTTTCACTTAAATTCCTCAATGCAGTATTCATTAGTATATAGTTTTTCTAATGGTCATAAAATTTAGCTATTCTTTTGGGGTAGTTTTAAGCTGCCGCCACAGACATAGGGCTGTAGTCAGAACTGAAATGCACTTGTACTTGAGAGTCCTGCTATATTCTCCAGTGAGGACAATATTTGGATATATAAGAAATAATCACATTTGTGTCTCGACATTTAAAAAAAATGCTTTCCAAATTCTCTTTAGTTTACTGAGTTTCTTAAAATGTAAGAACTCTTTTCTTATCATTACCTGATTGTGATGCTAGTATAGAGTTAGAATCATCCCTGTTTTACAAGAGAGAAAACTCAAAATCATAGAAATTAAGTATCTTTCTCAATTTCCTGATCTATAGACTTTGAAAGAATGGAGAGTCAAATCCAGATGGGTTGACTTTAAAGCCCAAGTTCTTTCATTTAGACTGCAATTCCCTCCCGTGAGTGGAAATAAACAAAACAAAATTAAACCAAGAACTAAGTAGGATTGTATTTTCCAACACATCCTCCTTACATCATTAAGCAGCTACTAGGTGCCAGTACTGCTCCTGGCAGGCGTCACAGGTGGGTGAGTTGAGACAGTGCACATGCCCTCAGGCGGTAGGTATGTCAGCAGCTATGGAAACCACAGTAAAATAAATGGCTGTCATGAGAGCAGCAGGAACAAATCACCAGGAGAGCACAGTGAGGGAGTGAAAACCTCACCATTAGAAATTCCACCTCGCCCAGAAGAACATTCTTCCTCACTTCCGGTGTGTTTCTTAAGCAAACGTCTGCTTGATGCAGATTGAAACCATCGTGACTTTGTTGTAGATGTTTGTATGTGTGAAGCTGGAAATAACCCTGATCTCATGAGCCCAAGCAGAGTACTTGTTTGGATCACCTTTGGAAACAAGTGCAATGAGTTCATCATGTTTTCATATTCTTCTTCATTTATCTTTCGCATTCTTTGCTCTCAGTGGGCCCATGGATCACAGGTGGCCTCACATGGGACAGTACACTTGTTCTTGTATAACACTGAGGGCAAAGACAGAAGTTGTATAAACTCAAAAGCTCTCAGTCTTACCACCTTCATTTTTCCAAACACCACACTGCTTCTAGGACACATAAAACTCTTCCAGACTCCTTGGCGGTAGTCAGAGGCAAGAGTTCACTCCAGGAGCAGGCACACATGCCCCTCATTGACAAAAGCCATTATCTTCTGTCCCATAAAACAATGTCACCTAGGAGAACAAATGAGACCATGTCATTGCACATTTAGCTCATTCACCATGGTGCTTTGGCAGTGGAAGAACAGAGCATGCTGTTTCTGTTCTCATGGATCTCTTAAGAATGCAGGATGCAGATAAGCTTTTTAGTTATGACTCGAGGTGTTGCAAGCCTTCCAAAACCCCATCACAAACCCTCCTTGAAGGTAAAGTTCACCAAACCATGCATTATTCTTAACCTGATTACTATTTCATTCATTAGCTGTGACTCTTCTAAGGTAATATTACTACGTTGAGCCAGGTTCACTCTAGTCAGAAAAACTGGGAGTGGTTTCTGCAGTGCTGAGTAATAGGCAGATCCTATGTTCTTCTTGGTTGAATTCCATCTGAGTTCTGGTTTATTTTTCTTTCTTTTTTTTGGGGGGGGGGGATGATCCATACTCTTTGCCCTTCTCACTAATTTGCTTCTATTTTACTAACCAAATCCAGTTCTTCTAAACTTACTCATACAGTATGTTTTACTTACATCAGACACAGAATTTTTTCCAAAATACATAACCACATGATCATGTCTAGATACACACTATATGTGTGTATGCGTGTATGTAATTGCTACCAACTGTGTCTTTCTAAATAACCTTTCTCCCTGTGAAAGAGGTTCTTCTCTCCTGATTGTTACACCTTATCACTTGGAATCTCAAATTCCATGAAGTGGGACTGGTGATGAATTCTCATTGCCAATAGGGGTGAGTCAGTCAATTACTGACTCTTGACCATATCAAGGTCTCTGGGTGAAGGGCTCTGAAATCAGTGCTTCTCAAAAGTTTTGAGGTTGATTTTGATGTGAAGGCAGGCTCTCAGCTTCAGCCTTCTGGATGGTCCTGTTGATTAGACTCAAAGAACTCTAGACTCAAAAAATTGCCTGTCTTCTTCATTTATTCAATCAATATTTATTGGCAACAGTTGTTCAATAAGCAACACAAATTAAATTCCTTGCCTAATGTAGGGTGACAGTGGTAGCTTTGAAATTAGAGGACATGCTATTAACTTTCATAATTTAAATCTTCCTGATTCCTGATTGAGTGAATGGAAACATAGGTTAGTTGCTTACTGATTCCCTAAGTACAGACACATAGATACAAAGCTCCCCTTCCACCTTATATGTTCTCTTGGTGAAATCCAGATATCATAAATGCAAATTAAGGCACTAAGATATTCTGGACAAACTCTTGGGGTAAAGTATTCAAAATGAGATGCAGACCTTACCTTGCCAAATTAAATCATTAAGAAGTACTCTAAGTGTGATGCGTGACATGAGGAGTCCAGGACACTCACTTCATCTAACAGGTGTACTAACCTAGATTTGAATGTGGCAGGGTATGTTCTTTATTCCTTGCAAGTGAATCGTTCCAAAATACTTTTGGTTAAAAACTCTATGGAAACAGTTTATTTTTCCCTATATGGCTTATTTATATTTGTTATTCATCTATTATTTTCACAGCTAAATTAAATCTCCTGAGGTAAGCCCTAAAAAAAGAATTAGTCTAGTGTACAAGCCAAGGCAGCTGAAGACTATAGGAGGTGACAGGACATGTATTTTTAAGGAATTTTTAATGGAAATATATTTCTTGGGACTTTTCTCCATCAATGGTTCTCACTCAGGTTATATCATGAGAACTGACAGTATATCATACCTCCCTCATAAGATGACTAGCATATTTTGGATCAGTTTTTTTCTCTCAGCAAAAGCCAATTAAAATGTTTCCAAGTTGATTTTGAGTTTGTCTTTGACATTTGGAACACACGCTTACAACATTTTGGGTCTGAGTTCGTGTCCATGGCATAAGGAACAGAAGATTCTACCCTGTATGTGTGCCTTTCCTATTTATACACTGCTCTTCCTACTAAAGTTCACTGAGGCACAGCTTTTAATATAGAAATTCTTTCCTTACCTGAAGAATCTCCACTATTTCTAGGTTTTATGATACCTGTGGAACAAATCAAAATATCTTCTTCACTCCAAATGTAGGCCTTCTCAGAAACTCTGAAGAAAGAATTAGGATAAAAACACTGGTTTTGCATTCATTCAAAGTCATGTGTGGGTGGTGACATATCAGGCCAGCCCTTAGTGACACAGGACTCTCTAGTCACACCAGGTGGGTTTCCCATCCTCTTTCTTTTTGCAAATGGATGAAAAAAAAATTGAACAGAGAAAGCATTGAACTAAAATGAAAAGCTAGAACACTAGAGGGGGTCTAAGTGGGTGACCAGAGACATTTTACCTGCTTTGCTTTAGTGAAGCTCCTGAAGGCAGGCGGTATATGCACAACTCTTGGGCACTTTTGTCCATACACACTCTCTTCTGTATCACTACTCCTGTAATTCAGAAGAGCTCCCCAAGAGGACATTAATCTAAGAGGCTCTGCCTTAGATATGGCTCCATCACCACATTATCTATCGCTAAATTCCCTTCCCAAGAGGTAAATGAACAAGGAGACCACACTAAAATACTATTCATTTCTACTATATTATTTCCCAGCAGGTGTCAGGTGGACTCTCTTTCAGGGTTCTGTATCTGAATCTCTAACTGAATCTTGTTGGGTCCCCAAGAGAGTTTTCCTTTATTATATGAAACTATGACTCCTTGAAGCTATAAAGCCTCCAGCTTGTGTGTGTGTGTGTGTGTGTGTGTGTGTGTGTGTGTGTGTGTGTGTGTGTGCGTGCGTGTGCGTTTGTGTGAATGTTTGTTGGTTTACCACTAGGATAAAATTTGGAAACACTAATAGATTGTCAGTGGTGGAAGGAATCAGAGAGCTTTTTATTCCAGTGTTTATTAAATTCATTTTGACATAGGATCTTTACCTAAAATTAAATTTTATAAGTATGTTAAATATATAAAATAGATAACATCTGAGCTGATTGAAGGGAAAGGTGAGACCTGGTTTCTTGTTCTTTCTCTTCACCCTATTCTCCTACCCTTCACGAGGTTTTCCTTAAAGCTTGTAATTGTACCACTTTACAGAAAGACATTTTATATAACATAGATTTAGTGAGTACCAAATTTCATCAAGGAGACAAGTGAAATTCAAAGCAGATGAGAGCTTTGTCTAAGGTCCTCTAGCCAATTAGTCACAGTTTGCGTTCTCTATACTGTGTTGCATGGCATGACATCATCTTTCGATTATCTGTGGTTATTACCTCATTATATTCAGTAGCATCCTGGGGCAAGCAAGCTGAACATACCACCCAATCAGAAAGGGCAGTTGTGAATGAGGAAAGTCTGTGGGAAGCTTATGGGATGTCTTCAGGTACTCATCTTTCTATTTCACCTTTGCTACTGCTTTCCCTGTCTCAGGGGGCCTGCTTCCCATTGGCTGTCCCTCAAAGCAGAAACTGGGTGTTTCATTTAGATATTCCTCAGGTTCTTTGACTTGCAATCAGTACATCTTGCACCCTTACCTCTCTAGGTGTTCTCTGGGCTGAACAAACCAAGTCTACTGAAAATGTCACAGCCATTTAGTGTCAGTGAATTTCCCCAATAGCTTCAACGGTCTTAGTGACTAATTTAATTGGGGTTGTAAGGTATCAGATAATAATGATATCCTTTGGCTATGTTCTTAGTAAGTTGTACACCTGTAATGAAATCCATAAAGGAAAATTGAAGTATATTTGGGAAGCAAATCTATTGAATTTCATGTGCAGCAGGTAAAAACATGTAATGCTTTGCCTTTGTTTTTACCTTCAAAGACTTAAGATGAGTCTGGTTGTACAGTAAGGACATTACATTAACAGTGGAAATTTTTGTTGCATCCTAAAATCACAGTATTTCTCTAAGTGGAAACCCAGTTCACTGGTCATCAGACTTGTAAAACTTAGATATAATGTGGACTGCTAATTGTATTTAACTATGATTAATTTTTTGTCTCCTCTTATTCCTTTTGTATTCTGAGATCCTGTCTGCTATCTCCTTGTTCTTCTGCTGAGAGGAATTTTCCATGGCATTTCTTTTGTTGTTGTTGTTGTTGGGGGGATGGATTACTAGGGGCCAGAAGGTGGCTAATTCATTATAATTTCTCCTTTTCTAGTACATGCACAGAAAGCCTGACAGCTAAATGTTCATGTACATACACATATACAGAAAGAGTGCCATTCCAATGACAGCCAGGCTCCACAGAGGAAGCAGACAGGCTGGGATATCAAACACTGTTCTCCTGCTCACCAGTCTGCTTCTCCAAACACAATATCTTGGGTACGTATAATGACAACATCCACCAGCCTGTGTTCCTTAGACATCTTGTTTAAACCAATCAGGTGGACAAAACCATGACCTTGATTTTGCATCAATAAGGGGAGTTGCTGCCATCAGACATGAAGTACACCCAAACCCTCCCTTAGAATACCATGGTTTTTCTGCACTGTCTTTTTGGTATTTCCTTGAACTGTCCTTCTAAGAATGTTTGTGTACCAGATAACCTTGGAAGACAGAAGTATTATTCTCTCCCTCCAGGGCAGAAGACAATATGATAAAGGTAATATATCCTTCAGATAAATGTTGGACATGTTTGCTTGCAGCCCCCATCATAGATTGAGTGTTTTATAATCTAAGGGTTCCTCAGCTGTGGCACAAATCTACTGTGTGCACAGCATCCCCCAGGCCCAGCTCCACATGATCCCTACCCACTCTCCCCGTGGCACTTGAAGGACAAAGACAATTGATATGAACATAAACCTCATGCTCCCTCCTGTGTTCTCAGTAATAGAGTCCTTTGTCTCTGAGCCAGGAAACTCCTATCTTCTTTGAGTATCTATGAAACTAGTTGGCTAATTTGTAAATTTCTGATTGGCAAATGTCAGACTCTTTACAGTTCTTGACAACTGGTTTCTTCCATCTAGAACCTTGGTCTTAGATCTCAATTATCAACACCTGTTTCACCATCTTCACCCAGCATCCTTTCACAGTTTTAGGGGTTCAGTTCATATTTCGAGTATCACTTCCTGCTGGGTTAACCATCTAAGCATGGCTTCCTCCCCATGTCACAATGAAACAGAAAATTTCTATATGTTTATTTCAACTTGTATGCCAGTTCTAATTATTTGATAGTGACACCTGGAGCTTATGATAGATTCAGAAGTTCTGTCTAACTCAGGGTGAAAGGGTTACGTGATCTATAGTGCTAAGAAGGAGAATTGGTCCAGATGTTTCAAATCCAAACCTCTGCTTTAAGGCTCTGGTATCAGGCATATCCAGTACTAAATGATATGGAGAATTAATGACTAGAGGAGTACATATACATAACATGAAATTAACTATTTTTTGATGATAGTGAAGCCACTGTTTATACCTAAATTGATAACTATTCACGCTGTTTATAGAGAATAAGTTTGCTGAGTTTTCTATAATACTTGTCCTGATTACTCTATGGCCAGGCAGTTAGGATCCTTCTAACTAGTTTTAAGGGTGGAAAAGACCGACTAGTTTATCCTAGTTGTATAAAGCCTCTGTTACTTTAACAGGTTTATAGAATACACTATTAATTTATTCAGGTTTTAAGTGATGACATTTCTCCTTATATTTTACCAGGAAAACTGGTAAATCTATTGAATAATTTGTCTTTTTAAGATTTTATTTTTAAGTAATTTCTACACACAACTTGGGGCTTGAACTTACAACCCCAAGATGAAGAGTCACACTCTTTGTGGACTAACCCAACAAGGTGCCCCTTGGCCTTCTTTTTTTTTTTTTTTTTAATGAAACTTTTCCAGTTACCTTTAAACTATATTTGCTTTGACTACTAGAAATCTGAGGAGCTCATTTCTTTATTAACCAGCAATGGTTCTCAAACTTTGGTGTACATCGGAAACCAGAGAAATTTAAAAAATACTTGAGTTCCACTCTCACAGATACTTACTTAAATGAATCCTGGATTTTTTTTAAAAGATCCCCAGATGATTATAATATGCAACAGTAATTTAAAAGAAACTATAAGATTTTTCCCGTTAGCATTTTAGACTATCCAGAGATTAGTTTTTGCCTGCTATATATATAAGGTTCAAACCCTTATTTTCCCAAATAGCCAAATTTTCCAACATTATTTATGAAATCCTCCATTTTCCTAAAACTATTTTTGTTTTCCTTACTAATTTTTAAATGATAGCCTTACAAATGTAAATTCTACATGTCTGATTCTATTTCTGAATTCCATTGATCTGTTTGTTTATTGTTTAACCAATATCACTTTTAGTTTCTGCATATATGGTGTTATGATTGCTGAGAGAATAACATTTGTTTTTAATGTTGGAACATTTTTTTAAAAATGTTGTTCTTGGCCAAGTTATTTTTCTTTTCCAGAAAAAAAAGTTAAGCTCATCACGTTCCACAATCTAGTGTTTTGGGGGCATTCAGACTAAGTCTCTGTGAGCAATGAAGTGTGGAATTCTAATTGCCCAGACCTCGGTTCCATGGTCTATTCTTTTTTTTTTTTTTTTTTTTTACAAATACTTTATTGTCAAGTTGGTTTCCATGTAACACCCAGTGCTCATCCCCAGAAGTGCCCTCCTCCATGCCCATCTCCCCCCTCCCCCCGACATCCATCCGTCCTCAGTTTGTTTCTCAGTATTCAAGAGTCTCTCATGGTTTGCCTCTCTCCCTTTCCCCCACCATTTCCGCCCTTCTTCTCCCCCTTCGTCCTCTGTTAAGTTCCTCCTAATCCTCCTATATGTGCACACATATGATATTTGTCCTTCTCTTCCTGACTTATTTCGCTAAGCATAACACCCTCAAGGTCCATCCATGTTGCTACACATGGCCAGATTTCATTGTTTCTCATTGCCATGGTCTATTCTTGAAGTGTCATTTAAAAGCACATAACTGAGATCCAGAAGATTTTGATAGATAGGGTGTGCTGTCAGGACTGTAGGGTAAGGAAAATTTGGAGTTCTGTTAGCTAAAACAGCAAAAATGGCTATGGAGCACCAAAAACCATCAAGTGCCCACTACATTTCATTTACTTTTTATGGCATTGGGATTCAGCCCAGTATGTGACACTAAATGGTAGTCGTCCAAGAAGGAAGCTATAGTTACAAATGAAGAATGCCATGCAACCACCATTAAATTTGCTTTTCAACACTTTATTACTATGGCAACCTTCAAGGTTGTGTTGTATCAAAAAAATTTCCCTACCTTCAACTTTTTAGTTATTCAGAGCATCCCCTTAGTTTACATTAAAATAAAGAAATTAGAAAGATGGATGAGGAATAAAGGAGGCCTTAATAGTTGGGAGAATTCTAGTAAGTATAATCAGGAAGGGAGTCTTTTAGAATTAAATTGCAATTTCAAGGTCACAATTCCTATCAATCTGTCCTCTGCAATATAAGCTTCGCATCACCCATACAGATGAGCACTAAGACCTTGCATTTTGAATGACTACTTGGTGATCTCTGATAGGTAATTCTATTGAAGATACCATGGCTTCTCCTGTCTCAGGGCTTTTGTACATGCTGTTTTCAGTGCCTGAAAATTTCTCTGTCCTCTTCCTTCCCTTTATTGAGCTAATTGCAACTCATATAATAAACATTTTCCTGGTATTTTTTTAGAAACACCTCAATGACTTAGGGTGACATTCAATTTCCTCCGTAGTTTGACTATCACCTACTTATATAAGTATGTATGTATGTTTGTATGTATGTATGTATTTTGGACCTGTCTCCTAATAAATCTACCTAATTGCCTAAATGCTTTTCCCTCCTATTATTTATGCTGTGTGACCTGCCTAAATTAACTCTTTATAAATCCTTCCACTTGGGAGTAATAGTTTGTTTGTTTTTTTCCCTCTTAACATGCACTTGGCTTGTATTTAGTCACATTCTGATGAGAATTACAGGGCTCTGAAAGTATGTGTCATGTTTGCATCTGTCTGTACTAAAGGTGTTTCCTCCAAGTAAATTTTTGTTATTCCAGGGTGTTTACCAGGCTTTATTCATATACATGCTTTCCACAGAAGGCATGACTTGAGCAAGTGGCAAGAGATACTTGATGGCAGTGATTCACAAATTTTAAAACTCATCAGAATCATTTGGAAAGCTTGTCACACCACAACTTATTGGGCCTACCTCTAGAATTTCTGATTCAGAAAACCTGTGACAGAGGCAAAGAATTTGCATTTCCAATAAGTTTGGGAGATGCTAACGCTATTAACTCAGGGATCACACTTTAAACCACTATCCTGAGAAAGTGTTTTCAAATGTTATTTTATATTAGAATTTCCTTCTGAAAGTTAAATAGCGACAACAACAGAAAAAAATGTACCTAGGCTCTATCTCAGACAAATTATAGTAAGATTTCTGAGGGGGTGGGGCTGTTCTGATGACAATAGAAATAATCAACAACCACAACTCCTCAGGTAATTTTAACATGTAGTTAGGGTTAAAATTCACTGCTCTATATGTATAGTGGTTAAAGAAGTAGAGTTTTGAACAAGAAAGCATACTTGCTGGGAGGCCAGACCAAAACAAAGCAACTGCCATAACTTAGCAAGCAAGTATGACTCAGAGAGTGCACTGCACACTTTATTGTACTTAGATTTAAGATGCAAATAGTAAATTTGGGATGCTGTCTGAGGTGCTACTGGTCTACCAAGCTTGTAGCTGATTACAATCCAGGAAGCACACTTATTATGGAAGAATTTGGGCCTCTGTGAACAAAAGGGTCGGCGCAAGCAAGGGATGAGAAAGACAAGTGGATAGATGAGACTGGAAAAGTAGAACAAGACTGGAGGACCCACATCCTATTGGATGCTTTCAGAATTCCAAAGTAGGAAGGAAGGGAGAGTGCTGGGAGATTCCCCTGCATAGGAAACTATTTGAAAGCCATAGGTTTAAGATTTTAAGTGAATTTTTGGAGAAAGCTTTCAATTTTGCTGAGGCTGTCCCAGACTAAATATGTCTTTTTCACCTCATTGAGTAAGCAGGTATTTGAGCAAAAAGGCAATTGCAGCTTCTAGAGACACATTGTAAAAAAGCCCTAGAGAGATTTTGTTAAAGCCCATACGCTTTCTCCATCTTCTTAGTTGTCTTAGTTGAGAAGGTAATTTCCATTGTAAAAAATAGGATTTTGCTTTATTCCCAGTAACTGGCTTAAATTAGCCCCATAGAATGTGTTTGGGGACCAAGTTGATGAGCAGAGATTGTCTAAGCAGCAGGTGCATTAGATTCATTTAATCATTGAAACCACATGCTCTGCACATATTTCAGCTTTCTTAGTTGACTTTTATTTGCAAAACACCTATCTGAAGGTGTGCTCTAGTGGATGTCTAATTGATAGTTCCTGTCAGATTTTATGTTCTATAAATGCCAAGTTCATTTTCCCTAATCCATTTTTCCACAGTAAGCACTTGAAAAAATTGAATCCTTTAGAGATTCTAAGCAAGACCCACTTTCTCACACATGCTTAGCGTGAAGAGGAGAATTTCCATCTCCAGATTCAGCCTAAATCTGTTGTACTCAGAGATCTGGTCAGTATATGAATACAAGGAGAGAACCTTTTTATGTCGCTTATCTCGAGCCCAGGCTCCTGCACATCGGTGTCTTCCCTCTTTTCTTTCATCAGAAGAGGAGAGATGCAGTGACAGACCGACCAACAGACAGACAGACAGACAGACAGACACACAAACACACAAACACATACACACACACACACACACACACACACACACACACACACACACACAGATCCCTACCAGTGATGGTTTGAATGGTGACCTCCCAGAAGATATTTCCACATTTTGGAGCTTGTGAATATGACTTTATATGGAAAAAAAGTCTTTGCAGATGTATTTTATTTAGGGATCTTGAGATGAGATTATACTGGATTGCCTGTTGCATCCTAAATCCTATGCTAAGTGCCCTTATAAGAGACAGAAGAGCTGAAGACACAGAGAAGGCCAGGTGAAGAGAGCAGAGTGATAAATCCTAAAGCAAGGAATGCCTGGAACCACCATAAGGTAAAAGAGGCTCAGACCAGGATAGCCCTAGAGCCTCTGGAGGAAGCTGGCCTTTTAGACACCTTGATTCAGGACTTCTGCCCTCCAAACTTGTGACAGAATACATTTCTGTTGTTTTTAAGTAGCACAGTTTGTTGTAATCTGCTACAGAAGCCCTAGAAAACGACTTACACTTCCTAACAGCAAGGCTGTGAGCAGGGAAGGGGAAAAAAGGAAAACAAGTTCTCTGGCCCTCCTAAAAGGTCATTTTGTTTAAAGTTGGTTTCCATGCATCTCTTGTGTCCTCCAAAGGGAACTTTTGCTGACACAAGATTGTCAGCAACCCTTTGATAAGACGGAGACTTCCTTTACTTCTATCCAGCAACCCTTCTATAAGACGGAGACTTCCTTTACTTCTATCCAGCAACCCTTCTATAAGACGGAGACTTCCTTTACTTCTATCCTAAGTTTAAAGCCAAATATAGCTTCTTGACAGGACCTGAAGCTAAGGGGATTCTCTGTGGTTGGGTCAGTGAGGAGTTTTGTGCTTGTGTGTAGAGTTGGAGCCAAAGTCTTCAGATCTCCATGGACTACATAAAATTCTTGAGATTTAAAAGAACACTCTCTGTGGGAATGCCTGTACACCAGCCTCTCTGTGTTACTTTTTCTCTCATACAATAGGCAGCTAGAAAGATACTAAATCTCCTAAGGGAATTCACAGACCTCCAAGTCTATTTCCCATAGTCTGGTTGCTGTTATTAGTGGTGATGTAGTACCTCTTCTCACTATTATTCAATTTCACTGTGGAATAGTCAGTATTTACCTCTCAAGTAATTTTAACGAATTAATAAAAAATAAAGAAATGATTCCAATCTGGCCCTTCTTTTCCCTGCTCTTACCATTCCAACTGCCATTCCAACAAAGACCCACCACTTTTCCACCTACAAGTAAACTGTGTTTGATTTAATATTCTAAATGTTCCTGTTCTTACTTGGGTCCTCAGGTAGGTAAGCAGCCTACATAGATGATAGACAAGCCTCATGAGGTTAAATGACTCACCCAGTTATATAACATTTCACTCCTCTTATTGTCTTGGATTTCAGTGCTAAGGCTTGGAAAGAAGGAGAACCTACCTGCCAATGAGAATGATTTGTAATCACTTAAAAATGGAGTACAAGAAAGGAAGGAAAGAGCAGACTTACATTCTGATGGCCTGTGGAAGCCAGGGGTTCAGACCACAGAGAAGACTACTGAGAAATCTTGCAGTCCTCAAGTATTGTAGCAGCGCTGAGAGCAGATGATATAAATTTACAACCTCTGAGCCAGGTCTGACCTGTACATGTGCCTCTGAACATTTTAACCGATTTTTAAAAATCAAGATATTTTACATAAGGAAATGAATTTTTCTCTTGAAATGATTTGGATGATATGGAAGCACTGTCTTGCCAGGACCTGGGTTATGGAGGCCCCAAATCTATCAGGCCAATCACACCAAAGTCAGACATAGATAAAAGGGGGAGGAGCCTATGGAGGTGATTGTGTGAGACCTTGGATAAGTCCATAAATTAAAACATCTTAAAATAAGGGGGAAGATATGAGTCCTGTATTTTAAGAAATAGATGTATTATTCCAAAATTAGTGTCAATTTTTTGTTGGAGAACAAGAAGCCAGAGGCACCTGAAGAATGTCCTGAAGGAAAGGGACAGAGCAGCAAGGAGCCGAAAGCAGTTACATTCCCAGGTCAGAAAGCTGCCAGGACTGCTCGTTCTCTCCAGAAGGACATCATACAGGTGACAGGCCAGGGATAAGAATGTTTTATCTAGTGCCAGATGTACTCATGACCCCATATGAAATACACTGCAGGTGCATGACCTGTCGGGATGCCAAATACTATGTGGTATGTGCCTGCTGTTATCAGACAAGTAGCAAAATAAAAGAGACTTGAGCCGGGTGGCTGGTGCTTTGGCTCCTGGAGGGTTTTAGCCCCCTGCCTTCAGTTCTCTTGTCACTGCACCATTGGGACCTGTCTCTCTTTCAAATTTTGGTCCTTTATTCCCAACTTTCTCATTCTCTGACCTACCTGATTCTCTAGTCACTAACTTTGTATTGGATCTTAGGTGATTAATATTCTTGAACCCCTACTGCCTCATACACAAAATGGGAGTAATGATACCTATCTCATAGGGTTTTTATAAATACTGAATATGACAATGTATTTTAAGCACATACTATGGCTGGGACATAATCAGCACTTGCATATGAGCTATTATTGTAATTGTTATTAACTAAGTGATATTATTTGCCATTAATGACTTTGCAGATAGAGGGTTCAAACAAAGAAAATGTTGAATGGCTGAGGCAACCAGTATGGTTGGAAATAATAGGAAAAATAGGCTAGCTGTATTGTGCTAGCCTTTGAAACAAATGTATGGTGTTGAAGGAGATCGCTTGCTAAACTTCTGTATGGCTTCAGTAAAAATTTATGTTCCATTTTCACAGCATGAAAGAAGCAGTTAAAGCAAGAAAAGTGTGTTTAGAAGTTTGAAGACTACAAGGGTCTGGTGGGTTGATAAATGAGATTAACTCTTCAGTGACTAGTGCTCCATTTTCCATAAGAATAAATTCTTTAAGAAAAAAGTTTTTGGGGCACCTGGGTGGCTCAGTCGGTTAAGTGTCCAATGTCAGCTCAGGTCATGATCTCGTGGTTTGTGGATTTGAGCCCCGCGTAGGGCTCTGTGCTGACAGCTCAGAGCCTGGAGTCTGCTTCGGTTTCTGTGCCTCCCTCTCTCTCTGACCCTACACTGTTCACATTGTATCTCTCTCTCTCAGAAATAAATAAGCATTAAAAAAAAGTGTTTTTGGGGCACCTAGGTGGCTCAGTTGGTTGAGCATCATCTTTGGCTCAGGTTATGATCTCACTGTTCTTGAGTCTGAGCCCCACGTTGAACTCTATGCTGACAGCTCAGAGCTCAGACCCTGCTTCAGATTTTATCTCCCTTTCTCTCTGCCTTCCCTCACTTTTGCTTTGTTTCTCTCTAAAATATAAACATTTTAAAATTTAAAAAAGGAAAGAAACAATATGTTATGACAGGTCATGGAAGCAAAACAGTGACAGCATCCTCTTGTGTGTTTTTTCTTTGTCTTCGTCTCACAGGTCCATTTCAGTATCAAAAGTAACTTCTTTTCCTGGTCAATCTGCTTTTTGGTCAGATTGTTCTTAAAGTGTGCAGTTGATGTCATTGAGTATGGTTTTGAGATTACCTTGTATATCCCAAGGCGAGACCTCCATGGGATCTAATTATTTTTTTCCATTGAAAAGAAGATGTTTCACAAACAGAAACTATAGATCAGGACTCATTACAAAGGCATCTCATTATTTTTAATGAGCAATTCCATTATTTCTGACTCTGCTGAGAGAGGGACATAATTCTGTTAAGGAGAGAAGCTTGTTAAAATTTGGTGGTCAGAAACAAAGCAGGACTTGGTCAAATTCTATAGTCCTGATTTCTAAGTTTAAACACATAATATCATAGGTTTATGTGGGCTTCATAAAGGTGCATTGATATAGAAAGTATATTTCCTTTGAAGGAATAATTAAATATGTTATGATTCAGTGTTAGTCATGTCTTTGAAATTCTTCTAAAATGAGTAATTTTTAGCAAACACTCTCAGTATTTGAATTCATTGAACTAGTCCCAAATTTTAATTGTGGAAACGTTGGCCAAATTATCTGATAACTCTGAAGTTTGATCCAGGGTCTTAGAAATCCCCATTTTCTTCCTGACCTTTGGGACGTGCCCATTGTTGAAACTTAGGTAATGAGTTTGTATAAAAATTTTTGGAACAATATCAATAAAAGAAAAGAAATAAAGGGTATCATTATTTTTAGAGCAGGGGAAAGAGTGATTTACAGAAGAAAAGAAGATTAAAGAGAGAAGGGAAAGAAAAAAATCAAGTTCACATAAATTGCTTATCACTGATATCATTAAAGTGAGCCATCTTGTAGTAAATACCTGCAACCTATTGTTCCCATAACCTATAAAGGGAGAAAGGAAATCAAATATAATTGAACACCTGTTATGTGGTATTGTGTTTGGTGATATGGGTAGGTAGCAAGACAACACTTCTGTATAAACTTACAGAATGTGTTTGTGTGTGGATGTGTGTCATGCAGAAGATCAATGTAGATGAGAAAGTAGACAGTTATAATATAGAAGAGCACACAAGTTATCTCAGAAAATCTTAATGCTATTTGTACTTCAAGAATAGAATGACACCCTACAAAAGTAAATGTATTAAAGACTTAAGAACAGAGTCTTTCAGCCTAAGTGGTTAACCAAGTTACAAGAAAACAGAAACTAAAGCAAACAAAAAACCAAACCAAAACCCAAAAACCTAGCCAAACCAAATCAAAACAAAACAAAAAAAAAGATAAAATCAAGTATAGAAGCATCATTTTTGCCTCAGTGTCTCGGTGGAAAAGCTTGGGAAACAGGACTGTGCACACGAGAAGAGACTGTAAACGTGGGCCTTTCAGGGATCTGAAGAGCCAGTGGAGTTGGTACCAGATGGCCCTGCCAGCCTCCAAACATGCAAGATTAATGTGTGGATTCAATTTTCTGGTAATTCTTCATAAGACCAGACTTACCACCTGTTAAGATCCAAAGGTAAAATAAAAATTTTGTAAGAAAATTTGTACTCCACCCAATTCCATTTCTATTTCCATGTTCTTTCTTTTCTTTCTTTCTCTGTGGTCATTAACTGGCATTAAAAAAAATTTAAAGGATTTTTGTCAGCTTTTAACTTAACTTTGGCCAGAAATAGACATTTTCCCCCAATTATGTTTTAAATGGAAACTTTTCAGGGCTCCTATTTCTAACTAGTCATAATTTAATTTGATAACTTACAATATAACCATGATAGTCATTAGTTGCTATTATTGGAGTTTTAAACACTTGTTCAAATAAATCAGCTTGTCAGAACTATATACAAATTATTTTCAATTTCTTAAAATTTTCTCTAAGTTAATGTCATAAACTAAAAATTAAAATTATTGTGTTCTTCATACATAGTTTAAGAATAACCCATCGAGAGAAGGCAAGGTATAATTATTATTCAACATATTTATTTTTGCCAAATAACATGTTACTAAATTTGATAAAATTTCTGTGTGGATGATATGTGAGATCAACACATTAAGCAATGCCTTAATCAGATATATTACCATGTGAAAAAGTGTTTCATCTTCTTTGTGTTTTATGGAATGCAAGCACAATTTTATTCATGTGTAATTAGTTCGGGCTTAAAAACTCATACATTTATCTACTCTGTAAATATTATTTAAATCTCTGTTATGTGAAAAACATTATACTAGTTGCTATAAAGCTTATCAAGGTGGATCAGGTTTCAACTTTTCTCCTTAAAGAAGTTAGAGTCTATCATATTCATTTATATACCCAAAAATGGTGGCAAATCATTCACAAAAAGTGAAATAAGCAGGCTTTTATGACAGGTATAAAGGGATGACTTGAGCATCACTCTCCAGATATATCCCATAGTTTGTGTCATATACACCCTGTATTGCTACCTACTCTTGAGTGAAATTATTGAAGCTTCTACAATATGAGCAAACACTGATTTGTGTCAGACATGTTGGAATGCTTTTGCCCAGGGAATGTGTATAGCTGGAGGGTCTCAGTGTCCCTGTTAGCTAAATAGATATAAGAAGAGACTATGGATAGTTTACTGTTCTCTAGTAAGTAAAAATTTAAAATACAAAATTCAAAAATTAATGTTCCAATGAATTATAATAAGGGTGATGGACAGACCTATTCACCTAGAACTATTAACTGATGTCTGTATGGGTTGTGCATGGCCTAAAATGTTAGGGATGGTGCCTCATTTCTGAGTTATTTTTCCTTTTTTTCCCAAGTTTCCTTATTTCTTTATTTTTTGAGAGAGAGAATAAAACAGAGAGAGAGAGAGACAGAGAGAAAGGAGGAGAGAGGATCTCATGCAGGCTCTGCTTTGTCAGTGCAGAGCCCAATGTTGGACTCGAACTCACAAATCATGAGATCCTGACCTGAGCCCAAACCGAGATTCAGACTCAACCACCTGAGCCACCCACGAGTCCCATCATTTCTGAGTGTTAAAAAATTCCCATATCAAGCCTGGTAATAGCATTTGATATCAGATCCAGATAGTCTATTTTTATTTTTGTGAATTGACCAAATATTTATGATTGGTTCAGAAAACAGTCATCCAAGAGTCCATCCATTGTAGGGGCGCCTGGGTGGCTCAGTCGGTTAAGCATCCCACTTCAGCTCAGGTCATGATCTCATGGTCTGTGGGTTCGAGCCCCACGTTGGGCTCTGTGCTGGCAGCCAACTCAGAGCCTGGAGACTGCTTCCAATTCTGTGTCTCCCACTCTCTCTGACCCTCCTCTGCTCACACTGTCTTTCTCTCTCTTTCAGAAATAAATTAAAAACATTAAAAAATTAAAAAAAGAGTATATCCATTATTTCCTGTAGGCGTGCTCCCTTTATTAAAAGTGAAAATAATGTATTTGGGAGCTTTAGTGGATTAATTTGTGTCCCCTCAAGGATATGTGTAAGTGCTAATCCTCAGTAGAATAAACGACACTTTATTTGAAAATAATAATTTTTTCAGATGGATCTGAGTAAAAATGAGGCTACACTGGATTAGGATTGGCCCTCTAGGAAACAGATAACAGGAGTGAAGGAAAGGGGAGGGACATGAGTAGGTTATATTATCTTTCCTATGTCATCTTTCCTGCCTGACCACTGTCTTCCATAAATGGACATTATGTTAAGAGATTTCATATCATATGTACTTAATATTAACACCTATATATGTCATCTGGAGAAAATTATGATATTGCTTTTTGTTTTGTTTTTGGAGTAATTAGGCTTTCTCATTGACCTCTGCTTAGATCTTCTAAAAATGGAGATTCATGTGAGTATTATGTCTTACTAAAAAGCCCCTTCAGTGGTTCACCTGACTTGGGTTTGAGACAAGGTACCCTGGCTAGGTCTTGGACATGAAATACTAGAAATATTTACTCAGTATCTAGTATGGCTTGACCAAATGCTTCTTAGAAAGGGCATAGGACTTGGAAACAGTAGACCTTAATTTAATTCTTGACTTTGTAACTTATTGTAAAGTGACCTTGTCCTTCCTGAGGAAACTCTCCAGACCTCATCAGTAACATGATGGTTTTGTAGAAGGTCCCCTTCAGCTTTCTGAGTCAATGACTTAGTAGATGAACAATTTCCTTAAAATCACTCATAAAGGATCTGAGTTATACAACTAGAATTTACAGCTTGCTTACTTGTAAGCACAGCCTTTCAAATAATGTTAATTAGCTCTTGTTAAATTATGAAGTTTATTTTATTTGTATTTTGTTATAAATAAACTTCAACTCTTATTATTAGATGATTTTGCTAAGAATAAAGACAAAGGCAGCAATTTGAATTTCACATTTGTAGTCCATCAAATATGAAATGAATATTTAAAGATGAACAATAAAATTAGACCACATTTTTGAAAAATATTTCTGCTTGCTAAAGTCAGAATTATACAGCCACGACCTTTAAAATAAAATAGAGTTTCAGATAAATGCAATACTTGTAGATTATAGTTTCAGGAGAATTCTGCCCAAAGTGATATATGCCCATTCATCTTTCCTTTCAAAGGAAAAAAATCTTTAAGTCAGATGAGTGTCCTAGAATTCTAAAATAATATGAATGGCTTCCACTCTTCCATGTTAATATGGATTTTCCTCACAAAGGTTTATAATCTTTGATGTCCAGTCATGCTTGACTTGGCATTTAAAAACTCTTCAGGAGATTTGCATCAGAATGTGATTAAGTACTGGGGACTCTGGAAAGAACATGGAGCTGCTTGTTTTTGCTTTCTCTTTAGATCAGATGCCGTACTGAGTGATAAATTGGTGGCAATTTCAAGGTAAATGGAAGCAGAAACAAGGTAAATGGAATTTCCTGTAGCAAATTTGATTTTCCTTGAGATATCATAATATATGTACAAAAATATATGACAATTACTCCACAAGTTGAGGCATATGTGTTATTGTCATGAAAGCATCATTGGAAAAGAAACTGAATTTTATAATATAATAATACGGGAAGGTGATTATTACATAATTTGTATGGTAAGATAGAAGAGAAGCAGTGTCTCTGGAAGGATTCGGAGACTACAAGTCAACACGCTGCATTTCTCCTTCTTTAGTCATCTTCTCACACGTTCATTAGCTAAATCACTCAGGGCCCCCACTTTCTCTTATGTATATATTTTGCTGCAAAAGTAGTGCAAATCAATTTTTGACTGATACAATAAAAGTATGAGAGAGATGCAGAGCATTTATAACTCACTAGGGACTCCTTGGCATTTGGATGCTCAAGAGTGTCATGGAACTTTATGAAAATGTGTCCAGTGGTAAGATTTTTGCTATAATGTTCCAGCAACACCATGAAAACATCTCTTTCTCAATGAAATAATGACAAAGTAATGAAGATTCCCGCTGTATAATGAGCCCAGAGGTTAACAAAGGAGCTTAATCATTAAGAACTTGGGCTCTCCAGAGCCACACTGCCTGGATTTACTCAGCCCTGCTACTTAACTAGCTGTGTGACCTTGAGCAGTTTACTTAATCTCTCTGCAGATTGCATGCCATAAAAAGTAGAATGAGAATGACGAGAGGGAGTGACAAGTCCTCTAAGGACTGAGTTAATACATGTAGAGCCTTTTGAACAGTGTCCTTAACATAATAAGCACTTGATAAATCATAGTTGTTATTATTAATGAGAGTTTAAAGATAGGTAAGAGAGGCAATTTGAGAGAAGGAACATTAGTGTGTATCATCTGCAGATATCCGCGGAGCTATTATATAAAATTCTACAGTTAAATCTCTCTGTTTGAATATTTTAAACTTAAGGTACCAAGTTTGAGATTCTCGGGGTTGGCCAGCCCAGAGCATGTTAAGTTATATTTTGATTATCTATATTTTTTGCACCTACAGCTAGCTCTTTCAGAGCTGATCTGTGGAGCTCAGACAGCACATGGAAGTAAAATTCTAAACTCCTTTTCTTCCCCCTCACCGAAGAAGCATATGGATAAATATAGAGCTAGCAAAAGGGCCCTAATCTCTTTGAGAGATTCAAAGGTATAACTGATTAGGGAACGGTCATCTTACTGGCAGCATTTGTAGCCCCAGCCACAGTCAGGGGGATGAAGAGGAGCAGTGGCAGAAGGCAGAGAAAGGATGTTATGGATGCTACAGAGCGGGTCCAGACTCCCCTGACGTAGCATAGGTTTACCGTAAATTCATAAGCGCCATATTTTATAACATAGTGGTCAAGAGAAAAGGTAGGCTGCATGGGTGTTTGAATGTTACCGTATGCCTTACCCTGTTAGACCTAGACTAATGAGTGGGCTCCACTAACCAGAGAAACCAACACAAAGCTAAGAAGGTGGTTGTCCCACTGTTTGAGATAGGACAAGGAGTCCGTCTCTCATGAGCCCCTGCCTAACAGCCTGACCAAGAGCAGCCTCTCTATGTCCCTGTCCTTCCCCTCCTCACTCACACTTTATCTCACCCCAAAGGGATATGAACAAATTATTTTCCTGTACCCTTTTGTCTTCCTCATCATTGTTTTAATTGTGATGCTGCCCACAGCTGCTACAAGAGGTAAAACGCAAGACTCTTCCCAAAATGCAAGGTTGCTGTGCTGTTGCCATTTCCTTGCTTTCCGAGCAAAGGTAGAAGTGACTCTTGGCTGCTTTGTATCTGTCAAAAAAGAAATACAGCTGTCTTTTGGAATCACGGGATTAACTTGTTTAAGACAGACATAACAGAATTTTTTTCCTAGCACCTGATTAGGGGAATTTGTTTGGAATGTGTATAGATACTAGAGGCACTGGCATTCTTGGTGTGCAGCAGTTCCTAGAAATACCAGCCTTGTGATTCCAAGAAAATGTGCTTGTTCCAATGGACTCGTACAGACTAACGCATTGGAAAAGTGATGGGACCCAGCTGCCCTCGCGAACATCAATCATTGCACTGTATTCACTCAGCAATGTAATTTTAAACTTGGGGGCAGTCATGGAGTCTATGGGAGTTATTTTTGCTTTAGCAGCCCAGTCAGAATAGTAAACTCATAGTTCTGACTACCAGAGACTCTACACATCATTAAGCTTGAACAGAATTGATGATTGTAATATACTACTGATCAGGTCAGAACCAGTATTATATTTAAACTAAGACTAAACATTTTTAGGCCTGTATGATGCTGAGTTTTTGTTTAAATATAGTACCAATTGGTGGGACTTATCTTTCATCTTCAGGATTTAGAGTTAATCACCGAGCACTTCATCAGTATGATATTTATTTTAACTGTATTTCTGTCTCCAATGCACAGCCTAATAGTAGACATATATCAGGCATTTAGATTATTTTTTCTTTCTTTTAAGTTTATTTATTTTCAGAGAGAGGGAGAGAGAGAGCACAAGCAGAAGAGGGGCAGAGATAAAGGGAGAAATAAAGGATCCCAAGTAGCGTCCCCACTATCAGCGCTGAGCCCAAGGCGGAGCTCAAAATCACAAACTGCGAGGTGATGACCCGAGCCAAAACCAAGAGCTGGACACTTAACCAACTGAGCCACTCAGGTGCCCTAGCTTTTTTATTTTTTTTTTTAAAGGAGTGGATAAATGAATACATGAATATAACATTAATATTCTATTTAAATAAACACTCCAGTGAGCAGGTTAAAAGTGTACAAAGCAGGAAAACCAAGTACATTGTGATTTTCTGTAATATTTTATTTCTAAAGTTGACATAATTTGGCTTCTATGAAAAAGAATACCTGAGAAGAAAATAGGACATTATCTCCTTTTGGCAGGGGTGGGCAACTCTATATTTATTTATTTATTTATTTACGAGTATGAGAGATTTAGACCTCTGAGTAGGAGCCATGTGATGGGTGTTCATCCAAGACTCAGGGTCTTCCAGTCTTGACTGTAACAAGAGAGTTTAGAATCTGGCTTCTCCAATGCCCTCAGATATGTTAGAATCAAATAAATGCATACTTTTTTTAATGTTTATTTTTAAGAGAGAGAGAGAGACAGAGCATGAGTTGGGGAGGGACAGAGAGCAAGGGAGACAGAGAATCTGAAGCAGGCTCCAGGCTCTGACCTGTTAGAATAGAGCCCAACATGTGTCTGAAACTCACTGAGCCGAAGTGAGACGTTCAACCTACTCAGCCACCCAGGCACCCCATAAATAAGTGAGCATACTTTCAACTTTTAAAGTCACATGTACAGTTGTGGAAGGGAAGTAGACGCAGAGAGGACCAGACTTGGAAGCCCCTTACAGGTTATATGTATGAGTCTCTTTATCCCCCAACCATGAATACTGGTACCAGGGAGGAATGGTTATACAACATATTTATACAACAGAATATGACCTGAGGCCATCATGGAAAAGAGGTGTATTACATAGTAAATAAAAATTAAAATACTAAATTTTGTTTATACCTCCATTGTAACTACCAAAAATTACACTCATGGGCTCCAGGCTCTGAGCTTTCAGCACAGATGCGGGGCTCAAACTCGTGAGCCGTGAGATCATGACCTGAGGTGAGGTCGGATGCTTAACCACTGAGCTACCCAGATGTCCCATGAAACACTTTTTAAAGGGCAAGAGAGTAATTTGTTTTAGCTTCAGAGGCCAGGAAGTCTTTGCAGCATGAAAGCAGCCATATACATTATATAAGTGCATGAACCTGAGTGTGTTCAGGCACCTTGCAAAATAAGGGATGGCCAGATTTAGTTCAGTGGCCACAGTTTGACCACCCATGTTTTCTTCTTTCAACAAGTGTTCATTTAACAAACAAATGTTACATATTAGGCATTGTGTTATATACTGGGATACAAAGGTGAATAAAATCCGATCCTAATGTCCAACTATGTCCCAGTTCAAACTATAGTCATTGCCTTATTTTTAAATTAAAGTCATCCATGAATTAATTTTCTCTTTATCTTGTTGACATCTTTCTAGTGGCTATAACCTGAAGGGTAGACTTTTTCTTTCAACATTTCCTTGAGAATCTGGGGAAGGAAGAAATGCAAATGAGTGAAGAAACATTGAGCCTATATGAATAAAAATTTTTCACTGAATATAAATTACCCTCAAAATATGTGGATACTACTATTGCTTAGCTCTGCAAAGGAAGAACAGAAATCAGCATTAATGTTGAATTTTGCCTTCAAAGACAATGGAGTCAGTGAACTACAGAATCCTTGCGATCCTTGCGGAATATTCATGCTTGGCAAATCCCACTCTGTGTACTATTATTGCTCAAAGAGTGCTCAGGGGATATTGAATAAATGCTGCTAGAGAGGAGATAAGACTAGAAAAGAAGAGTGCAAATAGAAACGTACATTTTTACAAAGGACTAAATCGTGTGAGTGCTAATAAGAATGCAATCTAAGTTTAATCAGGAGTGCCTTGTAGAAGTGGGGGAAGTACAAATCCGAAACATTCTGATGGCTTTGCCAGAGGATGTTCTACATGCTGAAACTCGGGCAAAAATTCTTATCAAATAATGTTGCGAGTTTTAAAAATATTCGGTAAGTATACACTGATTATCTTTTGTGTCCTATAGTCAGTAACTTGAGGTTTGAGGGAAAGAAACATTACTTATTGCCCAATGGGAGGTGGTGCAATGGGAATTTAGTAATCTAACATAGAAATGTTGGTCATGAGCTTGCCTTTCCCCACATGGAAATTTTGTTAGCTCTCCAGTGCAGATGAGTCTAGGTAGCAGAGAGAAATACCACCTCAAAATCCTTTCCATCCCCCATGAAATGCCTGAAAATGGAATAGTACATTGTAGATACAGCTCCACTCAGAGACACAACTGGTTCTCAAAAAACAAGTTCAGTTTGAAGTTCTTTAAAAGTGATAAAGAGTAGGTTAAGCCTGCTGGCCTCATGATGTTTTAAAGCTATGCACAGTATTCTCCTTCGTAAGGGTTTACATTGTGTTTGCCATCTTGTATCCTTCTAACATTGATAAGTTTATCTCTGGCAAAAGACACCACCCATTCACTATGCACTCACTCTTTTGTGTCATTTCCAAGGAGCACATAGAGAGGATGCACATCTGGGCTGCATCAAAAGTTTCCATCCTTGTGACCTTAGAATTGCTGCTAAGCCTCTTGTTTTCCTTATCTCTAAAAGTGAATAAAAGGGGCGCCTGGGTGGCTTAGTCGGTTAAGCGTCCGACTTTCGCTTAGGTCATGATCTCGCGGTTCGTGGGTTCGAGCCCCTCGTCGGGCTCTGTGCTGACTGCCAGCTCAGAGCCTGGAGCCTGTTTCAGTCTGTGACTCCCTCTCTCTCTGACCCTCCCCTGCTCACGCTGTCTCTCTCTCTCCTAGAAATAAATAAAACATTAAAAAAATTAAAAAAAAAAATAAAAGTGAATAAAAGTAGTACCTACTTTAAAGGGTTAATAGTGTAAAAGCAGGAAAAGCCTTTGCAGAACCTGACAGATAGTATCTTTTCAAAAAACTAGGAACTATTAATAAGAATACCAATAAAAATGTATTTATGATCAGCAAAAGTTCAAGAAACAATTCAGGCCCTATGCTTATTCTGAAATTAATTTCCAGTTTTCCCCAAATTATCAGCAGGCTACTAAGACATTGGATATAATTAACAATTCTGGAGCCAAAAACTTGAACATTTTGTTTTTTAAAATTTATTTTGTCATTTAGCATAGTCAGTTACTAGCACATTTTTAGTATAGAAGTAGAGTTCTTCACATAATATGTGGCCATATCATTCATCAACCAAATAGGGTAATTTGTAAAAGTAAAAAGGATATTAAAATACTCCAATGCCATAATTATTACCGTATTTATTCATCAATACAATGGGTTCATTGATTTTAGACCTATATAATTGTATTCAAAGCCTATTTTCAGAAAAAGAATTCTTTCAAAAAATAAAAGCATATACATTTTCTTATAACAAACTTAGTATTCCTTTGTATTTATAATCTGGATAATAAAAATATAACATATGCAGCTTAATTATTCTTGGTACACATTTTTGTACTTAGTCAAATTCTTATTTGGATCTGTCTCATACCACATTGCTTGTATATTTCTGAAGAATATATTCATTTGCAATATGGTCTTATTTAAATTATTTTTCATAAAAATATGGTATCTTCAAAAATATGTAATCTCTACAGTTGCATTTTATTGTTAATAACTTTGAAATTATTGATATCTTCATTTGACTCTCTTTGTAGACCATAATATTTTTATTTGAAAGCATACTGTTTATATACACTAAACTCCTAATTATGAGTTTCTTAAAATAAATCTCTCTCTCTGTATACATGAATGTGTGTGTGTGTGTGTGTGTGTGCACATGCAGATACACATATACATTCATATATACTTTTGGTATTTTTGTTTCTATTTCTCTAGAAAATCCAAACAGAATAAACTTTATAAAGTTTTGTGAATTGAAAGGCAAAAAAATGGAACAACCATAATTAACTTTATGTTTCATGATTCTAGCAACAGTGATCTAAAACTAGCCTCATTTAACTGTCTCCAAAGTTTTTCTTTATTCAAGCTGATAAATTAACAGATATCACTTTATATTTTATGCTTGTATGTGAAAACTTGGAAGTAAAAGTGAGCAAGATTAATTTAAAAGGATGGATGTGGGGGGGAGGGGGGGATGGGCATAGAGGAGGACACTTATGGAGATGAGCACTGAGTGTTATGTGGAAACTAATTTGACAATAAACTATTTGTAAAAAAAAAAAAGATTAATTTAAAAGAATAGTAATTTGAGCTAAATAAAAAGTCACTTTCCATAGAATGGTATATAAATACATCTTTTTTGTTGCATGTATTAAATCTTTTTTTTCCGGTGTAGTCATCTTAAACTAACTATAATATTTGAAGGCCATGGAAGGTGTTTTTAAGTAGACTTGAGTTCTCTGGTTTTATTTTTTTTTTAATGTTTGATTTATTTTTTTGAGAGAGGTAGAGATAGAGTGAGCAGGGGAGGGTCAGACAGAGAGGGAGACACAGAATCCAAAAGAGGCTCCAGGTTCTGAGCTGGCTGTCAGCACAGAGCCCGATGTAGGGCTCAAACCCACAAACCGTGAGATCATGACCTGAGCAAAAATCAGATGCTTAACCAACTGAGCCACCCACGCACCCCTGAATTCTCTAGCTTTAGTATGATCAGTGATTTTGCTACGATTCAGTGGATAGTGAATAATGACATATATTTTCTGCAAATTACAGTATCAACTATCTTGAGAAGCAGAAATCTAATCATTAAACTTTCATTAAATATGTGCTTTTTTCATTTATTGCTCCTAAAATGGATTATTGTGAAATAAAAAATGAGTTATTATTTTATGCCAGAAAATGAGGAAACAACAATGGTAGCAACACACATGCGAATACTCTATCACTTGTGAAGGCAGGGAGTCTTCTGTTTCCCACTCAAATATCACATACATATGCACTTCCAATATTTCCTATGTTTTCCATTGGTCTTTCTGACTAACACCTTGGTAGCTTGAACTCTTCAGGACCCTGGGACTGGCTATGGCTATGGTGAAAGCAGATGGTGACCCAAGTGGGTCCTTAGGGGGTAGTGCCAAATTCTTCTGGCTCTTCCCCAGGGGATTTGAATCATGTTAGAGTGTGCTTCATTTTATCAGAAAGAGCCCAGCAAACTCTGCCTTAAAGAGTTAAAGTTGTGGTGCATTTGAAAAGGTTTGGGAAAAGAAGTAAGGTATAGATCCTTTAAATTTAACCACCAGTTAAAGCGAGAACCTAAGTGTCATGTGCTAAGAAAGATCACAGAAGAAACTCACAGTACAAAGTGGACGACTCCCAGACCGACACCCGGTGATTTTAATTCAACTATTTAAAAAATGGGACTATTTAAAAATGAAAAATTCTGGAACAGACACCAAATTAGAAAGGTATCTAGGCAACACATGTAAATTGGACCTGTCCCAGAGAGACTAGGACATATGGTTACCTATGTATGTATGAGTTATCACCTGACCATCTGAATTACTGCCACTTACAAATGACTTATCTGATATATATGTAAAATATTCGTCAATTCGCTACTTTCAAATTTAATTACCTCAACTTTCACTTCCATAGTAATTACGTTCTTCATGTATATTCTTAAAATATCCTTTATGCTCTTGTAATTGTTGGATATCATAAGAATAACAACATGAGTCAAACACTTCAGAATTAAACCCAAACTCAGCAAAATGGGATGCTTGCTCATGATTCTCACCACCAGTTATTGGCATGGGCTAATGTATGTTGCTACGGAGCACAGCTTTTTTGTTATGTGTGAAAGTAAATGACAGATTACTAGAAGAGTAACGTATTGTTTTAATACTATTGAGTAGATTATACAAAAACTGAACCCATGTGAAATTACATATAATGAAGATTGAAAGAATATGACCCATCACAGAAATGCTCAGTTACAAATATGTGCCCCAAACTGAAAACCATGGCCTTTGACAACAGGGAAAATATTTTCTGACCTTTGATTTCTATATTGAAGGACCATTCTACTCTTCTCTGATAGGAGAAATCTTGTTTCAAGTTTCAAAAGTCATGCCTTTCTTTTCTGTTAAATTTTTTTTCAAAAGTCATATCTTTTATTGCCTATTCTCTCCCCCATGTTTTGCCCTCAACTTGTAGTTACATGTAATGAATTGTCATCATGTTCTCTTATATATACTTGTTTATGTTTCTGTATTCTATATGTCTACCTAGGACAATTCCACATCTTATTCATTGGATTTGAACAAACACTTAGTGGGATTTAAAATAGAGTAAATAGTTCAAGACATGCCTGTTGAAAAAATGTCAACATTGCATTCACTTCCTGGTCATAATTGTCCTACTGATCACCTGTAATGATTACCTTTTTTAAAATTCTAATTAATGTCTAATATCAAAAGTATTGTAGATTCCACTAGGACAGTTGGACAAGTTACAGTAGTAACTGTGGCTATAGTCACTTTTTTCTGATACCAACTTCCTTTTTTTTTTTTAATGTTTTATTTATTTCTGAGAGAGAAAGAGAGACAGCGTGAGCAGGGGAGGGTCAGAGAAAGAGGGAGCCACCCAGGTGCCCCTGATGCCAACTTTCTGATACCAAGCTTTCTGGTGGTATGCCAGTATATGTTGGCAGGAGCCATTCTAATTACTGTAATGGTTTTAAATAAATGTATATGCAGCAGATTTTGTTTAAGTTTTAAAAACCAATAATACAAGTATGTTTAAGACCAGCTGTTCAGCCTCTAGTAATTGGTATACATATATATTTCTAGCAGCATGTTGCTCCTAAAAGGATCTTTGGTATTGTGGGTGGGAAAATGGCCTTCTATCAATAAGTGAGTTACACTTTTATGCAGAAACTTTGTCCCTTTCATATTACAGAGTGTCAGATTCAGTGTTGAGTTGTTGATACTATAATAATGAAAAGCAGTTTTCACATGCAAGTTTTTATAAACTACTTTCTTTTTTCTACTTACTTACCTACACAAGAGAACAATTCGATTCAAGTAGTTAAAATGACCTATTTAAAATTATTTAGTAGTTTGTCATTTAGACTGCATTTAAGCCATCAATATTTTTGCTAAGTGAAACAGGATTTCTCATCAAAAAAAAACAAAAAAAAAAACCTTTTTTTTAAATTGTGAAGAACATAGTGTGTTTCAGGAAGAAACCATCTTTAAAATATCTCCCTTTGTCAATGTCATCAGGCTTATCCTAATCAGAGCCCCCATTTGATGTCTGCAAAATTTAAAAGGTATGTTTAAACACAGAATGTACACATGCCAACATACAGAACACATATGTGTTTCTATTTCAAGGGAAAATTGTGTTTACTCTATTACCTGTCTTTATAATACCTGTCTGAATTGTTGTTGTAAGTCATTCATCATTTTAGAAGTAAATAATTTCCTGGATGTGTTGTAGGCAAACTACATCAATATAGAGAATCATGATGGTATGATTATAGTAATTATCCCAGTAACATGGATAGTTACTACTATTTAGTTATCTTCTACTTCACATTAGGGAGGATATACAAGGAGAAATAACATTAAGGATTTTTATTCACTGGAAATGAAATGAATAAAAGGCTTTGAAGTAAATTTGATTTACAATATTTTTCTGGCTAAACTCTAGGGTAAATTTTAATTACCTATATTATAATTTTGAGAGGGAATAAAATAATTTTCAACTGGGAATGGCCTTATAAATAGTCATCAGATGAAAAAGTTGGGAAGACAATAGACTTTAAAATAATCTATTTTTTTTTAAGTTATCACTTGTGTTATTGATTATCAGTTTCTTTTTCTAGATCCTGGATTATCCAGGGGCAGGAATTATTTCTCTTTTCACCCTAATTCCATACAAAGTGGTGTATGGAATATACTGGAGTATGGAAAGTGATCCATGGAGTCCTGGGTCTCCCTCATGCTCATGTGTGAGAGCTAAATGTTAGGTTTTCAGGAATTGTTAGACTATTTGGTTGCCTTGGTAGTTTGTCATCAGGCATGGGGGGAGTATTTTTAATACAAAATTAGGTAGGGAAAGAACTTTTCCCCAGAGAATAGGTTATTAAGCATTTACTGGAATACCATCAGAAAGTTTTCAATAAATGGTGAGTGAACAAAGAATGAGTGAATGATTTAAAAACTTAACATAGTGATAATCTGCAATAATACAAAGAAATGCAAACTATTAATGACATAAACACACAGCATTAAATACGATAAAATATTTGAAGTTTGGTGTCAAACAGGCTTCTCTTTTCTAATGTGGGCTCTTGCACCGACTTGTGTATTCTCATGCAAGAAACTTATGTTCTTTGAGATATAAGCCCACCACGTGAGGGTGCCATGAGACATCTACACCCTGGAAGAGGGCCCCCACTGCTGGCATCCCAATCTTGCACTTCCAGTCCCAAGAAGTGTTGTGAACTAAAAGCCGACTGTAAAGTGGGAAATGATGAAAATGAACACAAGTTTTCTTTAAAAACAACCAGTTTTTTATTTTTACAAATAGTTTATTGTCAAGTTGGTTTCCATATAACACCCAGTGCTCATCCCCACAAGTGCCCTCCTCCATGCCCATCCCCTCCTCCCCCCCACACCCATGGGTCCTCAGTTTTTTCTCAGCATTCAAGAGTCTCTCATGGTTTGCCTCCCTCCCTTTCCCCCACCATTTCCCCCCTTCTTCTCCCCCTTGTTCCTCCGTCAAGTTCCTCCTAATCCTCCTATACGTGCAAACATACGATATTTGTCCTTCTCTGCCTGACTTATTTCGCTGAGCATAACACCCTCAAGATCCATCCATGTTGCTACACATGGCCAGAAACAACCAGTTTTTAAGTGTTTGTGCAGAGGATGAATTGTACATTGTGGAAACAGAGGCAATGAATTATGAAGGCAGTCCAGTTACATACCATTGGCAACTTTGAAAATGTTGGTACAGGCACTGGTTTCCCTTGGGGCTCTGAAATAACACCACCCGTGGTCTTATGGTTACATGTGGTTTGGTGTCTGTGTATATTAATGAACAGCACTTAGTAGCTGTAGAGGAAGATGCAGTCGTGTGAAAGCCTTAAGTATGTCTGGAAAGCGATCTGCTTCTGAAAATGGTACCAAGATTCCACAGAAAAAAAGTAAAACTTGAAGTTGATAAAGTTGATGATGATGATGGAGATTATTGATGATGATGATTTTGATAAAGAGGAAGCAAAGGAAAAGCTTCATTAAATAAGTGTATATGTAATACTATGTATAATACTCAAGCCAAAAATGCACAAAAATGAAACCAGAATGAAAAAGATGCAAAATCATTAACACTAAGATGAAAAGGTGAAGAATCTTCAAAAAAAAACAGCAAACAATTCCCAAGACACCAAAAGAACTAAGCACTGTAGAAGACATTTAAACAAACATGCAAGAAAATATGGGAAAAAGTGGCTGTCTTCCTAACTTGGAAACCAAGCTCATCAATTATGTGGAAAGTTGCTTCTGGATGCCTGACCAGGGAGGCTATTCAAGGTCACTGGCAGTGAAGGAAGTCTCTTAAAGGAAATATTTTAAATAGGTTGTTAAAGTTTTCCATCTTATTTCATTTCTGTAACAGTTGATATATGACTGTCCTTTTTATAATGAAGAGTGTCAAATTTCATTACCATGTCTGATAATTATTATCCAGATCCCATTGCCAAAAATGTGTTGTCCAAAGTGTCTGTTTAGTTTTTAAAAACAGAACTTTACCTTTGCTTGGTTTGAAATATGTGTGGAATGTTATAATAGCAGTGGTGGTCAGACAAATGGAAATGGGGAGACAAAAATATACATGTGAATGGCAATGAGAAAGAATGAAATCTGACCACGTGTAGCAACATGGATGGACCTTGAGGGTGTTATGCTGAGCGAAATAAGTCAGGCAGAGAAGGACAAATATCATATGTTTTCATGTATAAGAGGATTAGGAGGAACTTAAGGAAGGACCATGGGGGAGAAAAAGAGGGGAAATTGTGGGGGAGAGAGAGAGAGGCAAACCATGAGAGACTCTTGAATGTGGAGAACAAACTGAGGACTGATGGATGTGGGGGGGATGGACATGGAGGAGGGCACTTGTGGGGATGAGCACTGGGTGTTATGTGGAAACCAACTTGACAATAAACTATTTGTAAAAAAAAAAATGTATATATACACATGTGAAACGAACTCAATATTTTAATAAAGTACAAAATAAATTAATTGAAGTTTAAGTAACTTGCTCAATGGTGTGTGTGTGTGTATGTGTGTGTGTGTGTGTGTGTATTTGTCTGCGTACACATATGCGTGTGCGTGTGCATGTCTGTGAGAGAGGGAGAAAGAGAAATGGGCTAATAATGTTCACCATACAGGAATATAATGGAGATTTCCTAAACTTTATGAGACTGAATCATAGGGAATGGATTTTGTTATACATCAAAAACAGGTCAATTATTTCACATGGCTTGACTTTTATAGGAGGTGTGCAATAAATATTGAAAGGGAGACAGAAGGAAAGAGAAATAAAGAAGGTTAGAAAGAAAGAAAATGGACTATTGAAGCTATCGTAATTTTACTCAATATTTTCTTCTCTATGTACATACACATTTCACCTTGTCCAATCATCCAATTCACTAGTATAGGCAGTGACTTACACAACAAAATCTAATTTGACTTAAGATATTTGAGCCCCTCCAGATGCCTTCTGAACTATGCAATATATGTTTAAATGTGTAATGTCTGCTAGTATATTGTAATCTTTAGATAATGGTAGTCCATGTAGACTGTGTTTTGGGGACTAAGAAACACCTTTAAATCTATTTCTGTGGCTAGCTAACTCATTTTAAAAAGCAGTATGTGTCCTTTAAAAAAAATCCTAACCACACTGAAGTTTAAAATAGTTCTATATCAAGGAGAATGCATGTAAATATTAATTAGAACATAAATCAGATCACACCATGCATCCTGTTCTGCAGAATGTATTTCAAACTAACAAATATGCCATGGGTATCTTTCCATTGAATGCAGAGAGATCTGTTTCATCTCTTATTTTTTTAATATATAATGTCCCATAGTATGGGTGAGTCAAAGAAGCCTAAATCAGTCCTCTCTCACTTTTGGCTTTCATGAACAATACATCTATGAACATTTTTAAGTGCATGTATATATGTGTTTATATATATATTTATGTATATACATATACACTCTGTTACATATGTAGGCACACATATTGTTTTCATACATGGATAATTATTTACATATGATAAAGTCTTAGAGTTGGAAGTGCTTTAAGTTTGGCTAAATATAACTAAATCATTCTCCAGACAGGTTAGGCTAATTTATGCTTTCTGCAGAAAAAGGATATTTTCTCTATATGTTAAAAAAAACACTTTATAAATCATCTCTGGAATATCTTCAAGTTTGATGTATGAAAAAACTTTTTAAATGTATTTATTACTTCTTAATTTTTTCTCTACATCTTCTGTTCATGTTTTTTGCTTATCTTTCTGTTGGTTGTAAGGCATCTTTTTTTAAAATATATTTTTCTGTCAGTGTTTCCAAATAATGTTTACATTTTTGTTTTCCCTTAACTTTTTTTGTGGTGTTTTTTACTATGCCATTTTAAATTTTTATGTAGTAGAATCTGTCAATATTTTGTTTTAAGATTTATATCATACACATACCTTTCCTCATATTTTCCAATACTTTATGCATATTTTTATATTTAAATCTTAGCTGTATGGAATTTATTTTGGTGAAGTGATGGAGCACTGGCTTATTACCTGATGACTGGAAGTTATCCCAACAACACTTACTGAATAATCCATCTTTCCCTTGTCCATTTGAAATATTTGCTTTCCTATATTCTGATCATCAGTGTGCCCTGGGTATATCTAAAGTTTCAAAAAATGTTTCCAGTGGTTATTCTAGGCTTGGATGTACAACATCTTGTTATAACTTTGGTTGTTTTATTATGTTTTAATATCTTTCAAGACAAGTTGTTTTTCATTACTCTTTGTGTATGTATAATTTACCTTGCTATATATAACATTTTCTTTTTCTAGATGAAATTTTAAGTATTTGACACACTAAGGGAGTGTTTGGGTGGCTCAGTCAGTTAAGCCTCCTTCTTTTGATTTCTGTTCAGGTCATAATCTTGCAGTTTGTGAATTCAAGGGATAGCAGAGTCTTTCAATTGAAGTCTTTCATTGAAGTCTTTCATTGAAGACTGCTTTGGAGTCTCTCTCTCTCCTCCCCTAACCTTGTCCCTCCCCAACTCAAGTCCTCTCTGTCTCTCTCAAAATAAATAAATCAGTGTTAAATTTTTTTTTGATATATTGCAAATTTAAACACACAGAGACAAACACACAAATGTGTACTCATTGGAATTTTCACTGAACATACACTAAATTTACTGATTGGTTTAGAGAGAACTAACATGATACAAAATGAAATATCTGTATTTCACCATTTATTTAAACTTTTTTCTTCCTTCGATAGTCTTGTAACTTTATTCATATAAATCTTGTACATTTTTAGTAAAGGCATTTTCAAGATATTTTTTTTTTTTTGCTGTTGCTATTGTGAGTGGGATTTTTAAAAATTTCATTTTCTAAGCTTATTTATTTCTAAGCTTATAAAGGTAAGGTATTTTGTATAATTTAAAAAAAAATTTAACATCTATTTATTTTTGGGAGAGAGAGAGACAGAGCATGAGTAGAGAAGGGGCAGAGAGAGAGACACACACACACAGAATCCAAAGAAGACTCCAAGCTCTGAGCTGTCAACACAGAGCCCAGTGTGGAGCTTGAACTCATGAACCATGAGATCATGCACATTTAACCAACTGAGCTGCCCAGGTGACCCACACATAACTGTATCTTAAACTTGACTTGGATGACAAGGCTTTTAGGATATGTAAATAGGATACATATCAGCTGTCAAGGTACATAATCCATCAGCTCCTACTCTCTTACATTATTTTTAAAAATTTATTAGGCATTTATTACAACTTTCCATATACTTTTCCCTTTACTATTTTTAGGGAGTAGTAATCATATTTCTAATCAAATTTGGAATGTATCTCTATTGGTTACATTTCACGGATACTTTAAAATGCTACTAAAACTGATTTGCTAATATTTTGCTTAGAATCTTGCATAGGTATTCTTAAGTGGAAGATATTTGTAATTTTCTTTCTTGGTCTTGTCTTTTCTAAGTCTTCCTAATGGTACTGTTAGGATTATATAAGAAAGAATTAGAAATATTTCTCTCAGTATATAGCAGTCATTTCCAAACCTGGCTCTCCATTAGCATTTTTAGAACTATCAACATTTTAAAATTACTAGGGCCTGAGCCCCATCCCAGGTCATTTGCATGGAGTTGGGAGTATTAGTGATTTCAGTATAATGTAGTATCAGTTTCTTCTCCTTTTGCCTTGTGTTGGCCATGGATGCCACCATGGCTCATTCTTTTTAACTGAGCAGAATAAAGGAGTCTGTGGATCTGAAGCCAAATCAAGCATCTTCCATCTTTTCCTGGAACAAAAGTAGAATTGGTCACTCAAAGTATTATCCATTTGGGAGTTTGATAAGGTGTGTATGACCCTTCTGTAAATATAATAGTTAATGATACTAAAGTATTAGCACCTTGATGAGACAGCACATTCTGCTGAGTATCTGATTTTGAACTCTTGTTTTCCCCACCACCACTTTGTCCATAGATCCCATTTTTCCCATGTTCCTTTACCAACTTCTGTCTTCTGTAGAGTGATGTTGGTCTTCCATGCTTAGAGTCTCCCCTCTCCACGATGACAAATTTGCTGTCCTCCAAAACGTCCTTTTTCACTGTCCTTACATTGTTTCCCTATTTATATTATAAATGTCCCTCTTCTGCCAGCTGTGACTGTGCCGTATTGTTCATTGTGCCTCAGAATTCATCCCTCAAGTTCAACCTTCCCACCCAGTTATTGCTCTCTGCTGCTAAGTTCCAGGCTCTCAATGGATGCCCCTAGGTTTTTGGATGGTTTTGGAAAAACCAATCCCTTGGGTAACTTTCGCGATGTTTTTCATTCTTGCAAAAGCACTTTCATCTGCTTAACAGCTGACTTCACATTCTCTTTGAAAAATGATAGCCAAATAAAGTCAAGTGTTCTTAACAGCTCTGTTATCCTCTGTCACACTGCAGGATACAAATCTCTAGGACCATCCACCCATTGGTGTGTTCACCTACCCACATGCTCTAATGTTCTCTACCAAATTCACATCCTGTTTTTCTCACTCTGAATTTCATTACTGCTTGCCACTCAGAAAGTCCATGAAAACCAGTGTTGTATTCTCAACCACTTCACTGACAATGTGATTTCTCTCTGTCCTGACTCACTTTCTCTATACTTTCTCATACTAAGACTTGCAATTTCCCAACCCTGTGTACCTTGTGCAAGGATTTGTATAAAACCCATTCCCCATTCCTACACATAACTCATTAATTTTCAACTCTATATAAGAAGTTCTGTTTATCTGAGTTTTTTATCATCTGGTAACTACCACTCTTCTACCTCTATACTCATTTAATTAAATATTTTAGCTTCTCAATTATTACCTACATTCATGCCAAGCCCCACTACCACTGCATGTGTTACCTCATCACAGAACCCACTCTTTCCATTTGACCTCTTAAACAATGACCTTTATTTCAGACTAATCACTCTTATCAATGACTGCACATTGAAATTGTCTTTCTCGTGTAACAGATAGACAATTCCATTATTTTATATTTAGGCATTCTATTTAACTTCTAGTCCTTTCACTTCTCTACTGAATTACATATTTTCTTCAATTATTTGCCTTATTTCTTCATATCAGATGTATAAGCAAGTCCTATTGGTCATGTTTCCAAAAACTTACCCTGCATCCAAACACCTCTCACTACTTTTACCACTATCATAGTCATTCTGGCCGCCATTTTGTTATACCTGGACCTCTGCAGTAGTCTACTATTTGGACACCAGCTTGACTTTCGCTCCTCTGCTTTTCTTAGAGACTAAATCAGATGCTATCACAACCTTCTTATATCCCTCCATTGGCTTCCTGTTGCAAATAGGATAATATATATACTCTTCGAGAGCCCTGTACAATCTGTTCTCTACTGACCTCTTAGATCCTATTTCCTATCACTCCCCTTTAATCACTGTACTCCAGTTACACGGATCTTTCTATCTCCTGCCTTTGAAAAGACTAAGCTTAGTCCAGCCTCAGGCTTTTGTACTATTTTTTTTTCCTTCTGCCTGAAATTTCTCTCACATCTTTGCTTGGCTGCCTCTTTTGCATTATTTAGATTTTAGCTCAAATGAGTTCTTCTCAGAGGGTTCTGTTAAAATACTCACTAACCACTCTTTCCAGCAAGTAGTTTTTGTTTCCTACATAGTTATAGTCCTATGAAAACATGTTTTTCTCTTGTTTACATATTTAGTTTACACATTTATCTCTGTGTCTCCCACTACATCATGAGGTCCATGAGTCTAAGAATTTTTTTCTGCCTTTTCTGTCACAGTCTCCTCAGTCTTAGAAGAATCCCCAAAATGTGGAACATTCACATTAAATAACTGCTTTAAAAAACAACAACAAAGCATAGGAGAGAAAAACTTCTTTAACCCCAACCTTTGCACTCCCTCTTTACTTCATTCCCATATGCATTTTAGACTTTGGGGCTCTTTATTTTACTCCTGTCCCAAATGGGGTTCTTTGAAATATGACTGTATTTGCGCCCACGTAGCAAATTCCCAAGATTAGTCCAGGGTCTTGTTATCTCCTGCCTGCACTTCGCCTGCAAAGCCCTGCTGGCGAAGACCATGTGGCTGCACACGTCCCGCTCTGTGTTCCTGCCACTGAACTGTCATCAGTGCCTTGCATCTCTGTCTCCTGCTTTTCATTCTTTTCACTTGCTATGAGGGAAGAGGTACCCTCTCTTCTGTGTGAGGATAATACCTTCACTCTTCTCAGGATCTCATTTCCTCAGACTCCTCAGAGCCCTGCACTATTATGTATCTCCTTTCTTGGAATCAGTTACTCCCTCTCTACTTGATATTCTTCATAAGCATTTGAGCTTGCTTACATTTCTATCATCACGCATCCCTGCATTTTCAGAACTGAACTGCTGTCTCTTTCCACCTTCTACCTATGCTTCCCCATCTTGCACACAGCTGGTCTCCCACAGCACCATGTTGATCATGTAGTTCCCCAATATAAAAAAATAAAAACAAAACAAAACAAAAACCTTTGATATGTCTTCATCTATTGCATGAAACCCAATTCCTTTATTTTGGCCTCTATTTACTGTGTACTTACATCCTTTCTTCCTTCCTTTCTTTATCCCTCTTTCTGTGCCTAACATTTTCCTTCCTTCTGTCCATTTATTCAGTACTTAAGTGCCTATCATGAAGTTAATACTCAAATTTGAAATTAATTTATCTAGTACTAATAGATACATTCTCTCGGCAAAAAAAAGTCAAACACTACAATTAAGACTGATAACCTGTTTGGTCACTCCCTTTAAGCTATTCTCTTAAGTATTAATTATTATCAGTTAGTATGGATCCTTTCAAATACCTATACACTTACAGAAATTATATAGTATGATATGTTTTTATTTTTATCGTATTTAAAAAAATTTTTGTAATGTTTATCTTTTTGAAAGACATAGACAGAGGGCAAGCAAGGAAGGGGGAGAGAGAGACACACATACAGAATCTGAAGCAGGCTCCAGGCTCCCAGCGTCAGCACAGAGCCCACAGAGCTTGATGTGGGGCTCAAACCCATGAACTGTGAGATCATGACCTGTGCTAAAGTTGGACGCTTAACCAACTTAGCCACCCAGGCACCTTTATTTTTTTAATTCTTACGTGAATTGAATTTTTATGCAAGAATTTTCAGCAGCTTTTTCTTTGCACTAAACAGTAGATCCTGGAGAGTTGGAATACTGGTGTACATATAAATCTAATCATTTAGACAGCTACATATTAAACAGTGTAATATTTATTTATTCATTAGCTTAGCCTATTTAGCTGTTCTTCCATTAGCAGGCATTTGGGTTATTTTTCTTTATTATTTATTAACTTGCTTATTTGGCTGCTTATTTTCATAACAAAGTAAACATTTTTACTTCTAGCTCTGGACATATGTCTCATGGTTTTCTAAGGTAGATATGTAAATGTATAATTTCAGTGACACTGGGTGTACAGAATTTGAAATTTGCAGACACTACCAAATTGTCTTCCACATTGCCTATATTAATTTATATTTTTACCATTACAATATGAGAATTGACTATTTTTATAAATTCTTATTTTCCAAAATTTGTTTTCGTAAACTTGTATATTTGACATTCTGATAGATACAACACACAAAGGAAAGATGTCTTTTGTAGAAGTTTTTCATATTTGTGTTACTGGAAAAGTTGAATATCTTTGCATATTTTATTGGTGATTTTTATTCATACTCTGTAATCCATTTATGTTCTTTCCTTTTTGAAATTGAACAATTTTGTTCATAAGAATTTTACTTTTTTAAATCTTGTTATAGATACTGAAAATACATTCAACTCTCTTTCACTTAAGTTTTAGCTGTATTGTTTTATCTGTCACATTTGTTTGGATATTGCTTCTGAATTTTAAATCTTTGTTTATTCTTAAAGGTAAACACGTATTTTTTCTATAATTTCCTTTAATTCTCACTTTGAGGATTTTTGGTGTGTGTGCATGTGTATGCATTTTAGAAGGTTTGATCATCAATTTACTTGTGGACAATTATTTTTGTGTGTATTTTACCAGTTATATTAAAGTGTAATTGACACTTCCACTGTGTAAATTTAAACTATACAGGTGATGATTTGATACACATATACCTTGTAAAAATGATTACTACAATAAGGTCAGTGAATACATCCATCATCTTATATAATTATATTTTTCATAGTGACAACAATTTAAGATCTATTCTCTTAGTAACTTCTAAGTATATAATACAGTAATCGTGAACTATGGTCATCATGTTGTACATTAGATCCCCAGAGCTTATTCATCTTATTATTGGGATTTCATCCCTTTTGACCAATATCTTCCCATTTATTCACCTGCTAGCCCCTGGCAACCAGAGTTTTATTTTCTGTTTCCTATGAGTTCAGCTCTTTGTTTTTGTCTGTCTCACTTATTTTGCTTAATATTATAGTCTCATGGTCCATCTCACAGTTGTTTCAAATGGTTTGATTTTCTTCTTTTTTATAGCTGATTAATATTCCATTATATTTATCTCTTTACATCTGTTTATACTTCATATTTCTTAATCCAGCTCATCCACTGATGCAATCTTTTTGCAATTGAGTTCTATGAGTTTTTTACACGTTTTCAGTATTAACCTTTTACCTGACACACAATTTGCAAATAGTTTCTTTTACTTCACAGGTTACTCTTCATTTTGTTGATTGTTTATTTTCTTGTGTAGAAGCTTCTTGGTTTTATGTAGTCCCATTTGTTTACTTTTGCTTTTGTTGTCTGTGCTTTTGGTGCCATATCCAAACAATTATCAAGGAGATTTTTCTCTATGTTTTCTTCTAGTTTTAAATTTAAATCCTTAATCTATCTCATGTTAATTTTTGTGCCTGGTATGAGATAGGAGTCCAATTTTGTTCCTTAGTATGGAGATATCCAGTTTCCCAACATCATTTATTGAAAATATCCTTTCCCTATGAGCACTGGGTGTTATATGGAAACCAACCTGACAGTAGACTATTTGTAAAAAATAAGGTCTGTGTGTCCTTTTCTATGCCAATACTGTACTGTGCTGGTTGGATTACTATAGTTTTATAATATAGTTTGAAATCAAGAATCGTGATGTTCCCAGCTTTGTTCTTCTTTCTCTAGATTATTTTGACTATTCAGGATCTTTTGTAGCTCCATACAAATTTAAGGATTATTTTAGGTGAAAAATGACATTGGGATTTTAATAGGGATTGCACTGAATTTATAAATTACTTTCGGTAGTATGTAAAATTTTAAAATTTTAAATCTTCTGATCCATGGACACAGGATTCCTCTCCTTATCTATGTCTTTAATTTTTTCATCATTGTCTTATAGATTCATTGTAAAGATATTTCACCTCCTTCATTAAATTCATTCCTAATAAGTATTTTATAGTTTTAATACTATTGTATTTTTCTCTCTCTCTTTCAGATAGTTTGTTGTTAGTGTATAGTAATGAAACTGAGATTTTATAATCCTGAAAATTTACTGACTTCATTTATTGTTGTAATAGTTTCACAGTGGAGTCCTTAGTATTATCTTTGTGTAAGATCACATCATATGCAATCAGAGACAGTTTTACTCTTTTCCTATTTGAATGCCTATTATTTCTTGTTATTGTCCAGTAGCTCTGGCTAGGACTTCCAATACTATGTTGAATGGGAGAGATAAAAGTGGGCACCCATGATTTGTTCCTGATTTTAGAGGAAAATTTTCAACTTGTCACTGTTGAGTACATTGTTAGCTGTGGGTTTTATTACACTGAAGTATGTTCCTTCTCTACCCAGTTTGTTGAAAGCTTCTGTCATGAAAGGATTTTAAATTTTGTGAAAAATTTTTTTCTGCATCTCTTGAGAGAATGATATTATTTTTAACCCTCATTCTATTAATGTCATGTTTATTGATTAGTGTTTGTTGAACCATTTTTGAATCCCAATAATAAATCCTACTTGATTATGATGTATAATCTTTGTATTGTGCTATTGAATTCAGGTCACTAGTGTTTGTTAAGAATTTTTGTATTTATATTCATCAGGGATATTGGCCTGTAGGTTTCTTGGTTTGTAGATTCTTAAATGGCTTTGATATTAGGGTAATGTTGGCCTTGTAAAATGAAGTTAGGAGTGTTTCATCCTCTTCAATATTTTGGAAGAATTTAAGGAGGATTGGCGTGATTTTAACTGTTTGGTAGAATTCACCATGAAACCATCTGTTCTTGGGGTTTTCTTGTTGGGATGCTTTTGAAAACTGCTTCATTCTCCTTAGTTGTTATTGATCTGTTCATATTTTATACTTCTTCAAGATTCAGTCTTGAAGGTTGTATGTGTCTAGGAATTTATCCATTTCTTTTAGGCTTGTTGATCATAATTACTCATGGTAACATCTTGTAGTTCTTTGTATTTCTGCCATGTCAGCTGTGATATCTCCTCTTTCATTTCTAATTTTATCTATTGAGTCCTCTCCTTTCTTTTCTTCATTGGTCTAGCCAATGGTTAGTCAATTTTGTTTATTTCTTCAAAAACAAAACAAAACAAAAAAACAAAAAGAACCCAACTCTTTGTTTTATCGATTTTTTTCTGTTGTCTCTTTAGTGTCTTCATTTATTTCTTCTCTAATCTCTATTATATCCTTCCTTCTGCAACCTTGGGACTTATATTTTTTCCCATATCTTTCCTTCTGCAACCTTGAGACTTATATTTTTTCCTGAATCTTAACATATAAAGCTAAGGTTATTTATTTCAGATCTTCCTTTTTTCTAAATGTAGGTGTTTATCATTGTTAAGTGATTGTGATTGTGATAAATGATCCCTGGGAGGGGCTTGAGTTGACTCTAGGGCCCTTCAGGATCTCTGGGATTGCAGATGGGATTGTTTCCTCTGGGTTCCTGGGTTGGTAGGTCTCCTGTCAGACTTTGGTCATGAGGGGGCTAGGACCAAGTAAAGAGCCCTTTCAGGATCTTCAGTGACACAGGTTTCTGTACTAACAGGACTCTTCACAGACTGTGGCTGAGATAGTCTGGAGCCCAGACTCTGGCCCTTCCAGAAACTATGATCTGACTGAATTTAGCAGCTTTACCTCCAGGGGCTCCAATAGGAGCTAAAACTCATTCATGGACTGATTCAGGGTCTAAAGCTATGACCAAATCTTGAGTGTCTTTTACCCAGAACACACATGGGTGAAGTAACTCCTCCTGGGTCCCTTGGCATGTGGTGCTAGTGGTAGGTCCAAGACAAATGAGGCTGTACCCAAGTCCTTAGAGATATAGAACTGTTTCTGAGGATGTAGCTGGGAATTTACTTGGCATGTCAGCCACCTGGGGGCAAGCCTGCCTTCTCAAAAATGGTTCTCTTCAGTCTTGACTTGCACTGGGGTTCCACAGTCTCCTCTGCCTGGCTCCCTAAACCACAGGAAGGCATTTTCATCTGTGGGTGATTGCTACATTACTATTGCTCATAGGGTATGCAAGAGGGGGACATCTTGTTTGGCCACCTTGCTTATATCCCCCTATTTTTGTGTATGTTTATGTATGATATGTGAAAAACATTAAAGCTTATAATTATTTTCCAGGTATCTTATTGTTTCAATATCATTAATAGAAATCTATATTTATGAATTTTCTATTTATTGGTATTCAAGGTCACACTTAAAAACAGACCAAAAAAAAAGCGTTCAAAGAGAAACAGTGTTAATAGAAATGGTATAATTATCATGTTTGCTTTCTGGAATATGTTTCCCCTTTTTTTTTTCTTCCTTCCATGTCTCTCTCCCATTCCCCCTACAAAGAAGGTTTTGATAGATAAATTAGGTAACTGTTCTTTGCATGACTGAATTGTTTGTGTTGATACTCAGTGATTGCATATTTATGTCAACACTTTCCAACTATGTTCCATTTGTAAAATTTGAAATCACAGGCTCCATCCGAGCTTCAGGAGATAACAGATGAAATATGAGGCAAAGAAATGGGGAGGATGTCATGCTGATTGCTTTCTGGAAGACTCAATTTGTAAGCTAGTGAGAAACCATATCTTTCCCAGTTGACCTTTCTTGTTGCACTTTCCGTACTCTTTCTCTTCTAACACAAAAATTATCATGGGGGTTTGTGGAAGATTGTTTGATTCTGGGAACCACATGTGTTACTTCTTGTAATTTATAGCAGCTCTCCACAAATAATTTATTACTGCTTGTTGTTAAATGCCCTGTGAAATATCTACCAGTCCATACTCTCACGAAAATATGGAGACCTTTTCTCCATATGCAGATTCTTTCTTAATTACATTTATTCCTGGTGCTGGGATATTCCCAACAGTGATGTCAAAAAGAATGATATCAGCCCTCCCCTGTGTTCTAGGTTCCTCCCAGCTCCAATAACATCTTTCTATTGTATTACCTGCTGTTAAGTGAATTATTAGCCATCTGCTACTGGCTTAGTACTGTGATTTAAGTATTATACTAGGTGGGTACAAGGGGTAAGAAGATAGATGTAACATTCTCTTTCTCAGTGTGCCAGTTAATTTGCTTGACATATTACACCTTGTAAGTTCCTATGTCTGTCAATACATCCTCTCTACCCCCAACCTAGCCTGCAAGTCTGAGGTGTGTTGTTGATTTTAAATCCTTTCCCCTTCCATGGCTCCATATAGTGTCTATGATGGGCAAATAGTTTGTAATTTACACATAGATTCAGATGGATAATGGTAACTGACTGTGCTAGGAAATAATTGAGACCATGTATTTGTTACTCAGAACTCCTCCAATAGGAAAGATTTGGTGACTAGTGGTTTGGTTTCTATTTTTGTTATCTTTTTCCAGGGTCATATTAAAAATACTGATTCTCATAAGACATTTTTCCTTTTCTTTGGGATGCATTTATTTAGCCCTAACAAATTTAGGTCATGTTTTAAAAATCTTCATTAAAAGCAAGTTCACTAATGAATTTATTGCATGTCAGTATTAGAACCTAAGAACACTTGAGCTTGAATTTCTTGAATTGCAGTTATATTCCACTGTAATCTGTCAAGAAACAAAGGATCCTAATGAATTAGTTAGACTCATAAAACTGAGAAAAAGTGTTTTGCTTTAGTTTGAACTTTGAATTGAAAGTCTTTTATTTTTTTAATAATTGCACTATTTCATGGAATATGTTAAAAAATTTGAAGGGCACCTAGGTGACTCAGTCAGCTAATCTCAGGTCATGATCTCACGGTTTGGTTTGTGAGTTTGAGCCCCACATTGGGCTCTGTGCTGACTGCTCAGAGCCTGGAGTCTCCTTCAGATTCTGGGTCTCCCTCTCTCTCTCTGCCGCACCCCTCCTCATGCTCTGTCTTTATCTTTTTCAAAAATAAATATTAAATTAAAAAAATTAAAATATTGAAGGAAATTTTAAATGATAGAAAAATGACTTTTACGATCCTATCTGACTCACTACACTATTAAAAGTTTCATATACACTGTTGCATTTTTTGTTATGTGTATGTTTTTATAATTCAATTAAAATTATACTGAATAGATAATGTATATCCAGTTCATTCCACCTATCATTAAAACATAAGTATTCTCTGATGTTTGTAAACTCTTCCTAACATTATTTTTTATAGATTTAGAATATTCAATTAACTGAATGTGTTTACTTCACTGAAGCGTTCCTAATATGGTACATTTTCATGGATTTCTAATTTTTACCACAATTAATGATGCCCCATTGAATGACGTAATATATTTTACCAGAAGTGACATTTTTAGAGTAAAGGAAAAAGTATTTTAAGATTATGATTCAAAACCTTCTTTTAAAATAAACAAGTGTATGTAACAAGATCCATCTGTGATGTGTAGCTTTTCAGCTTTGTTATTTTCTTAAATAAACAAGTCATGCTGCTATTGGCGAGGAAGATCCCATCCTGGCAGGTAGCAAATTTTTAAATGGCTTCGTGCTGACAATGATTCTGGACTCTGGATATCTCTTGTCATGATAGGTACTTGGGAGGAGAGAAAAATATAGAGAAGTAGTTATTTTCAAGGACAGTGGATCCAGTAAAATGCAACATCAGATTTCAGACCACATATTGTATAGTGTGGTCTTTGATAGTTTTTCTAGAAAAGATGGAACTAAAAATTTTTAAAGCAATTAATTTTACTTCATATACCATCAACTTTAGGTTGTAGCAGCGACTGTGTATGATTATTGACAAGAAGAAGAAATTCAATTTTTCAGCATATTTTTCTAAGTTTAAAGTTAGCATAACCCTTCACTCGAGATGATTTTTGCAGCATGTTCACAAGAAGGGTCTTTTTTTAGATAAATCTTTTGGTACATCAGCAATTTTCCCAAGGACCTCACCTAATCTTTTGAAATTCAAATAATTCTCTTTTGAACAGTCTTTTTATGATCCTCTCATATCAGCTTCCCAGATCTCTTTCTGCTAACTTGCCTAGCTCTATTGGAAAGTCATTTGCCAATGGCTTTGCATGTGGTTCTTCAACATCACTTTAATAAAATCCCAGATCATTTGCAGAAATGTGAAGTTCCATAATCTGACCCACTTGCACTTGCATTTTAAACATCTGATACGTTTTTTGAATAACAAAATGGGAAGAGATAGCTGTCAGTGGTAGGAAGGAGAACTGTTTGAATGGGGGTTAATTTGATAAATCATCAGGTATTTAGCAAGTTTTTTGCATGATGAATCCTAAACAATATTATAATTTTAGGATTATGACTAATAAATATTTGGATATAAAGAGCCACGTATGTGCTTTGATCCTAGTGTGCATTGCGTCCTTCTTGTGTCAGTGTTTACAGTTCACAGCCAGGAGGGGACAACTTGATGGAGATACTCTTCACACTAACCATGAGGCTTAGCTTTATTGAAAACAAGGAGTTTGTCATACTGGCTTCACGTAAGAATTGCCTGGAGAGCATTTTAAAAATGCCAAGTATGCAACCCACAAAAAAAATAAATTAAATTAGAATTTTTGAGGGTAGGTCCCAGTCATTAAAATTTTTATTTTTAATATTTTAATATTAATGTGAAATATGTTTAATATTAATTTTAAATATTTTAGTATTTTTCTCTAAAAGAGAAAACATGGGGCGCCTGGGTGGCTTAGTCGGTTAAGCGTCCGACTTTCGCTTAGGTCATGATCTCGCGGTTTGTGGGTTCGAGCCCGCGTCGGGCTCTGTGCTGACTGCCAGCTCAGAGCCTTGAGCCTGTTTCAGTCTGTGACTCCCTCTCTCTCTGACCCTCCCCTGCTCACGCTGTCTCTCTTTCTCCTAGAAATAATTAAAACATTGAAAAAAATAAATAAATAAAAATAAAAGAGAAAACATGAGTATGAATTTCCACCTCTTGACTCTCAGTCCCTAAAAATGCTGGTTGACCATATCTGGGGATTAAGTGTCTGAGAATTTGCACTTTTAGTTGGTCTTTATGTGACTGTGATATAAATGGTCTTGCAGAGCACTTTGAGACAATGCTGATTTGCACAGGCAAGAAACAGTATATAAAGAGATAGATTAGGGGCACCTGGGTAGCTCAGTCAGTTAAGCATGGAACTCTTGGTTTTGGCTGGAGTCATGATCTCATGGTGTGTGAGTTTGAGCCCCACATTGGGCTCTGTGCTGACAGCATGGAGCCTGCCTCGGATTCTCTCTCCCTCTCTCTCTGCCCCTTCTCCACTTTCTCTGTCTCTCAAAATAAATGAAGTTTAAAAAAAAAAAAAAGAACAGAGATTAACCTTATCCTGTGGAATAGAAATATTCAATAAATTTACTTGTTACTTTTTATTTTTGGATTAATATCATCAAACATTTTTTTAATTCTCTGTAAGACATTAGCTACTTTTACAGATAACAACTAAAACTACTTAGCATGCCAACTTTACCTGTTTTACGGTGAACATTGCTGGTTATAAAGGATTTCAATACAGGTAATCGAATATTGGTGCATTGGTATATGACATTTTGTATGTAATTATTTACACACACACACACACACACACCAACACACACACACAGAGTGTGTTATAGCTGTAACTCTTGAAACAATTACCATTAAAAGCATATCTAGATCAGTGCTTCTACAGGTTCATTATGCATCTGAAAATCTGGCTAAAATTCCAATTACGTTTCTAATTCATATGACTGAACTGGGGCCCAAGATTCAAAACTCTCAACAGGCTTTCCAGATTTTGCCCATTCTTTTATTTTTTTATTTTATTTTTATATTTATTTTTTTACAAATAGTTTATTGTCAAATTAATTTCCACATAACACTCAGTGCTCACCATTCTAGGACCAGGACGGTCCAGGGACCTAATTTTATTTTATTTATTTATTTTTTTTACAAATAGTTTATTGTCAAATTAGTTTCCACATAACACCCAGTGCTCATCCCCACAGGTGTCCTCCTCCATGCCCACCCCTCCTCCCCCCCACATCCACCAGTCCTCAGTTTTTGTCAGCATTCAAGAGTCTCATGGTTTGCCTCTCCCCCTTTCCCCCACCATTTCCGCCCTTCTTCTCCCCCTTGGTCCTCTGTTAAGCTCCTCCTAATCCTCCTATGCGTGCACACATATGATATTTGTCCTTCTCTGCCTGACTTATTTCGCTCAGCATAACACCCTCAAGGTCCATCCATGTTGCTACACATGGCCGGATTTCATTGTTTCTCATTGCCATGTAGTATTCCATGGTATAGATAAACCACATCTTCTTGATCCATTCATCTGTTGATGGACACTTAGGCTCTTTCCGTGTTTTAGCTATTGTGAGAGTGCTGCTATGAACATTGGGGTACATGTGCTCCTATGCATCAACATTTCTGTATCCCTTGGGTAAATTCCTAGCAGTGCTATTGCTGGGGCATGGGGGAGTTCTATTGTTAGTTTCCTTAGGAACCTCCACACTGTTTTCCAGAGGGGCTGTACCAGTTTACATTCCCACCAACAGTGTAGGAGGGTGCCCGTTTCTCCACATCCTCGCCAGCATCTAGGGTTCTCTGATTGGCTCATTTTAGCCACTCTGACTGGCGTGAGGTGGTATCTCAGTGTGGTTTCGATTTGTATTTCCCTGATGAGG